>JADMNL010000022.1:544382187-545601250 GCA_016271365.2 Neoceratodus forsteri | reverse complement strand
GGCAGCAGTTCACCAGTGATGTACACAATAGCCAGGGTGTAGTTGCACAAAGAAGAATCTGATTTATTTAGGGGAGGAATAACAAGGACAGGGGGAATCAGGTTGATTAGCTTATCACTCTACTTATCTACCTAGGGCTCTGTGCACAGGCCTAAACCTAGTCTTTACCATCCCTGGGTACCTGAGCCCTAACGGCTAGTTCACATGTGGCAGCTGGTTGGGGCCCTTGACACAGATAACAGTTACGATCCTGAGAACTCAGAGTAGGCAGAGGATTTAATTTTGCAGCTAGAGATGGGTTCATATGATTGAAAACACTGTTGCACACTAGACAGGGAGCTACCCGGATTCAGTACTCACAAACTCCAGCAAATTCTGATTCCTTCAACACTCGCAGGGCTGAGTCTGAACTTCACCAGCCTCCTCACACATTTATATGGCAAACAGAGGGGTACCATACCAGGCAGCTGCTTGCAGGCTTTTACGAACCAGCAGAAGAACTCAGGCAGCAAACGACAGCTTCAACTTCACGGATGGACCGAGCGCGACTCAGCAATTCTCTCCAGTCCCTTCAGGTTGAGCCTGGTAGGTAGCTGGGCTGGGACCAGCCTCCTCCGACCACACACCGGTGGATTTGGTCCGAATTCTCACAAGGGCCGCTTGTCCGCCCAGGGCTTCCACGCTTCCAGCGCGAACCTCCCAGGCGCAGAAGCAGCAGAGCTCCTCTCCTCACCTCAGCCACAACGCATCTCTCGCCCAACAGCAAGGGGCTCTTCCTTCAGTTCAGGCACTACCCGCTTTCACTGGCTGGCTGCCCATGCCAGTCATTTCCTCTTGTCTTTAGTGGTGCGAAAAAGCGCCATAGCCCATAATGCCTTTCCCAAAATACAAGCAGTCCCGCTATTGGTCAGTCAGCCCTGTATGGTCCCAAGGCACTGATTGGTCCCATTCAACAGTTCGGGTCCAACATGGAGGAGGCAGTCGAACAGTCTTGTGCTGCAAAAGGAAGGCAGGTTAGAACAGCTGCATTATTACTATTACCCTCGTTATTTCCAGCAAACAATTGCATTTTCAAGTACTCCTCTGCACCACTAGCGATGGCAGAGGAGATATTTTTTCAGTGGCCCGGCGGACTCGGGCATACAACCCATAGCCCCTCTCTAAGTCAGTTAATTTCAGCGCAACAGGCAGCCCTTAAAAGAGACGGCACACGAGGCTTCAAAAGCCGCCACTGGTGAACACATTTAAGCGGCTTTAACGCCGAACACCAACCAGGCACAGAGCATTTACCAAGCTCCGAGAAGGTTTAGAAACCCCATTTGCAAGGGGTTACAAGGGTACTGGGAAAGAAAAAGGCAGCATTAACAAGGGACTGTAAATAAGAGAAAAATCTAAGTACTTCAAAACAAACACTTCAAACAATAAACTGGGGGGGGGGGCATAAAAAAACTTCACATATGGCCAAATTTCTAATTACTGTTACAGTGGAACCCACTTATAATAGGCACCTTTGTATAACTTTTTTATCCATTACAAGGGGTGTCTGCTATATACTCAAATATTAAAATATGAATCTCCTTTACCACGGTTCACACACTGGAGCTAAAATCAGAACATACCCCCCCCCCCCTCCGCCAACCTAGGGTATGGGGAACTGCTAGTTGTGGCTGATTGGGAACTGAACAGTAAATGCAATCAGTAAGATTTTGCTATAAAGTACCTGTGCTGATCAGCGGGGTTTGGGAGGATTGGGGGGGCTTTGCAGTAAATGCAATCGCTAAGATACCTTTCCATCAAGACACCCTTCTTGTTAAATGCCATTGCAAAATTAATGCCAGAACCACACAGGTGTCAAAGACTGCTGTACAGTAAGGTATCACTATGTGGTCAGACTGACAACCACCTAACAGTGGATCATGACACCACAAGTCCCTGCATTACTAGGAGCACAAGGAATCAGCCATCAAGGGAGGGGAGAGGGAAGTTTTGTGAAAAGCAGCCTATGAAAACAAGGTGTCTCACTGGCTCAGTCTATTCACGGTAATTCACAGCTGCTTAATAGCCTCCTAATGCTCCCTTAACAATCCCTCCTACAAGAGCCTGATGCTGCTGCAGGCAAAGAAGGATCAGGTAGCACTAGGCAGTTGTCAGTGACATCTAGAATAGACGGCATATGTAGTTCATTATAACCAGCGGGCCCTACGTAAATGGCTTTTCATTTTGGCAAATTGTCAGTTAATCAGTTTGTCCAACTTTAGTGTGTCTGCTTTAAGTAGGTTAGGTGCCAAAAATAGGTTAGGGGGGTCAGCATGGCCCAGTTGGTAGCACATTTGCCTCTGGGCCTAAAGGTTGTGGGTTCTACACCAGGATTCGGCTCATACCACAAACACTGGCACCTGCGTGCAGTACTACAGGGTGCACCATCCATCAGATGAGACTTTAAACTAAAGTTCTGCCCGAATGTACTGGTGGTTGTGTTCCGGTGGATGCTAAAGATCCCATGGTACTTCTTGAAATGATTCATTTATTGTAAACTGGTAATCAGGAAAGGCACACTGAGCCAAGGCTCATTTCCTGGTGCCACCCGGGGAAAGCGAATAGGGAAGAGGAAGACAGATATAAAAGTTTTACAAGATATGTAAACAAAAAAACAAAAATCCCGTAATACAACAGTACAGATGCCACAGTACTATAGTTGAAGTCCTGTAATACTGTCATTCAGAGCCCATAATACTATTGTTCTGAGCTCTGAATAGTCATATTATGAGACCAGCAGAGCAGCAGCGAGCCAGCAAACTCCTCATGCTCAGCGGGAGTCAGATTTTATTTTATTTATTTATTTATTTGTTCTAGGATTACAAATACATTTGAGCCGAGGCTCTTTTACAAAGGTTCCACATCATTGGTACAATTGAGACAAACATAAGCAAAGATAAGTTTATAAAATAAAAAAAACAGTCTTGTAGAGGAAAAAAGAACAATAAGGTGAAACTTTGGGAAGGGGAAGGAAAGAGGAGGGTGAAATCAGGAGAATAAGTGGATGGAAGAAAAGGGGAGGTAGGTGGGGAGGAACAGAGAGAGAGAGATGAAGGCGGTAAGAATAGAGGTAGTCAGCCGGTGGCATTTGTCATGTAATAACAGAGTGAAGATGGGGTGCTGGCAAAGAGCAGGAGTAGATGTGGATCCAAAGGGCATCTTCAGCTATGGAACCAAAAGACATGTTTAGCCACAACAGTCACAGAGGTTGGAGGCAGTGAGTGTTAGGCGAGGCAAGAGTCTTAAGTCTTGGAGGCGATAGTGAGGATGAGATGTCGCTGGGAAGACCGTTGTACCAACTAGCGGCCCGGTAAGCAAAGGATCTTTGGCCTTGTGTTGTGCAGCAATGCAGGATTTTCAGAAGCTGAGGTTTCGATACCCTGGTATGGCGGGTGTGGATTCTCTGTTGTATGAGGGCGCAGACTCCAGGGGGGACAAAGCCCAGCAAGATTTTCTTAGTAGTAATATAAGTTTGGTGTTTTATTCGATTAGCAAGATTTAACCATCCAGTTTGAGAATAGAGGTTACAGGTGTGAGTTAGGCATTGGGAGCCAGTGACAAGTCGACAGGCCTTGTTGAGGGCGGTGGATACACGTTTGAGTGCGGTGGTTGTAGCAGAGCCGTAAATGATAATGTCATAATCAATGATGGATATGATGGAGCTCTGGACAGCGACAGCGAGGGCTGCGGGTGCCAGGTGTTTCCTATGATGGAATAGCAGGTCTAGCCAGGAGTTAGCAGCTTTGGTGACATGGTCGATGTGGGCAGTGTAGGAGAGGTGAGGGTCAAGGGTGATCCCGAGGTATTTAAAGTTTTTGACCTGTTCCAGTGTGGTACCTTGTCTGGTGGTAATGGAGAGTTGGAAGTGCTTCTGTTTATTATGGGAGCTGCTGAAGATCATGGCCTTGGGTTTTTTTTGATTAAGGATCAGTTTGTGCTTTGTGAACCAATTCTCGACTGAGGAGAAGCAGAGTTGGAGATTTTCTTGCAATTTCTTCGGGTCCTGGTGTGTGGCAAGGATTACTGCATCATCGGCATACAGGGTGATACGTTCAGTGCAGGAGTCCAGTAGGGTGTTAAGGAACAGGCTGAAGAGTAGGGGGCCCAGTATTGAACCCTGGGGGAATCCAGAGAGGACATCCCTGATTTTTACATGCTGGGATCAGTTTTCAAGATAACTTTTGAACCAAGAGATTGAATCGTTGGAGAGACCAGCATTTTTTAGTTGGCTCAGCAGGAGAGAGTGGTGGACAGTATCAAAGGCTTTGTTCAGGTCGATGAAAATAGCACCAGTTAGTTGTCTATTGTCGAGGGAGCTGTGAATGGAGCTGGTGAATTCGAGTAAGGCAGAGGATGTACTATGATCTTTTCTAAAGCCATGTTGCTGTTTTACAGAGAATATTATAATTGTCCAGATACTGTGTCAAGTACAGTAAAAGCTGACTCACCACTGAGACACCAGAGAAATCCTTCAACAACCATTCGGTTAGAAACCCCTCACACCCACGGGCCACCATTCTGCTGGCAGGATGCGGTGCACACATGGCGTCATGAGATTATTTAAGATGCTTCACAGTTCAAAGCTTGTCTCTGATCATTTTTTGTCTCTTACTGTCTCGGTAATGCCCGAGGTACATCGCCATCTTCGACTCTCAGTTCTTTATTTTGTTTAACTGACCTGCTTGAAATGGGCAGAGGAAGAAACTAGCTTGAAGGGGACAACAGTAACATGTAATTTTAATATTATTTTAGGTACTTAATATTCATGAAGGGCTTTGCTGTGACTGTTCAAATCCACTTAGGCAGGACAGCTTGTCGTCTGTGCTCTGCTGTACTAGTTTAGGATCCATATATTACAAAAAATAACATAGGGAACAGTCATTACTCAGCTAAAATACCATCTCGAGGGTTTGAGGACATGCTCATATACTGGAGTGATGTGTCCAGTTCTGGAGGCCCCATTTGAGAAAGGACATAGACAGGGTGGAGGCAGTGCAGAGAAGGGCAACTAAAATGGTGCAGGGCCTGCAGGAGAAGACCTATGAGGAAAGACTAAAAGGAATTAAATATGTATTCCCTGAAGGAGGGAGAGGAGGGACATGATAGAGACATGCACATATCTCACTGGTATAAACAGAGTACCGGAAGGGAACATCATCCAAAGTAATAGATGTTTCAATACAAAGGGGAACATGGGAACATATGAACATACGAAGAAGCCAGCAGAAGAAGGCCATTTGGTCTATCAAGTCTGCTCGTATTGCAGGGTCCACAGCTTGAGTCAATGTCCCCGCCCTCGGTCCCCACTCCTCCCTACTTATGATCCTTACCTTCCGCCATGCCTATCCTAGCCTCTCTTAAAGCTGCCCACTGTCTTCAACGAGATGACCTCTTCCGGCAGCGCATTCCAAGTGTCCACCACCCTCTCTGTGAAGATGTGCTTCCTGACCTCCTTCCTAAACCTCCCACCTCTAGACTGTGCCACCTCGTGTTATGGCTGCCACTCAGCTTAGAGATTCTCCTTGTCAACCTTATTTATCCCTTCCACCTACCTGGAGGTCCCAATCATGTCCCCTCTCTCTCTCCTGTCTTGCAGGGAGTACATGTTCAGTGCCTTAACCTCTCCTCATATGCCTTACCCTCCTGACCTGCCATCATCTTTGTAGCCCTCCTCTGGACCGTCTCCAGCTGGAGGGGAGGACGGCTCAGGGGTAACATGAGAAAAAAAATTTCAGAGAGGGCGGTAGATGTTTGAAATGTCCTACCAGAGGACGTGGCAGGGGCTAAAATGGTCACAGCAGAGAAGAGGGACAGACACAAGGATATCCTTGAGGTAAGGAGTGGAGGGTCACCAGGAAGAGACTCTGTTGAGCAAGCTCATTCACAAGGAGGTCCTGGGTAGGACAGCATACAATAAAAGTGTAGATACAGTAATAAACAATAATAAGCTACAGTACATCTGATATACACGATGTATAGTGCAATACAGATCTGGAAATAATATATGTGATGTATGTAGCAATGACTATTTAGCTAATATACAATAATTATAATGCAGATCTCACAATCAATTGCACCCGATAGGATGCCTGAAGGTGATTATTTATTTCAGGGTAACAATAGTATAGAATTTAATCTAAGATAAAAAAAGTCTATATGCACACATTTTTAAATGTATAGTTCACTTTGCTACAACAGGATTCATGTAATTTGGCATTTGCAGGAGCATGTCTCTGCATAACTTGTTTTTGGGAGCTTTGAAGACACCAATGCTTACAAGACTGGTAAGTCTGAGGGTGTTTTGCAGTTTGTTCCATACCATAAGAATAACACAACTAGTAGCTGTTTTTCCATACTGGGTGGCAAACCTTGGAGTATCTAACAGGATGTTATTATTTGTTCTTAATGCATAACTGCTATGGGACCATGTGTCGAATTCTGTAATGTAACAAGAAAGATTATTTGTTAATGCTTTGTAGACCCAGATGTAAAGATTTCTGAGTCTCCCTTTGGTTGGGATGGCCACCCAACAATTTGATATGGGGTACAATGATGGATTCTGGGTGCAGAAGTAGTGATGAAATGAAGTGCTGTGTGATAGAGCACATCTAGTTTATTTAGAGAAGTGAGGGTTCAGCGACCATAAATTAGATCAGCATACTTCAATAGAGGGAGGACAGTGACTTATATTAGTCTTTTCTAACATCTAGCAGAAAACTTCTCTTGTTTCTCTAGAAAAAAAAAGCCTCTCAGTTTTTTGCACAGGGATTCTGTATGTGTTGTAAAGGATAAGCACTGGTCATGCCAAATTTCAAAATATTTTATATTGTCTACCACTTGTAATGAGTCCCCTAATGATGTAGTGATGGCAGGTGCAGATATGGTATGGGACTCAGAACTGGTGGACATGAAAAATATTACTTTGGTCTTATTAGCATTGAGCAATAATTTAGAATGAAACAGATTAATCTGCAATGAGTTGAATTCTGCTTGTAGATTGGTGCATACACTGGTTAGGGTAGATCGAGAAATATAAAGGATAGCGTCACTGGCAAAAAAGTACAGTTTTGCCATATTGATATTTCTGCTAAGGTCATTAATGTTGATCATGAATAATACGGGGCCTAGGATTGATCCTTGGGGTACCCCTCTCATTTGTGGTATTAAAGAGGAGAATTCTCCATCTGCTTTCATTTGTTGCTGTCTGCCTTTAAGATAGTTTGAAAACCAAGACAGCACAGAGTTCGTCAGGTAAACTCTTTTTAACTTGTGTATTAGTAGGGTCTACTTTATCAAATGCTTTGCTGAGGCTGAGAAGTACCACACCAGTAGGATGCTTGCGATCTAGAGCTGTGACCCAGTTATTGGTCACTTTAGATAGGACCGACACCATACTGTGCTTGGGTCTACAACCAGACTGGATCAGATTTATAAGGTTAAAGTGCTGCAGATGGTCCTTGATTTGGGCATTGACTACCTTTTCTAAGAGCTTAGCTAGGATGGGAAGAATAGATACTGTATAGGTCTATAATAGCTTAAATCACATGAGTTTCCTGATTTGAAAAGAGGAATGATATGTGCCAGCCCATTTTCCAAATTATAGGTAATTCGCTGATGGAAAGGGAGACGATAAAGAGTTGGGTTATTAGTGCCATAAAATAGTAATAGCCAGTTTTTAAAAATAGGGATCAAGGCCGGCTCATGGAAGGACTGAGCACTTGTGGGCTGCTCTCCTTCTCCTGGGGGACGGTCAGGTGTGTGTCCGGTGCGTGTATGACTCCTGGTGGAGGCTGAGGGGAAACACAATCACTGGCGCCTACCTCCAAGAGGGGCAGGGCGGATGCAGGACATCATTGCACATCTCTGCTCCTGCGGCAGTACAAGAAAATCGTGTCGGCCACCACGAATGACATGTGCTTAGCACCACGGTCTTCATGGCTCCCACCGACCAGTCACGGCTCTGGTGTGCCATCCATGCCCTTAACCCTGCCCTGGGGGGATCCAGGAAGGTAATGCTGGTCATTGCTGGCACCTTTCCCATCAGAGGCAGGCTGGACACAGTCATCGACTGCACCTTAAGGGGTAAGTAAAGGGCTATCAGTGGGGGGAAGAGCGAGGAAGTGGTGTGCAGGAAGGGCTGAGCACCAGGCGTCCGAGGCAAGAAAAAGAATAAAATATTGGAAAAAAAAAATAGGGGATCAAGGCCATTAGCATCAGTACTTTTCTTGGTATCTATTTGCAGCAATAAATCTTCAACGTGCTTGAAAGTTACGGGCTGGAAGCAGAATAGCTCAAATGAATGTGGCTCGGAGTGCATACTTGTTGTTTTAGGGATAGGATATTGTGCTGCCGGTGAAGTGTTAAATGCTAGGTCAGCCATACCAAAGCAAGTATTTAACTATTCTAAAATGAGTTGCCTATCCGCTAATATGTTGCCTTGCAATTCTAGTTGAATGGGGAAGAAGGATGGCATTTTTTGGCCTTCAATGTTATGTACCACGCTCCAGAATTTGGATGGATTACTTTTTGAGCTGTCCAAAGTTTTCAGGTAGAAGTGAGCTTTTTGTATCTCTTATCAATTTGGTGCAAGCATTTCTCATATTCCTGAAAGATAACCAGTCAGATTCTAATTGGGTATACCTGGTGGTAGCCCAGAGACCATCCCTTATGCTTAGGACCGTTTATGTCCCTATTGAACCAGGAGGAAGATATCTTTTTGACCCTCACTTTAACTAGGAGAGCATGCCTATTTATGATTTCTAATACCAATTGATTGAATATGGTAGTTGCTTCATGAATTGTCTTTGCTAGGTAGAACTGTTGCCAAGGTATTGAGCTTAAATCAGCTAAGTGATGTAGCAGCAGTCCAAGGTCCAAATCAGAAGCATCAGTCCAGATGCCGAGTAGTGGAGCCCCACCCACAAACCTTCCAACTGCAGAAGATTTGCAGCAGTGGTCTAGCAGCAGTCTAAGGTCCAAATTACAGGCAGATGTCCAGGTGCAGAGGGAAGAGAGACCCAATTCATGCTCAAGAGAAACATGGAAATCTCTTTAGTAGGCTGGGACATAGCAAAAGGTGTTACACTCACAACTCTAGGATGCAAGCACTTCTCTTCATCTGACTACTGCTAACTGTCCTCTGTGCTGTCCCTAAGGATTGTAGCATAAACACCAAGGAAGGAGTTTGCCTGGAATCAGCCATGAGACAGCTATTTGTTTCCTGTAAATACATCCTGTTGTAAATACTTGTAATATTCTAGTAAAGAGTCTATTTTTATAGAATCAATGACTGCTTGTGTGTTGTTTAAAGGGGTAATTTTAGTTCTGCTGGACTCTGTTTGCAGTCCGTCTCTGAGAGAGCACTCTACCCATAGTTATTGTGTTGACCTTCCTGACCTTGTGCAAAGGAGGGGGTCAGAAACAGGGTTCCTGGGACCTGTTGGTAAAAAATCCAGGTGGTAGCGTTGAACTGGGAGCCCCTGGTGATGGATCTGCGTCACAATATCCACTTTGTTCACCAATGATGTCTGTATATCCGCATGGCTTGTACTCATTGTATAACTTGTCGCTACCTCTCTAACTGCCACCTGGGTGGCCCGGGTTGTGCCCGAAAACAGTCTCCTGGATCACTGCACCTACCTGGTTACCAAAGCCGGCCACGCTGCTCAACTGGGATTTCTTCTCTCAACCCAGACATAAGTCTTCACTGACCTGTGAGCACTGCCCTCATTACTGTGTGTTGTACTAGTACCTGTATTGTGTTAGAGTAATTGTTGTACTGTGTTCCCTGCAATCATTGTAGTGACTCTTGGTTGTCCACCATCATCTTACTGGCTAATCTGCAGGGCTGTCCAAAGTACTGCATTTATTTGGTTTCACTCTTCAACTGCATTGTTTTATCGCAAGACTGTGGGTCTCATGCCTAATTGTTTTAGGTTAGGCATGAGACTATTTTGGGTGAACTGAATTTTTTTTTTTTGCTTGGCTAATCGTCTATATCCTGCCAGCTCTGATACGCTGCTTCTACTGAGATTTTGCCAACATGCTATCTGTGTGTATTATGTGTCCTACTGCCTTTATTCTGTCAATACTGAGGTCCTGACTCCCTTCCACTATCAAGGTGGCTCTAATATCATTAATTGCTGGGACCCAGTTTCTACTGTTAACATGTTTATTATAATGCTATTAATGCTGACCCACCTTCTCACTGAATTGTTCCATGAACCTTCATGGCCAAGGTGGTATTCCTAGAGGATTTCATGCTGAAATCACAGCCACATGATCCTCCTGAATTGCCCCTGAATTCCAAAGTCCCACAGCACTATGCCCACTATAAAACTGACCTATCACAGGTGATGTTAGGGGAAGTTTTGGGGATAGTATGCTATGTCTCTGGGACCTTCAGAAAGTCCATTCTCCCTATGAGAAAAACTTGGAGACTAAAACACTTCCTGAGAGCCTCCAGGGGCCTAACCTTATTGCTTCTCCTGCTGTCTAACAATGTCCACACCAACCCTGGTCCTGCAGATATCCCTGGGCATAGCTCAGGAAGTCAAGGGAAACTAAACATACAGTAATCTCCCTAAACACTGGTAATCTTCTAGGTAGTCTCCTACCTAAACTTGCTCAAGTCAAAGTCAACCAGATAGATATTATTCACCTTACCAAAATCTAGCTTAACTCCAAAACACCTGACTCCATCATCTCATTACCAGGTTTCAATATCTTCAGAGAAGACAGACAGACAAATGGGGTGGGGGCTGCATGATCTATTTTTAATCTGACCTGCAAACCTCAAAACTTGAAGTCAAAGACCTGTCTAGGGACTATGAATGCCTGGCTATTTAACTGCTGATGGGGCGATGTCAAAAATCTCTTGTCCACCTGATGGTCTATTTCCCACTTGGTAATTAACAAGTGGGTATGGAGTCATTCTCTAGCCATCTTAAACAATTTAACCAGAACTGAGATTCACAGTAGCTGGTGACTTTCAAATTAACTGGACTGCAAAGTGCAGTAACAGGCACACAGATAAGATTTCTAGTCTATTTCTAACGCAAATGGTCACTGATACACCACACTAACTATAAATGGGGCACTACGACACTACTCAATTGTGTACATGTAACTCACCTAGACAGGGTAAAAAAGCCAAAGCTCTGCCTGATACCCTCAGTGACTACTACCTGGTATAATGCTTGTGGGAAGTAATGGAGCCCAGGCCCCCCTCTCAGTTCATACACAGCCACGTCATAAGCAAAACGAAGGTGCCAAAATTCAAATCCTATATGGCCCAAGTATACTGGAGCTTCCTTGATGCCATCCCTGATATTGATTGGCCCTATAATTCTTTGCCATGGAATTTACAAGTGCCCACAATAAATATGCACCCTTCAAAAAGTGCAAATTAAGAGGTACACCAGCTGGTTGGATCACCCCAGAACTCCTTGCCCTCAAGAGAGAGGAATAATCTGTGGGCACTGGCCAGGGTGACTGATTCCACAGTCCATCTGCAAAACTACAAGGAAGCCTGGAGTAAATGCACTACTAGGATTCAATTGGCCAAATCCAGCTATAGCAAAGCCCAGCAAACACAAAATAGGAGCAATGGCAAATGATTCTGGCAAAAGGGAGGTACTACTATATTGCAGGTAGTTGTATTTCAGTGCACATGGACCAGGTGAGGGTAGAGGGGCAATTGAGAAGCCTCTGCACAATGCATCTGTACATTTGTGCATCTGTGTAAAGCTACCAACTTTTCAAAGCCTAAAACTGGGACATGTCATAATTTGGAAATAATTGTTTTTTTTCTAGAGAAACCCTAACTGTTACCCCAAACGCGTCCCTACCCTCAACATTGGTAAACGCATTTTCATTCACAGCAGGGAAGATTTCAGTTCTTAGTGAATTGTGACTATCAGACAGGCTTGGTCAGTTAGTCAAACTTGAATGCCATGCAGCTTCCAAACATGGCCACTGCAGGGACGAACTGAATTGATTCCAATATTATGTCCAAAAACTACAAACCTCTCTCAGAATCCGAGGAGCACCACATCATATTCCCAAGTGCCCTAGAAACCTTTGTGCCTGACTATCCAAATTCAGCACGACCCACTGCCCCAAGTCACTTGCTCCTTCACTGAGTGGACAAGGCTGTGCTACACATTAAAAAAAATGTGGAGCTGAAAAGTTAAAAAAAACCTAATTTTCTGCACCCATCCTGTCCACAGCCCTCTCCCCCATGTTATTTGCTCCCAACCGGGTGGAGAAGGGTCAGGCTGCACATTCATTCAGTGCCACTTTGCTCTGGCTCCAACCACTCACAGTAACATTTTCTCATTTTCTTGTTTTTTTTTTTTTATTTTTACAGTAAAGATTTTTATTTTCCTTTTTCCAGATGACAGTGTGTGACATAGACATTTTGATACAATCCATTATGACCATATCATATTTCTACATACATAGCAATTAGAAACAATTTTCTAGTAATATTTGCGAATTAAAAATATGCATGCACTTCAAATGTATACTCACTAAATTCTTAAACACATACTTTCAAGGGACTTCAGTTTCATTTCAATTTTTGTGTCCAACTCTCTGGCAACTTCTTATAAAGCCCCCCCCCCAAAAAAAAACAAAAACAAACTGCAGTAGACCATAAAAAAAAAGCAAGAAACCTTATTTAAGTATTGTGGATTACATAAAAATGGGATTCTGAGATCACAGAGGTTTCTACTAAGTATACGTCAGCCCTTTTCTACTTGGGTTAATATAGGATCCCAAGTGACTTGAAAAACTATAGATTTCCCAGTAACATTAATATCCCAAAAAATTCAACACTTAACTTTCCACACTCCCTCCCAGCACCGGAGCAACTTTCTGAATCAGCATGTGGTCCCTTTTATTGTACCCTTTTCACAATGCCAACAAACAAATGTCTCCCTGTTCTGACTCTATAGTCCCTCAGCTGCTGGCAGACAGATGGCCGCCGCACAAGCTCGCACTACCCAGTCAGTGTAACCCAGAAGGAAAGGCTCTTACGGTGCTCTCCTTTGCCATCTAACTACTGCTGAGGTGTCTTTCACAGTGCAATGCGGGTAGGTGCCACAAAAATTGTTGTCCAGCTTGAGCAGCGCCATGGTGGTGTGGAAATGTGAATGTCACTGGGTGCAAACAAAACACAAACAAAAAAGAGACAAAAACAGGACAGCCAGCAAAAACCAAGACAAAAGTGAGAGTTTGCAAAACTTGTGGGGAAACTGGGACATGCTACCTAAAATCAGGAGTGTCCTGGAAAAATCAGGATGGTAGCTTTACATGATCTGTGCATTTGTGCATAACTGTACTGCACAGAGCTGATAATGTCCACATAGTGGCATGCAAATTGACTCTTGAGCAAAGCAAACAGTTTTTCATAAAATCATCCTAATTCCTAAAGAAACAAGCAATGCCAAATGTTTGCTTGCTGATATTAGCATTGGACATGCAGGAGTTAGACAGATGCAGAATAGGAATGGCAGTGAAGTACTGAACTCACACCAACCCCACCTCCATCCTGCAGAGATGGACAGGCATTGGGGTTGTCTTTGGGTCATCGCCCATAACGCTCACGGCATTTCATCTCACCCTAGCCTGCAGACACCGACGAGTGTTGAGGTGTGCCTTGGACTGTTCGGCTTTACAGTCACCCCATTTCATAACGACATACGCTGAAATGGTTGCAGTATAGGAGAACAGGGTGAACTCTGGGGCCAAAGAGTCCAAGGCACACCTCAATGCCTGTCACTGGCTTCAGGGTGGGAGTAGGGGGGGAATGGCTTGAGCATTACAGCTGGCAATCCAAAGGCACACCCCTGACACCTGTCAGGTTGTACAGGGTGGGACGTTATAGTTAGAAACCCTAATGCCCTGGGCATTTGTTGGTATTTGCACTACAAATTTTCAGCATGGCCTTTTTGTGACCCCCACCTCATGAAAGCATTTGGGACCTCTGCTCATGAACAGTGGCACTGTGATTTTGTTAATCTGTCCCGAATGTTGATTTTCCTCAGTGACCATGTCATTCTGTGCCAGATGTGCGAAAACACAGTTCCGGCAGGACGTGAAAAATGACACCTGTACCATTCATAGGGAGGTGTGAAGAGATGGCAATGTTGAAAATTTGGAGTGAAAATATTAAAAATACTCAAACTTCCGCGCATACGTGGAAACTGCGCAACACACGCTTGTAACAGTCATTTAGTGGAATTATTTCACCAAATTTTCAACATAGGCATTTTGTGACCTCTGCTCATGAACAGTGTCACTATGATTTTCTTAATCTGTCCCAAACGTTGATTTCCCTCAGCGACCGCCGGAGTGTTGGTGGCCACACAGAAGAGTTTACTTTGGGCCTGTCAAAGGACATGCAATAGTGGTGGTTCTTCTAGATAACCTGGGAGGCCAGCTGGAGGGCTGTCCAGACTAAGGTGTTGAAGTGCTGGTTTCTTTATCCAGTGGGGACTATTCACTGGCTTGGGTTTTGGGAAGCCCTGTTAGTACCACCAGCAATCTGTCATTATTTTTCTCCTGCTCGGGGCAAAGTAAATTCTGCCTAAGAAATCTCAGAGGATTTTTTCCGGGTCGAGATCTGGATCTTTTTGATCAGAGACAAGCAGACCTATCTCCGTGAAGATTTTCATCTCTTGGGAACTGTGATCCACCTCCATTTCTTTATTGACACCCTGGTCAGAACTTTTTATCTTATTTTTGTGGTTTATTAAACTTGTGAGTACTTTCTGAACTGATGATAGGATTTATAAAAGTCGTATGTAACTAGGAAGTGCAGGACTACTCGACCTACAAATGGACTAAGAAGTCAAGGGACTCTTTGTTTTTTATTATTTTTTTGTTATTTTTAGTGATAATTATTGGTGTTTGGTGCTGCTTTATCTGTTTATGTATTTGTGTCCCCCTATTGTGTGAGACAGCGTGTGGGATTTTTGTTTGTTGACCTCCCAACCCCCCCCACTCTGTGAAAGAGAGTGGAGGAGTGAAGTACTTGGATATATGATAGGGGGTGGGTTTTTATTTTCAAATTCATTTGTATTTTGTCCACCACTCTGTGAGAGAGTGGAGGAGATTGTATTGGATTATTTACATAGGGGGTGGAATTTGTTTTATTTAGTTTTTGGGTCTTGTTTTGTTTTTAGTTCTGTCCACCACTCTGTGAGAGAGCGGGGAGGATCGAATTATTTTGGTTTGGAGGTTTTGCATTATTTTATTGCTATCTGCTGCATTATTTGTAGTTTTGAGTGTTCTGGTTTTTTTGGGTGCGTGATGTGATATTTTGGTGCCTAGATGTGTTGGCGGACTGCTCTCCCGGTAGTGCACTACTCATCCTCTGAACTTCGGGACCTCCACCTATTTGATGACCCCCTTTTTACAGTCTATAGTGTACCAACATTGTAGAACATTGGGAATTGCTCATAGGGGGTGGGGCTGGGCTGGAGGTTCCAAACATCGGAGGGTGAGTGAGCAGGGTGTTCATATCAGGGTAGTGAGGCCCAGGAGATGCCCTGGGGCAAAATGGATTCTGGAACGTGGTCTGTCATGCCTGGTCTCCATACCCAAGGGCTTCACTATTAGTGGCCAATAGCTCAGGTGGCCCTGGAATCCCGTCCGACTCGAGCGGTGTTATGCAATGCCAGATCTATTAAGAACAAGACTGCAATAATTGCAGATTTTGTTGGGTCAGCAGATCTGGTTTGCATCACCGAGACCTAGCTGGATGATAATGCTGGCCCCATATTGGAGGCTGCTGTTCCAGCTGGGTACTCGGTGATACACTGCTTGAGATCGGACCGCAGGGCCGGGGGTAACTATCTGTTTCAAGATGGAACTGGACCTTGCAGGTGTGCCAGTTGAGGCCATCTCATCTGAGTGTACCATGGTTGCAGGTGTAGGCTGTAGGATCATTCTCATCTACCGTCCACCCAGGGAAGTAGCAGATTTCATGGTCGATGTGGTGTTTGGGTCATCCAGGTTGATGGTCCTGGGCGACTTTAATGTCTGGGTCGATGATGAACTCTCGCAATTCAGGCAGGACTTCCTCCAATTGATGACATCACTGGGCTTTACACAGGTTATTGCCTCTGCTACCCATAAGTTCGGTCACTCTTTTGACCTGGTTTTCCCCCTAGGAATTGAAACCTCCGACTAGGTGGTGAAACCAGTCAGATGGTCGGATCATCACACTGTAAGGTTCAGTTTCTATGCCTTCCCCTGTATAGGCCTGCCGCTATGGAGATGGTCAGATACCGCCCTTTGCGGGATGTGAACCCTGATGGTCTATCGGCAGTATTAGACTTATTGGTTATTCTGGTGGCAAGTGGGAGTCCAGAGAGCCTGGTTCAGGCCTGTAATAAGGTGTTGCTATGGCCCTGGACTCTATCGCTCCCATCCGTGTTCGTCCTCTCTGCCTTCGTCCTCGGTCTTCATGGTTTGATGGGACCTTGAGAGAGTTGCGGTGAGTTGGATGAAGTTTAGAGCATTTGTGGCAGAAATCCACCTTGATAGCTTACCACATTAGATTGATGGAACATTATCAAGTCTATCAATCGGCAATCACCTGTAAGAAGGCAGAGTTCCTGTCCGGGGAGATTGCTGCTGCTCAGAATCGACCAGCTCAGCTTTTTCAAACCATGAACAGGTTGTGCAACCCAACTTGTCTTCAGGTTCGAAGATCCTTTTCACAGATTGAGTGTGATGAGCTTGCTCACTTCATTGTGGATAAGGTGGCCAGCATCAGGGCGGAGATCCATCCAGCTAACTCTATGGGAGCTGATAGTGGTTAGTGCATGGTCACTTCTCCTCGGTTCACCTGGAATTCCTTCGACCAGCTGGAAATTGTGGATGTTGTGTGGATTGCCCAGGGTGTGCACCCAATGTGCTGTAGTTTGGACCCGGGTCCTACTTCCCTGATAATGGGTTGTTGTGACATCGTAGGCCCTGTCCTTGCAAGGATAATTTGGTGCTCCTTAGAGTCCAGTGAGTTTCCTAGCCCCCTGAAGGAGGCGGTGGTGACACCTCTCCTGAAGAAAGCTGCTCTGAACCCAAGCTGCTTTTCAAACTACAGACTGATCTCACACCTCCTCTTGGTCGGGAAGGTAATTGAGAAAGTTGAGGCGCTGCAACTGGAGAACCACCTGACCATCCATGACATCTACGATCCTCTCCAGTCTGGTTTTCATAAGAGGCATAGTACTGCCGGATAGAGGAGTATATTTTTAATATTTTAGCTATTTATTTTGTTATATGGTTATATTGCTCTGTATTTTATTGATTTTATATGTTTATTATTGTACAGCGCCTTGGTTTATGAAAGGCATTTTAAAAATAAAGTTTATTATTATTTATCGTGTACCAGATGTGTGAAAACACATTTCAGGCAGGATGTGAAAAATGACAGATGTACTGTTCATAAGGAGGTGTGCAAAACTGACAATGCTGAAAATCTTGAATGAAATTGTTACAAATTCTCGAAACTACGCGTGTGTGTGGAAACTGTGCAATGCATGCTCATAACATATTCATTTTATGGACTTTTGTCACCAAATTTTCAACATAGGCATTTTGGGACCTCCGCTCATGAACAGTGTCACTGTGATTTTCTTACTTTGTCCTGAATTCTGATTTCCCACAGCGATCATGCTATTGTGCGCTGGAAGTGCGAAAACACATTTTCCCCAGGATGTGAAAAATGGTAGCTGTACTGTTCATAAGGAGGTGCAAAAAAAATGTCAGTGTTGAAAATCTGGCATGAAAATATTACAAATTTTTTGAAGTTATGAGTGTGTGTGGAAACTGCACAATGCACACTCGTAACGCAGTCATTTTTTTGGAATTTTTTCACCAAATTTGCAACATAAGCTTTTTGGGAGCCCACTTCATGAACAGTGACACTCATTTCATTAATCAGTTCTGAAAGGTGATTCCGTGCAGTGACCGCAAAATCACTTTTGGTACCGAATAACCAGATGACAGTCACTGAATTCATGAGATGGGGTCCCAAGAACCCTATGCTGAAAACTTGGTGCCACAATTCCCAACAAGCATTTGTCAATGCTGAACGTTCGCTTGCAGGTATTTGCAGTGGTATTTGGCACTTGGACATGGCTTAAAAAAAATCAGTGACAAAGAAGTACAAGCATTTGTCAATGCCGAATGTTGCTTGCTTCTATGTGCTGTTTAGGTATTTGGAAGTCATTGGAGTGCAAATATTGAAAATTGCTAACTTATGAGCATGAGAACCTGCGCTTATCGCCAAACAGTCATTTTAGAATTTTTTCACCAAATTTTCAACATAGCCATTTTAAGACCTCTGCTAATGAACAGTCATGGTGATTTTCTTAATGTGTCCCATACATTGATTTTGTACACCGACTGCGCCATTGTGCGCTACATGGGCGGAAACACGTTTTGGGCAGGATGTGAAAAATGACAGCTGTACTGCTCATAAGGGGGTGTGGTAAAATGGCAATGTTGAAAATCTGGAGTGAAAATATTGAAAATTTGCGAACTTACGAGCCTGCGTAGGAACTGCGCAACGTACGCTAATACAGTATTTTGGATGTATCATTTTTAACATGGTTTTGGACCCTTTTCGACGATGTCACTGTCATGACATTATTCAGTCCGAAGAGTGATTTCAACGCAGTGACTGGCGTAAATCACCCTTCGGGCCTGAATAACACCATGACAGTGACATCTTTCATGAGAAGGGGTCCCAAAAACCTCATGTTGAAAATTTGGTGCAAAAATTCCAAAAAATGCCTGAGATATGCAATAAAGTTGAAAACCCCCATCTAGCTCATTATACAGCTTACCGGCATTTCCTCAGTTCGCGGTCGGCTTTGAAGAGTGCAGACATGTTCCCGGTCCACTTATGATCGTCGCGCCGAGCTCCGGAGGTAAGTATGGGGTGAGGGTGTGGGGAGGTAGGGTGCACAGTGGGTGGGTGAGGGTTGTGGGAGGGGCTGGGAGAAGCGCCGTGGGACCGTTTTTAATTTACAGGTTTAAAAACGACTGACGTTTGCCACGCTGGGGTGGGCTCCCAGCATGGCAGAAGGATGGCTGGGGGCCGTGGAGCCAATGGGATTGGGCACCCGTGCGGCGAAACGGCAGCAGGGGCGTTGCCAAGCTGAGGTGGGCTCCCAGCATGGCAGAAGGATGGCTGGGGGGGGGTGGAGCCGAGGGGGGATTGGGCACTCCCGTTGGCAGACGATGCGGGACATTTGCCATGCTGGGGTGGGCTCCCAGCATGGCAGCAAACATTTGGGGGGGTGTGGCGTGACGCGGTGCAAGCAGACAGCGGTGGTTTTCTTTGAAGAGAAGACCACCGCTGTTATACACAGCACCGCGTCCGATTGGTGCAGGACTGCCATGCCTGCTCAATGGAGCAGGGGATTGCAGAGGAGGGGCACACCTCCAAAGTGTCCCATTCTCCCAAGACGTTCCTTGCGCATGCCGCAAGGAACATAAAATAGCTGGCTATCTACTTGTTGAACCCCCCATTTATGCCATTGTACAGCTTACCGGCATTTCTTCAGTTCATGTTGGATTTGAAGAGTGCAGATGTTCCCACTCACTGAAGATCATCACGCTGGGCTCCAGAGGTAAGTATGGGGTGAGGTGGGATGTGGGGAGGTTGGAGTGCACAGAGGGTGGGTGTGGGTTGGGGAAGGGCACCAGAGGCGATGATGGATGGCTTTCTGTTTTACATGGTTTAAAAAACACCCCTCGGGATGTTTTTTCTCTTACATGGTCCCTAGCATGCCACCTGCGTGCTTGTTGGGGGGGCTGTAGCCGACGGGGATTGGGCACCCCATCGGCACATACAGAGTGTTTGGGGGAGATGCATGAGTTGATGGGGACTGGGCATGCCCCTCAGCACACAACAAATGGGGGGGACATTATGCCAATGGGGATTGGGCTCCCCCATCAACAAATGAACTTGGGAGGGGCACGATGACAGGGGGATCGGGTACTCCCGTTGGCTTTCATAGGGACTGTGAGAGGTGGCTGGTGACAGCCACTGCCATGTTTATTGAAATGGGACACCAGACAAGGTAAGCTGTGGTTTGCCGCTGGAATCAGGGACTGCTACAGCAGCAAAAACAGCTGATTGTTAAATGATGGGGCGCTCCCTGATTGCAACAGTGAGTTTCTTTCAAGTTGGTAGCATGCTACAATACTGCTGTCATCGTCAGCATGCTCCTCTGTTGGCACCACAGAGACCAGCCCCAAAATGGACTGTTGCCATTGGCCACAACACTGCCACACCTCCACAACTCACTACTACAGCAAGCTGCCGCAATATGTTTCTTGCACATGTGCTCAATCAAGCATAAAAAGGAAACAATACTTTCTGTATGCAAACTTACCTGCAAGAACAGATTATTGTGTACCACATATACCATTTAAAGCTTCATAATATATTTAAGCAATGTTAAATATCAGCCTTTTCTAAGTGGAGCACTTACTCAGCCTCAGCCGGGCGAGGTGAAAAACCAGGCGCCGTGTCTGCATAATAATCTGTTTTTGTAGGAAAGAGCACATGAGCAGACAAGACCTCTCTGGGTTTGCCAACAAGGCTGGAAACATTTAAAAATAAGGTATCAGATATATAACACAGTTGGCTATTGTAGTAAATACACAATCTCACTAATTAAAACTAGCAGGAGGCTAAAGTTAATAAGGTTATAAAAGTAAAGCTAATGCATTTTTGTAGAACATTATTTTAGTGGAAGAGAAGCATTTCAGTAGCTATGTAAATGAGACAAAAGCAATGCTCTGGGGGGAAACTTTTTAACATTCTGAATAGAGATACATTGCAGTATAAATACAGTAGGTGAGTGAGGCCTCCATTTTCAAAGGAGATGTGCAGCCCAAAATGGAAATGTGTGGCGCATCTCAGAAACTGCATGGAAGTGCGATACTCGTCACGCATTCCCGAATGTGTGATTGCACAGATATAATGTATGCAGTGCAAAAAAAATTACTATGCCATGCATCCATATATTCAGCCAAAATGTGGGGGGCATCTGCTGCACATCTCAAAAATGCTCCAGGCAAAGTTAGGCATGTCAGGAGATGGCCTAAATCATCTGGCCACCCACAGGCAGGCTGCTGAACTGCAGACAGGCCATCATGAGACAGTCCTCAGAGGTGCACCAGGTTGTGCTCCAGGCACCCATACACAGCAGTCATGCTAGGACGGATGTACCCAAAGCCACAGGTGCTGGTACACCATGGGCACTGCCCAGAGAGCTATCCCCCACACCGCTAGCAGGACGTGGACACCCAGCTGTCACAGACCCGTGCTGTTGGGTGCCCCCCCCAGGCACATCAGCAGAGCAGATGGTCACACCACAGCACATGTACCAGGGGCCATGGCCTGCACGTGTGTGGCCTGCAGGGTGCCACCCGATGGTGGCATGCACCCAGGGTGGTGTCTGGGGCAACAGTGCCCGGGTAGCCTGGTGGTACTAGTGGCAGCATGGCATGGGCCAGGGACTGACCTGTGACACACACCCACGGTGGTACACCATAGCTGCACACAGGTGGGACTCACCCACTCAAGTACATGGCTACCTTCTACACACTGCCATTCCTTGCAGTTACCACCATGTGTCTGTCATACTGGTGTGTGTGGGGAACTGCAGGTAACTGTAGGCTGTATAAGGTGCTGGTGTATCACATGCATGTGGTATACTGATTAGACTGTGTCACCCTGTGCTCTCCCCTGTTGCTTGTCCAGGTTGGCCCCCATACCCTATTTCAATGCTGTACATGGCTATGGGAAATATGACTGTACCCAGGCCAGTGCAGTCCACCCACCCACCCACACACAAACATTCCATCACACCTGCCTGCTAGGCTGCAATACCTCCTGTTCATCTTTGTGGAGTGGTGGGGCAGCCTTGCAAAGCTGGAACTGTGCATGCCTTGGATAAGCAAATGGCCTGCATACATTCCAGTAATGAGCTGCGCATGTGGGGAATTAGGCTCAGAATGTGCAATGAGGTAATTTGCATATCTCGGCTGAATATTGCAGTTTTGCACACCACGCAAGTGGCTTTGCTTCATGCATTTCCCTATGCTTCACACAGGTCACCTGCCATGCTGCGCATCTCCCACTGCACGATCACGCATGTTCGGGATCTTCAGCCGGACATGCGTGATCACATCTTATGGTGCACTGTTTGAATATACCATTATTTTGTGCTGGCACATCTCAGTTGCACAGCACAGGCACTTGTGCGATGCAGCCTGGGACTTTAGAATATAGGACTGTGTGTCTTTAAAGATAGAAATATGCATACATTTCCATACAGAAAGTAGTCTCCTTTTTTATGGCTGCAGTGGTCAGAGCCCTGCAGACATTTTGTTTCAAAATGGGACTCGGCATTACTTCAAAGCATTGTTTCCCACCGAAGAACATATTGAAGTTGCAGCACAGTCTCCTACACCAGATAACGACACCAGACAAAGTCCCTTCCCAAAAAATAAGAAAAAGCAAAGTGTATTTCCTTCGCAGTTGCAGTACCTCTCCTACTTTGCCCGAGTCACAGATCAGTCATTAGTCCAGAATTCTTTTACGTAACATCCCGGTTCTGTCTGTAGGCAGTAATGTCTCCTCCTAGGTTTTAAATTTCACACACACACCACTTTGTTTAAAGATCATGCGCAACATATTTGCTACTCTTATTTTTTCTGTAATAAACACTCTAGTACCACTCCTTGTATTGCTGTGTTATTACTGAAAATCTTAAAAACAAGTCAGTAGTTTCTTTGTAACTAATCTTGATTTGCCTGCTCTTTAATAGCCCCAAGCAGCCACACTGTTCCTGTGCCTCTGAGCCTGCATGTGGGAGTGCTGATGTAATTCCAGACTAGGAAGCACATTCCAGCCTGTTAGACCAACAGTTTTATGTGTATGGTAGCAGTTAGTGCTGTGAAAATTATAACACTTAGACTGAAACCCAAGACGTATGTTACTGCTAAGTCTAAGTTCTTTGAAATCTAATGCATTCCATTAATTTTACTGTGAGATGAATCCATTTGTCTGGGCCATTTGTTAAGCAATGGTTTGTCACCCTTCACTCATGTCTGTTGTACTGGTCCCTGTCCTTTCCTTCCTGCCTTCCCATTTCACCTACTGACAGTGGGGGCTGTGTGGCTGTAGTGATAGCCTTTACTTGTACAAATGAAATAGTAAATTGTAGCCTCATGGACACGGCAAAGTGTATCCATTTTGCTATACAAATCAATAAGCATGAAAAACTGAAATGCATACAAATAGAAGCAGGCTGTCAATCAGTGTAGCTGTTTCATCACAGCGATCCTACATAATTGTGATTTCCTGTGTATGTAATGGAGTGTTCCCCAGCTAGTGTCCCACAGTTTTATATGGTATTTATGGCTACCCTCAAGTGTCACAGTGTGGTCTACTTCATTGCTTTTGGTGTTCATGTCAGCACAATGTTTTACTTCTCTTAGTTGTCACTCAGAGGAAAGAGATGGTATGACAGTATGTCACAGACTTTTTTGCCTGGCATCTTTGTTGCTGGCTACTTTTTTTTCCTTTCCAGAGACCTTGGTCCTAAGAGCACAACCAAAAAAGCTGACTTGAAGATTTTTCCATCCTTTGCTGTGCAGTACATTATGACATATTAATTAGCTTTCCTAACGAGTATATCTAGATGTTATCGTATGCATTATGCTGCACTAAACGATCGTTGTGAAGCTAAGGAATTGATTGTTCTTTATGAGAAGTACTGCTGCCAACTGTCTTTCTTTTTTCCCGGTGACACATAAGCATATGCTACTAAAGGGATGGAAACATCGATTTGGTAAGATCACCACCACTTGTTGTAAGTATCACTTTGTGACAGTCGCCCATAAATGCACAATGTTGGTTCATGTGGACCGTGTGCTTTCTTGTGCATTATTTATTGTCTTCCATACAGTGTGAACAGTCACTATGTGCTATGCATTGTCAGTGCACCATCGGTGTACTCATACACGTGTGACATGAAAGTACAACTCCATCAGCGGTGGTACTTCTGACAGATGGTAGCGACAGTAGATCATCGCTGGTACTGATAATTTAATGCCAAATGTGAAAGTGCACCATGGATAACACATACAGATTTACAGTCAATGAAATGCACAGCAAGTGGCACATAGGGGGAGGTGGGTGGTGGTAGGAAGTCTGGAGAATCAAACTGCCCACCCCCACAGGATAGTGCAATCAACATGGAAGACCATAAAGTTATGATATCACCAGAGGTAACTAAACTCATAAAGGGGGAACAGCAGAGGACTAGAGGAAGGGGGTTAAAAACAGGGAGGACAAATGGAGGAGGCAAAATGGCAAAAGGGGGGATAATAGGACAAATGGCAAAACATTGAAGGCCATTCATACCAATGCCCGCAGTCTAGGAAATCAAATCTGACCTGGAAGCCTTGATGACCTAGACATTGTAGCTATTACTGAGACGTGGTATGCTGGAAACCATCACTGGTATGTTGTAATAAGAGTCTATACTCTTTTCGAGAGATGCAGGGAGGGTAAATAGGGAGGTGGGTGGCTCTTTGCATCAAGGAGGGTATTAGAACAACTGAGATACAGGAAATGTGGGGGGCCAGGGGTACTGTGGATCACCCTTGAGATGGACAATGGCACAAGTATTCGTATGGAGGGGATATATAGACCTCCAGAACAGGGGGAGGAGGTGGACAGGGTTCTCGTGGAATCCATCCACACAATGGCAGCTAAGGGGGAGATGCTGCTGGTAGGTGATTTCATTCTGCCAGATGTGCATTGGAGCATCCCAGTGACTGCCTCAGCCAGGAGCAGGGGCATTCTGTATGCCATGCTAGGGGATGGCCTCAGGCAGCTAGTGCTAGAGCCCACCTGGGAGGGTGTAAGTTTAGACCTAGTACTCACCAATGGGACAGAATTGCAGAAGTGTGGATTAGCAGACACCTGGAGTCCAGTGATCATTACTCAGTGTGATTCTGTATGAGTACAATAGCAGAGTCAAGCCACACAAAGGTGAAGGTCCTGGATTTAGAAGGGCAGACTTCACTAAAATGGGGATATGTCTCAAGAATGCACTGGCAGGGAGGGACGAATGGGGTGGTGGCTGAGGAGTAGTGAGCCCATCTGAATGGAGCCATAGTGGAGGTGACAAACCTTTGTGTTAGGCAAGTAAACTAGTGTAAGAGAAAACCACGTGGTTCTCAAAGGAAGTGGCCGGGAAGGTGAAGGCAAAACAGATGACTTTTAGAAAGTACAAGGAAACACAAATGGATAATGACAGAGTAGTGTACTAAGATAAACGGAGGGAGGCAGGGAAATCAGTCAGGAGCGCAAAGGTGCAAAAGGAGGGAAAAATAGCACAGGAGGTAAAAAGGGGACAAGTCTTTTTTATAGGTACATTTAGTGAAAAGAGGAAAACCAGGGGTGGGATTGTAAGGCTTAAAGGTGAAGAAGGAGAGTGTGTGGAAGAGGACCTGGAAAAAGCACCAAATACTGATCCAATATTCACCACTGGCCTCTGATATACCATTTCACTGTTGATCTGTGTTGTGGCAAAACAAGTGCTTTTTCATAAAGCTAGAAACTGAACTATGCGATATAGACATTGAAATGAAATTAAACTTTATTTATATGGCGCCTTTCTCAAACCAAGGCACCTTACAATAATTTAAAAACAATATACAATAAATAAGGGCAAATCCATAAATAATTTATACAACTCTAAATCCGAGCTCCAATTCACAATCATTAATTAAAATTGATCTTCGACCATAAATAGGTATTTAGGACCTTTTTAAACTCCTCCACGGTCGCACATTGATGAAGTGGATGGGGTAGAGAATTCCAGAGGGTCGGAGCAGCAAACATAAAAGCACGAGCACCTGATGATTTTAAAGAAACCCTCCGAATCTCTAGCAACCCCTCGTCCACCGATCTGAGAGATCTTCTGGGGCAGTAGGGAACCAAAAGCTCTTTCAAGTAGTCCGGACCTAGTCCGTGTAGGGCTTTGTAGGTCAAAAGACCAACTTTAAAGGTGATCCACCACTGAATTGACAGCCAGTGCAGATCGCGCAATACTGGTGAAATATGGCAGGTACGAGACGTACCTGTCAATCGGGCAGCAGCGTTCTGCACCAGCTGCAAGCGGCGGATATCAACTCCAAAAAGCCCTAGATAAATGGAGTTGCAATAATCCAGACGTGAGGTCACAAAAGCGTGGACCAATGTAGGAAGGTCAGCGGGCGGAACAAGGTGCTTAATCCTGGCAATGTTCCTAAGATGGTAAAAGGAAAGTTTGACAACTGCTGACACTTGCGAATGCAGTGTCAGTTCATTGTCAAAAATCACTCCAAGGTTCCGCACCTGTTCAGAAGTAGGGAGCTGGATACCTCCCAGAAATAAACCTGAGGATAAATCAGCTCCCATCCCCCCTACCCTATGATCTGGGTCCACAACCAACACCTCCGTCTTCTCAGAGTCCAACTTCAGCCAGCTTGAACTCATCCAGCATTGGATTTCAGTGAGGCAGCTATTAATAACCGAGAGAGCTCTATCCTGGTCGGGTGCAAAAGACAGTTGGAGCTGGAAATCATCTGTGTAGCAGTGAAACTTCAACCCATACCTTCTTACAATGTCTCTGAGGGGCAGCATATACACTGCGAACAACATGGGGACAACACCGAGCCCTGGAGTACCCCGCATGACAGAGACTGGGCAGGAAGAATTTAATCCAGACACCACTCTCAGTTCTGTCAGTGAGGAAAGATCTAAACCAGCTGAGGACTGTTCCTGACAGGCCACAGATAAACTCCAGGCATGTGAGAAGTACCCTATGGTCCACAGTGTCAAAAGCTGATGAGAGATCAAGAAGAACGAGAATGGAATGATTCTTCTGATCTCTAGCCATCAGGAGATCATTGAGCACCCGAACCAGCGCTGTCTCAGTACTATGCCTCTTTCGAAAACCAAACTGGAGGGGCTCATAGATGTCATGGATGGTTAGATGGTTCTCCAATTGTGCAGCCACCACTTTCTCAATAATCTTCCCAACGAAGGGAAGATTAGAGATCAGCCTGTAGTTAGCATGGCAGTCGGGGTCCAAGGTAGCTTTCTTCAGGAGGGGTGTCACCACCACCACCTTCAGGGAGCTAGGAAACTCATCTGTATCCAAGGAGCACCAGACTATCTGTGCTAGAACTGGGCCAGTAGTCTCAAGACAACCCTTTATCAGGGAAGTCGGGCCCGGGTCTAATCTACAGCACATAGGGAGCGTACTATGGACAATCCTCATGACATCGATGAACTCAGACCAGTCGAAGGAACTCCAGGAGAGACCGGAGGGAGCAACCAAACACCGATCAAAAGCACCTCCCACAGAGGGAGCAGGTTGGAGTGCTGCCCTGATGTCGGCCACCTTATCCGCAAAGAAGCGAACAAGCTCATCACATTCTAACTGTGAAAAAGCTTTCCAAACCTGGAGACAGGCTGGGTTGCACAGTTTGTCAACAGTTCAAAAAAGCAGAGCTGGTCGGTTCTGAGCAGCCACAATCTCTCTGGATAGGAACTCTGCTTTCTTATGAGAGATTGTGGAGTGATAGAGTTGACAGTGTTCCATCAATCTAAGATGGTCGGCACCGAGGGCAGTTCTCCACCAACAATGCTCTAATCTTCATCCTTGTCACCGCATCTCCCTCAAGGTCTCATCAAACCATACAGACCAAGGTCAAAGGAGGAGAGGATGAACACAGACAGGAGCAATTTGATCCAGAGCCAAGGAGATGGCCCTATTATAGGCCAGCACCAAGGCATCATGATCATTGCTCACTTCAGAAAACTCCAATAGGTTAAGCGCCACTGCCAGGCCCACAGAGCTAATACCTCATAAAGAGCGGTACTTAACCTCTCCACAGGGGTAGGCCTATGGGGGGGGGTGCAAAAACTGAAGCCCACAGTGTAGTGATCAGACCAATTGACGGATTCCACCCCCACATCAGTGGCCTCAATCCCAAGGAGGAAAACTAAGTCCAAGGAGTTACCACTCTTGTGCGTGGCAGAAGTAACCATTTGTGAGACCCAAAGATGTCATTAATTGGAGGAAGCGTTGTCCTAACTGCGAATGTTCATCATCGATCCAGGCATTGAAGTCACCCAGGACCATCAGCCTGGGAGACTCAAATGCCATGTCAATGATGAAGTCGACTACTTCCTGTAGAAAATATTTCTCGCCCCCTGTTGGACGGTAGATGAGAACAATTCTACAACCCACACCTGCCACAATGGTACACTCAAAGGACTCAGCTTCCTCAGCTGGTACATTTGTGAGTCCCCATTCGGTCTTGAAACAGACCGCAATCTCCCCCCCCCCCCCGCGCGGTCCAACCTCAGGCAGTGTAACACAGAGTACCCACCTGGGATTGCTGCCTCCAAAACTGGACCGGCATTACCATCCAGCCAGGTCTTGGTAATGCAAGCCAGATCCACGGACTCCACAAGATCTGCAATAACTGCAGTCTTGGTCCTAATGGATCTGGCATTGCACAACACTGCTCGGGTTGGACGGGTCACTGAAGTGGAACAAACCATTTGCCCAATATCATTAATAGTAGAGGTGCCCTTGGGTATGGGAACCAGCCAAGGAGAACCTCGCTCTAGAATCCATTTTGCCCCAGGGCGTCTTCTGGTCTCTACAACCCCAATCCGACGTTTCCGCTCTTTCGGCCTCCACTGTCCACACCCCCCAAAACCCCTCTACCCCTTCCATACAATCCCCAGCACTCTACAACGCTGATAAGCTGACAACTGTAATGGCGCAGAGCAGAAAGGGCGGAGGGCACAGAGAGTGGAGGACGAATAGTGCACGACCGTGGTGGCAGACCCTCTACACATAATAAAACCCAACCCAAAACAATAACCAAAAATAAAATCAATCAAAAATAAAACGTATCCAAATAAATAAAATCCAAAACCAAAAATCCAGAGGCTCTCATTCTCCCTTAAATTCTAATACAAATCACACAATAATCTCTGAGTCAGTGTCAGAGGGCAAATAGCAACTTTCCACAGAGAAACATAGAATCCAGATGACAGCAAGAGGGGCTCTCACCCCCTCTTAATCCAAATACCAAAAGTTCCTCCAGATAAAATTCAGGCAAAATAGAAAGAGGGGCTCTCACCCCCTCTTAATCCCATCACCGAAAAGGTCCTTTGGAAAAAACAAATTTTGTCCAATAAGCTGTACTCTCAGGACCCAGGCCTAGACACCGAAGCTAATATCGGGCTGAAGGGCTGTAATCTGAAATAGGGCACTGAGATGGCAGCAGTAGCTCCCACCACAGAGATACCATAGGAACCCCAAGGGAAATTCACACCACCATTAACCCCCAGAGTTCCCTCAGAACAACCCAAACACAACCACAATTCCACACTCAGAAGCCAAGGCCCAAAAGGAGAATGCAAATCCCCACCTCCACGAGAGCGGAAACCCACAGAAAGAACAGGCTGCTCTAGGAGGGGAACCTGTAATCCCAGCTGCCCACCAGCCGTCAGGATTTCCCAACCAACAACCACAGGAGAGAGCGGCCCTCTGGCCAAAATCCCTGTGATTCCTCCCCAAACAGCCCAAAAACCCTTATGAGTCACCCACACCAGGGAAGGGGGAGCATCCACCTAAACAGTCTAAGAAGGAATATTTCTCTATGACCACAGTACTCGGTGAAAATGTCACCCGATTCCAAACAGGGAGAGGACTATGTCTGCTGCCCCCAAGCTCCAGGTGCTCTCACCACCAGAACAATATTTAGAAGCAGTCAACAACAAAATCCACCTTTAATAACAGCACCTCAAGCGCTCCCACCACGAAATAGAAGATGAAAAGTAAAAAAAGGGAGTTTCCACTCACGAACTCACGATCCCAATCACAGTCCCAGGAAATGCTGTCCAATTCATTAAGTTCCGAGGCCAATAGAACTCCTCTTCAGGGTTCCAGGAATTATTCCAAAAAACTCGTGGAAAGTATGCAAAATGCCAAAAACTATTCCAGCAGTGACTGAGAGCCAATCGAGCAAATACAAATATCCAGGATCTTAGACTCCTCAGAGATTCATCAGCTCCAATTCTCAGCAGCTTTCCCGAACATGCCAGCTGGAAACTAAGCCACAAAGTTCCTTGTTCAGGTCTATCAAGGGCCAGGACCACCCGCAGCACTGTTATCTCTTGACGGGTTTGATGAAACATTAAACGCCCGTGCCCCACACTGAAATCAGGCCAGTTGAATCCCGACCGAGAAGCACTGCACCTCAGTATTTACCAGACGGCAACTCAGCGTTCACTCTCCTTCTCAAACTCGGACATAGATGCAACCGAGCCAAACACATAAAACAAAACAAAAAAAAAAAAACACAAAATAAAATAAACAAATCACTAAACATATCTAAAAACTATTAAAATAAAACAGAGTTGGAGTTCAGAAATATATATACTAAACAAAGCTGAGGCAGCTCACGCTTACTGCCGCGCCATCATTGCAGTGAGGCAATAACAGAGTTGATTTTCATAAGAATTCAGTTGCGCGCATTAAATATAAATATAATCGTCGCAGTGAAAATGCTGTGATAGAGATACACTGAACCCATGGGACTATGGGTCACACATTGTGTACCTGTCAATATAACACATTACTGTTTATTAGTGATGGTTGATGTTACACGCTGTTATTCTTTTTGTGATGTGCAAGGAAACAATACAGTTTCATCAGTAAAAACAGTAAACTTTGAACCTGACATAACTGTCGTGATCTTTCAAATGCTTGGTCTGAAAGGAAGCATAACATTTCTCAAGTCTTGGTACCATGCTGGTAAGCTGTGTGAGAAAGCCATACACAGACAAAACTCAATCCGCACCAGATGTCTGCAATTTTGCAGGCAGCAATATGCCAGCATACAGTAAAGTGCGCATGGCTGGTACATGGTGCTGCAGCGGGTGCAGCATGGTTCGGCATGCGAATCTCATCGCAAGCTTGATGCGGGACTTAATGCATGGCAGGCAGGTCACCAGGGGTTATGTGACAAGAATACAGCCAGCATACCGTGGCTGACACTGACACTGGGTCTGTTGATGTGATCTTGGCCTGAGGATAAAATTGCTCACAGTTACCTGCCACACCCCAACACAGCAACGCCATCTAGCAATGCAATATTCATGGCCACAGCACATGGCGCACTTCCACCACCTCAGAACTGGATATCACAGCCGTTGTTTGACATTGCACTTGGCAGGTGAGGATTGATGTGAATCTCTAATGAACAAATCCAGTGTGTAAATTCATTGCCCCAACAGTGCATCTGGAGGACACTGAGTGATTGTATATGGGTGTGGAATCAGGTTGAATAATGCTGTACATATTTGAGCATCGCAAACCATCACTAAATTAAAGGGTAATGCAGGGGTTGGATTATGGTGCAAAGGTCACGCATGGAAATTTGGAGAAGGGGCCAAACTGGGCAATCAGTAGGGGAGGTACCAAGGTGACACTATTATACCAATATGAAAAGGCTAGGCAACTGAAGGATGGTTCCATGTCATAACAGCAAATAGTTTTGGGCGACTTGCAAAACAGCGAGTACATCCTGCCAAAAACCAATCCAGCACATCACAAACGCCAAACACCAAGCCAGCACAGATGTAAAGTAATGTTTAATGTTGGGGGCTACACCCCCTGCACACCTCTTGCGGAGATGAGCCCCTCGCACCCCCCATACTTATATAATCATCTCGTGGGGGGTGCAAACACTGGAGGAAAGAAGAGACTGATGACAGCAATAAGTCTAAAAAAAAAAAAAAAAAAAAAAAACACTGCAAAAGAAAAAAATAACCTGTATGCAAGCCTGAACCCAGGACCACCAGCACTGCAGATGGTGTCCCTACCCACGGCGCTAGGCGAGTAGATCAGTGGCATCATGCTCCACGTCCCCATTTAGTCTATCCCTCTTCCTTCCCCTTCCATCGCTATTCCCTCCCCTTGTTGTTTTTCCCATGCTCCCTCGCTATTCCCTCCTCTCGCTATCCATTTCTCATTGCTGATTCTGAAAGCAATCAAACTGAAGCACTCATTTCTGAGTCGCTCAGTTTGGTTCTCTATATTGATGTGCTACTTTGAAGGATAATGGTAGTGTATTATGGTTATGTCACTGTTAATCCATTTCTGTCAGTAGAAACGACATATACCATTTGTCATACATCACAAGTAATAGTTAACTGATGTGTCTGGGAGGCAGTATAGCGCAGTGGTTTAAGGCTCTGAACTGCAAACCTGGAGACCTGGGTTTGAATCCCACAGCTCCCCACTTACATATTGTGTGACCCTGAGCAAGCCACTTAACTTCCTTGTGCTCCCAGATGGCACCTGGAAACAAGCTTCGGCTTAGTGTGTCTCTCCTGATTAAACAATTTCCCCTTTCCTTCCCTTCCCTTCTGTTGGCAATCATATGGTACTTTTCCTCGACAATATAAGTAAGGAAAGCATCACAAGAAAGCATAGTAAAAACAATTAATTTTATTTTTCTTTAGCAATGTGTTGAGATTGGGTTGTTTTTAATAATGCACTGAGCACAAGGTCCCGCTAATACAATAGTAACAGATAACTTAAATATTCATGTCCTCAGTCAATGCTCAAAACAGCGGAACAACTGACACATTTCTTTATTCTAACTACAAATGGAATGATTTCTTACATTGACTTTCTCTCATTACTTGAATACCATCTAAGTTACTCAGTAGGGTAACTTTATACTGGCAATAGTTCGTTCCTGGCATGTATACAACCAGGTTCAGTGAAGAAGATGGGATACACATAAAGGGAACCCATGGTCCATGGGGAAGTTATGAAGGAAAGGTTAACAGGAGATGGGGGCCAGGGTCAATGTAACAGTTCATATTTGCAGGCAGAAAATGCTGTGCATGAGGCTGACTGTCATCACAAACTATTCAGCATCTAGGTATCCAGTATTCTGACTGGACAGAAAATTTTCTTGGATTTTTCCAAACCACACAAGCTAGACGTTTTTTTGTTCTTCCATACAAACTTCTGCCAAATCCAGTGGGTGAAACTTCTGTAATCCATATGCATAAAAAGCCAGTAGGGAACACACAAACAAAATTAACAGTTAGTTCTTCTGATATCTAAAAGACAGTACAGATGCAGTACTTATGCTGAACGAGAATAACAAGTTTTCGATGTTGTCACTGTGTCATAGATGACTGCGATGCTATTTGTCTGAGCTCCACCCATTGCAGCGGATGTATGAAATAAGTCTGGACTGATGAATGGTGCAATGCTACACAATGGAGTAGTCAGTTACCAGTCAGAAGACATCCAATCCCCCTTGTACTGCTGTTCTATGTCCAGGTCTTTGGTGTCTGCTGGCCTCCCCTGGCACCAAACATCCAATACCTCTACCACCACCCATTCCCATCCCACAAACACTGGCTACGTGGTCAGTGGAGGATGAGTGACATGAAAATTCACACACCACCATCTTGCAGAAGCAGTAAATATGATACTTATTTATAGGGCACCGTGACAGGGACACTGTGACTTATAAATAAGCAATGCGCCCTCTCACATTATGCCATGTGGCGGGTGGCCAATGTATAGTGTGACAAGTGCTGTGTGGCTCCATGTCCAATGATATCGGCTATCATGCTGAGGTGGACAGGGATGGGTGGGGCCCCAGGGGGGATTGGATGTTGGATGCCTCGGAGGTGGGGTATGTGTGGTTGCCAGTAGATGCCAAGGACCTGTACCACAACCTGCAATATATGGGGAGGCATTTCTGTTGCGTGGTATCTGAAAACTCCACTGTGTGCCACAGCTCCTGTTACCAGGAAACTGGTAGGAGCTGCTAAACTGGATACAGGAATCATTGTGTATGATGGGGTGGACATGGGTGCAATACTACTGGTACCGATTGCATACCGGTTTAGGGGGAACTTCACTTCAGTAGGCATGTCTTCAAATCAGTATTTTATTGTTCAGCTTTTGCTTTTACAGTTAGATTACAACAATTATTTAAAATATAAAATCATAAAAACATTATTGCACAGTATCCACATATTTCCATTCTTATACAAGCCGAGGTTATATTATGTATCTGATGAAATGATTAACATTTACATTATAAGTATGAGACATTGCATTTGTTGAATTATTACAATTTACATGAGTTCATAAACCCTAATACATCTCTTTGCACTGATCGGTCCTTTAATTTCAAGAGAGTTAACAAGATTTGTTCAAGTGATACCCATATATTTCCCAAGATATGACCCAATCATCTTTTCCTGTATTTTGTAAATAATGGGTAGACCAACAATACATATTTTAGATCATTGAGCAAGTTCATATTACATCTACAGAATTCAGTTGCATTGTTATTACAGTTCTGTTTAGATTATATGTAGTTTCGGAACCCACTCATGAGGGAGCAATCTTAGACCTCGTACTCTCAAATGGGGGCAGTGAGAGGATCTCAGATCTAGAAGTGGGTTGCCACCTGGGAACAAGTGACCATCAAACAGTGTGGTTCATGATAAACTCAGCTACAGAGTCAAGCCATACAAAAGTGAGGGTACTGGACTTCAGGAGGCTGACTTTGGCAAGATGGGAGAGTGTCTTAGAAAAGCACTAGCATACAGGCTAGAAGGAGGGGTGGAGCAACAATGGGGAAACATCAAAACTGCCATCACAGAGGCAACAAGCCTTTGTGTGAAGCAAATAAACAAATCAAAAAGAAATAAAAGGCCACTATGGTTCTCAAAAGAGGTGGCGGGGAAAGTCAGGGAGAAAAAGATAGCATTCAGGAAGTATAAGGAAACACAGAAGGAGCAGGACAGAGCTGTATCAGTTAAGGCAGAAGGAAGCAGGGAGGGAAGTCAGAATAGCAAAGGCCCCAACTGAGGAAAAGATAGCCAACTCAGTTAAGAAGGGAGATAAAACCTTTTATAGGTACATCAGGGAGTGTAGAAAGACAAAGGGAGGGATAATGAGGCTGACTAGAATGGACGGTGGGTGGGCAGAGGGGGACAGTGAAAAAGCAGGGATACTGAACGAATATTTCTGCTCAGTATTCACAAAAGAGGAGGAGGAGGGAAGGTGCTTAATTCAATTATCAGAAGCATTCTTGATAGGGGGTCAATCCCAGTCCTTTCACAGAAGAAAGGGTTCTAAAAGAACTCCTAAAACTGAAGGTGGACAAAGCAATGGAGCCTGAAGGGAAATTCACCCCAAAATTCTAAAAGAGCTAATGGGAGGACTAGTGAAACCACTGACTACCCTTTTTAACAAATCATGGGAGGATGGTGTGGTACCTGAGGACTGGAGGAAGGCGGATGTGATTCCTCTTCACAAAAGTGGGACCAAGACAGAGACAGGAAACTACAGACCTGTCAGTTTGACCTCTGTGGTAGGGAAAGTGATGGAATCACTTCTGAAGGAAAGAATTGTTGAGTACCTAGAGACCAGTGGGGCACAGGGACCCAAGGCAGCATGGGTTCACAGCAGGAAAGTCATGTCAGACAAATCTAATTGATTTCTTTGACTGGGGACCAAAGTAGACCAGGGAGGGCTGTGAGACATGGCACCTAGACTTTGGCAAGGCATTTGACACAGTCCCACACAAAAGATTCATAGTCAAATTAACCAGCCTGGGAGTGGGTCCCAGGGTGGTAGCCTGGGTAAAACATTGGCTGGACAACAGGACACATAAAATTGTAAATAGAGTCCACTCTGAAGAAAGAGGGATTACTAGTGGGGTACTGCAGGGTTCTGTACTGGGTCCTGTCCTTTTTAATATCTTTAAGTGACATTGCAGAGGGACTGGAAGGAAAAGTATGCCTCTTTGCAGATGACACAAAGATCTGCAACAGGGTTGATACACAAGGAGGCGTGGAAAGGATGAGAAGGGACTTGGCAAGGCTGGAGAATGGTAAGAAGTATGGCAGCTTGGATTAAGTACAAAGTGCAAAATAATGCACCTGGGAAACAAAAACCCAGGGGAAGATTACACAATGTGGGGGAGGTAGTAGCAACAACAAAAATGGAAAGGGACCTGGGGGTAATCATATCAGATGACCTTAAGGTTAGCAAGCAATGTGCGAAGGCAGTAGGGAGGGCTGGGGGTATACTGGGATGTATAGGAAGAGGCATCACCAGCAGAAACCAGGAAGTTGTTATCCCTCTGTACAGACAGTTGGTGAGGACCCCATCTGAAGTACCTCGTCCAGTTCACAGAACCCCATCTCCATAGGGCATACGAAGGATAGAGGCAGTCCAGAAGAGGGCAACTTAAATGTTGCAGGGTCTGCAAGAGAAGCCATACGAGGAGAGACTAAAGGAGCTTAATATGTAGACCCTTGAGGAAAGGAGGGAGAGGGGGGACATGATAGAAACTTTTAATCACCTCAGTGGAATCAACAAAGTCCAAGAGGGTAGCATCTTTCAGAAAGAGATGTGCAGGAACAAGGGGACACAATTTGAAGATAGGGGGCAGTTCAGGGGCAATGTGAGGAAGTATTTTTTCCAGAGTGGGTGGTGGACGCATGGAACAGCCTTTCTGAGGAGGTCGTGGGGTCTAAAACTGTGGGAGAATTCAAGAATACATGGGGCAGAGATAAAGCAATTCTTGTGGGGGGTAAGAAGAAATAAGATGTTGGTTAACTAGGATCTGCATCTTATCCTCTAGTTAGGGAAATGGGCAGTCTAGGTGGGCCAAGCGGTCCTTATCTGCCGTCAAAGTCTGTTTCTATAATTACTCCTAAATTGTTCTAGTCTAAAACATACCATAGTTCTTCTTTGATTAATATTATTGCATGTTGATAAGTAAGATTTGTAAGTAGGCATGTCTTGTCAACCATTGATGGGGGAACACAGTAACGACACGCATACCATCATGGCGGCTTATTGAAGACAGGAATACTCAGGAGGATGAATGACTGGACAACAGAGACAGGCAGTTTTGGTAATGAGCATGGGATCAGGCAGGAGAAGACACTGCTGTACACAAGAAAAACATAATTCACACATCGGTTATGGTAGTGGGGTGGATGGAACACTGAGCAGCAGTTAAATGGGTTCCAAACATCGCGCATGGAATCTGCAGTTGGGAGGTACCAGCGGATGCCAGGGAACTTAACTGTGTACATGGGGCATGGATAGTGCTGGTGGTGGGAGGAAGCAGTGGACACCAGGGGACATTGTGTGCAATCATCTGGTGAGGGATGGGGTGTGCTGGGACCACTAACACCAGAGATTGCACTGTGTTCTTGAATGGGCAATTTGGTGGTTCAGTACTGTGCTCAATTGCTCAGCCACACATGCAAATGAGCACATACTGGGCATGCAAATGGCAGCTTAGTCAACTGCATGCCCAATAGCTTCACGTGGATGGGACCATTTAGTGCAAGACACTGCAGTGGTGTACTTTGACAGCCATGTGTGGTTTGCAAAATATGGCTTAGCGCTGTTCCAACATGTCCCTATATTCAGTTGAATAGCGCCATTGCACTATTAAACAGATTATTGCATCTTAGGACACCCATGCCATTGCGATGCAGAGCACAAATTTTGAGACACCCCATGATGCATTTTTGAATACTGGCACCTTATGCACATAAACTGCCTGTATTGAAAAGTGACCTGCAGTGTGAAACAGCGACATGCATTGCACCATTTTATTCTGAACGTACCCTTCTTGGGGAGTCTCATCTCCTACTGGACCTTTATGGTGTATGCATGCATGCAGCGATGATCTCAGGATGTATTTATCCCGGCTGTTAGACTGAAATCCAGGGTGACCTATTATGCACGCCAGGAAAATCTTCAAACTGAACGGTCACTGCAGTGTAGTAGTGACAGCATCTATTCTCCCATGCTGTCTTCATTGGGCCATAGTTCCCGCATTCACACCTGCAAGACAAAATATTTCAATGAGCCATTAGACAACAGAGGGTGATCACATATTATGGTATTGCCACATTATGGAGATATCTAACATTAAGATTTTTATGATGAACGTAGTAGTAGTAGTAAAATTTTTATTCATAAAATAATGAATATGGATAACTCTACTGAGCCTAAGCTCATTTACAGAGGTCCAAGGTACCAATTCCAGTTACACTTCCAATAGTTATACATAAAAAAAATGACCACAACACAGACTTACATCAGTGAATAAATATAACACATATCCAAAATATCCATATATACATTATCTTAGAATCCATACTCGACTAACAAAGTAGTCCGTGCTTAAGCAATAAAAACTAATTTCAAAGACTACTATCTAAATTATAGATTTTTTAGCTAAGCTGAGCACCCCTCAATAGCTAATATTATCAATAAGCCATTCTTTTATTAAATACAATTGAAAATTCCTATCAATGGGTCTAAGCTTCCCAGGCAAATTATTCCAGAAAAGGGGTCCCATACTTAGAAAATGATTATCCCCCCAAACAGTTCTTCGTTTTGGAACATGACATACCAGACTATTTGCAGAGCGCAAGCCCTCTGCTGTATGTTTTATATTAATACTCACAGCCAAATATTTGGGAATTTTCCCTGAAATACATTTTAACATAAGTATGATTGCACTAATATCGAGCCTTTGGGATAAAGTGTACCAACTCAATTCTTTATACATATCCGTTCTGTGTCACTCTTGAGGCACCCAACACAAATCTAACTAATTTATTATACATAACATCAAGCCTATATAACTGTTCTTTTGAGGCACCCATATAAATCAAATTTCCATATTCTAATATGGGTAAAACCACGACTGTAACTAATTTCCTAATTTCCAAAGACATACTATTTCTTACTCTATATAATGAGCCCAAACATTTTCCAACTTTTGCCAAAGTACTATCTATATGACTATCCCATTTGAGTTTTACATCTAGGTATATCCCTAAATATCTATTTATCAACTTGTTGCAATATACCCCCAGAATAAGTTTTAATTTGTAATCCTTCTTGTTCCAATTTAGGCCCATTTCCCCCTGTGAAACACCATTACCTGGGATTTTTTCTCATTTAGAACTAATTTAGATCCAAGTAAAAAATCCTGCAGATGATCAAATGCTTGCTGCAGTACAGTTTGAATAAGTTGCACTGAATGATCAACAAAGTATACAATTGTGTCGTCAACATAACGATGATATTGTACCCCCCATTGTTTAAATCTCAGGTTATTCATATATAAATTGTAGAGTATAGGACCCAAAATGGATCCTTGAGGAACTCCTGAGATAATCAATTTCAGATCAGATGACCACTCCCCAATAGTTACCTGCTGTTGTCTTGAAGCAAGATAATTTCAAAACCAATTTACCACCAAATCAGACATACCACAGGTTTTTAGTCTGGACAGGAGGATGCCGTGGTCCAAAGTATCAAACGCCTTTGAAAGATCAACAAAGATCGCACCCACTGGCATCCCCCTGTCCAGACCCTCCACAATATCTCCAGCAACCTTTATTAAAGCCGTATTGGTTCCATACTCTGGTCTAAAACCAGATTGATAGCCATTGAGGATATCTTTGTCTTTCAAAAATCCCTGTCTAATGTCTTTATTCATGACACTTCATGAGGGCTGGTGGTATAAAGAAATTAGATTTGTGTCATGTGATTGATGTACACACTCCAACCTCTTTTTCCTTTTATATATTTTTTGGCCTTGCATCCTAACCCCAGTCTATATGTTTATTCAGGGATTGGATTCCCCACTGATGTCATTAATCTTATTTCTTTACTGAACTGCAATTTAATTGCATCAACAATCATGAGCACATATGCAGTTGCAATGGACTAGGCAAGGCATGGAATGCAAGGCAAACTTTATTTTTACAGCGCCCTAGCCAGGGGCTCAAAGCGCCTTACAAAATAATAATACAATACAATACAATAATACAGTACTAAAATAAGCTAATGCAAAGTAGATTAAATGTATTATCGAATAAATAAAGTTTTAGGAGAGGTTTTGAAGGGCTTCACTGTGCTGGCAGCCCTAATATAAAGTGGAATTAAGTTCCACAGGAGTGGGGCAGCCGCTCCAAAGGCCCTATCTCCCGATCTCTTTAAACGGGAGGATGGAACAACTAATAAGCCAGCTTCAGTGGAGCATAGGGGGTGGATAGAGGAGTAAGGAATCAGGAGCTGTTTAAGGTAGGCAGGTCCCAGACTGCATAAGGCCTTGTATTTTAATAAGCCTATCTTGAAGGTGATGTGCGCACTCACAGACAGCCAGTGCAGACAGCGCATGACAGGAGTGACATGGTCCCTCATAGAGGTGCCAGTCAACAACCTGGCTGCAGCATTCTGCACTAGTTACAGGTGACGCATCAAACTTCCAGACAGCCCTATATATAGAGCGTGACAGTAATCAAGTCAGCTAGTAACAAAGGTATGGATAACCGTAGCCAGGTCAGTGAGAGTCAAGAATGAATGGATCCTGGCAATATTTCGGAGATGGAAAAAAATGGCCTTAATGACCGATGAGACCTGTTTTTCAAGGTCAAGCTGACCTTCGAGAATAACAGCAAGATCCTTAACCACCTTTCACACCGACAGGGGATGACCATCAACAACAGGGGCAAGCAGTCTCCCATCAGCGAAAATACCCCCATGGCCCGTCTCGATCACCACAACCTCTGTCTTGCTGGGATTGAGAAACATCAAGTTGGTGGACATCCAGTCATTTATCTTGGCTAAACAATGACTTGGCTTATCTGGGGTGGAAAGATCATCAGAGGCACAAGACAGGTACAACTGAGTATCATTTGCATAGCAGTGAAACCCCAGATTGTGCCGCCTAATCTCTCCCAGAGGCAGCATGCACGTGGAGAAAAACAGGGGCGCCTAACTGGAGCCCTGTGGAACACCACAAGATGGAGTGAAAGAACCTGAGGAAACATTTCCAAGGACAACATGCTGTGATCTTCCAGTTAAATATGAGCAAAATCAGCATGAAACTGTGCCAGCAGTGTCCACAGAGTCCCACAGATGATCCAATAGCTCCCCCGTAATCTACTCTGTCAAATGCTGAAGATAGGTTCAAGAGCACCAGAATAGTACAGACTAGATAAGTTGGGCAGTGAATATAGCTAATCATGTTTTACTTTTTCTTTTTACATTTATCACTCTCTCTGATCTCTACCACTACAGCTTGCGTGGTGTGTGTTAATTTGAGTTGCATAATTCACAGCCTCACAGTCTCCTCACACTGGGAAGTCATGGAGGTCCGAGGGAGACAGATATGCTCAAGTATTTTAGAAAAAAAATTCTCACTTGATAGAATTACCATCCTGCAATTTAAGTAACTACAATTATACTATACAGTTTATATCTGTATTGATATTAGCCACAAAATGAGATTTACAAAAGTAGTGCAAGAAGCAACTAAAGTATATCGCACATTTCCATTCCATGCCATGCATTTACACTCACCCAATGACAAAATGTTCTCTAAGTGTTTAAAAACTGTTTTCTAAATCCATTTCAGTGAACACTAAGGGGCAAGGTGACAGCACTGACAACCATTAATGAATAAAGAGCAGAAAGGTTTTCCTTTAAGAACTGCACTAACATGATCACTGTCCACACTTGTTAGTGCCTTCTTTGTTAAACTATTTTTTACAAAACCACAGTACCCAATATATCAATAATTTGACTCCATGTCCCTGCTGCATTATCTCCCCCCTTTTTTTTATTGGGTTCTGTGGACCTCGTTAGTGCAGTTCTTAAAGGAGAACTTTTTCACCCTTACTAGTTTACGATAGCCAGTGCAGTCACCTTGCCCCTTAGTGAAGTACACTGAAATGGATTTCGAAAATATTTTTCTGAAGAATTATAGAACATTCTGTCATGGGGCACGTGTACATACATAGTACAGAAGGGAAATATGTGATATAGTTCTTTCTTGTGCTACTTCTTCAAATATCTCATTTGGTGGTTAATATTGGTACAGATATAAACTGCACAGTGTAACTGGGGTTGTTTAAATTCCAGGATGATAATTCTATCAAGTGAGAAATTTTTTTAAAACACATGAACATACCAGTCCCCCTCTGACATTGATGACCTCTCACCGTGAGGTAATGAATAATACAGCTCAAATTAACACACAGCCTTACTAACCATAGTGGTAGGGAACAGAGAGAACATGTAAAACAAAGTAAAACATGATTAATTATATTCACTGCCCGACCTATCTAGTCCATTGCAATTGCTTATGTGCTCATAACTGGTGATGTAATTAAATTACAGTTTAGCAAAAAAATAACACTAATAGCAGGCCAAGTGGTGTACAGGTCTGAGGCACTGAACACCTTACCTTTTGTCATGCCAGTGACCCTAGTTCAGGAATGAGCCTGGGGTGCTGGGGGTTGGCTGGGGAGGGAAAGGACTGAGCATCCGCTGGACTGCTCTCCTTTTCCAGGGAGGAAGGACTGCCTTTCCTGCTGAATGACTGTCACCAGGTGAAGGTGTGGTAGTAATGTGGGTCTGAGGATGGCAGAGACAAGAGGGTACTGCAGGATTTAGCAGCCGTGTGCTTGACTCCACATAAACAGTACGGCTTGCATGCCCCAGTGCAGGGATGGGGACAGAAAATGGAAAACTGAAGGCAGAAGCAGGCCCTATGACACTCGTACCATGCTTCCATCCTGAGGTGTCCTCAGGTCCCAAACCAATCTGGATTGTTACATGGGGGGTGACCCTACCTCCTGTACTTATATAAAAAAGGGAAAAAAGATGTTGGAATGTGCAAATCAATCACATGACGAAAATCTCATCACTTTATAATACCACTAGTTAGCGAAGAGAGGATACAATGCGGATAGAGGAACTAGAGTCTCATGGATGTAAACTTTTGATTAATGTCCAAATGCTTGTGCTGGTCAAAAAAACACGGTACTGGGCGAATACATTGCATACAAAATATCGCTGAACAGTACAAAGCAGGCTAATCATCTCCATCTACAATGTCAGCATGGAATGATATCAAACCCAAACCCCATGGGCAGTGCACAAGACGAATAGGCAAGTTGCTGACCAAGATCCCATCCCACCAAACAATGGCCCCAGACACTGTTACTGCAGCCAGCCACAATGTGATGGCTGTCCCCCCAATCTGCTGCGATGTGGTAGACTACATTCCTGGTGTCTAGTGGACCCCCCTCATACACCACCTGAGCAGGTGGATGCCCCCCCCCAAAATACTCCAACAATGGGCAGGCGGCCAGCACAGCCCTCCACACACCACCATGGCTCACCACTCCACTGAACGACCCAAATGAGCGCATATGTATACGCTCATGCAGTTTGTTCAGTGGAGCTGGCTGCAGTTACAGTGCCTGGGGCCATCGTTTGGTGGGATTGGGTCTCGGTCGGCACTTTGCCTATTCATCCTGTGCACTGCTCGTGGGGTTTGGGTCAGTGATATCGTTCCATGCCAGCATTGTAGATGGCAATGTTTAGCCTGCTTTGTACTGTTCGGCGATATTTTGTCCACGATGTATTCGCCCGGTACCCATTAACACATATAGTATGTTTCTTATGATATTGTCTTTCTTACAAATTTTTCATCATCATCAGAAATATTGTTTTGCAGTCATATTGGCTCTGGCTAGATTTTGCTTTCTGTAGGAATTAGGATGATTTTATAAAAAACAGACTGCTTTGCTCCAGAGCCCATCTGTATGCCATTATGTGACCATTATCAGCCCTGTGCAATGCAATCATGCGCAAATACACAGATGCAATGTGCAGAGTCTTCTCCATTGTCCCTCTACCCTTACCTGCTATGTGTGCACTAAAATACAACTCCCTGGCGCATATTAATACCTCCTTTTTGCCCGGTTCCAATGAAACTGGAAAATTCCCTGGCAGTTTAGTGGCACACCCCTACCACCCAGTCCCCAATGAACTTGACAGATTTCCTGGTAGTCTAGTGTTACACCCTTCCCACCTGATCTCTCATGAAATATGACAAATTCCCCCACCCCTATACAGCACTATCTCATCCTACAAAAGGCATGCAGCACTGTAGAGGGTGAGTTACACAGACACTCCTTTCATGGCCTTGGTTTGCTGCCATCTGAATGACAAGGCCCAAGCATGTATGTGCTATAGAAACAGCTGTTTGTACAGTAGACAAGCACTTGATCCCTGTCATTAAGATGGCAGCCAGCCATGTTGATGAGACGAGAGTCAAGGCTGGTCATCTACGGCTCTACACAAGTCTTTGATTGTATTTCATACGGGGAGTCGGTGCCGGTGAAGGTAGGGAGTGCTAAGTTGCAGGGCCAGGCAAGGTGGGGTACTTCAAAGTATATCAGTGATCAGGGGGATGGGGTACCACTGGACTACCAGGGAATTTGTCAGTTTAATAGGGGATCAGGTGGGAGGGAGGTTCCATTACACTACCAGACAATTTTTCAATTTCATTGGGGATTGGGGTGGGTAGGGGAGGGTGTCACTGGCACCAGTGCTACTGGGGGTCTCAAACCAATGTGAGCACTGATAAGTGCAGGGTTCTGGAAGAATAAAATAGCATAGCCTAGACAGCCTTTTAGCACCTCCAGAAGCCTCTAAATATGTCAATGTCTCCTGTACACAAGGAGGCTCCTCGATTTTCATTCGCACAATGTTGTACTTAACATGATCAGGCTAACCACTCTGTGCTCTGCAGCACGCACTTAGAATATGGCATGCCCTGTTTGGATATGGTATTGCTATGCCTGCTAGCACTGTGCTAATATTCTGAATAAGGGGACCCATGCCAGATTTTTACCACAGCCAGGCCATACACACTAAAAGGTACCATTACTCTTCCTAAAACATTTTTCCTACTAAAATCCATGAGGATTCACATCTTCAGCTTATAGAAAGGGGTGAAATCCAGCGGTGGTATAAACAGCACCTAATTACAGCTAACATCTGGAAATCCAGGGTCAGATTTTCATGAGAACTACTCCCAGATTGCTGACAATTTCTTTTCACCACAAGATGACTCCCATAAGAATGGGCAGTTACTGTTTCAGTTGCCTGAAAGCAGATACATCTGACCTCTTCTCTTTTTGTTGTTGTATTGAGTAAAAAGATGTGAAGTGATTTAAACGCTGAGAAGAAAGAAAGAACAATATTTAGGATGCATAAATACTGCAAGATGGCAGACATTTCCCTATCTGTGTGATTTCTGTAAATACACTTACAGTCAAAAGCCTCAAACGCAGGACAAAGCATCATGGGTATGAGAATCTGTGTGTGTGTGTGTGTGTGTGTGTGTGTGTGTGTGGTGTAAACTGGCTAGAAAATATCTCAACTGGTGTTAAATTCTGTTTGACATGGCACTACTCAGACCTCAGCACAGCTGTCTCACGCACACACTGAACTTAACAATAACCTCTAAAAGCTGCACGAAAGAGCACACAAGATGACAATAGACAGATGTCACTGATTGTCACCTAAAAATGAATTACTACTCAGTTTTATTTTCTGGTGTTCTTTTGCTAACCATGTAAATTCTTCTCCTATAATTATCTGCTTACCAGGGAATTTTCTGCTGCATAAGCATCTCATCCGCTGCTGTAAATTCCTCTATGTATTGTACTATTTTGTACGTCACATGTATGTCCCTTTATGTATAGTATTAAGTAATTTGAAATGTATACACTGTCCTGCTGTGCCTCTGCATTCCTGTAACAATGCTTTTTGCCACTGTTTGTTCATCTTGAATGAAAAATATTTGAGACATGATTAATTTTGTTGAACTCCCTGCCCCAGGTCACACCTGGAAATGGGCCCCAGCTCAGTATGCCTTTCCAAGTTATTAAGTGTTTAAATAAAATACAAATAAGCTGCCGCTGATGAGAACCATTTTGCCCTTTTTATGTGGGGATAGAGGTAGACATTTAACCAATGGAATTCTGAATTCCTGTATTCCATGATAAACATTCCATCTGTTGAATGTATGGAAAGAGATGAATCACAAGTGAGGAAGGACTACTTGTTGCTATAGTATTTACATCAATTTTTAATTTAGAAAAACTGGCTTTTTGGTTTTTGAATTTTTTCTCTGTTTACCCATTTTATAAGCACAGTAAGACACTCCAGGGTGGGTTGTCATTAGATAACCACACTTCCAAGTGCTGAAGCTATTCAGTGTAAATGCCTCATGCTTTACATTGCACCTGAATTTGCAGTTATCACACAACCCATACCCTGCCATGTCTTATTCCTTACTTTAGGAATTTGGGGTTGAAAAAGCACAATGAATCTGAGCTCATTTCCAGGTATGACCTGGGTGAATAAAGCATGGTATGAAACAGAAAGCAATCAAAGTACCAATGGTAAAAATAGGCATCACGCTGCCTTAAGCAGAATCACACACTAACTAATAATGCTATTAGGCATTCCACCTAGGCTGTACTATGCAAATACATTGCTTGTAAGCTGGGACCAGATGCATATAAAGTCTTGTTATTGCCATAGTGAGTGGTAGGAGGAGAAACAATTTAAATATTGATCAGAATGAAGAGCAATATGTAGAATGCACAAATGAGAAGATTATAGGTTCTTTCCAATTTATATGGTTTCTGTAAACACACGTGCAAGCAAAAGTCTCAGACTCAGCACAAAGCATCATGGGTAGGTAGCTCCCTTTGTGTGTGGGGGAGGTGTAAACTGACTAGGAAATGGCTAAACTGGTACTACTGTACATTCAGTTTGACATGTCACAACACAGACCTCACCACAGCCAACTCACACACTAAACATAATAATCTTTAAACTCTGAAATATAGAAACATAGACTTTGACGGCAGATAAGGACCACTTGGCCCACCCAGTCTGCCCATTTCCCTACCTACTGGGTAAGCTGCAGATTCTAGTTAACCAACAGCCTACTTCCTGCAACCCCCCACTATAATTGCCTTATGTCTGTCCCATGCATGTTTGAATTCCCCCACTGTTTTAGACCCAATGACCTCCTCAAGATGGCGGTTCCATGTATCCACCACTCTCTTCGTGAAAAAAAATTTCCTCACATTACCCCTGAGCTGTCCCCTCTCTATCTTTAAATTGTGTCCCTTTGTTCTTACACATCTTTTTCTGAAAGATGCTACCCTCCTGGACTTTGTTGATTCCCTTGAGGTACTTGAAGTTTCTATCATGTCCCCCTGTCCAATTCCTTCATCAGAGTATACATATCAAGCTCCTCTCAGTCTCTCTCATATGGTTTCTGCTGCACACCCTGCACCATTTTAGTTGCCCTCCTCTGGACTGCTTCCATCCTGTCTATGTCCTTGCATAGATGAGGTCTCCAAAACTGCACACAGTATTCCAGATGGGGTCTCACTAACTGTCTGTACAGAGGGATAACCACTTCCCTTTTTCTACTTGTGATGCCCCTTCCTATGCATCCCAGAATCCCCCTGGCTCTCCTTACCAACTTTTCACATTGCTTACCCACCTTTGGGTCATCCAATATGACTACCTCCAGGTCCCTTTCCATTTTTGTTGTTGCTAGTACTGCCCCTGCTATTGTGTACTCTTCTCCTGGGTTTTTGTTTCCCAGGTGCATTACTTTGCACTGAATCTAAGTTGCCATATGTCTGACCATTCCTCCAACCTTGCCAAGTCCCTTCTCATCTTTTCTACCCCCTCTTGTGTATCAACTCTGTTACAGATCTTTGTGTCATCTGCAAAGAGACATACCTTTCCCTCCAGACCCTCTGCAATGTCACCTGTAGAGATGTTAGAGGACTGGATCCAGTACTGAGCCCTGAGGTACTCCACTAGTAACCCCCCTTTCTTCAGAATGTGTTCCATTCACTATTACCTTCTGTGTCCTGTTGTGCAGCCAGTTTGCTACCCAGGCTACCACACTGGGACCCACTCCTAGGCTGGCTAACTTGATTATTAATCTTTTGTGCGGGACTGTGTCAAATGCCTTGCTAAAATCTAGGTAGGCCATATCCACAGCCCCTCCCTGGTCTATTATTTTGGTCACCCAGTCAAAGAAATCAATTAGATTCATCTGACATGACCTTCCTGCTGTAAATTCATGCTGCTTTGGGTCCTGTGCTCCGCTGGCCTCTAGGTACTCAACAATTCTTTCTTTCAGAAGTGATTCCATCATTTTCCCTACCACTGAGGTCAAACTTACAGGTCTCTAGTTTTCTGCTTCTGCCTTGCTCCCACTTTTGTGAAGGGGAATCACATCTGCCCTCCTCCAGTCCTCAGGTACCACCCCATCCTGCCATAATTTGTTAAAAAGCGTGGTCAGTGGTGTCACTGGGTCCTCCCTTAGTTCTTTTAGGATTCTGGGGTGAATCCCATCAGGCCCCATTGCTCTGTCCACCTTGAGTTTTAGGAGTTCTTTCAGGACTTTTTCTTCTGTCAATGGACTGGTGTCAACCCCCCTACCCAGAGTGCTTCTATTATCTGGTTTAGGTAACTCCTCTTCATCTTCTTTTGTGAATACTGAGCAAAAGTATTCATTCAGTATCTCTGCCTTTTCACTGTGTCCTTCTGCCCACCTCCCCTCTCCTTTATTGATCTTCACTATCCCTCTCTTAACCTTTCTATGCTCCCTAATGCACCTATAAAAGGTTTTATCCCCCTTCTTAACTGAGTTGGCTATTTTTCCCTCAGTTTGGGCCTTTGCTATTTTGACTGCCTTCCCCACTTCTTGCTGCTTTAATTGCTACAGTTCCCTGTCATGCTCTTTCTGTGATTCCTTATACTTTTTTGAATGCAGCCTTTTTCTCCTTAACTTTCCCTGCTACCCCTTTTGAGAACCATAATGTTTTTTCACTCTGCTTAGTTTTCTTTATTTGTTTCACACAAAGGCTTGTTGCCTCTATGATGGCAGTTTTGATTTTTCTCCATTGTTCTTCCACCCCTCCTTTTTGGCCATTTGCTAGTACATTCTTCAGGTGTTCACCCATTTTGCCAAAGTCAGCCCTTCTAAAGTCCAGTATCCTTGTTTTTGTATGGCTTGTCTCCATGGTTTTGCTCATTGTGAAGCACACTGTGCAGTGGTCACTTGTTCCAAGATGTCTACTGACTTCCAAATTTGTGATCCTCTCTCCATTTGAGAGTACCAGGTCTAGTATTGCTCCCTCCCGAGAGGGTTCCAAAACTAGCTGTCTAAGGCCTGCACAAAACAGTATGCATGACGATGATAGACAGAAAAGAACAGTTATGTAAGAACTTAACGTAACAGTAGATCTTTGAGAGGATCTCCTCCATTAGGCCACATCTTTGGAAAGATGTCAGCAGCAGGACCACTCAGACTTTTTGCTAGCCAGGGGCTGCCCGCACTGATGTGCAGCATCGATGTATGTATAACGTCAGCTGCCCCATCACTCCTCAGTTCCCTACTGGAGATCAGCCTTGGAGGGCATCCAACTGTGAGGAGCCGTACCAGGCATACAAGGAGAGGCACGGGACTGGAAAAAATATGATGGAGTAAAGCTTTAGGCACAACATATGATATAATCCTGAGGATACAGAGCATGGGGAAGGAGCAAGGGCATGGCATGGCCTAATGGGAGAGATTTGCTTGAAGATCTCCTGTTACAGTACATTCTTACACAACTGTTCTATCTTCATCGAGGATATCTCCTCCATTAGGCCACGCTTTTGAAATGACGCGTGAGCAGTAAAAAGGAGCAGAAAGGATGGCACAGTCTGACATGTTCGACAGTGTATCCTTCAGCAGGTCTGACAAGGATGATCAATGGCAGGAGAAAAAAAATCAGGAATAATGGGGCTGCCCACGTTACATACGCATTGATGCTGCCCACGTTATATATGCATTGATGCTGCCCACGTTAAATATGCATTGATGCTGCCCACGTTAAATATGCATTGATGCTGCCCACGTTATATAAGCATTGATGCTGCCCACGTTATATAAGCATTGATGCTGCCCACGTTATATACGCATTGATGCTGCCCACACTATATACGCATTGATACTGCCCACGTTATATACACATATTGATGCTGTCCATGTTATATATGCATTGATGCTGCACGTCACTGTGGGCGGTCCCGGCTAGTAAAAAGTTTCTGAGTGGTCCTACCGCTGATGGTTCACAGTTCCAAAGGAGTGCCCTAATGGAGAAGATATGCTCAATGAAGATCAATTGATTTTTTAATAAAGAAATGACAATATACACAGTACACAACTTTTATACCAAGGAACACCTTTTAACAGTAGGTGAGTCAGTGTTTGAACTATAAGTAAGCAAATGAGAAACTGGCAATTTTGATTTGACTTTGATTGGGACCCTGTCTTCGATTAGGCTTTGGCAGTTTTGGTTCTTGGTATGGGGTCTAGCAGACTGAAAAAGGGGTTAGAGACAACCCTCCACCACCTCTCTCTCTAGTCAATCCCATACTTTTCTATCCATTCTCCACTCCTCCATTCATTTAAAAAAAAAAAAAAAATTCAACTGGCTACCACGCAGTGTCATGAAAAGAAATTTGTTTTTATAAAGAAATGTCCGGGGAAGGGTGGGGGAAGGAGGGTGGAGATTGAGTGGGGTGAGAAAAGGGACAGCTATAGGACAAGCCCTCACTACCTGAGAAGGATTACAATGTTATCTTTTTAATTATTTGGATAAAGTGAGTCAGTGTCCAATAGTTCAGTTGGGCAGAATAAAAGGTAATAGCATTGAATGCTGGCACATTCGCCATGGGATCATACTTAGATTAGACTAACGATGCCATTTTTCAGAAACTGGTGATAATTCACTAACCACAGGAATGGCTGTAACTGAACCACATGCTGTGGTGCTGGTTCCTTTAAAATGGATCCGACTTTAGCAGGTATGGTATGAAGTGCTTTGGCATCAATTTTAGATCAAAGAAGTGCTCCTGACCAATCTGAACGCTCCTTTCCTCTGTGCGTGGTATAAATCGTATTCAGTGAAGAGCATCTCAGATGCAGTGTCCCTGGAAAGTGGCACATTCAGGTTAGGTTTTATAAAATTTTAATATATTATTGCTTAATCTTGCCTTTGTTTTGTATTTGCATCTTTCATACCTTAAGAATGCACGTGTAACCACTCTTACAACTGGAAGAGTGGTTTTGACGGTGGTATTAACGTACACTATACAATGGCAAGGGTTTTTTCCTGTGCTCTGATTGGTCAGTGGGTGCCTGGAACTGTGATGTTATTTCACAATAACATCACTGTATGAAGTCCAGGCACACACATGACTGCATAACACAGTCACAAATCTTCTCACCCCTCCACAGGTTGCAGCCACTGTGAACGGCTTCCAGGTACCAACTGCACCCAGCAGGTAGTTGTAGCCGGTGACCCCCCCACACACACACACACTCACACATTCAGGTCTAAAGGTCCCTCCTTTTTTTTTTCCATATAGGTTTTGTGCTCCTGTCCCCTGGCTGCCCCTTCAGACTGACCCCCCAAGCCCCATCAGCCTGGTATCACCAGGACTTACCTCGACTTGCCCGGTCTCCGAGTGCGGAGCTTGCAGAGTGTCAGTTGCCACCCGCAGCCAGGAAATATTTCCTCCATTTTTTTTCTCCCTGTCCCTGTTACTGGGTCTCACACACCAGATATGAGTAAAGAGGAGGTGTGTGCATGTCTACAGAAGTCTCGCAGCACCCTCCCTTCCCAGGAGCCCAACAGACCTGCACTACTCTTAGGCCTCCACCCGGGGGCAGTCGTTCGGTGGAAGCACCTGTCCTCCCTCCCCAGAAGAGGAGAGCAGTCCTTCGGATGCTTGATTCTCCCCCACCCCAGCAGCGTCTCGGTGGCCCATTCGAACTGTGAACATGGGTCGCCGGCATGGCAGAAGGTAAGGCACAGATGCCTCAGCCCTCCACACCACTGTGCCAGCCTTTTGTCCTCCTTATCTTTTCCTAAAAGCACTTTGTTTTAAGTACTACTATTTATTTCTTTTAATGTAGCAGACCAGCTTCTGTGAAGCACGGGCCAAGTTAGTGGTTTGTGAAATGTGGAGCATGTGCTGTTTCCAGTAGCAATCACGCTTGCTCACTCCCTCGCTACAAATCAAATTATCCATCATCTTGTAATGTTTTATTTAAAAAAAAAAAAAACTTAATTCCGACCAACCTTTCAGTGAGGGAAAGATGATGAAATAAGTACACTGCATCAGCGAGTGAGCGGTATTTCAAAGGCTGAGTGGGCAGTTCTCATCTTCACCAACTGCTCGCTCAGCACAGCAACTCAAACCTGCAATGTGGGCACAACAAAAAACTAAAAAAAACACACACATACACACACACACAGCAGAGTGGGAAAAGTCAAGTAGTCACCTGGCAGAGTGAAAACGCAGGCAGAGAGCAACAGATCAATGGTGGTGCATCTTACAGATCTAGAAACAGAGGGACCTGCAATGAGATACAAAGCAAACTGCGCCACCTGCTGGACAAAACTATGGACTTTTTTTTTTTTTTTTTTGTATACCTACCCTAAGAAAAACTGGGGAGCATTTTAGACATATTTTTCTCATATCCTTTTCTTTTGCTATAAAGAGCCATTGTATAATAGCAATAATGCACTCCAGGGTGTGTATTATTGTGTAATAATGTCACTTTTTGGGGTGTTGAATGCACTCAGCCTGTGGCCTTATGTTTCAACCACCTGAGGCGTGACATTATTACACAACACTCACCCTGTTGTGCCTTATTGCTCAATCACAAAACCCAAATACCGTACTGTACTGAGGGTTGGAAGAATTAATATTTTAAGCAGCATTTTCAAAGCAGATCCATCTGCCAATGTTGAGAAAGTAGAATTTGGTCTACTCTGTTAGATTAGATGGTCCAGCAGCTGGGATGCAAAACACTGAACTTTCTTCATAAACCCTGGCACATGCATTATTTTCTTGAAATATGTTTTTTGACCAAAGCTGCTACAAATTGTGTTGTCTGTCATAAAAACTTGGCAATCATTTGAAAATGGTCTTCCAGAGGTTTGGCGCAATCAGGCTTATGTGGATGCAGGGGGATGCACATTTGGATCTACATCCTGCCCTTTGTCTTTTGGAATCCGACTCCAAATTGATCTAGGTGTTTGAAAGCAAGTTTCAGATTGTAAATATGCTCATTGTCATTGTACCCAGTGATCGAAATATCCCAATAATGCCACATTGGGGCTTCTTGTGAGTTGATCCATTAACTAGATTGCCGGTGCAGAGCTTACCTCTTACGGAGGGTGAGCATACCACTACAGGACCAAATGTGTGTTTACAGCCACATACTGGTGTAACTTCTCATCCAGAAAAAACTGTTGATAGGCTTATGACAAGTCTAATTTAACAAATCTTTCACCACCATTTAACTAGTAAACAATTCAATGAGGTCACTGTGGAATGTTTAGTACTGGATTGACAGTGGCCTCGTGATTTAGTACTGGCAGGCACTATGAGTGCAGCCCAATCAAAATAATCATTGTTTTCAATTATCATTTGCTTTTCCAGTTGCTGTACACCTTAGTAATTCTGTTTTTCAAAGTAAAAGGCACTGCTTGAGGCTTGTGGAACATAAATATTGCCCCTTCCTATAACCCCAGCTTAGCAGTTATTCCTTTCTCTGTATGCAGACCCTCTTGGAACACAGACTAATAACAGTGCCAGTGGCTCAGAATGTTGCACACTTACCCGAGGCTGGAAGACTGGAAGGCTACGGGTTATAGTCGTGTACCTGGAACTCGAATCTAAATCTCAATACTGACACTACAGTGCAGCATTAGGGAAGTGTTCTCCAGTTGAGGTGCCATCCTTCAGGCAAAACATTAAACTAAGGCCTCATCTACCTATGTGTGGTGGCTGTTCAGGTGGAAATTCAACTTGACATGGCGCTTTTTGTAATAATACAAAATGATAAAATATCCCATAAATCTCTTCATTAGCTTTTATTTCTTCACTATGCTCTCTGCTGGACCTCTTCTCTGGACAGCATACACAGCAGTTCTATTCTGTATTCTGTGTATGGGAGAACAAGCAAGGGTTGTGAACGGTAGGGGGTGACTGGGGAAAATGTGGGTGGCTGCAGAACTAGATCTAGCCACCTAGGAAAAGGTAAAGGTTGCTTTTACTTTTTTTTTTTAAATGTTGTTATGAATGATGAATGACAATGACAAATATTGAGTACCTAGGGCTGTGGTCCCCAGTATAACAACTCGGTGAGAACTCAAAAAATATACTCTCACCCTACCAAGCAGCCCAGGGACACTGATGTCATTAGACGTTGTTCAAGCTGCTCTCCCATTAGTTAAAGTATTCTATTGTTATAGATCTACTGTGAGAGTATCGGGTGATGATACATTTAGAGTGAGTATATTATCATTATTCTCACTCTAAATACATTATCCATAAAAATATCTCACTTAATTTGGGCACAATTTCTTCTACAGGTATAAATGTTAATAAAAAGTCAACATATTTATTTATTTATTTGTGTGCTCAAATATTGGTGGCCAGGAAAGGCACACTGAGCCAAACCATGTTTCGAGGTGTGACCCAGGGAAAGCATGCATGGGAGAATACATCATACAGGTAAAAACAAATTTACCTTTTAAATACAGTGCAAACAAACAGAAGTTATTGCAAATGGAAAACAATATGGACCTAAAAGATGAACAACAAAAAAGGTACCATGATGTGTAATGAATAATAACTTACTTGATGAACAAGGCCTCAAATAGCCAGGGTGATACTGGGTGGTCACAAAAGAATATGCAACCCAGCAGCCCCTAAAAAGAGTACTTGGTGGCCAGAGAGGAATCAGGAGCAGGACTAGGGGGAGTAAAATAATGTTAGGAGCTGTTTTAGTGAGTGATAAGAAGTAACAGTGGAGCAGAGAAGGCCGATTATCCAGGGCAGCCCCCTAGACCAGGTCCATGTTGTCACAGTGACAGAATCAGGAGGATCTCCCAGTGGATAGGGAAAGGTAGGTGAGATGTTTTGTGATAGAGTACCAAGCACCAATCAAGCCACATACTGAGTCTGAGTTAATCAAACCACACACTAAGGTACTTGAAATGAGACACCCCATCAAGTAGGGTATCATCCAGAGTTTTAAAAAATAGGGAGAGCTGAGCTTTGCAAGCTTTTCCCTTGTACCAAAGAACATGGAAACTGTCTTTCTGGCATTAACCATTGCTGGTGTGACTGAAACCAGCACTGAACATTGTTAGTCATGCTACAGTGACTATTCCAGATCACTGACTGTGGCTCCAGAGGGAAAGAGTATGGTGGTGTTAGTGTACATGCGGATGTTCACTTGACCAGACAAAAGATAATGTAGGAAGATGGAAAAGAAGATGTGGCCCACTATGGAGCACTGGGGGAAACCCAGTGCAGATAGGAGGGAGGACAAGTTGTCTGTAGCTGACCAGAGAGGTAGGAAAGGAACCAATCTGCTGATGAGTAGACAGCCCTGCTCCCCTCAACTTGTCAAGGAGAAGTGGGAGGGTACAGTGTCAAGAGCCTTTGCCAAGCCAACAAAAATAGCAGCAGTAATGTGACTCCTGTCTATCCTTTTGAGGATGGAGCTAGTGACTCGGAGAAGGGAGAATTGCAGAATGTGAATTCCAGAAGCCAGACTGGAAAGTTTAGAGAGAGTTAGAGGTGTCCAAGAAATCTGAAAATAGAGCAAAAACTGTTTTTTTTTTCTTGGACTGTGGGCAGGGCAAGGAGCTGGGAAATAGGGTGGCAGTTCCCATGGGTGGAAAAGTCACTCCCTATATGAAGGGGGGAGAACTTTGGCTTGTTTTGACATTTGATGGACAGTCTTGAGACTGCAAGAAAGGTTGAAAAGAGAAGGATGGGCACATATCACAGGATTAGGGAAGTACTACATAGAAACATAGACTTTGACGGCAGATAAGGACCGCTTGACCCACCTAGTCTGCCCATTTCCCTACAGGATAAGCTGCAGATCCTAGTTAACCAACAGCCTATTTCTTTCTACCCCCCACAAAAATTGCCTTATGTCTGTTCCATGCATTCTTGAATTCTCCCACAGTTTTAGACCCCACAGCCTCCTAAGGAAGGCTGTTCCATGCGTCCACCACCCTCTCTGTGAAAAAATAGTTCCTCACATTGCCCCTGAACCGCCCCCTCCATCTTCAAATTGTGTCCCCTTGTTCTTGCCCATCTCTTTATTTGAAAGATGCTACCCTCTTGGACTTTGTTGATTCCACTGAGGTACTTAAAGTTTCTATCATGTCCCCCTCTCCCTCCTTTCCTCAAGGGTATACATATTAAGCTTTTTAAGAGGACAACATATGTGCTCACATAAAAGACATACAGAACACAGACAGTGCTGGTCCAAGATGGACCAGCATAACATCTCTGCAGGATTTTTTTGCACATGCAGCCCATGATGCTTTGCATTGTGGGGCATGTGTGATTTTGTATTTTCTGAAACTTGGCTTCCAGCCAAATGCCCTTTGGGTAACCCTTGCCTCAGTGTTTACGCACAGAGGTTCTTTGTCTTTTAAGCTCCTTTAGTCTCTCCTCATATGGCTTCTCTTGCAGACCCTGCACCATTTTAGTTGCCCTCCTCTGGACTGCCTCTTTCCTGTCTATGTCCTTGCGGAGATGGGGTCTCCAGAACTGGACACAGCACTCCAGATGGGGTCTCACCAGCTGTCTGTACAGAGGGATAATAACTTCCTGTTTTCTGCTGGTGATGCCTCTCTCGATACATCCCAGTATACCCCCAGCCATCCCTACTGCTTTCTCACATTGCTTGCTAACTTTAAGGTCATCTGATATGATTACCACCAGGTCCTTTTCCATTTTTTTTGTTGTTACTACCTCTCCCCCAGTGTGTAATTTTCCCCTGGGTTTCTGTTTCAAAGGTGCATTATTTTGCACTTCTTTGCATTGAATCCAAGCTGCCATACTTCTGACCATTCCTCCATCTTTGCCAAGTCCCTTCTCATCCTTTCCACGCCTCCTTGTGTATCAACCCTGTTGCAGATCTTTGTGTCATTTGTAAAGAGGCATACTTTTCCTTACAGTCCCTCTGCAATGTCACTTATAAAGACATTAAAAAGGACTGGACCCAGTACTGAACCCTGTGGTACCCCACTAGTAACCTCTCTTTCTTCAGAGTGGACTCCATTTACAATTACCTTCTGTGTCCTGTTGTCCAGCCAATGTTTCACCCAGGCTACCACCCTGGGACCCACTCTCAGGCTGGTTAATTTGACTATTAATCTTTTGTGTGGGACTATGTCAGATGCCTTGCTAAAGTCTAGGTAGGCCATGTCCACAGCCCCTTCCTAGTCTACTACTTTGGTCACCCAGTCAAAGAAATCAATTAGATTTATCTGACATGACCTTCCCGCTGTGAACCCATGCTGCCTTGGGTCCTGTGCCCCACTGGCTTCCAGGTACTCAACAGTTCTTTCCTTCAGAAGTGATTCTATCACTTCCCCTACCACAGAGGTCAAACTGACAGGTCTGTAGTTTCCTGCCTTTGTCTTGCTCCCACTTTTATGAAGGGGAATCACATCTGCCTTCCTCCAGTCCTCAGGTACCACACCATCCTCCCATGATTTGTTAAAAAGGGTAGTCTGTGGTTTCACTAGTTCTCCCCTTAATTCTTTTAGAATTCTGGGGTGAATTCCATCAGGCCCCATTGCTTTGTCCACCTTCAGTTTTAGGAGTTCTTTCAGAACCCTTTCTTCTGTGAAAGGACTGGGATCGACCCCCTATCCAGAGTGCTTCTGTTAATTGAATTAGGCACCTCCCCCTCCTCCTCTTTTGTGAATACTGAGCAGAAATATTCGTTCAGTATCCCTGCTTTTTCACTGCCCCTCTCTCCCCACCCACTATCCATTCTATTCAGCCTCACTATCCCTCCCTTTGTCTTTCTATGCTCCCTGATGTACCTATAAAAGGTTTTATCCCCCTTCTTAACTGAGTTGGCTATCTTTTCCTCAGTTTGGGCCTTTGTTATTCTGACTTCCTTCCCTGCTTCCTTCTACCTTAACCAGTACAGCTCTCTGTCCTGCTCCTTCTGTGTTTCCTTATACTTCCTGAATGCTAACTTTTTCTCCCTGACCTTCCCTGTCACCTCTTTTGAGAACCATAGTGGCTTTTTATTTCATTTTGATTTGTTTATTTGCTTCACATACAGGCTTGTTGCCTCTGTGATGGCAGTTTTGATGTTTCCCCATTGTTGCTCCACTCCTCCTTCAAGCCTGTTTGCTAGTGCTTTTCTAAGACACTCTCCCATCTTGTCAAAGTCCAGTACCCTCATTTTTGTATGGCTTGACTCTGTAGATGAGTTTATCATGAACCACACTGTTTGGTGGTCACTTGTTCCCAGATGGCTACCCACTTCTAGATCTGAGATCCTCTCACTGTCCCCATTGGAGAGTACGAGGTCTAAGATTGCTCCCTCATGAGTGGGTTCCAAAACTAGCTGTCTGAGGCATGCCACCTGTAGGGCATCGAGAATGGCCCTGCTTTTGGATGTGGCTGCAACAAATGTGCTCCAGTTAACATCTGGCATATTCAGGTCTGTAGTTTATGGTCCAGTCCATCATGGCTATGAACTCTCGAGTGATTTAGGGTGAGAAGTGCAGGGAGAGTCGGGGTGATGCGCAAGAAAGAGAAAAGAAAAGAGAAAGAGGGCAGGAGGTGGAAAGAGGTTAAAAGGAGAGCTGAGTGGGGAAGTAGTGAGTGATGAAAGGGCATAGGTGATGAATAATGTTGAAACAAGAGGCCACTTAGGAGGGGTTAGTAATGAGGGTGTTTCCATCAAAAGGGCAGGGATAGTTCACTGGAAGTGGAGATCAAAAAGGAATGAATCACATTCCAGGACAAAACAGGGACATTCAGATTATTCTGGCAGTTTCTTGCAAAAAAGTTTGATTTTGCATCTCTGGTGGTCTTTGTGTAAGAAAGTCTAAGCCCTTCGGAGCTCAACAAATCATCAGGAGAGCCCAGTGTTTTACAGAGGTACCAGGCAGAGTCACAGGCCACATAAAGATCAATGAGCACTGCAGAGACCCAGGGATGGTGGGCGGTAGCGGGTGGTTAAGAGCGGGACAAGTGAGGAAGTAGGGAGAGGTGATGGGTATAGGTGGTGAACAATTTGTTTAAAGAGGAGTCAGCTTGGGAGGGGTTAGTAATAAGGTACCTTCTATAAAGTAGGCAGGGATTGTTGACTGGGAATGGAGGTTAAAATGGGGAAGATGCAACTTCCAGAACTTTTCAAGGACATTATGGCATCCCTGTTGGCTTTCATGTAAGAACGTCTAAGTTTTTGTAGTTCAACAAGTCATCAGGGGAGAGCCCAATACTTCGTAGAGGTACCAATCAGAATCACAGGCTTCACAAAGATTGAGTTCTGCAGAGACCCAGGGGTGCACTGTTGATGCATATAGAACGTGGCTGGCCCCATCACTCCTCAGTTCTCCACCAGAGATTAACCTAGGAGGGCCGCTAACTGTATGGAACCTGAAGATTAAACCAGCACCAATCCCACATGAAGAGGCATGGGACTGGAGACAGGATGCACAGAGCAAGGTTTTAGGCACTGCATCTAGGATAACCCTCACTGAAATTAAAAGGGGGAAGGAGGGAGGGTACGGCATGGCCTAATGGAGGAGATTCTCTTGAAAATCTACTGTTATGGTAAGTTCTTACGTAATTGTTCTATCTTCATTGAGGATATCTCCTCCATTAGGCTACACCTTTGTAATGACTCTCAAGCAGTACAAAGCAGCAAGGAGTATAGTCTTATATTTAATCAGGACAGAAGGCCTTGCAGTACAGAAAGCCCCAAACCAGCATGTCTATGAGCGACAATGTCCAGACTGTAATGTTTAGTGAAAGTGTGAACAGTGCTCCATGTGGCTGCAGCACATATGTCGAAAGCAGGGTCATTTTTATGTTTGCTTGCATGCATGTGCAAGAAACATAGTGCCACCATACGAGTTTTCGTAGGTGTGGCACCCCCGCTTCCAATGCCCCTCAGCTGCGTGGCGCGCCGCGACCGCACTAATGAATGTCCCAGCTGGTCTATGACAGCAGTTCAGACTGCAGTGGCATACAGTTGAAAGCAAATTACCGCTACAATCAGCAGTGGTAACATGTAGGCAATTTTCATACTGCCCTGCCGTCAGCAGTATGCAAACTGCCTCCACTTCACCACTGCTGATTGTAGCAGTGGTTGTATGCGCGCCCCCCCTTTGTTGTGTGCTGAGGGGGTGCCCAATCCCCCAGTTCATGCACACCCCCGCAAGCACACTGTATGTTCGATGGGGTGGCCAATCCCCATCGGCTCCAGTGCCCCACACCCCAAAAAACAAACTTCCAGGTGCCACACTGGGAGCCCACCCAAGCTGCAGAAAGTAGAGTGTCCTCATGTGTCCCCCCACACTGTATGGCCAATGGGGTGTCCAATCCCCAGTTGGCTCCACTACCCCCTCAAAACTTTCAGGTCCCATGCTGGGAGCCCACCCCAGTGTGGCAAAAGTCCCATGTCGTCCATCTGCAATAATAAAAAATAAAACCTGTAACAAAAGGAAACAGTCTCTTGTTGACTCTCTTGCCCCCCTCCCACACCCCGCACCCACCCTCTGCATACCCCACCTCCCCATACACACCCCTCACCACATACTTGCCTCCGGAGGCCGGCGCAATGATCTTCGGTGGAGCGAGAACACGTCTGCACTCTTCAAAGCCGACCGTGAACTGAAGAAATGCTGGTAAGCTGTATAATGGCATAAACTTTTTTTTCAACTTTGGTGCAGATCTTGATCATTTTTTTGAATTTTTACAATACATTTTCAACATGGGGTTCTTGGGACCCCATCTCATGAATTCAGTGACTGTCATTTGGTTATTTGGTCCCGAAAGGTGATTTTGTGGTCACTGCACAGAATCACCTTTTGGGACTGATTAATGAAACGACAGTGTCACTGTTCATGAGGTGGGCTCTCAAAAAGCCTATGTTGCAAATTTGGTGAAAAAATTCCCAAAAATGACTGTTATGAGCGTGCATGGCCCAGTTCCTACGCAAGCTCGTAACTTTGAGATTGTTTACTATTTTCACTCCAGATTTTCAACATTGCCATTTTACCACACCTCCTTATGAACAGTACAGCTGTCATTTTTCACATCTCACCCAAAATGTGTTTTTGCAAATGTAGTGCACAATGGCGCGGTCAGTGTGTGAAATCAATGTTTGGGACAGATTAAGAAAATTACAGTGACACTGTTCATGAGCAGAGGTCTTAAAATGGCTATGTTGAAAATTTGGTGACAAAAGTCCCTAAAATGACTGTGTTATGAGCATGCATTGCATAGTTTCCATGCGCCCTCGTAAATTCACGAATTTGTAATATTTTTAGTCCAGATTTTCAACATTGGCATTTTTCCACACCTCCTTATGAACAGTACAGCTGTAATTTTCCACACCCTGGCCAAAATGTGTTTTTGCACTTCCGGCACAGAATAGCGCTGTTGCTGTGAGAAATCACTGTTTGGGACAGATTAAAAAAAAATCACAGTGACACTGTTCATGAGCAGAGCTCCCAAAATGCCTGTATTGAAAATCTGCTGTAAAAAATCCCCAAACTAATTACATTATGGGTGTGCGTTACGCAGTTTTTATGCACGCTCATGACATAACCAGTTTTTTAATATTTTCACTCCAGGTTTTCAACATTTCCATTTTTTACACCTCCTCATGAACAGTACAGCTGTCATTTTTCACATCCTGTTCGAAATGTGTTTTTTTTTTTGCATCTGTGGTGCCAAATGGCACAGTCGCTGTGCAAAATCACCTTTTGGCTAACAAACTGATAGTGTCACTGTTCAAGCAGAGGGGTCACAAAAAGCCCATGTTGAAAAATTGGAGTAAAAATACCAAGAAATGCCCAGGGCGTTGGGGGTTTTTGACCATAGTGCCCTACCCTGTAGAGACTGACAGGCATTAGGGATGTGACTTGGGATTGTCGACAGTAATGCTCATGCCATTTCACCCCCACCCTCACCCTGCAGCCAATGACAGGCATCATGGTGCACCTTGGACCCCCCTGGCCCCAGAGTTCACTACATTCTCCTATACTGCACCCATTTCAGCGTGTTTCCATATGGGATGAGGTGAACATAAAGCCCAAACACTCCAAGGCACATCTCAACACTTGTCAGTGTCTGCAGGGTAGGGTGAGCTGAAATGCCATGACCGTCATGGGCAATGACCCAAAGGCACACCCCAATGCCTGTCCATCTCTGCAGCGTGGGGGTGGAGTTGGCATCAGTGCAATACTTCACTGCCATTCCTATACTGCATCTGTCTCACTGCTGCACTTCCACTGCTAATGTTAGCAAGCAAACATTCGGCATTGACAAATACTTTTTGAAATAAGCAACAGAAATGGTCACACCCCTTGTGGAGTGATTACAAACACCAGGAAGTTCCTTACTGTATTTCCTAAAACAGAACATAATGTGCCAGCCATTTGCACAGACATTGTTTAGACACATGAGCACCCATTTCCCTTGGGGCAAATGAAACAAAAGGCTGAAGCTTTGAAATCCTCCGAACAGAGGTCATCACAACTAAATATAACATTTTCCATGACAGGAAACGTAAGCCACAACTCGCGGCAGACTCAAAAGGAGCCAACATCAATTTCTCAAACATGACATTTAAGTCCCAAGGAGGGACTGGATTATGGATAGAAGGACCATATGTAGGTGCATGGAAAGCTGATATAGTGGTCAAATGCACTTTAACAGAGGAATGTTGAAGGCCAGTGTTAGACAGGGAAAGCAAGTATTTCAACCTAGCATTCACAGAGATGTAGAAGGGTCCATATGCCGGAAAGCAGACCACAAAGTGAAAAGCTTCCATTTCAGAGAATAAGAATGTCTGATAGAAGCCACAAGCAGGATATAAGTAACCTTAGGGGATGACATAGAATCATAGAATTTTGTCAGCAGAAAAGGACCACATTGGCCTATCTAGTTTGCCCTTGTTCCCTCCCCATATGTACAGCAACATTGGGGGATATCCTAAAATGTGCAATGGCTATATTTTCAGGAGCCATCCATGCAGATACAAGGACCTCAGATCCAGATAGATCAGGGATCCCTTGCCCTGTGACAACAGACCCCAACACAGAGGTGGAAGGACAAGAGGCTACATCACTAAATGTTGAAGGAGTAGAAACCATATCTGATGAGGCCAGGACAGTGCAGTGCTTATAAGAGTGTCACTCTCCACCCTCAGCTTGAACAGAACCCTCTGTATTAGAGGAATAGGGTGGGGGATGCATATAGGAATTTCCCTTTCCAAGAGATGGACAATGCATCTCGCCAAAAAACACCAGACCCTGGAGCAAGCAAGCAGAAACAAAGCAGTTTTACATTGTGTGGGGATGCAAAAAGTCCAGCTCTGGATGACCCCATCTTGTGAAAAGGTTGTTTACCACGGAGGTCAGCAGCTCCCATTGACATTGCAGAGGAGCTGGAAGAGAAGGTCTGCCTCTTTGTGGATGACACAAAAATCTGCAATAGGGTGGACACTCGGTGGTGTGTGGAAAGGGTGAGCAGAGACCTGAGAAAACCCAAGCAATGGTCAAAGGCATGGCAGCTGGGTTTCACTGTGAAAAAGTGCAAAATAATTGCACTTAGGGCACAGAAACCCAGGGGTGGACTACAAAATGGGTGAGTGGTATTGATGACCACCAAACAGAAAAGAGACCTGAGGGTAATCATATTGGATGACCTAAAGGTGGCCAGGTAGTGCGGCTAGGCAGTAGGGAAGGCAAGTGAGATGTCTGGTGCATAGGGAGGGGTATCACCAGCAGAAAGAGGGAGGTGGTATCACCTCTGTATAAATCACTTGTAAGATCCCACCAAGAGTACTCCATCCAGTTCTGGAGACCACATTTCCACAAGGACATAGACAGAGTGGAGGCGGTCCAGAGGAGGGCAACTAAAATGGTGCAGGGTCTGCATCACAAGCCCTATGGGGGGGATATGATAGAGACCTTTAAATACTACACAGGAGTAAATAAGGTGCAGGAGGGGAGTGTTTCAGAAGAAAAGGTGCTCAAGAACAAGGGTACATGCTATGAAGTTGGAGGGGGGTAGATTCAGGAGAGATGTGAGAAAGTACTTCTTCAAAGAAAGATTGGTGGATTCCAGAAACAGTCTTCTAGTGGAGGCAGTGGGGGTGAAAACAATGGTGTGGTTCACGAATGCGTGGGATAAGCACAAGGGAATCATAGTGGAAAGGAAGTGGGGGAGGGAGAAATAGCTGTAGATCAGGCACAGTCTGCAGTTATAGTGTAGGCAGGGAGAAATGGGCAGACTGTGTGGGACAAGCAGTCCTTACTTGCTGTCAAATTCTTTGTTTCTATGCTTCTATGTTCTATGTGAACCATCAACTGGGACCTGCTTAACCTGTTTGCAAAGACGATTTGCAGACCTGGACAAAAATGGGCAACAGTTGAAGGCCGTGAGACAGAGCCCTGCATCATACTCTCATTGCTTCCCTGCACAGGGGAATGGAGTGAGTGCTCCCTTACATACAGTATAAATACAGAATTTGCCGGCAGATCAGGACCACTTGACTTATCCAGTCTGTCCATTTTTCCCTACCTACAGTATCACTGCAGACCACACTTGATTTCCAGCTCTTTCTCCCTCCCCCCATTCATTTCCACTAAAATTCCTTTATGCCTATCTCATACGGGTTCTATGTCAATATCACAAAAAATAAATAGTGATTTCACTAATAGCACAGATACAACAGTGAAAACTACAACAGCGATTGAAAGTTAAGCAATAGTCAAAACAGATTTCCGACATTTAGAACACTTTTGTCTCATGCTCGCTACTTTACCTGGCCTTTACTTCCTGTTTCCCCTTAGCAACTGGCTGTTGCCTGGTAACCAACCCATGGTCCTTTGGCATTCTAGAAGTTGCGATACAGTCAGGGGCCACATACCTTGCGTTGTAGGTTCTGGATTACACTCTTGCTGATTGTACCTTGGTGTTCTGCAGTGCAATGCCCTTACACTTCGTGACGAGTCAAAAGGGTAAGCCTCTGGTTTTGTTTGAGGGTCACTTATACCGCAAGGACAAGGAAACAGCAGCTAAAGTATATTGGAGGTGTGCAGATGCACATAAGTTTAAATGTCTTGCTAGGCTCCACACAGTTGCAGATACAGTTGCTGCAAAGCTTAAAACTCAACCACGTCCCTGATTTGGGTGATGTTGGAGCCAGAAAAGTCATGGCCGAAATTCGCGACCGTGCATGAAGTACAGTAGAAAGTATGTCGAAGGTACTAGTGACATCGACTGCCTCTGTACCTGAGTCAGTGAGTGGACACCTTCCAGAAATACATTTGATTAAGCGCACCATTCAGTGTATTAGACAGCACGACCGTGGAGGCCCTGTAACCCCATCGTGTGTTGAGGCACTGACAATATCATATGAGTTTGCAGTACTGGGATCGGGGGAAAGATTTCTTCTTTTTGACAGTGGACTAGAAAGGGACAGAATTCTAGTCTCTGGCACTGAGGCAAACTTGAGAATGTTGAAGGACACTCCTGATTGGATGCTAGATGGTACTTTTAAATTGTGTCCTACATTATTCAATCAGTTGTACAGCATCCATGCTATGCGTTCTGGTCAAGTATTAACAGCAGTTTACATCCTGATGTGCTCACGAACCACAAATTTGTATGAGCATGTGTTTGCAAAAATTAAGGCACTATGTGGTGATGGTAGTCCAACAACAGCAATTATGGACTTTGAAAGAGCAGCATGAAAGGGTTAACAACTGTTTTCACAAACACACAAGTCAGGGGATGCTTTTTTCACTTTACCCAAGCCATATGGCGAAAAATAGAGACCTGCCAAGAAGTGGAAAAGAGATACTGTAGCGACCCAGACTTTGTGCTACATTTGCGAATGCTGCTGTCTCTGGCTTTTGTTCCACCAGGTGATGTAGTCAGTGCATTCGAGGAGCTCAGGGAAATAGAGTTCTTTAACACAAACGAGGAGATATTACACCCTGTCCTCAATTATTTAGAGGACACTTGGTTGGGAAGGCCAAAAGGACGATCTAGAAGAAGGCATGCAATGTTCCCAGTGGCTAACTGGAACTGTCATGAGGCTACATTGATAGGGCTGTCACAAACAAACAATGCTGTCAAGAGATGGCATCGAGGATTTAACTCGCGTCTGGGATCTTCTCATCCCAGCATCTGGAAACTGATTGAATGTTTGGTGGAAGAACAGCGGCTAACAGAGATGAAGCTGGAACAACTGATCTTGGGCACAAGCACTGGAGGTACTAAAAGAAAAAACACAGACCAGAATGAAAGAATTGAAAAAATTGTGAGACAGTATGGTGAAAGGACAACGTACGAGTATTTGCGAGGACTCGCATATAACTTCAAGTTTCAAGTATAGAGTTTAAAATGTGTAGACTGGGAAATCATCATGTGAAGGAATGTAGACTTGAGAATCATCGTGTGAAGAAATAAAGGATCATGTCCATGACTACTTCAATAAAGGATTACTGGCAACAGTCTTTTTTTCTTTTTTTTTTCTTTTTTTATAAGGAGAATTTCGTGATTTTGACTTCCCACTATCAGCCATGGTTTCATGCTGCTCTTTCAAAGTCTATAATTGCTGTTGTTAATCCTTATCTATATTAGGAAATTCTACGTCCCACTATCAGCACTGCAAATCTAATAGGCACTATTTTGATGCGGTAAACTCACCAGTAATGGCACACGCTATTAATTAACACTTGCTGTTGTGTAAGTAGCAATTCTTTATTCACGATTCTTTCTTTGCTATTTTTTTTACTCGCTATTTTAACAGGATACCTCTCATACATTCTTGAACCCCACCACTGATTTCTCCCCTACTATCTCAGCTGGTAGGCTGTTCAAGGAATCAACTACATTCTGTGAAGACGTACTTCCTCACATCTCTCCTGAATATACCGCTCTCCACCTCTCCAACTTCATAGCTTTTCTCCTTGTTCTTGAGCACCTTTTTTCTGAAAAATACTTTCCTCCTGTACCTTATTTATAACCATGGGTTATATAAAGGGCATCTGTCACAGTATGTGGCAGGAGGCGGGCAACCCATATCGTGAAGTTGCCTGCCCTGGGAACTATTTTGTCAACATTTTTTTTTTTTTTTTTTTTTTGTGCATTAAAAAAAAGTTATATGCTAAGTAAAGCCAGGCTCCTAACTTCCTAGTACAAGCTGAGCAGCGGGCGAGCACTGCAACCCCACCCCTAAAAACCGTAATTTGATGACGCAAAGTAGGGAATGGGGCTGCAGGCACTCTATGGGTACTGTAATAGGATCAGGAATGGGGTGCGGCCTAAATGTACTTAGATTACCTTTGCTGGCTGATATACATGTATAGGACTAACACATGTATAGGACTATGTATAGCGACATAGTGACCGCTCCAACACTCGGTCTTTTCAAGTCCAAGCTGCGCCTCTCACTGCTTGTATCCTGTGATTGCCCATCTTAACATTTCCACCGTTCCAGCTGCAGATGCCCCAGCACCCAGCACTTACAATCAGTCTTTGCACCCCTAACACCTTACCTGGCATATTCCCTCGACAAGGCCCCCTGGCTGTACTGTCTCCCACCCTCGCCCACCTCCCCCCCCGTATCTCCACTCCTGCCCCTACCCCGTCCCACCTCCCTGCATCTCTTACCCCTGCACCTCCTACCCCCTCGATCTCCTACCTTCACTTCTCCCCATCGACCCCCTTGTCTTGCTCATAGCTCAAGTCTTTGTACTGGTTATTACATGTCTGTAAGTCAGTGGCGTTATGTTTGTAACTAAAAATGATGACTGTTGCACACGCTGACATGGAACCTTTGTAAAAGAGCCTCGGCTCAAAGGTATTGTAATCCTAGATTGAAATAAATAACTAAGTAAATAAAATATACAGTAGCATACTGTATATTATAGCCCATCTTGGAAGTGCTGCTCCATGCAGGTGGCTGGTGCTGCGCTAGAGGCACTGGTACATTCTTGGCAATCTAAACTTAAACTGGAAAAGTAACAAGTCAAGCCCACTAAAAGTCTCGTGTGACGAGACTGCCCTTACTCAAATCATTCCAGAGGCAACAAGACCCAACACCAGAAATCCTGATAAAAGCACGCTCCTAGACCTCATCCTAACAAGTAGGCCCCATAAAACGACCTATTCTGGTGTTTTTCACAGTAATTTTAACAACCACAATATAATGGCTTGTGTGAGGGGTAACGTCAGGCACCAACCTCAGACATGAACCTTACTCAAATGGAGCTTTCGCAAATTCTCGCCATCCAACTTCCTGGCAGATCTGGTCTCTATGCACTGGCAAGATTTTTATCTGGCCAAATCCTTCAACGACATGTACTTCCATTTCCATAACACACTAATTTGCAGCAACAAACATTCTCTGCCCATTAAACTTAGAATAAAAAGTAAACCCAATCCCTGGTTCACAAAAGATCTTAAAAAAAGCTCTCCATGCTAGAGATAAACTTTGCACATTGGCAAGGACATCCAAAAATGACACTGATTGGCTGGCCTTTAGGAGGGCAAGAAATCTATGTACCTCTCTAATCAGAACCGCTAAGTCCAAATTCTACCTAGAACCCCCTGAAGCCTCAAAAACCTGTCCATCTTGACTCTGGCATACACTAAACATAGCTGAGGGCCATAACTCATCCCCTTTCAATTCCTATGAAAATTACCTCACATGGCTCGACATTCACAGACCAACAAACTATACTAGAAAAACTAAATGACTATTTTGCAACCACAGGGCTGGCCTTTGACAATTCCCCAGCCACCAAAGTCCTTATCCCGGACAACACGATTTAACCCCCAGGGCCCAACCCTTGACTAACTTTTCCTTCAGTCCTGTCACATACAAGCAAGTCAAGGACATACTATTGACCTTGGATGCTAAGAAAAGCACAGGCACAGATAACATCGACCCACTGTTTAAATTGGGGTACCAATACCTCACTGCGCACATAATGCACCTGTTCAACATGTCCCTCACTCAAGGAGAACTCCCATTATCATGAAAAACTGCACACATTGTCTCTCTTTTTAAAATCAGGGGACCCCTGTGACCTCAACGATTATGGACTCATCTCCATTCTCCCCCCTTTAGTCAAATTCTTAGAGAAAGTTGTAAACTCGCAGTTAAGAGATCACCTTGAACACTCTAACTTTATCAACTCCCTTCCATCAGGCCTAAGCACAGCATGGTCACAGCCTTAGTCAAAGTCACAGATGACTGGCTTGCAGTGCTTGACTGCAAAAACACACAGGAGCAGTTTTCCATGACCTAAGCAAGGCCTTTGATATAGTAGGCCACAGTATACTACTACAGACCTTAGCCAACACTGGTATACACAAAATGACCATAAAATGGTTCTCCTCATACCTATTAAACAGAAAACAGCAGGTAAAAACAGACGGGGTCTTCTCCTCCCTCTCCAGTCTTCCCCAGGGTGTCTCACAGGGATCCATCCTGGGCCTGTTACTCTTCACGATTTACATCAGTAAAATTAACCTTAATATAAACACCAAGCTTTACTTCTTTGCCAGTGACACAGTGCTTTACATCTCTAGGCCATCCTTACCCAGTGTCTGTACTGCTCTCCAATCAGATTTCGACCAACTGAAATTAACCCTTTACCAGGCCAAACTCTTCAATGCCAAACAAAACAAAATGATGTTCTTCTCTCCCAAAATCTGGATATCCCAAGAACCCTCCATTACAGCCTCTACCATCTCCACCCTATTTAGAGAATCCCTCAAAGTAGTAGACAAATTTAAATATCTTGGTGTGTGGCTTGACCAACAACTCTCCTATACATTTCACATTGAGACCCTCTGCAAAAAGCTAAAAGCAAGACTAGGATTCTTCTACCGGAATAAGAATCTTTTTCCCCTCAGCAAAAGGAAGACACTAGTTCAAGCCACCTTCTTACCCCTAACAGACTACGCTGACATTATATATAGCTGCTGCATGGCCATCACCCTGAACCAGCTTGATGAGCTCTACCACAGAGCTATTAGATTTATAACAAACATGTCATATAGAACGTATCATTGCACTCTCTATTCCTGTAGGGTGGACCTCATTGGCCCTCGGAAGGAAAAAAAGCATACTTACTTGGGCCTACAAAGTACTTATGAACAAAGTCCCTGAATATTTGCTAGACCTCTTTAAACGATCTACCAAACCCCATACTACAAGAAGGAACAACTCCCTGTTATGTGACATACCGCACGTCATCCGATGCTTTGGGGAAGCTGCCATCAAGTCACCTCTTACCCACTCAGTGGAACAACGCCCAATGCCTGCTTAAGATAAACTACTCTTTAAGCCCACAGGGCCTAAAAAACACCCTGGATAGGGTATTTCTAGAATGCTGCAACTGTTATAACACTTGAAATGTTATGTCTATAAGACTCACATGTTTAGCCTCTAATATCTTGCAACTGCTACAAGCATTAAAATGTAATGTCTATAAAACCCACATGTTTAGCCTCTGGCTTATGTCAGCTTAAGCAGTGTGTATATATTGTGTATGTAAGCAATAACCCATGACACAGTGAAGAGTTTGGATTAACACACCCGGGTGCATTGTGCGGTACAAGGCCACTGGCCGAGTGTCCTCACAGCACCCAGGTGTGTGTTAATCCCCAATAACAGCACATCCTATCATGGGTTATTGTGCTTATCACATGGGTTATGTGAAAACAGCAAAAAAATATCCACAAAAGTGTTTTTTTTTTGTTTTTGTTTTTTTTTTGCTGTTTAAATAGCAAGAAAAGTAATGTATCCTGCCACCTGGCAAAATAGTTGCTAACAATCACTGCATATCTGATTGCTGTTATGCACATAGAAATATCACAGATACAATACTGATATGATCTGTGACATCTGTTGTGCATAACATTCACTCCAACACCTCCTACTGCATGCACAAAGGCACCCCCCTGATACACACACATACCTCCATAGCACTGTGCAACTGACTGCAGGAGTCAGGGGGGACATGTGACTGATTGGATGGTAAGAAAGTGAAGACAGACAAGGAGATAACAGTGCAGTATTTCTCACTCTTTCTCTGTGTCTGCCGTGTCCCCATGATCAGCTATGGAACAGGACACACCCGGAGAGGATTTCTACTTTCCGCGATTATTGTTTCTCTCTGTCTCACTCTGTCCCACAGTAATGCTCACAGTGCAACACAGCCAAGGAAGCTTCAGTTTGGGTCCTGCCTCTCTACACTGTCAGGGGGTGGCAAGGGGAAACAGAAAACAGTGATAGGTCTGTCTATCAATTCCTACGTTTTGCTGCAACTCGCTCCTGACCTGTTCCTCCCCCCTTCTCTCTATGCGACTGCTACTGGCTGTTGCCGCACCTTGCCACCCAGCCGCACACACCACCAATAGTGCCCAAAAGGCAGCCCACATGCCCATACTTGTAGATACCACCAAAACAAAGTTTTCACATGTGCCAAATGGACCAAACACAACTGAAGACACACATGCTCCCGCACCACTCTCTCACCAACTAACTGCTCATCTTGCTGTTGCTGTGTGTCACTGACTATAGCGAGACACATACAGGACATTGCAGCTACTATGGAGTACCTGTCCCAGGACTGTCTCGCTCACACTCCTTTCACTGTGTCTCTCCATTACACTGTGCATGGTGCTGTGCTGCTGTCACTCTCTGTGGCGCTTCACACCACATGCCCGCTAGGTCACGGGGGGGGGGGGCACAGCAGAAGACAGACAGGGACACAGTGTAATGGTTTGGAAAAGCATGGGAAGGGAGGAAAAATCTCTCTCTCTCTCTCTCTCTCTCTCTCCGCTGTAAGCTGTGTCTCTCTCACTTGATGCTATGCTTCTCTCACAATTCCGATGTTAGGGTAGGGGTGGATGCACAGTTGTCTGGGGACACAGACACCAGTGTACAGTGTCATAAGTCAGCACTGCTGCTGTTGTGGCAAGATGGTGCGATGCGATTTGGCATGACACCCACCTCCCATTCACTGTCCGATCAGAAGCCAGAGTTCCATGGGGCGGGTGGTAGTCACAGATTACCGCGAGGGCAATCATATGTGACAGGCAGGTATAGGAGGGGCACATTTGGAATTCTCAATTGTTTATAACATGGGTTGCTGAATCTTAGGGAAACATCTGATCCCATTGCTTGACTCCCTGGCTGTGCTGCTCTTCGCTGTGCACTGTCTCTTGCACTGCTCTCACTTCAGTAATGGCTGCCGTTCACTTTTGAAACCTAAAGAATATAACGAGAGCTGCTCTGCCCTCTGATACTGCTGGCTGTCCCTTCACACCAACTGTGCGTGTATTGGGGATTAATCAACGGCCACGCACGGAACTCAACTAAAGGAATCCAACATTTTCTCTAAGTTTCACCAACCTGTGTTATAATTATTGTACTGTAATGTAGCTACAACTACTAAGCTAGCCTGTGTATTATCTGCAAATATGCTACATATTCCTAATTGTCTGAGTACTGTATGTGACTGGTATTGTCCTGTATGTTGACCTCCCCTGTCCTTCTGGGACCTCCTTGTAAACGAGATTGCTCAGTGGAGCCTTCCTGGTGAATCAGTAAACTGAAACTAAACTAAACTGAAACTAATTCCTTGGTCACCCAATCAAAGAAATTTATCAGATTCATTCATGACTTTCCACTGTGAATCCATGCAGTCTAGGGTATTGCAGTCCACTAGATTCAATATATTCCACTATCCTCTCCTTCTGCAGTGATTCCATTAACTTTCCCACAACTGATGTCAGACTGACTGGCCTGTAATTGCCAGCCTCTTCCCTGCTACCACTTTTGTGTAGTGGGACTACATCTGCCCTCCTCCAGTCCTCTGGAAGCACTCCTGTTTCCAGTGAGCTGTTAAATAGGACAGTCAGAGGTGCAGCCAGTACTTCCCTGAGCTCCCTCAGTACACTAGGGTGTAACCCATCTGATCCCATTGCTTTGTCCACTCTCAGATTAGTGAGTCCCTTTAGGACTCTCTCCTCTGAAAAAGAACTAGTGTCCCCTTCCGTCCCTTCAGAGCTCTCATTTCTTTTTTCTGGCCCACTCCTTCTCCTTCCACTGTGAACACTGAACAAAAGTATTTGCTACAGATGTCTGCCTTTTCCTGAGCTGCCTCTGCATGGTCCCCCTTTTCCTTTTTATGTTGTCTTGCACACAAGCAAGCAACATTTTGTGGCATTAGGAGAAATGCAAAGGTGAGTCAGTTTTGGTGAATGCAGGGCACGCTTTAGAAGGTGTGTCCCTCATTTGCCAATTAGCGTGCATGCTAGTGGTGACACAAGTTTTATGCAGTGCCGAAACTTGAAACAAACTTGCCGCTGCAATCAGAGACAAGCTAGTCATGCAGCGGCACAAATGACACGCCTCCCCTACATGCCTTGCAGGGTGAAACATCTCAACAAAGATGGCGGTGGCTCATGCCATCCGCCTCTCACAATCCCTAAAAAGCCAACTTCGGGGGTGCCTAGTCCTTCTGTTGGCATGTTTAATACCCCTCCAAGATTGTGTGGCACACGCTGAACCCACCCCAGTGTGCCTCCGTAATGTTCAGAAGCCGATCGCGTTGTCATGTTCATGCCCCCGCCCCACCTCTATTGTGTGCCACACTGGGAGCCCACCCCAGTGTGGCCAACTTCATCCCCCCCAAAGTCATGGGGCACACTGGGAGCCCATCCCATTGTGTGCAACATTTGTTGTTTTACACCTGTAAAGAAAGAAAGCCATCCACAGTGTTCCTTTTTTTTTTTTTTTTTAAGTAACTGGAACACAGAAAATGGTCCTTCGCTGTCGTCGGCACCCCCTCCCTCAGCCTGCACTCACCCTCTCTGCATACCACCTCCCCACACCCCCCTTCACCCCACACTTACCTCTGGAGGTTGGCGCGTGATCTTCGGTGGAGTGGGAACACGTCTGCACTCTTCAAAGTTGACCGCGAACTGAAGAAATGCCGGAAAGCTGTATAATGGCATCAATGGGGGAAGTTTCAACTTAAGTAGATATCTCAGCCATTTTTTTGACTTTTGGCTTCAGATTTTCAACATGGGGTTCTTGGGACCCCACCTTATGAAATCAGTCACTGTCATTTCATTATTCAGTCCCAAAAGGTGATTTCCCGGTCACTGCGCGGAATCACATTTCGGGACCGATTAACGAAACGATAGTGCCACTGTTCATGAGGTGGGCTCCCAAAAAGCCTATATTGCAAATTTGGTGAAAAAATGCCCCAAAATGACTGTTATGAGTGTGCATTTCGTAGTTTCCATGCACACTCGTAACTTCGATTTTTAATATTCTATCTCCAGATTTTCAGTATTGCTATTTTTTCACACCGCTATATGAACAGTACAGCTGTCATTTTTCACATCCTGACCAAAATGTGTTTTCGCACATCTGGCTCACAATGGCATGGTCACTGTGGGAAGTCAACGTTCGGGACAAATTAAGAAAATCACAGTGACACTGTTCATGAGCAAAGGTCCCAAAATGCCTATGTTGAAAATCTGGTTAAAAATCCCCAAAATTATTCCGTTATGGGCGTATGTTGCTTAGTTTTTAAGCAAGCTCGTGACTTCACCAATTTTTCATATTTTCACTCCAGATTTTCAACATTACCATTTTTTTACACCTCCTCATGAACAGTACAGCTGCCATTTTTCACATCCTGCTCAAAATGTGTTTTTGCACTAGTGGTGCCAAATGGCACAGTTGCTGTGCAAAATCACCTTTTGGCTAACGAACTAATAGTGCCACTGTTCATAAAGTGAGGTCACAAAAAGCCCATGTTGAAAATCTGGAGTGAAAATACCAACAAACGCCTGGCGTGTTAGGGTTTCTAACTGTAATGCCCCACCCTGTAGAGACTGACAGGTGTCAGGGGTGTGACTTGGGATTTTCAGCTCTAATGCTCATGCCATTCCATCTCCACCCCCAGCCTGCAGCCACTGACTTGCATCGATGTGTGCCTTGGACTCTTCTGCCCCAAAGTTCACCCCATTCTCCTATGCTGCACCCACCTCAGCATATTTCCTTACAGAATGGGGTGAGTGTAAGGCCCGAAGACCCCAAGGCACACCGTGACATGTGTCAGTGTTTGCAGGGTAGGGTGAGGTGAAATGGTATGAGCGCTATGGCCGACAACCCAAAGGCACACCCCAATGCTTGTCAGTCTCTGTAGGGTAGGGTGGGGTTGGCGTCAGTTCAATACTTCACTGCCATTCCTATTATGCATCTCTCTAACTTCGACACTACCAATGCCAATGCCAGCAGGACAACATTCGGCATTGACAAATGCTTGTTAATTTTACAGTCCTTCTACTAGTCTTCCTCTTTTCATTTGCATACCTAAAAAATGTCTTGTACTCTTTCATTACCATTTTGTGTATTCTTTCTTCAGTTTATGCATTTGCACTCCTTACTGCATTCCATGCTTGTTTTTGTTTATATTCTCTGTTTCTCCTGATACACCTCCCTATCCTCCTCCCTCTGTGTCCCCTTATACCATCTGAATGCTACCCTTTACCTTTTCAGCCACCTCTTTCAAGAACAATAGCAGTCTCTTTGTCCTCTTGTTTTTGCTCACCTGCTTGATGCAGAGGTTTGTTGCACTCACTATGCTCCCTTTTACCTTCCCCCACAGTTCCTCCGCCCCACCTAGGTAATCCCCCCCACCAGGTCATCCCTGAGGCATTTATCCATCTTTACAAAATCTGTTCTGAAGTCCAGGACCCTTGCCCTTGTGAGGTTCGAGTCCATAGCCGTCCTTATATTGAACCACACTGTACAGCAGTCACCGGTCCCCAGCTGGCATCCCTCCTTGACATCTTCATCACTGTCCTGTTAGTGAGTACCAGGTCCAGTATTGCCCCATCACTAGTGGGTTTGCAGACTAGTTGCCTGAGGAACACCCCCTGCAGGCAGTCCAGGATAACCCTGTCTCTAGTTAAGGCCACAGCTGGGATGTTCCAGTCCACATCCGACTGACTGGCATCCCTCATCAGCAGCACCTCCCCCATTTCTGCTATCTTGCCAGTGACTTCTACTACTACCTTATCTAACTACTCCCCCTGTGCTGGACGTCTGTAGATCACACCAGTGTGAATAGTTATTCCATTCTCCTTCTCCAGGGTGACCCACAGTACCTCTGCCCTCCAGCATTCCCTGTATCTCTGTCACTTTTATGCTTTCCTTCACATAAAGCACCACACCCATTCCTTTTCTTCCCACCCTCTACTTCCTGAACAGAGTACAGCCTGGTATGGCCATATCACAGTCTTTGTTTTCAGTGTATTGTGGCTCCGTAATGGCCACAATAACCAGGTTGGCCTCTGCCATGATGGCCATTAGATCTGGAATCTTATTTCCTAGACTTTCAGAATTTGCATACATGACCTTCCAGATTTTGTTACCTCTCTTATTATTATCTCTGTTTTTTCCTTTTTGCCCTCCCTCCTTCCCTCTCTTTTTAATGCTCCAATTTCTATTCCCCTTTATTTCTTCCACCTTACTTCCTTTATTAATGTGCACCCTGAGGTACAGTACTTCTCTCTCCTTAGGTTCTCCCTACTTCATACTTTAGCCTGTGGGGAGGCAGTTGCTGCCGTCGCAATTTCTTCTGTCACCACCCTCAGGTAGTTTAAATGTTCATCGAAGTAACATTTAAACTGTCCACTGAGGACTGCGGTTCCCCTCTTGGATGGATGAAAGCCATCACCCCTGTATAGGCCCTTTCTGAAAGGCCTGGAGGCTGTATAGTACAGCCCACATTTCCAGGACATTTATGTGCAGCTCAGCCTCCACCTTGATCCATGACCCATGTGTCTGGTAAGGGCCTAGATTCCCCAGTTGGAGCTCGAGGCACCCATGGAGAGGATCTGTAGAGGAGCTGGTACAAGGAGTGGAAAACCCTTCAGTAGGTTGTTGCGAGTCATCCACCATAACAATGCTCTGCGAAGAGGAAACATGATGAGAACCATTTGGTCCAGCTAGCCTGTCAACTGATTCTACTGGACTCTGAGCATCCACTAAGGTATCTTCATATGAATGTAACCCCCCTACAAATGGGGGTTCCCAAAAAGTCTTCCTTGAGCTTGCCTAAATGCTCACTACCAGGCTGGTGTCCTGTGTTTTAGCAGTTTAAATGCGATTACCAGAGCCTGTATAGCCTCTGTGTACTGTCTCTTTAAGAGCTGCCTAATTGTAGCTTAAGTAATCTAAGATGGAGCTCTGCTGAAAGATGTAACTATTTACTGAAAATCATTTAGAGTGATAATGATAATGTAGTTTGTCTAACATGCTTTCTTTTTAGCAAGGACTGTTTTGTTTGTCTCTACTATCTTGGTCCTGGACTGCAAATTGGACCAAACAGTACTGGTGGGACCTAAAATGTAGCCGGACTACAGGAGCTGTCTGAATTCAAAATCTGTAGGAACTTTAGTTTGGAGTTTTTTTTGCTCCCTTTTGCAACTGAAGGGGGAGCTCTTGCTTTGACTGACAGCCAAATCAGCCAACCAAATCTTTTAGATCTTGGGGAAGTTCCAGGCTGCTTGCAGTTTTCAGTTAGTTCTGAGCTGGGAAGTGAAATGAGAAGAACTCAAGTGTATTTTGGGCAGCAATCCTGAGTGGATTCACATGGGAAAACTGTGAAAGGGCTGAGTTTGACTTGCATATCTGCCTGCTGATCCTGAGAGGGAGAGAAGAGAATTACTGTGGACTAAATCCAAGTTTGTGTGACTAAAGTAAGCTACTGAAGTGGGCCAGGGTCAACCTGAAGAAGTCTGAAGATTTTTTTGCTGAATGCGATCGGCCTGTCAGAAGTTCCAGCTATCCCTAAGCTCCCGGTGTGTGCAGAGACTTTGTGATTGTGACCGGGGAGTGCTTTGCCTGGTACAGTAGAATGCCCTTACATGTAAATGTGCTATGAGCTGCTAGTGGGTTGCGAGTTAGTTACCCACTGTGAGAACTGTGTTCTGCTTGCTGGAAGCTGTATCCAGCCCAAAACAGACTGCATCCAAATTTGTCTCCATGCGGTCTGGGCCTTGCCAGACTGGCCCAGCCAGACTACCCACTGCAAAGAGAAGCCATCTACGAGAGACCTGCCTGGGGATCAGCCCCCTACTCCACGCTTGAACAAGAATGATGCCTCTGCGACTCATGTGGGCCCTGCTTCTCCTGGCATTCCAGATCAACCACCCGCAGTCTCGATTTTCGTCCAGCCTGTGTCCAGTCTTGGGTATCGTGAGTAAATACCAGGTTCGCTCCCTGCAACAACAGCTTAATCTGAGTGTCATCTGATTGTCTTGTTGTTTCGTTTCCTTTACGAACTGAGCCCTCTGGCTCCGGATTACAAATATTGTGTACTGTGGATGTTGTGTTTTCCATCACAGGGGCCCCAACCAGCTACAGCCCTGGGCAACTGTCCTGGCTAGCCAATCTCTTCTCCACCTGGGCACCCAGAGGTGTGACTGTGTGGGGGGACTCAAAGCGCATGCATAACTGCTTGATTGATATAACCTTTAAGCTAATTAACCTGATTTTGCCCCTCCCTTGTTCAAGTCCCCTGAATAAATCAGATCTAACGTTTTCTGCATGTAATCTGACTGTGGTTCCAGTTTGTGCTCAAAGTACTGTACTGTTGCTATTTGCTGTACATAACCTTGTTTTACAGGGGTCCCCAGGGTCGAGCCAGAGGAACCAGCCCTGGTGGTGAGTGCAAACAGTGTGGGTACTTGTGTGGTGTACCAGGGGTATTGTGAAAGTGATTATTGTACAGTGTTCAGGCCACCAGAGGGGAAATAGGGGGTTTACAGTGTCCCGGAGGGCTGTGCCCAGGTTAGCTTGACTACTACCAACCCTGATCTCTAGGTGGAGGCACCCGTTTTGGAACTCAGGCCCCTTAACCTGCTACTAGCCAAGCAGGCAGGGGTAGTAACCCTTGGGGTAGCACCATCTAGGGGTTACATGAAAATGTGCAAGTGGTACAGTCACTATGGCCACAGTCTTGAGCGTCAGAAGGCATAACACTGTTCATGCAGAGACATTCTTCCTCCTTCTCAGAGGTGTTTCCAATACCCAGGGTGAGCACAATGAGGAAGCTGAGGATAGAGGAATTAAAGCATGGCTAAGGGAGTAGTGTCCATCCAAAGGGTATGGGCTGGTTGGGAGGGTGGGAAAGGACATGGGAAGACAAGGATCTCTATGCCAAGGACAGGCTTCTCTTAAGTGAGGAGGGAAAGAAGGTCTTGAAACAGAAATTTGAGGAATACTTGGCAAACAATGAGAATTTAAACTGGTAGTGGGGGATAGCAAGTGGGCAGGAGTCCAGCAGGTCCTCAGGTAGGAAAGTCTAACAAGCTTACCCCCCATGCTAGCAGCAGGGAACTTAGGGAGAGGTCAGCAGGGGGTGCAAAAAAGGGAGAGCAAGTCGGGAGAGTGGCAAAGGAATCAGGGTGGAGGGTGGTAACCTTGAACGCTATGAGTCTAGGGAGCAAACCAGCAGAGCTACAGGATCTCATGGTGGATGGGGAAGTGGATATGGTGGCCATACCTGAGACATGGGCCAACAATTACCATGACTGGGACCTGGCAGTACCAGGGTATAGGATACTTTGGAGGGACAGGATAAAAGGGAAGGGGGGTGGCACTGTATGTGAGGGGAAAGTCTGAAGTGTGTCAGGGAGGAAGGCAACACAGTCATTATGGGTGCAGCTCCAGTACTCCAAAAATAGGACCCTGAGGATGGGAGTGGTGTACAGGCCATCATGTCAGACTGAGGAGTTAGACAGGGAACTAGCGGGGCAAATCAGTATGACCTGTGGAAGGGGCAATACAGTGATTGTGGGCAACTTCAACCTACCAGGAGTAGATAGGGGCACCCCAGCCACCACAAATAGGAGGAAGCAGGTACTTCTGGATGCCTTTCAGGACAGCTTCCTATTGCAGATGGTCAATAAGCCAACCAGGTTAAGGAATAGCCTTGACCTAGTACTGGCAAATGGAGAATTTGTGAGGGTGCTGAGGGTGGAGGAGCCATTGGCAGGGAGTGACCACCATTCAGTGTGGTTCAGGTTAAACACGTGGAAGAAGGGAGTAAGATCGGGAACAAGGGTGTTAGACTTCAGAAGGGATGACTTCGGGAGGATGAGGGAAATAGTACCACGGTATCGGGCCAGCATCAGTCCAGATATGGACACTAATAAGAGGTGGTAGGTCATTAAACAGAGTATTGAGGAGGCAACCACAACATGTACAAGGATCCAGAGTAAGAGGGTTAGGGTCAAAAAGCCTATCTGGGTGAGCAGGGGAGTCATGGAGAAAGTAAGCAAGAAAAGAGCTGCCTTTAGAAGTACAAAAGAGCAGGGAGAGGAGAGGGCAGAGAGGATTACCTGAAGGCGTTAAGGGAAGCAACAAGGGCCGTCAGGGCAGCCAATGCATCCTGGGAACTCAGGCTAGCACAGGGCATTAAATATGGAGAGAAGGACTTCTTCAGGTACATCAGGGAGAAACTGTGCTGCAAGGACCAAATAGTAAGGATATAAAGGGATGGGGGTGGGTGGATAAAGGGGCAGAAAAGGCAGAAGCATTAAACAAATACTTCTGCTCAGTATTTACGAAAAAGAAATGGGGAGCAATACCCAAGGGAGTTGGAGGGGTGGGCATGGGAGACAAGGAGGAGACAGACAGGGAAATCCTAGTGGGCAGGGTACTGGAGGGCTTGAGAGCACTGAGGGTGGACAAGGCACCGGGGCCGGATGGCATACACCCCTGGGTGCTAAGGGAGCTAGCAGAAGTCCTGGCAAAACCCCTGGCAGACCTGTTTAATGCCTCCCTGGAGTCGGGGAGTGTTCCACAGGACTGGAGGATGGCACACATGGTGCCCCTGCACTAGAGCAGCCCCAAAGATAAGCCAGGGAACTACAGACCATTAAGGCTCACATCCATCTTGGGAAAGCTGATGGAGACAATCCTGAAGGAGAGGCTGGTTTCCCTCCTAGAGGCTAATGGACCACAGAACAGCAGGCAGCATGGGTTTGTCTTGGGCAGATCCTGTCAGACCAACCTAGTAGAGTACAATGACTGAGAAAGCAGGCAGTTAGACAGGGGCCATGCAGTGGATGTCCTGTGCCCGGACTTCAGAAAGGCATTCGATTCGGTGCCGCATGGGAGGCTAAGTAGTAAGCTGGAAGACACAGTGGCAGGGGTGAAAATGATGGGATGGATAGTCAACTGGCTGCAAGGGAGACAGCAGAGTGTGGTGTTGGGAAGGGAGCTCATCGCCCAGGACAGTGACAAGCAGAGTGGCACAGGGCTCTGTACTGGGGCCGGTGTTTGGGATTTTTATAGAGACATCTCAATAGGCAGCAAGAGCAAGATCAGTCTGTTTACAGATGACACCAAGATGGGAGCAGCAGTGGCTGTCTGAGGGGTGGCAGGGGTTGCAAGAGGATCTGGCAATGTTGGAGGACTGGTCGGACACTTGACAGCTGGGGTTCAAGTCCAAGAAATGCAAGGTGCTACATTTTGGAGAAAAAAAAGAGGAGCTACCAGCTGGGGGGATTCAGCTATCCAAAATAGAGGAGGAGAAGGATCTGGGGGTGATCATAATGGAAGCAATGAACAACTCCACACAGTGCAGAAAAGCAGCTGCAAAGGCTAATAGGATTATGGGTTGTATTGCCAGAGGCATATCCTCCAGTTGGGGGGGGGGTGATTCTGCCGCTATATAGACCACTGGTTAGACCACACCTGCATGCATGCAGTTCTGGTGTCCATACCTGAAGAAGGACATTAGGTTACTGGAGGCGGTGCAACACAGGGCAAAAAAAATGATCCAGGGGCTGAGGGACTTGCCCTATGAGAGTAGGCTCAGGGAGTTGAACATATACTGTACTCCCAGGAGGAGAGAGGGATAGGTGGGATACGATTGAAACCTTCAAGTGCATGAAGGCAATAAATAAGGCAGGCACAGAGGGGCTTTTCCATTTAAGGAGGGAGAGGGACACCCAAGGGCCCAATCTGAGATTGGGGGGGGGAGTTCAGGAGGGAAATGAGGAGACCCTTTTTTAGGAAAAGGGTAGTGACAGGGTGGAATGCACTACCAGAGGATGTGATATCCTGTAAGTCAATGGGCTTCTTCAAAAGGGGATGGGACAGGGTAAGGGAAAGGGTCACTGGAGGGGGGAGGGAAGGGAAGGGGCAGCTGCAGTATAAGGGCTGCTAGCTGCACAATCAAGCAGACTCGATAGACCAAAAGGCCTTTATCTGCTGGCAAGTTCATATGTTCATATGTTCGTAAGTTCATATGTCTCCTGTATACCAAGTGTGCCTGACCAATCAAAATGTCTGCTCTGTCCTGTGGCAGGAAAGCACATCTTTTCTGTGTCCAAGACCACCCCTATGTACTGCAGTCTTTGGCATGGAGTCAACACAGTCTTTAGCATGTTTACTGTGATCCCCAAGTTGTCAAACAACTGATATGTCCAAAACAGGGTATGTAACAGAGCTTCCCTGGAGTTGGCCTTCAGGAGTCAGTCATCAAGATAAGGGAAACATACAGGCCTTCCCTGTGAAGGGCTACTGCATCTACTGCCAAGCATTGGGTAAATACCTGTGGTGCAGAGGACAACCAAAGGACAATACCTTGATCTGATAGTGTTCTCCCTCCAGCATAAAGAGAAGGTATTATCTGTGGGATTTCCTGATCTTTCTATGAAGGCAAGCATCCTTCATATCCAGAGAACAGAGCCAGTCCCATGTTTACAGTAGGGGAATCACAACCTGCAGGATACAATTTAACACTTTTTTTATTCAATATATACTGTAGGTTGAAATCCCTGAGATCTAACACAGGATGTGGAGCCCTCTCCATTTCAGGAGTAGGAAGTATTTGAAATAAAATCTTTTGTTTCTCTCCTGAGGAGGAACAGGTTCTACGGTGCATTTTTAAAACAAAGTCTGAACCTCTGCCTTAAGAAGGGACAAGTGGCATGGAGGATAAAAAGGAAGGAGGAGGATGATCTGGAGGGATTTGTAACAGATCCAGAGCATGTCTCCTTACAATTATCTCCAGATCCCACTCATCAGTAGTGCTCTTCTGACATTGTTTCAGATGCATGGAGATCCTGCTCCCCACACTATCCCCTGGAGGTAACAGCTGAGAGGAAGGAAGAGACGGAAGAAAATCAGGTGGAACTGGGGCAGCAGGGCTACCAGAACTGATTCCTTTGGGTGCCTTTGCATAGGTACCAGGAGGGAAAGGACCAAGAAGGAGACCATCACCTCTAACACAGCTTTGCTGAGGGTTAGGATGATTACCTTAGGCAGCAGGCTGACTAAAGAATCCCAGACCATGACCTCTAGCAGGAGTGAGATACAGGGACTTCATAGACCTTAGAGTCATTTTGGTAGTCTGAAGGCCATGTAGACCTCTTCAATATCATAGCCAAACAATTCTGAGTATTTAAAGGGAGCATTCAAAACTGCCTGCTGCACATCAGTGGCAAAGCCAGCAACTCAGAGCCACAAATATCTTCTCCTGCAACTGCCAGAAGCTGCAGCCCTGACAGAAGCATCAGAGACTTCATAAGCTGAGTGCTACAAATATTTGCCAACCTCAGCACCAGCAGGTAATGACTTAAGCAAATCAGTTTTGTCAGAGCCATCAGTCATAGCCTGAGCAACAGTATGAGCAGCTTCTCACAGGCTATTCTGATATTTGAGCATGTGGGCCTAGTAGTTTGCAGTCCTAAGGCCCAGTGATGCAGAGGCATGAGTAAGTTTGCCCATCACATCCAGTCACCTAGATTCCTTATCAGTAGGCAAAGTACTCATATGTCTAGGAGATCTAGACCTATCATGAGCAGCTACAATGACCACAGAGTCAGTTCCAGGCTGGTTAGCATAATTAGGCTTATCAGATTGTGCAGGATCCTCTTAAACAGCCTTTCTATGAACTGCAGGCAGTGAGTTTGGTCTGTACCATGCAGCAAAAGTAGCATCCTCTAGTGCAGGATATATAGGTGGAATAGAAATGTAGAGGGAACAACGCACCTCCAAAAATTCAATGAGATTTCATTTAGTGTATTCTTCCTGTTCCACATCAAAGCCCATGGCAGACTACATTTGCTGCATCATGGCCTGAAAAGAGGGGTTCTCACAAGGGGACTTGGAGGAATAAACCACTGAGTCCTGACTACAATTTGAGAGGGTAAAATCAGAGTGAGGGGAACCCTCCACTAATAGTTCTTCATCCTCATATTCCTCCTCTATATCTGCCTCTAAGTGCATTAGGTCAGGATTTTATTCAATTTCGTCATCATGAGCAATGATGAGGAATGGGCCAGGGATGCCAGTGGCAGCTGAGAGGGAGCAACCTATGATGTGCTAGTGGAATCTGTCAATGGGGGCAAACATCAGAAGGCCCCATTGGCAGAATGACAGCTTGCAACAGCAACCTTAGCAGAATGCATTAAATCATGTCAGAGCATGACACTAGCAGAGCCTGGGTGTCGATAGCTCCCTGAAGGAGAGGCAGGACTACCTGCATTAATGGGTCTTGGCCTCATGATGACGATGGCATCATCTATGCCAAGCCCCAACCTTGGTGTTGCAGTGAAAGTCAGGAAGGCTGTAGCTGATGCCGCCAGTGCAGGTACTGATGAGGACGTACCTTTTCTCAGTGGTGACCAGGACCTCACCACCAAAGCAGACTTTTCTTTTTCTGTGTGTTTGTGCATATGGCCAGACAAGGAGGAGGCCTGAGATGATGACCATTCCTTGTCCTTATCCCTAGACTCCAACCACCATTTCTCAGCTGACAATGAGGTGAAAAGCAGATTTTGAGCCCTTTTCTAAGGCTTTCAATGCCTTTAATGCAGGAAAATTTTCTAGAGCTTTATTATGGCATCACCTTTTGGACTGGTTGAAGCTCTGACAAATGTCACAAGTTCTAACACCCAAAAGTGCATGGGAACTATCCCAAGTTCTTACTTTGTGAGGCAGGCCTAGACAGTACACACAAACCATGTGCATGTCTTCCTTTTAAATTTTATATCTGGACTTACAAGATCGAAACAAAGGCTCTTTCAACTAGAATCCCAGTAAGATCTAGTGGTAGGCAGGGAAGGCAGCTTATGAAACTTCAGTTGAATGGATTTCACACCGTCTCACTCTGTTCTCAGTCTCAGCTGAGACTGAGGGATGACATCACCATAGAACTCTCGCAGCTGCATGAGCCACACTGGAATCTGCAATTTGGAAGTTAGGATAGAATGCTGGGGATTTTTTGAACAGTGTGTGAGAGTCTGTGTGCAGTCTTGAAGAGAGGAGCAGCACATCAGTCTGTGGACAGGCTCTTTTAGTCTTAAGCTCTGTCATAGAGCTACTGTAGGGGAGGTGTGTGGTTCCACCAAAAGAGGAACACAGTAAGCTGTTTGTGAAGCGGTGGAGACTGCTGTTACTGGTCCCTGTGCCCCATCCCTGAGGGGATGGAGGTGAAAAGGTTTGCCTGTCTTCCAGGGTCAACCCTCCTGGTTCTGGCTAGGGAAGAAGCTGCCTTATTTCAAGTTGTGCTGCGGCACCAGAAGCATTGGGAAAGAAATTCCTGTGAGAAATCTCCTGTGGGGCACCTGCAACCAAAGGGTGAGTTCGCTCTGACATAGGGCCTATGTTTTCACTTGAACTGTTGAAAAGTGGGGATTGGACTACTTAATTTGTAGGAGTTCTAGTGAAATAGACATTGCCAGTTAATTCAAGTAGGTTGAAGTCCAGCAAAAGAGTAAAGTGGGGATTGGACTGCTAAATCAGTGGGAGGCCTAGAGCAATGGGCTAAGCCAAGTAAAAGTATGTTCAAGTCCAGCACAATGGGAAAGCAAGACAAGTAGAGGAAATGTGACATACATTTACCCTTTAATCTACATTGCCAAGCTTTACAGAAAGAGATGTTTAATGTCCAGAGGAATGGCCGAGTATGAATTGTGGAAGAGAGAGGTGGGAGACCCCCCCCCCCCATCAGTAGTAACCAAATTCACCTTTACGGATTTGCTCTGTGGCACCTTTACTTTCTCTCAGGTACTTGGCCAGTGCCTGAGGAAAGTATCCAGACATGGGACTAAAAGGAAGTTTCCCTTATAGAGCTGAGGTGCTCTTAGGTGGTTTTGGGAGCCACCAACAAATGTTTCCATGACATATGGAAGGTGTCCGAGTGGCTGGCAAGGGAGCCGAGCCTGGGAATCCCAGATAGTGTACAAGTTTGGACTGTGTACCCGAAGCAGCGTGCAAGTCCGGGCTGTGTGTCCGGTGCGTTCAGAGCCTGAGGGCTGGAGTGTCGAGGAAGTGTTTCTGATTCTTTTTAATCTGCATTACCAGAAGTGTAGCCCCATGGGGGTCTGTCTATGCTTTGTTTGTTCTGCTTGGATGTGAATAAATGCCACACTTTAGAATCCCATTCCTGGTATTGGACATTACAGTTATTGCTTCTTGTGTTTGGAATTACTTGGGTGCCCCTGTGCAGAGTAGCCAAATCTAGCCCTTGTGCCAAGTAACCTATTCTTCCCCGAACCCAGTCCCCACCTGGTACTGGTCAGATTCAAACAGTATAGCACCTGTCATTGGCAAAAAGGCAGGGGGGTGGGGGTTACAAAATGGAGGCACTGCTTTGGATTTAAAATTTTGGGAGGAAAGGTGCTCGGCCAAAGGGCTATCATTTTGGTTATCTGGCAGTGGGTAGCCCAAAAAGATGAAGCAAGGTTAACTAGTGTGTCCCTGTGTGCTGTTGTCCATGTGCTGCTGTTAAATGCCAACTGTTTACCAAGGAGCAGTAAAGCCTGAGAGAGTATGCCCTTGTCCTGCATCAAAAATTGCAGTGTTTTGCTAGCTTTTAAAAAACTGTTGTGATAAAGAAAAGTGTGGAAGACCAGGGGTAGCAACAGGAAAATTGTGCCCTGGACGTTGGAAATGCTTTTTAGTGAACTGAGAGACTTGCTGTGTTAATGGCCATGACAAATGGTTGAAATGGGCTCTCGCCGTGGAGTCAGTTCAAAAAACCAAAAAAAAAAAAAGTGGTTTTGCAGTTTAAATTTGCCTGCTCGATGATCGCTATGAGAAGAGCACTCGTGAGGGAAAGAGGCTTATTTGCGTGGTGTCGTGTGATTGGTGAGACTGCAATCAGTCCGGCCCCCAAGCCAGCTCTACAGTGACTGCCCAGCATTCGAGAGGGATTGTAAGTGGAGTGCGTATACTGGCTTACTGGAGGAGCGTCGCGGTGACTGAAAGCGCTGTAAAAGTTTCAAAAACGGACTTTTCCGTCTAAAATCTGGCTCAACCTGCATCTCGATCAACTGGATTGTGAGTGTGGTGATCGGAGGGACGTTCGGCAGGACTGCCAACCTGCTTCTGTCCCGAGGCCTCCAAGACTGGCTGCAGGCCATTTTCCATCGCAGCAAACAGCTACTGATAACAGTGAGTACCAAGAGTAATAATTGCTCAGATAAGTGATTTTGCCAAAAGCCAGTTCAATCTGTGTGCAGCAGTGTAGTCACTTTGCAAACAAAAGACTGTGTGAAGTTTTACCAGCAAAAGCAAGCCTGTTACGCCTTCGACTGTGAGCATAGTTATGGGTTCAGCTTCAGTTTAAAGTTTCAAAGCCATGAGAGAGACTGAGTTGGATCAATTTATGCAGCACTAGTTACAGGCAATCCTGTGCTTGAAATACTGAGGCTTTAAGGGACTGTGAGCTAAAGCAATGTTTTCAGCAAGTGAAAAGTCCGTGGCAAATCATATAAATGTGCTAGGAAAAGAACAGTGCAAGTTTGTGCAGTTTGAGCAAAGTTATCAGTAGAGTGTGTAAATCAGATGTGCAGTGGCTTGACCCAATGTCAGAATGTTGATGCACAGGAGTACTGCCGCTGCCATTAGTGGGTGGGGTAGTAATGTAAACACAGCAGCAGAGGAGCCATTTTAAAAGTAAAAGAAAGTGTTCAGTGATGTGGGACTTTCAATAACAGTGAGTGTTTGTTTGTTTTTCCCTGCAGTCATGGCCTCAGGACCAGCCCGCTACCTGGATCATGCCCGAGCTATGGTAGCAGCAGAAGTAAACAAGTTAAGGGACATTGAGAAGTGTTTCTATGAAGAACTGCCTTCTCATGTGGCGATTCCTGGATACCCAGTGCAAGTGTGCTTAATATGCTTAAATGCTGTAAGGGACGTCTTCATGTACTTCACTGTTCGGGGTGCTTAGAGAACTACGGCTTGTTTAGAGCACCCAAGATTCGTTTGGCTCTCACATGGACAAAAGTTCAAAAATTTGCAGTTGGCAGCACACAGCACTAGGCAGAGCCTGTTGGAGAAGGCCCCCCGGGGGAGTGTGACACAAAGCTAAAGGGTGCAGATTTGCAGACAGAACAATATGCTGATGTTTCAGATGCTGGATCGTACAGAGACAATTCAGACAGAGCATCAGTAGACCCTTGGAGAGGGGGGCCTAGCCCAAGTCTCATAGGAGAAGACGAGATGAGGGAGGCCTTTGAATGGAAGGTATTGACCTCCGTGCCCAGCGAAGAATGGATAGTCTCAGTAGTGAGGATGATGGCTCACTCCTGGGCACAGATTCTCAGTGAGGAAGAAGAAGAGAGGGAACCTATGTGGCCTTGTGGAAAAGGAATGGGTACACAGCCTCAAGCTCTTGCCTCAGAGGAATGCATGGAAGAGAGTGGTGATGCCACTGCCCTGGCTGTGCAAGAAGAAGAAGCCAGGGATCCATTTTGTGTCTCGTTGAGAATGCGTAGCTGGTAGAACCAGGACTGGCTGCCCCCAAGCCAAGCCAGCAGTCTCAGGTTGAGCAAAGCTAGTAAAGAGAAGAGACTGGTTCGTAGGAAGGCAAATTAAATCTATGGGATGTCCTTTCCTACCTTTCCTCGGAGAGTCTGGGAGGAGATTGAGAACAACAGAAAATCCTGGATTTGGGCCGAAGCAATGAAATGTGTGCATCCTGGTGCAAACAAGCATGTCAGGAACAGAATGTTTCATGAAAAATACAGCCAGTGGAAAAGAGGCAGGACACTGTTTATGGACACTGTTCGAATAGTGGATGGAGAGGGACATGAAACCTTTCACAGTGTGAATTATGTGTGCCCAGGCGGGGTAATAATTCAAGCTCCTGACCTGTGGTACTATTGGCCTCAGTGCAAAGACCTCCCTGCAAATGTGCCCATGCCTACCAACTGGAAAGCAGGGCAATGCTAGTCAATGCTGCCACTCCAGCCATTGCAGTGCCTTTGTTCTGCCAGCATGGATGTCCAGGACTCAGGTGCCCCACATTCATCAGTTCTACAGTGTACTGACTTTCCAGACTCCATCGACTGGCCCACTAGATGACTTCAGATCCAGAGAGGACACCAGCCCAGCTGTATCCTGATTCATCGCCTGGTAATTGGATGACATCAGAACAGCTGTTTTCCTTTTTGTTCCTGTTCCAAGGTTCCATCTCCAGAGATGACATCATCCCAGCAGTTTCCAGATGTGCCCTCCTGTCGTTCCTGGAAGATGTCCGCCCAGCCATATCGGTAGAGTGCTGCTAGGTAGTCTCCGGCCGAGGAGCAGGTCGGCATGTTTTGTTCGTTCTACAAGGGGCTGGTAAGTCCAAACTTTTCTATTCTTATGACATTGCAGTACACACCCTACACTAGCAGACTCCAGATGTGTGAACTGTCCTCAAAGACTCTCCCTTTTGGGATTTTGGCCTGCTAGAACTGTGCTAGCACCGAGCTCCAGCCCAGGAGAGACGCTTTTTTTTTGCAAGTAACTATTTTAGAAAAAATACAAAAAACATATAAATACCATACAAAAGCCAACACTTACTTGGATCACAAGATCATATACAATGTATTCTACAAAAACTAAAACATTTATGGAAACCCAAAAAAAAGAAAATATACTTAAAACAAAACATCCCTCCCCACCCACCCACCCAACCCGCAGCGCCATGCAACCTCTTCCCAATATAATAATGGTTAGTAATGTGTAAAACTGTAGGGCCCTCCCGAGACCCTACATAGTTGTAAATGTAAATAGGAAAGCACAGCTCTGGACTAACTGATTGAGAAAGAGTATTGTATGACGAAGGGAAGGAGGCATCCAGAAAAGGTGTTACAGGGAAAAATGTTAGCATGATAAACTTGGAAGAGGAGAAGGGGAAAAAAAAGGATAGAGGACATCTCGTCCTCTTAAGACTACCTAACAGTTAAGATTTCCCCCTCAGAACATCGAACACACCAGTCTTCTATAAGAAGAAAAGGGACAGAGGCAACAGGGGATTAAGTTAATAGCCAAATTTGTCTTTAAGAATTGAAAAAAAATCACGCCAACATTTCTGGAACTTTTCACTGGTATAAAAAAAATGGGCTACACATCTTTCGGCGTCTAAGGCAGTGAGAAATTCTGCCCACCATTCCTTAATTGAGGGTTCCCACTCCTCTTTCCAGTGCCTAAGTATTACCAGCTTAGTGACCATGGCAACCAAAGCTACTTGCACTTTTTGAGAAAACGTAGGGATCTGTGAATACATATCTAACAAGTATGTATCTTCATTAAGGAATACAGCGATATTAAGATAGGGCGCCACCCATTGTTTAACTAAGTTACATAGTTTGAGAATTTTGGGACACGCCCTTAGCTTATGGTATAGAATAGCAAAGTCAGAACCACAATCCCCACATTTAGGCAAGGATAACCTCTTGATCCAGAATAGTTTAGCGGGCGTATAATATAGATTGTGAAGAATATTAAACTGGATGCCCCTCAGGCGATCTTGTTTAATTAAAGCATAATTATCTGTCCAAATCTTTTCCCAAGTTTTGGTCGAGAAATCTTTATTATAATTATTTTTCCAATAATAGGCTATGGGGGTAACCTTGGTAAAAGTATGAGTCAAAATTACTTTATATAGTTTAGTTATTACCTTCTGCCCCTTAAATGCTGTCCAGAGATCATTTAACATCTTTCCGGCCCCATCTGACCATGGTGGTTTCCCCAAGAAATGGTAAATACACTGGCACAATTGAAGCAGTCGGAACCGGTTCTTTTGAGTCACTCCCAATTTTGCTTGTAATGCAGGAATAGAAAGGAGTGAAGCACCCAGAACAAAGTCTGCTAGATAAAGCTTATTAAGGGACTTACCAAAAAAAGATTGCATGGGTTTCTTGTCTATTTTTAAATTGGGGTTGTTTAATAAAGGTTGTTTTAAATCTTTAAAATTAGATATTTGAAGCAGCGAACAAAGTTGCTGTAAAGCTCTCATGTCCCAACCAAGGGGGGAGTTCTGTAGTTTCCACGGAGCCCTAGGCCATGGAACATATAAGAGAGCTTCTAGGTCTATCTTAGAAGATTTTGCTTGTTGCCAATCTAGGAACAGCCAAGAAGGACTGTCTGATGTAGAGGCCGTGGCTGAGAGCCAATACAAAAATCTGCTAGCGTGTATTGCTAAATAATAAATGTAAAAATCAGGTAATTGGAGCCCCCCCCAACGTTCTAGGGTGAGTAAGTTTTGCATAAGCCCTACGAGGAGCTTTACCTTTCCAAAGAAAATCAGAGCAAAGCCTGTGAAGGGCCAAAAAAGAAAGACTTGGGGAGATAAAGATTAAGATTACACAAGGGATAAAAGAATCTGGGCAAAATTGACATTTTGAGAATATTGGCTCGGCCCCAAAAGGACAGTGGTAACTTATTCCACCTCGCCAGATCCTCCTTTGTGGATTTTACCAAAGGGACTAAATTGAGGTCTTTAAGATTAGCCAAGTCTTTAAATATTTTAATACCCAAGTAAGTTAAATATTCCTTTTCCCATTGTAGGCCCATATTTAAAACCCATTCCTTCGTTAGAAGAGAAGATAAAGAATAAACCACAGTTTTATCTTTGTTAAGCTTGTAGCTGGAAAAAGCAATAAATTGGGAAATAATTTGTAAGGCTCAGGGAGGGAATGCCTACTGTTCGAGACATGAAAAAGCAAATCAGCAAAAAGGGATAATTTACACTTGATATCTCCCAAATAAGTGCCCATTATATCTTTATCCAATTTTAAAACTCTAGCTAAAGGTTCTATATAAAGGTTAAATAAATAAGGAGAGAGGGGGCAACCCTGGCGGGTGCCCCGACGTAAAGGAAAAGTGTCTGAAACGAGGTTATTACACTGGAGTCTTGCTGATGGGCAAGTGTATAAAACTTGTATATAATTGATAAAGGGCTGTGGGATACCAAACTTTTGCAAGGCCGCAAACATATAGTGCCATTCCACTCTATCAAAAGCTTTTTCTGCATCCAAGGACACTGATGCTGCTTCCAGCTCTGGGGCCCTGGATGCAGAAATTAGATTGAACAATTTTCTAAACTGGTCTGCAGAGGTGCGTCCTGCAACAAACCCTGCCTGTTCGGAACTTAATAGACATTCCCACACATTCCCCAGCCTATTAGCCAGAATTTTAGCATATATTTTAATATCCGTATTTAAAAGTGAAATAGGTCTGTAGTTACTGATCATTGATGGGTCTTTCCCTGGCTTGGGTAAAAGGGTTATTCTCGCCTCAAATAATGACTGATCCAAGTCGGGATGGGAACTCCAATAACTACATAACAGAAGTAATAGGGGGATTAAGTATTTTTTAAAAGTTTTATAAAATAAACCTGTGAACCCATCTGGGCCCGGTGCCTTATCTGGTTTTAAAGAATCAATAACTACTGAAATTTCTTCTCCAGTGATTGGAGCTACTAAAAGGTTTTGGCTGCTTTGGGACAAAGTTGGAAGATCCGCTTTCTCTAAAAAAGCCCACATCTGTCCACTATAATCCCTAGACATCGGATCCGGAGAATATAAATCTTTGTAATAATCCCGAAATAGAGTTAAAATCTCTGAAAAACTGGTCACTAAAGCTTCTGATTGAGGATGTCTTAGGGCTGCAATCCATTTGGAGACAGCCTGTTGTTTTAGTTGCCAGGCAAGTAATTTACCCACTTTGCTCCCCCTGTCCAATGTAGGTGGCTTTTAATAGAGCAGACCTCTCCACCTTCTCAAGTAGACTACTGGCATAATGTGCCCTCAGCCTTGATAGTTCTTGATCTTCTAAGGGTAAAATAAATAAAATAAAAGCTTATCTACCCCCTTACTTTCCAAACTTTTAATTCTCTCCAAACAGCTATTCAATTATTTTTCTTTTTCTTTTGAATTGTGGAAATGCGTATTAATTCACCTCTCCAAGTTGCTTTTAGGGCTGCCCAGACTTGGACTACAGCAGGAATCGAATTCCAATTAGTTTTGATGGAATTTTGCAAAACATTTTGAAATTTTAAGATAATTGTATTATCTTAAGAGATTATTGTTTAAAGACCATGTGTGCGATCGGATAGAGATATTAGGCAATTGGCACTAGATTAGGATTGGAGAATGATCCGAAATTACCCAAGCTAATATTTTAGCATCAGCCATATTGGACATTAGCTGATGACTGACCAGAAAATAATCAATTCGGGAGTAGCTTTTATGAACTGGAGAGAAAAAGGTAAACTCTTTATTAAGCGGGTTAAATATTTTCCATGGGTCCAAAAGGCCCAAGGACAGAATAAATTCAGATAAAGCTTTTTGTGCAGAAGATGGACCTACTCCCCTTTGGTAGGTACGGTCTAAATTAACTTGAACCAGGTTCCAGTCTCCTCCAATTAGAATAGGGTAATGCAGAAAAGGGGCTAATATCATAGCTAGGTGAATAAAAAAAAGGTGTTTCTGCATTAGGGCTGTAAACCGAACCCAACACTGTATCAAAGCTGCCTAGTTTGCCAATTACAAAAATATACCTCCCATCAGGGTCAGAGATGGATTCCATTGAGATAAAGGGAATCTTCTTTGCTAAAAGAAGAGCCACACCACGTTTACTAGAGCTAAAACCCGCTCCGAAGACTTGGCCTACCCAGCTCTTTTTAAAAAAATATAGCTGCTCTGGAAGCATATGTGTTTCCTGCAGAAACACTATTGAAGGGTCATATTTGGCAAGATGTTTTAAGATGATATATTTTTTCTTATTGTCTTTCCCTCCCTTTATGTTCCAAGAAACAATATTTAACACGTTAAGCATACAAAAATCTAAATTGTGCCATATACTGTATTTGGTATTAAATGAAGGGCTGCACCACTGCCATCTCCCCACCCCTAAAGAAACAAAACAAAGTATCCCAAAAAACAATTTCCAACTCCCTAAATATAACCTAATCCCCAAAAATTTTAAAATATCCACCAGTCTACTCTCCCAGACCCTAGGCCTCCACCTAGTCAAACGGCCCATGGTACTCGCAAAGGAGCAAGCTCCGCGCTCCACCTCCCCACCCACAAACAAGAGGCTGACCAGAAAAGCTGATGAAACAACCTCCTCCTAACATCCTTAGACAATCTCCCCCTAATGATAGGATAATGTATCTCTTTAGCACATTAGTTCAGACCTACTAGACAAAACGAAAGTCACCAAAGTAAAGACAGTGAGAAAGAGAAAAAAACCAAACGCGGTCAGTGCGCATTACATTGCTTAACCCAGTTTATTCTAGGTAGGATTATGTCTTTGTACATAACTAAAAGATGTCAAGCCCACGATTAAAACTGTATCGGGACCAGAATTCAAAATCTGTTGATTCCTAATCTACTAGATTACTCCCAAAATTATAACAGCTGCTAAACCACATAACAACTTGCTTAGCACCCATTGAACTTGTAAAACAACCCTTTTTCAGGTTATAGAGTATTTTCTCTGAATAAACTGACTTAGTTATGGTCCGGCTCCAAGATATAACGAGATTGGGGCATAAACAAGAAAAATATCAAGCAAGAAAGAAATCCACGTAGCTAAACCCAGACAGTATTCTACTAAAAAAGTGCCCCGTATTTTTACTTGTTGCCCAGTATGCTAGAGAGTGAGATATTCGTGTATTCCCTCCAATTTAACCAGAGGAATAAGCCCTACCAAGAACCAAATTGAGAAACTAGATTTGAAGTAATGAAATAACCAGAAAAAACCAGGAAAATCAGCTCGAGCAAACTGTCCAGCCATCATATCATATAAGCAGTAATATATTGTCATCTATCGGCTAAAATCAGGTATAGCAGCTCTCGCTCCTTCAATACACAACAGTTAGAAAGAGAAAAGGAATGCTGAGAAATATTAAGCCAATAACCAGCCATCACTAATGACTCGAGAAAATATTATCTATATAGCTAGGAAAGCCAAAATATTGCTTTTGTTGCTCAGTATTAGAAAGGCGATCAGTCAAAGCACAATTAAGTAGCTTGGGAATATAACATCCTTCTAGAAAGTTCTCAATACAAGTCTTAAGCTTCTTGTGACTGGGTTAGAACTCCCTCATTTGGGGAATAGATCAGGATAGCACTTCAAGATCTTGACAGCCTCTTCTACAGTGTCAATGCGCTTCATTCCTTCCTTCGAGGACACCTCCAGACGGGCTGGATACAGCATTCGGTGTTTTATACTTGCTGCCCACAACTTCGAAGTGAAAAGCAGCTCTGAGCTGGCGAGTCTTCAGTGTCAAATCAGGAACTATTCTCAATATTTTCCCTTCCCATAAGATCACTGATAATTTCCTGGCTTCTCTAATAATAAACTCCCGATCCAAATAGTTCAGTAGTTTAAAGATTATGGGTCTTGGCGGGTCAGACACAGCAGGTTTTGCCCTCAGAGATCAGTGGTCTCTTTCTATAATAAACTCTGGACCATTTGGGGAAGGACCCACTGTTTTTCTCAGTGTTGTAGGAACTGGATTGTGTTTGGGTCCTCTTCCCCTTCAGGCATCCCTATCAGAACCAGATTGTTTCTTTGATTTTTTTTTCTCTAGATCTTCGAGGCGGTGTTCTAATTTGGATAGAGACTTTATGGCTTCCACAATTTCTGGTTCCATTTTATCTTGTTTCCTTTCCACTGAAGCAATTCTGGCTTCTGTATCTGTTACTCTGTGAGCTAGTTGGATAAATGCAGGTTTGAAGTCAGCCACCTCCTCAATTAGCTTCATCAGCACTTCTTTAATTGTTGCTAACTCTGCATATACATGGGAGGGTGAAAGCTCTTCCGAAGGACTCTGGGGGGAGGAGCTACAATGAGGGTGCTTGGCTTCTAGCTCCTGTGTGGCCTCCTCTCGTTCTGGTAACATAGACATGTCGCAAATGAATTTTTTTACCGCAATCGACACCACTTATAAATCTCGAGCTTCCTAACCTCCAAAATGAATAGAAGAAGTTAGGATAATTAGAGGTTATTTACAATCCAGAGGTGGAAGAAGCGGAGCTCCAACAAACACGTCGTATCCCCTGCACAGCATCGCGTGGCTCCCCCGGAGAGACTCTTTAATGGACTAGCCTTCGGCACTGTGGTCACTAGATGGGACTTTTAGGGCACTCAATCACCCAAATGTGTACTGTAAATAATTTCATTGTTTTTCCACTGTTTTCTAATGTATATACTGTTTTTCTACCTTTTCTTAAAAAAAAAAAAAAAAAAATATTTCTGGGATTCTCCAGTGTATTGATGGTAGGGGTTTAGATAGACTGTGTATGCAGATCAGGAGTGAGTGTTGTCTTTCTTTTTCTTGCAGGTGTTCCTGAAGAAGATAGACGGGAAGACAAGAAGAGGAAGAGGGGCTCATCAGAGTTCCTCACTAGTACTTTAGTGTGTAGTATTTAAAGTACAGTTGTTGTTGTTACTGTATAGTAACCTTTTTCTTCCACAGGTATGGTTGTGGGGAAATGTGGGAGTAATGTAACGGTGTGGTATTAGCTCCTGGTGTGTGGTTGCATGATGCCCAAGGTTGGGGAGGTCCCCTGTTTGTTTTGTTTTGGGGTTTGCGTTAAAGGCAGATAGGTTTTCCCTAGAGGGCTACGGGGGATAGACAGGCTGTGGCTCTGACCTGCAGTAGGGGTTGCAGTGCTGATCTATTAGGGCTATGCTCTGGGCAGTTCTACCGGAGCCACTAGACACCCATAGTTAGTGGATATAGTAGAGGCTGATATGTCAGCCAAAGGCCTCTAGGCCCTTAGTGCTGCCAGCCTGTGTTAGCACATGGTAGGAGGGGACCTGATCACCCCCCTCTGCAGGTAGCACATGTAACCCCTAGATGGCGCTATCCCAGGGGCTACTACCCCTGCCTGATTTGCCACTAACAGGTTGAGGGGCCTAGATCCAATGGCGGGTGCCTCCACCCAGAGGTCAGGGTTGCAATAGTTAAACTTACTTGGTCACAGCCCTCTGGGACACTGCAACCCCCCTTTCTTCCCACTAGTGGCCCACACAATATATCAGAATTACCTTCACAGTATACACTTACCTCCAGGGCTGGTTCAGGCACTGGGACCTCCTGTAAAATAAGATACAGTGCAACAATCACAGTACAATACTTTAACATAGACAAATACCTCAGGCAGTATAACTTTGCTGAAACAAGCAACTCTGATTTATTTAGGGGAATATAACAAGGACAGGGGGAAATCAGGTTAATTAGCTTATCACTTTACTCATCTACCTATGGCTCTGTGCACAGGCCTATCCCTACCAGTTACTGTCCCTGGGTACCCAAGCCCTAGTGGCTAGTCCAAACCGCGGGCAGCTGGTAGGGGCCCTTTCCACAGAGAAAAGAAAAATTAGTTTAAACAGTCAGCAGTACAGTGATTCCATTTGATTCAATGTGGCAATTCAACAGGGAGCGACCCTGAATTAGTACTCACGACCTCCAAACAAGATAGGGTCCTTCAAAGTCAGCAGGGCTACTCTTGAGCTCCACGAGACCTCACACATTTATATGGCAAACTGCAACAGGCAAAAGTCCTTTAATGGCAGCAGGATTCACTTGAGCTAACCAAGCCTCCTCACACATTTATATGGTGAACAGTAACAGGCAAAAGTCCTTTAATGGCAGCAGGATTCACTTGAGGTACACAAGCCTCTTCACACATTTATATGGTAAAACAGAAAGTACTATACCAGGCAGGCTGCTTCTATCCCAATCGCAATTACTGCACAATACCCGGAGAACACACAGCAGATTCAGTTCCTGACAGACCGAGTAATTCAGCAATTTCTCCATGTCTTCTACAGGGTGAGTCTGGTTTCTACTCTTCAGATATCCTTTGATTCTCTTCACAGGACGGATTCAGTCCTAACAAGCAGTTACACAAGCTGCAGACCGAACTCTGGGCCTTACACACGCTTCCCGACTAAAACTGCACACTGAAAAAGCACAGGGCTCCTTCCTTCTTCACTGCCAGAGCTCAACTGAAACTCCAACAGACAAAACCGGCACTTCCTTTGAGTTCCTCCCAGTTCTTGACTGGATTGGTTGTCACTCACAATAGACTGCTCCTGTTGGTCCAAAAGGCGCCAAGTCTAAACTACATCTCCCAGAGTCACTGCCCATACAATCTTCTTGTGGCTGGCTCAGATTATGAGTCCAAGTTCTGATTCGTCCAAGGCACCATTTTAGAGCTAGCTTACCCCACACTGATTGGTCCAGTTCAGCAGTTCAAAACCAGAATGGGGAACTAGGCAGACACAGTTCTGACTGCAAAGAAAGCAGGTTAGACAAACTGTAATTTCATTATTACTCTAAATGGTTTCTGGCAAACAGTTACATCTTTCAGATAGGTTCCCTTTGCACTCCTAGTGACTGCAAAAATGGAGTGAATTGGCAGCAGCTCGAGTGTACGCAATCAAAGAAACACACAGTCCCCCATACAAACTAATCATGTCTGCAAGCAGACAGCTCTTAGAGACAGTACCAGAGGTTCTAAAAACGCTCACTGATAAATGGCTTAAACGCCAAACACCATTCAGGCTTGGAGCATTCAAGCAAGCTCCTGGAAGTCTTTTGGGAACCCCCATTTGCAGGGGGGTTACACCCTTCCTGACCTGGGAAGCTTGGCGTCCAGCGTCAAGCAAGTACCATAGGTTTTAACTGCAACCATATCACATTTGCATTAGGCTCACACATGTAATCATCAGTCAATATATAATTTTACCAAGAACACATTTCTGAAACATTGCAGTACGTCACTCTTTACACAGTATTATATACACATTGTACCATAACTCAAGTTATTACCTCTTGTACATGAAACCTGAAGAGAGGGGCCTTCCCTATCCGTTACCTTAGCTGGATGTGCAAGGGCACCATACTTAGAGGGCAACACAAGTAACTTGAGTTAGCACTGACGCTCAGTTTGGGCAATGAGCTCGGGGACACATACACTCCTTTATGGACAACATTGAGGCAGATCCACTGGCCGCCCAGGGAATCATAACTGAGGTGCACCACAGGCTTTACAGCTCGACCAGTCTTTCTAGGGGAACTGTTACAGTCTCTGCACTCTGAGCCTCATTTTCAGCATTGTCCTCACTTGTCAGGGGAGTCTCCATGGGGTAGAGAGGCTAGAACTTGGGGCACTTTCAGCTCAGGAGTTACAGTTTCTGAGTCCACAACATTTGGCTCACATGGAGAGCTTTCAGACACTGGCAGTGGACTGTCAGGGCACTCAAAATACTCTTCTTGTTCTGGTGTATCACCAGTCTGACCTAATCCATCATTTTCCTCCCTGAAAGCTCAAACAGTTCAACCATGCACAATGATTCCATTTCATCTGATCTGATGCTTTGCACTTCACTTTCTGGGAGCATTGGCTCCAGGGACGAGTTGGGGCTTGACAGTCCAGGCCCAGCTTCATCTCCAGTATTGACTAGGGATTGCCCTCAAACAATTGACTCAGTTCGTAAGAAGGATAGTATTCAAAGTCACTCTCACTTTCTTCCGATATGGACTGACAGTCATGCTCAACTGGGACTTGTGGAGGGAACACTTTAACTTTGCTTCTGTAGGTGCAGACTTTCTTGATCTTTTCTTAGCAGCAGCTCTAGTCACTGGTCCAGAGGGGCATCTTCTAGGGCTCAGACTCAATTAAGATTTGTCCAATGGGCAGTAAATGATTTCTATGCATTGTTTTACATCTTTGAATTATTCTCAGGCCTTACTTTGTACACTGGCAGATCATCTAGTTTGCCCACTACAATGTGAGGGAGATGGTGCCATCTGTCAGCAATCTTGTGCTTGCCATGCAGTCCCAGATTTCTTAGCAATACCCGATCTCCCTCCTGGGTTCCTGTGCTTTCACCTTTTTTATCATACCTTTTTTCGTTGGCCAGATTTCTTTTGGCAGCCATGGTTTGAGCCAGTTGGTACGCATGAGTTAGCTGGGCCTTTAACTTTTGCACATACTGTAAATAGTTGTCAGCTTGAACCCCATCAGGAGAGACCCCAAAACACACATCTACCTGTAGTCGAGCTTCTCTTCCAAACATCAGGCGGTAGGGGGAGAACCCAGTGGCATCACTTTTGGTGCAGTTATAAGCATGTACCAGGGTGCTAATTTGTTGGCTCCATCTAGTCTTGTCCTTGGGTGCAGGGTGCCTAGCATATCTAGCAAAGTGCGTTGAAACGCTCAGGCTGTGGGTCCCCTGGGGTGGTAAGGAGTGGTTCTGGACTTTCTCACTCCCCACAGAGAAAGCATCTCTTTGATCAGACGACTCTCAGTCTCTCCCTTGATCAGAATGGATTCTTTGTGGAGCCCCATAGTGAACAAAAAAGTTTTCTACAGGTACTTTGGCTACAGTGGATGCTTTCTGGTCTTTGGTGGGGAAAGCTTGGCATATCTCGTGGAAATGGTCAGTGACCACCAGCACATTACTGATATTTCTTTGATCTGACTCCAAACTCAGAAAATCAATACAGACCAGCTCCATGGGTGCACTGGTGGTTATGTTAACAAGGGGCAGCCCTCTGGGGCAAAGCTTTCCTCTGTAAGCAGCCACTACAAGTTCGAATGTGTTGCTCCACATCAGCCCCCATCTTAGGCCAATAGAATCTGGATCTCACCAAGTCAAGTGTTCTGTCTATACCAAGGTGCCCCATGTGGTTGTGTAAGGACCTCAATACTGAGTCTCGAAAGGCAGTGGGCAGCACCAGTTGTTGTTTGTCTACTTGTCCCCCTCTGTCTACTGTTTCTCTGTATAACAGTTTATTGATCAGTTTCAACTTAGGACCTTCTTTGTATAACAGTGCAGTTCTCAAATCAGTGGAGCTAATTTGGACACATCTTTTCCTGCATAGAGGGCTTCTAAAGCTGATTTGATCATAGGATCGCGGGATTGAGCCCGCCGAATGCTGTCATTGTCCAGCTGAGGCAGTGCACCAATGTCTATTGCAGAAAAGTGGCACAAGGCAGGTATGCAATTCTCAGAGGGTCCCAAGCAATCCACCATGCAGTCCATCTGCGTCTGGACATTTGTTCCTCCTTGTCAAACTTCCCGCAGAGTGCCCGAATGTCAGGTTCTGCCAATTGGACCCAATCATTCTGGGGAACAGGCTCCGGAGAGAGCATCAGCATCTATGTGGTTCAGACCTGCTTGGTATTCGAGAGCATAGTCATATGTAGATAATGCAGAAAGCCACCTGTGGCCAGTGGCATCCAACTTAGCTGAGGTCTGCACATAGGTCAAAGGATTATTGTCAGTTTTTACTAGTATTTTAGCCCCATACAAGTACTCATGGAATTGGTCAACAATAGCCCACTTCAAAGCTAGGAACTCTAACTTATGTACAGGACAGTTCTTTTCGGATGGGGTCAGGCTTCTACTGGCAAAGGCCACTGGTCTCAGGCCATTCTCATGCTCTTGGTACAACACAGCCCCCAACCCTTGCAAGCTAGCATCAGTGTGCAGGACGTAAGGTTTTCTTGGATCGGCATAGGCCAGCACTGGAGCATGGGTAAGTTGATATATGATCTCATGAAAAGCAGTCTCACAATCAGGAGTCCAGCGGGCCCCAAATATGAGGGATGCTGACTTTTGGTATTTTTTGTGGGTTGGGGCAATTCAACAGGGAGCGACCCTGAATTAGTACTCACGACCTCCAAACAAGATAGGGTCCTTCAATGTCAGCAGGGCTACTCTTGAGCTCCACGAGACTCCTCACACATTTATATGGCAAACTACAACAGGCAAAAGTCCTTTAATGGCAGCAGGATTCACTTGAGGTACACAAGCCTCTTCACACATTTATATGGTAAAACAGAAAGTACTATACCAGGCAGGCTGCTTCTCTATCCCGATCGCAATTACTGCACAATACCCGGGAGAACACACAGCAGATTCAGTTCCTGACAGACCGAGTGCAATTCAGCAATTTCTCCATGTCTTCTACAGGGTGAGCCTGGTTTCTACTCTTCAGATATCCTTTGATTCTCTTCACAGGACGGATTCAGTCCTAACAAGCAGTTACACAAGCTGCAGACTGGAACTCTGGGCCTTACACACGTTTTCCGACTAAAACTGCACACTGAAAAAGCACAGGGCTCCTTCCTTCTTCACTGCCAGAGCTCAACTGAAACTCCAACAGACAAAACCGGGCACTTCCTTTGAGTTCCTCCCAGTTCTTGACTGGATTGGCTGTCATTCACAATAGACTGCTCCTGTTGGTCCAAAAAGGCGCCGAAGTCTAAACTACATCTCCCAGAGTCACTGCCCATACAATCCTCTTGTGGCTGGCTCAGATTATGAGTCCAAGTTCTGATTCGTCCAAGGCACCATTTTAGAGCTAGCTTACCCCACACTGATTGGTCCAGTTCATCAGTTCAAAACCAGAATGGGGAACTAGGCAGACACAGTTCTGACTGCAAAGAAAGCAGGTTAGACAAACTGTAATTTCATTATTACTCTAAATGGTTTCTGGCAAACAGTTACATCTTTCAGATAGGTTCCCTTTGCACTCCTAGTGACTGCCAAAATGGAGTGAATTGGCAGCAGCTCGAGTGTACTCAATCAAAGAAACACACAGTCCCCCATACAAACTAATTATGTCTGCAAGCAGACAGCTCTTAAAGAGACAGTACCAGAGGTTCTAAAAACACTCACTGATAAATGGCTTAAACGCCAAACACCATTCAGGCTTGGAGCATTCAAGCAAGCTCCTGGAAGTCTTTTGGGAACCCCCATTTGCAGGGGGGTTACACACATAGGGTGAGATGGCCTAAGCCGGGTAAGTAATGACTGTGGACAGTTATTTTCCTTGCCCAGGGTGGGTGTAACTCCCCTGTTACCCGGGGTTACTAGAATCTCAGTAAGACCTAGTGGTAGGCAGGGAAGGCAGCTTGTGAAACTCCAGTTAAATGGATTTAACACTGTCTCACTCTGTTCTTAGTCTCAGCTGAGACTGAGGGATGACATCACCATAGAAGTCTCGCAGCTGCATGAGCTACACTGGAATCTGCAGTTGAAAGTTAGGATAGAATGTTGGAGATTTTTTGAACAGAGTGTGAGAGAGTCTTTGTGCAATCTTGAAGAGAGGAGCAGCACATCAGTCTGTGGACAGGCTCTTTGAGCCTTAAGCGCTGTCATAGAGCTACTGTAGAGGAGGTGTGTGTTTCCACCAAAAGAGGAGCACAGTAAGCTGTTTGTGAAGTGGTGGAGACTGCTGTTACTGGTCCCTGTACCCCATCCCTGAGGGGATGGGGATGGAAAGGTTTGCCTGTCTTCCAGGGGCAACCATCCTGATTCTGGCTAGGGAAGAAGCTGCCTTATTTCAAGTTGTTCTGCAGCACCAGAAGCATTGGGAAAGAAATTCCTGTGAGAAATCTCCTGTGGGGCACCTGCAACCAAAGGGTGAGTTCGCTCTGACATAGGGCCTATGTTTTCACTTGAACTGTTGAAAAGTGGGGATTGGACTACTTAATTTGTAGGAGTTCTAGTGAAATAGACATTGCCAGTTAATTCAAGTAGGTTGAAGTCCAGCAAAAGAGTAAAGTGGGGATTGGACTGCTAAATCAGTGGGAGGCCTAGAGCAATGGGCTAAGCCAAGTAAAAGTATGTTCAAGTCCAGCACAATGGGAAAGCAAGACAAGTAGAGGAAATGTGACATACATTTACCCTTTAATCTACATTGCCAAGCTTTACAGAAAGAGATGTTTAATGTCCAGAGGAATGGCCGAGTATGAATTGTGGAAGCGAGAGGTGGGAGACCCCCATCAGTAGTAACCAAATTCACCTCTACAGATTTGCTCTGTGGCACCTTTACTTTCTCTCAGGTACTTAGCCAGTGACTAAGGAAAGCACCCAGATGTGGGATTAAAAAGTAGTTTCCCTTATAGAGCTGAGGTGCTCTTAGGTGGTTTAGGGAGCCACTAACAAATGTTTCCATGACATATGGAAGGTGTCCGAGTGGCCGGCAAGGGAGCCGAGCCTGGGAATCCCAGATAGTGTACAAGTTCGGGCTGTGTACCCAAAGCAGCGTGCAAGTCTGGGCTATGTGCCCAGTGGGTTCAGAGCCTGAAGGCTGGAGTGTTGAAGAAGTGTTTCTGATTCTTTTTAATCTGCATTACCAGAAGTGTAGCCCCATGGGGGTCCATCTATGCTTTGTTTGTTCTGCTTGGATGTGAATAAAAGCCACACTTTAGAGTCCCATTCCTGGTATTGGACATTACAGTTATTGCTTCTTGTGTTCGGAATTACTTGGGTGCCCCTGTGCAGAGTAGCCAAACCTAGCCCTGTGCCGAGTAACTTATTCCTCCCCGAACCCAGTCCCCACCTGGTACTGCTGTCAGATTCAAACAGCATACCACCTCTCATTTGCAAAAAGACAGGGGGTGGAGGTTACACAGAGATGATAGTAAATGAAATAAAAGTAAAGTAACAAGCGGCAATGGCTTGGTTGATGGCATTTCCTGCAGCAGGTCTGAGGATGATTGATGGCAGGAAAAAGAACTGAGGAGTGATGGGGCCACTCATGTTATATGTGTCAATGCTGCATTCCAATGTGGGTGGCCCTCAGCTAGCATAAAGTTTCTGAGTGGTCCTGATGCTGACGGCTTACAGTTCCAAAGGTGTGGCCTAATGGAGGAGATATCCTCGATGAAGGTCCCATTTTATAAATGAGTGGCTGGTAGAGCAGGAATTAAGGTGTATAGTCTCAGTGATGAGGTGGTGACATTAATATTAATGGATTTCATGGCTTTATAATTTTGAATGATCAATCTGGCAAATTGGATGAGCCAGTTGTTAAAATCTCCAAGAAGAAACAGCTCCCCATATCAAATTTATTTTTCTTTGTCATGCTCCTACTGTGAATATATCATGATTTTCTCAGTATAGAAGGCTGGCAAAGCAAATACTTTTAATGTACTCTAGGGTATTCAGAATCAAATCCTGATAGCATGTCATTCCAGGACTGGCTGTAGTTAGAAAGTTCTATATATAGACCTTTGACTGCAACTTATTAAGTCAGCAGCATAGTCAGCTGTTGTGGTACCACACATGCCATTTCAGAAATCAAACACAATGTGGCACCAGAAAACATGCCTATTTTTAATTGTGGTCTGATTCCTGTGACATCACCTGTGGTTTCACTACTCATGATGTCATGCGGTCATCAAGAATCACTTGTAAACTATCAGGCATGTATTTTTAATGAGGCCCATGTCATATCCCTGATTTATCCAACCCCTGTAGAAATAAATGTGCTCAGATTATTTTTGTTGATGATGCTGTGCCATAGAGAATAACTATGATATTTTCACTCCAGCTGCATCATTGCCTGAGATTCAAACAGTAGACATGTCACAACTGAATACTTTAACCAACAGATGAGCAGCTTGAACAATGGCTGATGACATTCAAATGTATCTGCTCAGCATGTACACTAGCTGGTGAACTCAGAATTTTTCACATAAAAAGGAGCCAAGTTAAAAGTTAAAGGAGGTAGGAAATCATTGTTACATAGTTAACTGCCCTTCCATCTTCCTTTCCATGCCCGTTATGAATTCTGATATGATTTGATGATTTTTGATAAATAAACAATCTAGCTTTTGGGTGCCTTCAGATCTACGGAGAGTTCCGCTCTCCTCACCAGCTACTGCTCTTGATTTTCATATTTATAAGACATTCTGTGACATCAGAAACTCCCTTTCCATGCCATTCATCTGAACAGCCTGGAATGAGTGTTTCTGATGTCATAGAATGTTCAGGCAGTATGAAAACAGAGAGAAGCTACTGCTGAGCACAGAGGGATTCAGGGCAGTTACAAAGCAAACACAATTAATTTATTAATCTAACAAAAAAAGGTCAAAAACATACTAGAATAGTGGGTAACCAATAAAAGAAGAGCTAGAATGCATCTAGAGGTCTAAAAACTGTTTCCTATCACTTTTAAAACTGAATATGTGCTGTTGGTGTTGGATAAACTGAACACACAAAGACCTGACAAAGCATGCAACTCTTCATTAGTCATGAGGGGTTGGACTTGGATATTAATAAATATCTTGTGGCCTTGCCACACAAGTTATTGTTCCACCCCTTAATCGTAGAAATAAATTGCATATTTTCTGTCAGATCATTGCATATCCACTGTAGGTGTCACCTTGCGCCAAAGCACAACTAGATTCTGACTATCAACATATAGTATGAGAATTGTTTTTATGTAGTAAAGTAAGCAACCAGTAAACATCAATAAGCACAAACTCAGCTGTTTGGCCCCTTATTGTTACTGTTTACTATTTGAAAGCTAAGGGCACTGCTGGGGCTTCTTTCTATTCTTCTTACACATACACCTCACATCATGTACAGTAGTTTCTTCCGGACACTGTAGCATTCTGAGAGCTGAATTCTTGGACTCTGATGTGACCAGCCCCTGTTCTGTTCACTGGAACTCACACTGAGCTGCAGTTCCAGCAGCTTTTTTCTTCTTGTTTCTTGGCAGAAACACACAAATGTGCTCAGCAGTTGAGGTTTATGATCATTTCATTTTCAATCAATTTGCAATCGGATAGCTGCTCGACTGTGTTTGCTGAATCACTTGAGTTGATTACCTCATGTCACCACTACCACCACGGCCCTGCTGAGGCACCAACCCCAGGAATTTGCTGGCAAGTCGAAACACTGTTCGCGCCACTTAAGGGATGAGTTCAAATCCCAGCACATCTGGCTGGGCCAAGATTTGAAGTCATGGCACATGCACAGCAGTGAGCTGCAGCCCTTGCGTGCCTGAGCTTATGGGCTGTTTGTTGATGCAATGCCCTCTTGGGGAAGGGGAACAAGCCTGAGGAGTCATTAGATCCATATTGAACCTCCATGCAGTTGTTCCACTACTGCAAGAAAATATATTTGGTCTTCAAAGGGATTTAGATGTCCTGTCTACGTGTTCCAGAGGGTCAGGAGAAAGCTTGCTGCTCTGTTAGCTCCATGACCATAGGTCTGAGACAGATTTGAATTTGTGGGTTCAACGCAATGGAAAAAGGCAAATCTAGGACTGCATTAATGGGGAGGTACAGTAGTGTTGTTGTTTTTTTTTTTTTTCTTTGTGATCTCATTTTGGCCCCACTTGTTGGGCTTGCCTTGGGTCCAATTCTTTGGCAAGCTTCTCACTCTAGGAATCCTCCAAATCACATCAGGGGTCCCCCAGATACAAACTCAACTGCCTGACTGTCTGGACTCTCCCAGCTTACCCTCACTGGGTAGCCTCCTTTAGGTTCAACTGTGTCATGACACAAAGGGGAAGATGGGTCAAATGAAGCAGCCAGCATCAGAGGAAGGGCTGGCCATTTAGACCACCATTGACCATGGGTGCACATTGGTTGGGCCATCATGCTGCAGCCAATCTGAGGAAGTCTTTTCTCTGTTGGTCACTTTTGTCCCCCCACCCCCACCCCAGCAGGAGGAGATAATCTTCTAAGACACTCAGAGCCTTCACTGCTGGCTTCTGCTCCTGTTGTCCTGCCCAACCTTGGGGTGCAGACTCAGGTTTCCAGTATGCCTGGCAGCCTAATGCTGTCATAGAGCTGGTGTGTAATAGAAACACTGAAAGATAGAAATATGCAGTTTGTTAGCAGGAAAGGACCACTTGGCCCATCCAGTCTGCCCCGATGTTCACTGACTAATCTGTCACCACAGACGCAAACTGGTCTGCAGCAACCCTCCCACATCCCTACCTATTTACTAGTAAACCCCTATGTCTAGCTCATGCCTGCTTGTAATGAAAATGTTAGTTTGGTTGGTTTGGTTTATTACATGTCTAAAAGGTGCCCCTTCAGGTCTCTGAGCTCCTGTACAATAAAATGGTAACAAATAACACTAATCATGCTCTTGGTAAAACAGAAGTGAAGAATCTATGAGCTCGGGCCAACAGAGAAGTCATGGTGAGGGATCGGCCAGCATAAGCGCCAAGTGGTGGAGACAGTCGAAGGATCCAGAAAGTGGAATGCCCTATTGGATGTCTTCCACATAGCATACCCAGGAGGTTTCCTGGGGAAGAGGCACTGGAAAATGTGGTTGTGGCAGCTCTGACTTTTGTGTGGAAGGATTGTCTTACTTTGCTCAGCCCTCAGGACAGAGGAGTGTCATTCCGTGGAGTAACTCAGGATATTGGAGATGTTCGAAGGGCGTAAGAGGGCTGCAGATTTTGCTCTGAATCCGGTCCCTTTGGGCTTATTTGATGTACACACCATATTTCTATATGTTGTCTGTTGGGACTGAACTGGCCAAAGTAATAGTGGAACTCTAGAGACCGAGGTGAGCAAGAGGCCATGAGCAGGCCTGTTATTTGAATAAGAACTATGACTGCCCGGTGGCAGCAGTTTGAGGGATGAGAACCCCTGTTGCTATTCTGGTGTTATTGGTGCTCCAGAACTGTTTCTTTTTATACTGTTTTCTTTCTGCTCTAATGCCAAAGAACTGTCTTGGTCTTTTCGGCTGGTGACTGGATCTTTGTTTTTTGACTGTGTCCTTACAAAAACATTGTGCATTAATTAACAATCCTTAAACTTTGGACCACCTATATAATTATTGTTAATTTTTGGGGTCTATTTTAGCTTATTGGGTAGAGGGAGGGGGAAAGTTTACTAGTTTTAATTTATAGGGTGTTGTTAGAGTGAGTGTGTGTGTGTGTGTGTGTGTGTGTGTGTGTGTGTGTGTGTGTGTGTGTGTATATGACAGTTTATTATTGATGTACATTAAAGTTTATTGTTATAATTTAATATAAGTAGCAGAATTGCATTAGAATACTACAAGCAGTGGATCTATTAGAAATGGATTTCTTAACTCGGGCCCCAGGGCTCTGTTACTCCCCTTCCATTTTAAAGGCCTTACGTCCTTTTTATGGCCCACCCCTCTTGGCCACAGTCCATTAGTGGTGTAGGGAGTTGGGTATTGTAAAAAGGGGTGGAAGGGGGAGGTTTGAAAGAATAGGAGGTCAGAGAGAGGCCTGTTCAGGTGGTGGGGACCAGGAGATGTCCTGGGATGAGAAGACAGATGGAACGGGGTTCCCTCGTGCCTTGTCTCTCTGACCCAGGAGCCCTCCGGACTGAGGGGGCAGGTAACTGAGGGACCAGCCTCTGCTGTTCATCCTCTTTGGGCAGTGTTGTGCAATGCCAGGTAGATGGCTAACAAGACTGCCATAAAGGTCTGCCTGTTTTCAGATGACACCAAGATCTGCAACAAAGATCTGCAACAGGGTGGATACTACAGAAGGGGTGGAGAAAATGATGAGGGACCTGGGGAAGCTTGAAAAATGGTCTGAGGTGTAGCAACTGAGATTCAATGCAAAGAAGTGCAAAATAATGCACCTGGGAAGAGGGAACCCTGGGGAGAGCTACAGGATAGGAGGAGGTTGACGATCACCAAGGAAGAAAGGGACCTGAGGGTTATAATTTCAGATTACCTTAAAGTGTCAAAACAGACTACAAAAGCTGCAGGGAGGGTCAGTGGCATGCTGGAGTGCATAGGCAGAGGTGTCGCTAGTAGATAGAGGGAGGTGGTGATACCATTGTATAAAAATGACACTAGTGAGGCCTCACCTAGAGTACTATGTGCAGTTCTGGAGACCACACCATCGCAAAGACATTGACAGGGTGGAGGCGGTCCAGAGAAGGGTGACTAAATGGTATAGGGATTGCACCACAAAACATATGAGGAGAAATTAAAGGATCTCAATATGTCCTCACTGGAGGAGAGGAGGGATTGGGGGGGACATGATAGAAACATTTAAGTACCTCAAAGGCATAAACAAGGTGCAGGGGTGGGACATCTTCCAATGTAGGAGTACAAGGATGAGGGGGCATGATATGAAATTGGAGGGGGACAGATTAAGAGGAAATGTGAGAAAGTTTTTCTCCACAGAGAGGGTAGTGGACACTTGGAATATTCTGCCAAGGAGGTGGTGGGAGCAAGGACAGTGGAGGGATTTTAAACATGCCTGGTACAGGCACAACTGGGAACCTTGAAGGGGGGGGAAGAGTGATAAAAAAAAAACACTGATTAGATAAGGTCAGAGGCCGCAAGCAAGTTTAGGGCTTACGAGCAGACTGGATGAGCCTAGCAATCCTTATCTGCCAACAATTTTTATGTTTCTGTGGTGGAGCTCATGGCATCAGTCGACCTGGCATGCATCAGAGACTTGGCCGGGGTATGCATCTGGCCCTGTGCTGGAGGTGTCTTTCCCTGCCGTTTTTCTCCATGGTTCACCGCCTGAGGAAGGAATGCGGGGGGGGCTTTTTTTTTTTAAGTTAGGGCTGGGCCTGATAGTGCACCTAGTGGGGGACACCAGTTCTTTTGAGTGTGTGGCAGTACATGGGAATCCTGGAGTGGATTTTAGGACTCTCCTTGTCTACTGTCCATCTGGGTGGGATAGGAGTTTCCTACATGAGGTGACAGCCTTTGTCACCAAGAGGGTGTTGAAGTCACCAAGAGGGTGTTGAAGTCACCAAGAGGGTGTTGGAGTCACCAAGATGGCTTATTCTTGGCAACTTCAACATTTGGATGGACAATGAGGCTTGGTCTGGTGCCAGGGACGTCCCATTCAATATGGAGGCCGTTGGCCTAACTTTTGAAGCCACTGCTGGGACCCACCGCTCCGGGCATATGCTCGACCTGGGGCTTGAGATTAACACTGTCAAGACTGATCAGATCATTTGGTTGGATCATTGCACCATCAGGTTCAGCTTCAGAGTTCCCCGCCAATGCCCCTTCCTCTTTGGAAATGGTACAGTTCTACCCTCTAAAAGGGTTGCAGAACTGGACATTTCATCTGTGCTGAAAGTGTGCATGGAGGGTGAGGGGGAGACCATGGCAGCCTATAACAGGGCTGTCATGGAGGCCTTCAACCATCTGGCGTCAATCCATGTACGCCCGTTGATTTCACATCTCGGCTTGCCCTGGTTTGATGGTGAGCTGAGGGCACTGAAAACCAGGGGGCGGAGGTTAGAGAAGTGTTGCAGGAAGACCAGGACCCAAGAGGACAGGCTGGTTCTGATGGCTCATTATGATGCATATCAGAATGCAATCACCAATAAAAAGGCAGCTTTTATGTCTAAGATGATTGCAGTTGGGAAGAATCGACCAGCTCAGCTCTTTTGGACTGTAGACAGGCCATTACATCTGGCCTGTCTGGAACGCCTTAGAGCATTTACAACTCTAAGATGTGAGGAGTTTGCTTGGTTCTTCTCAGACAGAATGTCCTCTGTTAGGGATGGGATCTCTCGAGGTGGAATGCCATCATCCAACAGTGGTGAACCTTGAGTGGGTGGGAGCATTCGGTCCCCTTGGGGAGAGTTCCAACTGGTGACGGCAGTGGAGGTCTATGGGGTGATCTCAGGGCTGAAACCAACATTCTGCGACATGGACCCAGGCCCAACATAATTACTCGTTGATTGCATTGGTGGCTTGGGTCTGGTTTTTGCCGAGATTACCGGGTGTTCCCTAGCGACAGGGGTCTTCCCTGAGTCTCTTAAACAGTCAAGGCGAGGGATAGAGGAGAGGAGAGTCATCGATTCTTATTCTCCTTGATCTGTCACTCAGCATGGTTTTTACCATCTCCGTAATATCACCCAAATTAGATCCCTTATTCCCCCTGGTGATCTGGCCACACTGATACATGCATTTTTCTTCTTGAGGATTGACTACTGTAATGCACTCTACCTCAGGGTCAGAGAAGGTGTGGTGCATGCAGCTGCTGCAAAATTCTGTGGCACGGTTACTGACAGGTCATTTGAGGTCCTGTTATATTATACTAGTGCTGCACGAACTGCACTGGCTGCCAGCACGCTGACGCATCTCCTTCAGAATAGGTCCTTTGACTTATAAGGCCCTGCACAGGTTGGGTCCGGGTTACCTGAAGGAGCTTCTGCATCCCTACACCCTGAGTCATATTCTCCGTTCAGTGGGAGAAGCCCTCCTGGAGGTCCCCAGAACAAGGTTAAAATCTTCTGGGGATTGGGCATTTGAAGTGGCCACCCCTATCCTATGGAACTCTTTGCTGGGGTACCTCTGAGAGGCACCATCCCAGGAGATATTCAAAAGGAATTTAAAATTGGTCCTCTTTCAACAAACATTCAGGGTCCGAGAAATATATTTTAATGTGACAAGCAATTAGGACTTCGATTAATATGAGTTTTAATGAATGTAATTTATTACTCCTTTATTTATTGTGTTATACGTTCTATGTATTTCCTTATGCTGTTTGTCTGTTTTATATTCTGTAAGGGTGCACTGTGCCTACAGAGAAGGGTGCCCGAAACAAGTAAAATCTAGTACTACTACAAAACAAATATAAAAACAAGCATACATAAAATTATCATTTATACATACTTTTTTTTTTTAAACTCTTTTTATGGCACCGTCACCCAGGGAACTCTCTCAGGCATCCACTGGTCCCCAGCTCTACCTCAGAGTCTGAAACTCCTCCACTTCCTGGCACCAGTCCAGCTATTTCCCCAGCTCTGAACCCCCTGAGGTAGGGCCACCCTATCTGCCCAGGGCGTTCTATCTACAATTTAGGTTGGGATGGGCTCGGCCCAGGAGTGGAGAGAGTCCGGCTAGTGGAGTGTGGCTGTGGGAGGTGGTGCCATTGCCTATCCCTGGGGACAGGGTTTTTCTTGCTTGTGGTTACACCCTCCTTCCCCCTCCCCCACAGAGCCCGAATGTCCGATGACACCAGAGATGTCCATTGCAGCTCTGTGCCCTCTAAAGGTGCCCTGGAGCAGTGCAATGCCTTCGGTCACCACTGGGGACCACTGCAATGCCGGGCAAACCCTAGATTCCCTCCCCCCGAGAGAGGACAGCAGTCCTCCAGATGCTTGATCCTCTCTCCCCCACACCGACCCCCGGAGGCCTGGGCTCGTTCTCAAACCTGGGTCGCTGGCGTGGCACAAACTGTGGCATCCAGCGCCTCAACCCTCAGTGCCACTGGGCCAGCTCATTCATACATAGTTAAAACAAATATATTAAACAATACAGAACCCAGACCCCCCCCCCATACGATGTGGAGTAAGTAGTAGCTTTTAAATTTATTTGTAAGGTAAAGCATTCCAAAGGGTGGGGGCAGCAACCAAAAAAGCCTGTTCACCAGCAAACTTCTGTCTTGATGGTAGCACCTGAAGCAGTCCATGCCCCCTGGACCTAAGATCCTTGAAAGGTGCACGAGGAGTCAGGAGCTCACTGAGATACTGAGGATCCCTCCCATTCAAGACTTTGCATGTTAATGAAAGCACATGGAAATCAAGGTGCCATCTAACCAGTAGCCAGCCTAAAACTCATAGCCAGGGGGTGATATGCTCTGACCTCTGAACGGAGGTCTGGAACTTCCCTGTCACATTCTGAACCAGCTGCAAACAATGGGCCCTATGCACTAAAGGTGCATACCCTGCCAGCGCAGCTCCGCACCCGGGGACAGGTGTGCACCGGCTGGTATTCACTATTGCCAGCCACCTGTCTGAGGTCCTGCCCCCTGCATGCAGCAACACATTACTGGACTGGGCTGCATAGGGGTGGAGTGTCAGACACAGGCAGGCATCCAACTGGATGCCTGTCCTGGGTCCCAGAGTGGGTCCTTTACGCATGCATGCAAAGGCTCCTGGGAAGGCACCTCTCCTCAGGTTTACTGACTCTGTCCTTTCAGGGATGGACGATGGCCTGATCACCTCGGCCATCTTTGTTGACCTAGCCAAAGCTTTCAACACTGTTTCCCATCCTGTGCTTCTTGATCCACTTTCCTCAGCTGGCCTTGTGCCATCAGCCACCAACTGGTTTAAATCCTACCTCATCGGCAGGACCCAATCAGTGAGAATCCTTGATTCCATCTCCCCCCCCCCCCCATCAACACTGGTGTCCCTCAGGGCTCAGTGGTTGGTCCCCTACTCTTCTCCATTTTCCTTCTTGATCTTCCCACAGCATGCTTATCCTCTACTATCCAAATGTATGCTGACAATACTGTTTTGTACAGTTCTGGCAAAAACCCTGCTGCTGTGCAAACCAGCTTATAGCATGACTTCAAACAAGTTCAGCTCTGGTTTGCTTCTCACCAGCTTTTTCTAAACACCAAGAAGACCGTCTCAATGACCTTTGGCACCAGGCAGAGACTCTCTAGGCTTCCAGCCCTACCCACCTTCCACACCCTTGTGGGACCATCTTGGAGGACACCTCCTCATTTAGATATCTGGGGGTTTGGCTGGACCAGCACCTCAACTTATATATGCATATCGATGCTATCCTGAAGAAACTGTGCCCCAAACTTGGTGCTCTGTACAGGAATCGTCATGATATCATTGAGCCAAAATACCTCAAATTAGGGGCACCAGCACTTGCTGCACCTATCTGTAGTCTTTTAAACAGGTAATTCCTAACAGGAACTGTGCCAAGTGAATGGAAAGTGGCTGTGGTAGTCCCCATCCACAAGGGTGGCATACAGTACATACTATCGAAAACTATAGACCTAGCTCAGTTCTCTGTCTCCTGGCTAAAATCCAAGAGAGGATTTTGTATAAAAATCTATAGTCCTATTTAGAAACACACCATCTACTCATGGACTGCCAGCATGGTTTTAGAAAGAACCATAGTACGACTGTGGCCCTGGTTAAGGTTTCTGATGATATACTCAAGGCATGCAACTCAGGTCTTGTTACTGGTGCAGTGTTCATTGACCTGACAAAGGCTTTCGACCTCGTCATCCATCACCTTCTACTTGGCAAACTGTGCCTACTGGACCTTGACTCCTTAGTGCTAACATGGCTACAAAGTTATCTTATTGGTAGATCACAAAAAGAAAAGTGGGCCGGATCGCTGTCCTCCCTAAGGCCCATATTACATGGTGTACCTCAGGGATCAATCCTTGGTCCACTGCTGTTTTTGCTCTTCATCAATGAGCTTCCCAAATATTGTGGTGGCACGACAGTGCAACTCTAAGCTGATGATGCATTCATATTTATTTCATCCAGTAACATGGTTTGGCCTAATCGTAATCTTAATTCAGACTTCATACATTTGTAACATGGTTCTCAGATGACCATCTAATTTTCAATACTAAAAAAAAAAAAAAACTACGGTTTTTCACATCCCCGCCTCCAAAATCTCCAAATTAGCCTCCCTTCACCCTCTTTAAATCTGCTCATTATCTGGAGATGCCATAAAAGTAGTCCAAACCTTTAAATACTTAGGGATGCACCTTGATACAGCCTTCTCTCTTGAGTCACAGGTGACCCCGCTAACTAAAACTATCATCCAAAAGCTAGGTCTGTTCTACCGACTCCGCCCCCTCTTATCCACCTCCTCCTGTCAGAAAATAGCATCCACATCCCTTCTCCCTACTTTTTTGTTACACACCACTACTGGGCTCTGCTCAAACTTCATCCCTCACCTGGCTCCATCAACTCTTCTTTAGGATCGGGTAATCTGCTTTAGGGGCAGATCCTAGAAAACACCACTGCGACATCTTTACTTCCCTACAATGGCTGGATTATGACTCAAGGTCACAGTACCTAACACTATGTTTTGTTTTCAAACTAGTGAACATTTTCAACCCTACTTGCAAAAGGGGAATTGTCTATCATAAAGAAGTTGTTCACCCCCTCAGGTCAGCATCATCACCTATTCTTACTACCCCTAAACCACACTGTCTTGTGAGGAGGCAAGCCTTTACATACTCTGCCACCACAGCCTGGAATTCTCTACCGCCTTTGCTACTCTCATGTCCTTCCCCGTCTCTCTTCAAAACTGAGCTTGCCACCTACCTACATAAACCTCCACCCTGCATATGTTTTCATTAACCTATGGGTTTTACTGTACCCAATTCTGCTAAAGTTATCTTATATCTTAAACTACCACATTTGAACCTCTGTAAATAAGTATACTTGTAAATAATGAGAATTTTGTATATTTTTATAGCCCACTGTATATGACTTTGTAATCCATGTATTTCTGCACACATTGTTGTAATCTCTGTATTCATGGTTTTGTAATGCATTGTGCTGTATTGTATTTTTCTTCCGGGTCACCCCTGAAAAAGGGACTGCATGATCTCAGTGGATTTACCCAGTTACCAAAATTCTAATAAAATAATAAAAAAATAAATAAATAATAAGGACATTGCTCTTTTTTTACAAGATGTTTTCCCTGGCAAATAAATTCTGCATCCTGTCTTGTAAATTACACCATGGGCCAGGTATTCAAAAGGGTTGCACCATGCGCAATAGGGTTACGCCTGCGCAAGTCCAAAAGTGCGCCATTCTGCGATATTCAGCAGGAGGCAGTTGTGCCACCGAAAACATGCTGAGCAACAGCGCAATGCAAATGAAGGCATGCACAACCGAAGGGGGTGGATCCATGCATAAAGAGCGCAATGCGATATCCAAAGACTTGCGCAATGCGCAACAGCGGAACAGCCGGAAGTTGCGCCTCAGCTGAAATGAGCCAAACAAAAGGCTCAAGGAAGAGGCAAGAACGCTACAGGGATGCCAAGTGGGGGGAGAGAGAGAGAGAGAGAGAGAGAGAGAGAGAGAGAAAGACAGACAGTGACAGGCCAGGGCAGGCAAGGAAGCAGTGTGGGCCTATAGGCTGCAGAGGCCAGCAGGGTGCCCTGCAGGAAGTAGCAGTCAGGACAGCGGGGTAATAGAGCAACATCAGCCGGGGGTCACAAGCCAGGACATGGACAGTGGCAGCTTCCCACATGGAAGCTGTAATGAGGGGTGAGAATGCAAGGTGCAGGGCGTGCATGGATGGGCCCGCTGGGCGGCACGCCTCAACAGGCAGTACCATGCCCGCATCAGCTTTGAGCTGTACACAGATGTAGAGATCGTGGGCTGGTACCGCCTGAACAGGGCAATACTGAGGCGGCTCTGTGAGCTGTGCAGTGATGTGATGCAGGCACCCTCACAACAGAGTCATGCTCTGTCAGTGGAGACCAAGGTGACAGCCTGCATGTGCCTGCTCACCACGGGCACCTTCCAGAGGCCAACAGAGGACACCACAGGCATCACACAGTCGGCCACATCATGCATCCTCACCCAATTCCTCAGCGCACTGCTGCCACATGCTGCGGAGCACATCCATTTCCCCAGCACCGTGGCAGAGCGTACAGCAAACATGCAGGCGTTCCACAGGGTAGCACGTATGCCTGGCGTGCTAGGGGCCATAGACTGCACCCATGTGGCCATTCGCGACGCACACTGGCCCCGATGGGGCCGCATATAGGAATAGAAAGGGCTTCTCCAGTGTCAACTGCCAGGTGGTGTGTGATGCCACTGGCGATAATCAATGTCTGTGCCAACACCCTGGCGGAGCACATGATGCCTTCATATGGCATCAGTCCGCACTGTGCCATCGATTTGAGAGTGGGACATCCCCACAGGCCATCTAGTGGGTGAGTACACATGAAATGCAAACTTGGGCAAGGGTGGAATGCCACAGGTGCCATGGTAGTGGCACACAGGATATGGGCAATATGGACCTGAACATGATACTGATCTCCACTATCTCCACACAGGTGACAGCGGATACCCACTCCATCCCTTGCTGCTCACACCATACCGGCGCCCCATGACCCCATCGCAGCAATGCTATAATGAGGCACATGCCACCACACGCAACATCATTGAGCGGGTGTTTGGGATGCTCAAGGCACGCTTCCAATGCCTAGACACCTCCGGCGGTGCCCTACAGTACAGTCCCTCAAAGCCCTGTGGGACATTCCTGGCCTGTTGTATCCCTGCACAACATGGCCAATGACTGTGGGATAGCCGTACAGGTTGAAGAGGGGGACAGCGATGGGGATGCCAGCGGTGCCGGTGTTGATGGTGATGAGCAGCCCCCCCTTGGACGGTGGGACCCCCGACTGATCCGGCAGGCCCAGCTGCACCGGGAGACCATCACGGAGGAGCATTATGCACAACACAGGTAAGTCAAGGGGCCATGTGCAAACACTGTCCTGGCGCAACCCACAGGCACACAGAGTAACACACCAGGGGTGCATGACGGCAAGGGGTGGAAGGACCAGGCACACAACACACCATCAGGGAGGGCGAACAGTCATTTGGCCACACACACACAAACACACCAGGCACAAAGCGATATGGGCAGGTGCACAGCAGAGCAGAACAGACATGGCAAACACACAGATCCACAGACCACACCCACCACCTGTACTGTCCAAGCACGTGTGTCAGATGCTGGGCACCCTTGCACCTTGGTGTACAGTACAATGCAGGCATCATCATGCACACGCACCTGTGGACAGCAGTCGGGATGGTGTGCAGGTGGTCCATATGTCGGCGTGATGGGCAGGGCACCCACCAGTGCACTGCCCACCATGACGCACAGTGCACACAGGGCAGCACCAGACAGTGCCCGCACTGGGAGACAGGTCAGTCATGTTGCACCATTCCACAGCCACCACGGATGCGTGGGCGGCCTCACCATGACCCAACAGCACTTGCAGGCTGAGCAGGGGCCACATGGGGTGGCACCGATGGACCACCAGGGGTCCCACTGTGCGATCGTGACCTTGTCCACAGTGGGGTCTGTAGGATGCCAAACATACCTGCACCAGGGGTGCTTGGGATGCCTACAGCAGAACCCGGCATCAACAGGCTTGGTGGCACTGCATGCCGGGAATGGGAGTGGAGAGCATACTGTGTGGGTGCGCGTACAGGAGCACCTGCTTGTGTGCCCATGCAGCCACGACAGCGACCAATGCCTGGGTCTGCTCTGTCAATGGCGGCGGTCACATCCATCCGCATATAGACCATCTCTGCATGGTCCAGAGCCTGTCTCTGCTGTGCCACTCCACAGCGCACACAGTGCCTCCACAGATGTTGCAACCCAGCCTTTTGCTGCTGTGATTACCCGCAGCAGGCGGGTGTGCTCTTCAAATGGGTACTCTGCCACAACGGCATCCTGTCTCCCAGGGTGGAAGGTCCTGATGCTCAACACCCTTGAGGGTGGGCGCTGTTCACCAGGACCAGGAATGGCATATCAAAGGGTGGCGGCATGTGCCACCGCTGAACACTGTACCCCCAGACCTGGTGGGTGATCGTTGCTGCCCCTCCTACCGCTGTTCCCAGGGACCACTGCTCCACTGCTGTGGCCGCAACAGTGCCAGACACCTGCACAGCCACCGTGCTGCCCCACTGTGCTGACAGGGCATGCCTGGGACTGTGCCAACATGCTGGCACACGCGTTGGAACCAGGTAGGCCCAGGGGCACGTGCTGGCCTGCTGTGTGTCCTCATGGGACACACACATGTCACTGCCCATTGCAGTCCTTGCATCATCAATGGTGCAGGTATGTGCTGGCAGCCACAGTCAGCTGCGGCTGGCATGCTTGCATGCCAGACTGCTGAGACACAGGCTGTGCACCCCCCACACCCGACTCACCGACACCAGAGTTGGCAGCCCAGCGTGCATGCTGGTGCAGTGCATGCTGGCTGGTGACAGAGGTGGATGGACCCTCCTCCATGTCCAGCAGGTCTTCCTCACTGCCTGGACCCACCACCACCATCCCCTGAAGACGAACAGGATCTGTAACAGAAAGAGAGGACATGTGAGTGCATGTGAACAACCTTCCCCCCCCCCCCCAACACTACCACCATGTCATACCGTGCAGTGATGGGCTTCCACCTGTCTGGAATCCACCTCCTGGTACGCCCTCAATAGCACTCCGCTGCATTGATGCAGCCAGTCAGTCCTCAGCCGGGGTCAGCTCCACCACGCTGGCTGGCCCCCACCAGTGCCAGCACGTGCTGCCCTGAGGGCTGCCACCTTCTCCTTCACCCTCCTGTGGTCTGTCCCCATCTTCTTTTTGCATTCCTGCACGGAGTGCTGGTGGCTTCCGTGCAGGTTCACTGCCCGAGCTACCCCCTCCCCATGCAGCCGCACGGGCCTGAGGGGTGCCCTGCCGTCCACTCAGTAGTGACTCCTCCTCCAGGTAGGCCTGGAAGAGGGCCTCTGTCTCTGCCGTGGTGAAGTTGGGCCTCCTCCTCCTTCGCCCACCATCCTCGCCCTCACCTTGGCTCTGCTCGGTCATGGTGATCTGTATGGGTGGAAGTGGACACCTGTCACTGTGCAGTCTACAGCGTTATCCCATGCCCATTGTCCAGAACATCCCACAGCATGCAACCCACCTCTCACCTGCAGTAACCGAATCTGGCCAGCGCAGCCCAATGTCGCACATTTATAGCACAATGCGTGCAAATTAGGAGTGGAGCAACTGTAATGAGATGCAAATCGTGCCACAGCGCCTTTGAATGGCTGATCAGATGATTTGCATGTGTCAGCTGAATATCGTGCCATTGTGCCTTGCACAATACGGTTGAGCCGGCTGTGCCAATGGCGCAGATCTGTGACTGTGTGGTACACTGCATTGCGCATGCCCAGGTAGCTTACGCAGGCATCTGCCGCACTGATAACGTGCTGTGCGCGATCGGCAATTCAGGCCATGGCCACCATTGTGCCAGTGGTGCTACAGCACTGGGCACCATATGGCGCTGTGGCACTACTGCACAATAGTCCACTGTGGCACTGGCACACAGGTGGTCGGTCGCGCAGGATGCGTAGACGTCAGATGGCGCTGTGTGTGGCCTTGTGTCATAGACCCCTGACCTGGTGTCCGACCTTTGCCCACTGGCGCTGTTCGGCTGCCATGTGTACGGCCCTATTGCGCTGTTTGGTGACAGTGCTATGTGAACCGACGGCACTGTATGAACAGCGCGATTGGAACCTGGGGTGGTCTACGCGCCATTTCCATCGGGCCAGGCCATGGGCACCATACTGCCCGCCGCATAACCCAACTATGGCATGCAGGAGAGCACCCCAATGGAGCCCAGTGGAGGTGGCCAACCTGATGGCCCTGGTTGAGCCCCACTATGGGGCACTGTATGGGGAGGAGCCCCTCACCATGGCTCGCACCCAGGTCTGGCTGCAGGTGGCCACTGACCTGGTGAGGGTCACAGGGTGGCACTGGTCTGCAGAGCAGTGCCAGCACAGATTCAGTGACCTCTGCAGGAGGGAGCCAGATGTGCTGCAACGCCTACAGTCACGTGCCAGGAGGGGCGTTGTGCCTAGGCCAGGTGGGTGTACCATCTATGCACCTGTATTCTCCGTAGGGGTGTGACTGTGTTTTGGTGGCTGTGCATGGGGGATGGCTCTGCCATGGTTGGCTGTGTCAGCGTGTGCAGGTGTGAGATGCATGGGTCTGGCTGTGTGGGCAGGCACACTCACTGGGGCAGGGGGCAGTCTGCTTTGGAGTCACACTGATGTTTTTCTCAACATTTGTCACCCACAGGCCTGACAGAGAGGATGCAGGCACAGGCTGAGGAGGGCCGTGGCAGGGCCCAGGTGGTGGATGGCGGTGATGTGAGGGGTGGGCCGCAGCAGCAGCCACAGCTGCTTGATGAGTGTGAGTATCATTACATCATGGATGCTATTGCATGCTGGAGGGGGTGGGCATGACCACCAGCCATGGACAACACAACCATGCACGACACAGGCGACAGTCATCACTGTCCAGTGTCACTGCATGTCTGTGTGTGCGTCACTGGTGGTCCATGCATGCACTGGGCACATGGCTGTGGAACTGGCATCCACCACATTGCCATGTCACTTGACAGCCTTGTTTGTGCTGTGATGGACATGGGCAGTGTGTGTGTGTGTGCAGTGGTGCACATAGCTGGTGCTGCCTGGTTGGGCATGTCATGTGCATGGTCACTGTGGGTGGTGCATACCATCACAGGTGCGGGACACTGGGCTATATGCCTTGCAGGATGGGTGGTGTTCAGGGTTGTGACAGTCACAGCCATTGACTGTGTTCCCTTCCTAGGCCTCAGCGTCCTATGCAGGATTGAGCGTGCCTCTCCACCAGCTGACTAGGTGTCCGTTGAGAACCATAACATCCTAAGGGACATGCAGCCGGGCTCCGGCGACGGCACAGCCAACCAAGACAGCACCAGGCAGCAGAAGACCAGCCTGCTAGGCATTAGACAGGCTTCCTTCCCACTTCACCCATCCCTCCCACCCTGCCTTCCCTCTCCCAGTTGTTCACCCCACCCTGCCCACCCCTACCTTGTACCCCTACCCCACGGTCTTGTAAATATCTGTAAATAGTTTTGTTATTGTTCTTGTTGTTCTACTTTCTCTTTTTGCAATATATATATATTTTGTTATGAATACTGTGGTGGTCTCTGATTTGCAGCTGGCTATGGTTGCTCAGTTGCAGTGGTGTGCATGCCATCTGGGGTGGTATGGTCCTGGTATATGTGTGTGTGTGTGTGTGTGTGTGTGTGTGTGCATGGGGAGGTGTCTCCGGTGTGGCAGTGACTTTCTGTCGGTCTTGCCATCTGCTGCCGCCCACTGCTGGGTGCACAGGGTGGGTCTGGCTTGTATGGTTCTATGCTACACGAGGTTGACGTGTGCGGGGGATGCATGGTGTTTACTGCAGTGACAGTCACTGCACATGGGTGGTGTCTTGGGGTCACGGTGCAGGGTGTGCTGTGCAGACGGGGGGCTGATGTGCACTGTGGTTGTCAACCCCCTGTGTGTGGCAGTATCAGCCTGCCAGTGGTTGTGCTGGGTCGTCATGGCCCTGCTGTGCTTTGTTGGCTTGTCCCCATGGGCCAGTGGATCATCCGTCCCTCCCCCAGTGATGCTGTGCTTGGGGTGTGCGGGTGTCTTGTTGGTTCTGCAGTGTGTTCCTGTGCCCATGTGTGGCATGGCTGGCGGTGGGCCCCAGCCTGCCTCCATGGTTGTGCAGTTCTATTCTCTGCTGGAGGTGGGGGGGCTCTGCTTGCGCTATGGCACCTCTGGACTGCTCAGCTGGGCTAGCCTTGTTGCGCTATGGCGCAACCTTTCTGCTCAGCTTCCCCATCGATATTCAGACGTTGGCTGCTTGCGCAATTTGTTTTGCTCCATGTTTGAATATTGCGTCTGTTGCGCATATGCGCAATTGAATTGTGCTTGCTCCTGCTGTTGCGCACATTTTGGGAGCAGTTTGAATATCTGGGCCCATGTGTGTTCCACAAAATGTATTAGACTTTGTTTATTGACCTTCCTGTGACCAGCCTAAAGAATACATTAGTCTTCTTAAGAGGTACAGCCAATTAAGACATTTTGTCCCCGGGCTGATTTCCTGCTGATAATTCTGCAAACAAGCTTGTGGAGGTCAAAATGCACCTCAAGGATAGCCCCCCTGTGTTCCAGATAAATCCAAACAGCTGTCTGTAATCATTTTAACAATATAACTGTGTACATTTGCAAATAATGAATCTTAGTTTCACATACATATTGATATATATTTTTTTAACCACAGAGAAACAAGGGAAGAAAGAAAGAATAGAAGCAGCATGTGACAAATGAGGGAAAAAAAAGTAAGAAATTGTAGGACTGTCAAAGTGACCAATTCTCAGGGACACTGGTTTACCGAGATTGAGAAAGGGCATATTCCATTTTGCACATTGTTAAAAATGGTATTGTCACCAGTGTCTGTTAAGCCAAAATCCGGTTTTACCGGTGTTTGGTTTTGTGTACTTTATTTAACAATTTTTAACTCTGCTAACATGCATTTTAGCAATGTTGACCTCCACTATTACACATCCTTCCATCCTTGTACCAATTTAAAGTTAGTTCAGGTACAAGATGTGATGGCAGCAGCAACACTACAACCCCCATCCCTAAGGTGTGATAGAAGCAGCATTACGACCCCTTCCCTCAGGTGCAACGGCAGCACCAACAACACTATGGCCCCAATCCCCTCTGATGTGATGGCAGCAGCAACAGCACTATGACCTCCCTCCCTCAGGTGTGACAGAAACAGCAGCACTGTGGCCCCCATCCCTTAGGTGTGATGGCAGCAGAACTACGTTCACCATTCCTCAGGTGTGATGGCAGCAGCACTACGTTCACCATTCCTCAGGTGTGATGGCAGTATCAGCACTATGGCCCCCATCCCTCAGGTGGGACAGCAGCAGTACTACATTCCCCATCCACCAGTGGTGATGGCAGAAGCACTACAGCCCCCCATCCCTTCAGTGTGATGGCAGTAGCAACAATGCAGTCCACATCCCTCTGGGGTGATGCCAGTCGTGACAGCACTATGATCCCCTTTCTTCAACACCCACACCCGACATACACAAGTTAAAAATGACTTGGTTTCTTTGCTTGTAGAACTCAGATGTGAATTAATTGGAACCATCACCACTAAGGTGGGCTACCTTTGTTTTTTCCTATCTATAATTTAACTGCCTGAACTGGGTTTCTGCCTATGACACCACTGACCAGGTTTAGGGAACAGACTTGGGTGCTGGAGGGCCAGCTGGTGAGTGAAGGCTTGAGTGTCCAATGACCACTCACCTTCTCCTGAGAGGGAGGGTGGGTTCACAACTCAGCATTTGCTGGCCCCTGATGGAGGCCAGAGGCATGACAACATGTCAGCCCTCACTGCAGGAGGGAGCGTGACAGATGTCAGCTTGTGCCTTGACATCATGTGGCCTGTCACACTCCCAAGAAAATGGGAAAACATCTGCTGACCAACCAAAGGACAGCTGTTGGTCCCTCCATAAGCCGGAAGACCCAGACATGTGTCTGTTCTGACTCCTGCCATGCTCAGGATACACAGGAAGCTCTTTAGGGCAATTCTCCTCCCCTGGTAGCCTCCCACAGGGGTAGGGGCCCACTCAATGAAGGATTACTTTAGGTTACCTGGTAGCACAGCAGTAAGGGGCAGTGGATGGTGGTTAGGACTCAGCAGCAGTGGTAGGGGGCCTTGGCAGGCCTGAAGGAGTGAATGGCTAGGGGGTAGGAAGAGCAAAAAAACAAAAAACTGCTTGAATTTGCTTCTTTGAAATACAGAGTCTTCACCTAAAAAATCCGTAAGTGATTAGTGGAGGATGTTCAAATGGATTTATGCATCTCCCAGACATGTGGATACTCTTTTTTTTTTTTTTTTTTTTTACTTGGTGTCCACGAAAAGGGTGTCTCCCGGTTTTCATGTCTTTGTTCAGATGTGAATTGAGCACCACTCTGCCTACCAGCATCATACGGCCCCTGGGGTCCTACCTTCTGTACATCACTGACTGTGCTTTCAAAATCCACTGGCCAGACATAAGTACACTTAAATACTTAACATTTGCTTTTTGTTGAAGCAGTCTGTCAGAAAACGTTTTGGTGTCACAGAGACTGAAACAGCAGGTGAGAGAAAAGGTGCAAATTATCCAATTCACCTAAATGGGGTGCTGTGAAGTCTTTTCATAAGTAGTAAGGCAGTTTCTTCTTTGTGAACATACTTTCATTCAGACTAGTTTTCATTCAAACAGCAGAGGATTTTGGATGGCCCTACTGATTATAAACTTGAATAAGCTAGTTGGTAACAGTGAGCCTGCATTTACTAATCTACAGCCTAGATGCTTATATGCAAAGAATACAACAAAAAGCTGACTAAAATCTAAAAACAAGCTTATAAAACACATAAAATGTATCTGAACATTTATCTTTACCTATACAAAATCATTGCAGCCCAAGTAAAACTTGGGTAAATGACATAGGTACCCTGACTACTCTTCTATGATGTAGTAAACATATATTAGTATTTTTTATATTCTTTGTAAAGCAGGTAAGGCCCACTAGGCAGAACTGTCTATTTTCAGCAGTGACCTAGAAGCACTGGGGAGGTTAAGTGACTTGCTTGGAGTCGCACAGTATGCAAGTGGAAGTTGTGGGACTCAAACCCAGGTCTGCTGGATGTACCCAGCTCATTCACTGTTTGTTACTCTAACCACTAGGCATGGGTGGTTAAACTGAATGGCTGATTACAACAAAGCAGTGCAGGTGATTTTCTTACTGACTCTATATGCAGCAAAGCAGAAAGAATGCAAAGCACAGCAGCATTCATTTTAAGATGCTGAAATCTGGGCCGACCCGCTGGTGCTGCGGTAGCGCTATTGCTTGCAATGCCAGCGACTCAGGGCCAGAAGCAAACTCGAGTTGCTGGAGGTTTGGCCAGGGGAGTAGGATCGAGCACCTGGGGGACTGCCCTCCTCCTCCAGGGAGGGTGGGCTGCAGGTCCTGCTGCTTTACCACCACCTGCGTGACCACGGGTGGTGATCAGGAGGGGATGACGCTAGCCAGGATCTGGATCAGTGGCATGTTTCTATGTGACCTACCTCCTTGGATCTCCTGTAGTGCCAGTACTCTCAGGGACAAAGACCAGAAAACCAGGAACAATCACCCCACATTGGCCACTGGCAGAAGGGACTCAGGTGCTCTAGACTTCATAACCAGGCTCCATGAGGGACCCACTGAGCTGCCCAACACACACTAAGGGAGTGTGGAGGGGTGACCTGGGGTCCACTCCCTACCCACCTGGGGGGGGGGTACAATCCAGGCAGGATAGGGGCAGGACTACAGGAGCTCCTGAGCATTACCTGAGGGTGAAGCTAAGAGATAGCCAGCCTAGGGATCTCTGAAAAGTGGAGACTGATGCTGTGAGAAGGGGACACAGAAAGAAAAAATAAAAAAAAAAAAAAAGATGCTGAAATCTTAGAGATTCTGCGCAGTGACATGCAATTTCCTTGAAGCACCGGTACAAGAATTCAAAATCCGTAAACCAAGCAGGATTCCGTGATCGTTACCGGTGTTACCGGTAAAAATGGAAAACCAGGGTCCCTGCCAATTCTTGGGTGCCACAAGGAAAATTTGTTTCCATAATCAGACAAGCAAGAGACAGACAAGTAACAGAATAGGAGAGGACAGAATAGATCCTTGCTTTTAGCTATCTATGTGTAACTACTCAATGTGAGTTGGAATAATGCTTGGAATAATGCTTGTACAGTTGTCTCTTACATACTTTACCAGCACTTGAAATTCTTTTGTATACATTTACTGTGTGTTTCTGTTAGTCTTGTTGTACATGTATCCCAGGACCTCCTTGTGAATGAGCTTGCTCAATGGAGTTTTTTCCCTGCAATAAACTTGAACAAATGAGACAGGATCTTACCCAACCCTGTCACAATGGTCCAAAATTTGACCTTCTGCAGCACCTAAACAGCCCAGTAGCACCTATCTGACAGTACAGCACTTTGACTACCTCACTCACTGGCAGATAACATTACCATGATGACCAGTCTACCTCACCCAGATGACCCAAAGTAACCGCCACCAGGGTAGAGAGTAGGTAAGTTACCAGAAGGATGGAGGGTGAAAATGAGTGCTTTGAAAGTAGAAGGGTCTTTTTTCAAGGTCCCAATACTGTACAGTACTAAATGGGGGTATTTCTAATTGACAGATGGAATCCTATTCTGAATCCAGCCCCTTTTTAGGAATAAGGATGTTTGGCCTTCAATTCCCAAAATGGAGTCATGATAGCTACCCTCTGGATTACTGCCCTCACCATATCCCTGCCGGGTGATGTTGAACCCAATCCATGACCTTTGTATTCTCAGAGCACACCTAATCTGGTTCATTCCTACTCCAGGTCCCAATCCATGGCCTGAAAAGAGCACATCTTAATGTCAGGAGCTTCATGACCAACCTCCCCAAACTTGAATCATGGGCTTCAGTTCACAAGCCAGGCATCCTGGGCATCTCTGAAACATGGTTAAAACCCTCTATTCCAGACAACATGTGCTCCATCACCGGGTACAGCATGCTGCGTGTTGACTGCCCTTTGCCCAAAAGGGGGTGGTGGACTTGCCCTATTTTTTAAGCCCCACCTTAATCTCGCTGTCTTGCCCAACCCCACTTTTCAATCCTGTGAACTACTGCATTCATTGCTGCTTTTCGGTGGAGCAAAAAAGCTGCACATATTATGTGCCTACATTCCTCCTAAGAAAGGCATGCCTGGGCTAACGGAATTAGTGGACCATCTCCCAATGGCTGTTCAAAAAAACAAAGTCATTATCATGGGAGATTTTAATCTTGACTGGCTTGGGCCCAGTGCAAATAGCCTTGAATCCATCATTAGCAAGACCCATCTCTTTCAACTCAATGCCCCCGCCAGGCAGTCCAGTAAATTTTCTCACCATACCCTAACAAATAGGAATGATAGGATTGCTACGACCAGGTTTCTTGCGGATTCAATCAGTGACCACGCCCCAGTTTACTGTGTTTGGGATGCTACCCTTCCCCCTCCTGCCCTCCCAAGGTGATTAATATTGCAGATTTCTCTGCTTTTAACCCATATGTCTTCCTTGAAGACCTCATATGTGTTGACTGGACTCCTTTCTTCCCCTCAAGTGACGTCAGCTTTGCCACTGAATACCTTACCTCTACCATTGTCTCCCTTCAAAAGAAACATATTCTGACCACTAGACACAGGGTCGGAGAATTGCCTACCAAATGGTTGAATTGCCCCCTCCTCTCCATGCTAAAGACCAGAGATAAGCAATGGGCTAAATATAAATCCTACTCCTTGCCAGTGGACTGGGTAACTTACCGCACCTTGTGAAATACCTGTAAACATGAAATACAATCGGTTAAAGGCTGGTACTACAGAGACCTCCTTGCATCCATGGCCAATGACCAAAGAAAATTATGGTCTCATATCAATTGCCTAGTAGGGAAAAATAGAAGCCAAACTCCCCATGAGATGTCAATTAACAATGTTAGCTGCAATAACCCCACTACTATTGCCAACGCCTTTAATTCCCTTTTCTCTGATTTATCTTGCTATGAATCCCTAATGTCCCACCCCACCTCTGTTACCCCTACCACTTCCCCTTCTTCTGCTTCTCCTTTGCACCTTGGCTCAGTTTTGTGTCTTGAAGTCCTGCACCTACTTAAAACTGTCTCACCATACAGGTGTGCAGGCCCTAATGGGATAGAACCCAAAATACTTACAATGGCTGCCCCTCTCTTCGTCACCCCAGGCATGTGTATTTTTAACCTATCCCTCCTCTACTCCACAGTGTCTGCCATTTGGAAGTCTGCCAGGATTGTTCCAGTGTTTAAAAAGGGTGACCCCAGATCCATCTCTAACTACTGCCCTATTGCTATCCTGCCAACCCTCAGTAAACAACTTGAAAAGCTCGTACACTCCTGGTTCTCTGACTATTTACTAAAATCTAATCTTCTTTCATCTACCCAGCATGGTTTTAGGCCTGGTCACAGCACTTCCAATGCCTTCATGCAGTTCACTAGCAGAGATGCAGCGAATTTAAATTCCGCTGGTGAAGTGAACACGAGGTGGGAGTGGGCAATGCAAAGTGCTCCTCCACCTTGTCCTTCACTTCGCATTAAAGCTGAATAACAGCAGCAGTAAGCCGAAGTCATTGTTTTAATGGACTTAGCTTTCTCATTAGAATTCTAAGTGATCCATTTGGTGTTTCAGATTTGGCAGCCCCCACACACACATCACATGGCTTACAGTACTGCAAGTCACATGCTCTTTAGCTAGGCAGGAAGAAAGTGAGTCATACAAGCAGACACTTACTTTCTCCTGTGCAGACAGAGAGAGAGTAGTGTGTTTTGTGACTGCTGATACTTTTAGATCAGAGCGAGGAGATTTAAACTTTGATTTAGACCCAACAGCTTTTTTAAAAGCTACATTTTTTTTTGCCTTTTCTGTACTCTTTTTTACTTAATTTGTTCTTTCTGTAAATTTTAATTTTCTTACCTTTATAAGTAGTTAGTTGTTTGTCTGTGAGACTGTGTGTGTGTGAGTGTGTGTTGTGTGACAGTGTGAGTAGTGATTGCTTGAACTGAGGGAGCTCAGTAGGAGAGCTGGACCAGGGTGAGGGAATGTCTGGGATGGGGCAGCTCTGGGAGAGTGTGGTAGTGGTAAGCATCATACTGTGTGCATGCGTGGAGGGCATGGGCGCCCATTCCTCCTGGACTGCTCAAAACTTGAGTGCCCTCCCCTGAAGCAGGACCAGCACCGCCTCCTGTCCTGACTCTGAGGCAGTTGAAGCACCACCATCAAGTCCAGCACCAGGTCCTCTGGAGCAGGATGTGCCTGTTCCCCCGGGCCCAGGTGTGGATCCCATCCCTGTTCAGCACCATGACCAGCAGGCTTACAATACATCCAAGTAACTAAAAAAAAAAAAAAAAAATGTATGTTGTGAGTCATGACGTGATCGTAAATCGTGACTGCATTTGTGACCGTGATGATGAAGAAATGGGAATGCCTGTGGCTGTACTTCCCCGGGCCCCAATGAGCTGTAGCTTAAAACTCCCAGACTTAAAAACACATATCAATAAGTACAATGGTGGGGTGGTGAAGCCTGGAGAGATGCTACAAAACAGGCTTACAATACATCCAAGTGACTAGAAAAAAAATGTATGTGATTCGTAACGTGAATGATCGTGAATCGTGATTTGTGACTGCATTTGTGACCATGATGATGAACATGATTTGTATCATGAGTGACTCGTGATGATGGTCCTGACTTAAAAATGCATATTAATGAGTACAATGTTCATGCAGAATTAAGCACCATATCTTTGCAGTACTCTGTAGGGAAGCCAAAGAAACAACTGTGACTTAAGTTGCAGATGGAGATTGGGCCCTAAAGAGATGCAAATGCACAGACAGATTAAGATTGCGCTGTGCACTGAAGAGATGCAGACACAAAGGCACAACACCTAACCAGTGCTCACCATCAGAAATTCAAAATCTGGAAAGAATACCTTTACCGGTTGGGGTGGGCCACGCCGAAGGGGGGCAGTGTACTGTACTGCTGCAGTAACAGTTACTAGTACTAGTACCAGTAAAGATACCACAAAGAAGTACAAAATCACACAGCGGCAGGATAGCAGCTTCACATTGCTGAAATTATGTGGCACAATAAAAGGTGTCTGATTTGATGACACACGTCACACACATACTCACACACACACACTAAGTAATTCATAGCAAATTGAAAACTTCAGTAATATAACCACATATTTTAAACTAAAATTATGCACTGCTGCACCACAACAATCAGCAAAAAAATGGCAAGAAATATTGAAAATATTACTGTGTGTACATTAACACAGTTAAACAAGAAAAATATCACCAAAACAGAAAGCACTCTTTTTCTCCAAGTTAATCTACCTACACCACAGATACACCCTTCCCCCAAAGCACACTTCCACCGTCTCTCAGTACACAGACTGAATGTTGTACATTAACATTTAAAATCCATACACAAACAATAAACGCTTGATGATATGAGCAAAGGAGGGTTTCCTATAATAGAAGACCTAAAGTTTCAGCAAAATAAATGACTCAAAAAGGCTTTTTTAACAGCTTCTTAAAGGTTTGAATTGCAGAGAGCTCTCACATCAGATTGTCTCCTACAGCTTCCTACACACACTACCCAAAACTGAGGCTGTGCAGAACAATCTAGAGCCCATGTGACCTGAAATCCCATGAAACACTGCAAAATTCACCTTTGGAGCTTAAAAACAAGCAAAGTAAGGCGAAGTACATTGTTTTCCATGTACATCGCCTTAAGAATTGGTGGAGTAGTGATTTGGGAGAAATGGAGTATATAAAAGTCATTGTTTTCAATGGACTTGCAGATACCCATTTGTAACGCAGTACTCCACTTGCTATGGAGCAGTCCGTGAATTCACCTTCACTCCGCTGATCACTTCGCGGAGCAAATTGGAGTCACTTTGCCCACCACTATTCACTAGTGATTTCAAATTCCACATGGATAAAAGTCTGCTTACTGGTGCCACCTTCATTGACTCAACTAAAGCTTTTGATCTGGTTAGCCACGCCCTCTTAATATAAAAGTTGGGATCCCTCAGTTTCTCACTCTGTTCTTCTCTGGTTCTCGAGTTATCTCTGCATCTTCTCTCAGTTTATCTCATTTGACAAAACCCTCTCCTCTCCTGCCCCCTTTAGCTTATATGTTCCTCAAGGCTCTATACTGGGCCTGCTACTCTTTTCAATGTTCATAAATGACCTGCTAAACTCCCCCTCTCATTGCAGAACCCTGCTGTATGCTGACGACCTTGTACTCTTATCTCGGCTTAAAATCCTTCAATGATATCAATTCCAAACTTATGGCTGACCTTCACTCTACTCAGACATGGCTTACCCCAAACTGTCTCATCCTCAATGTAACCAAGACCCAGGCTATGCCCTTCAGATCACCTCAAAAGATGTGCACTCTGGCCTCTGACCTAGCCGTCCAGTGTCTGGATGGGTCCCCTGTCTTCTCCACCCTTTCCTTCAAATACCTTGGAGTCTCACTTGACTTAGCACTAGGCTTCTGTCAACACATTAACAACATCTGTAAATCTGTCAGCTCCATGCTTGGCCTAGCTTAACTCATCCGACATGCCCTTACCACTGCAGCAAGACTCACAATTGCCCAAGGAGTTCTACTCCCAAAGCTATGTTATGCACTACCCTCACTTTTCAAGGCCAATGCCAGTAGTTTACTAAAATGTGATTTGCTTATAATAATGTGTGCAGGTTCATATCATCTGCCCCTCTTCTAACCTGCCACTGTCTACACTACCAATACCTAAACTGGCTGTCCCCCTCCTCCAGGAGATCTTATATCTTCAAATGTTTCAGAGACAACATTATTAGATGCTCACAACTTGCCTCATTGACCTCAATGTTATCCCCTGTTGACCATGCAAATCCACTTTGGTCATCCACCCCATATTCTATTAATGAGCCGACTGATTATTGCCAACATAATGTTGCCAAGGAATTTATGTTGCACGCCTCTCCTGCGACTCTGATTTATTGCCGACCTGCGATCTTGCCTTTCAGGTGGTCCTCCCCCTTTCTGCCGGGGTGTGACCCAGAGTTTGTTATATAAATAACTGGGTGGTATGGGGGGCATAGTCTCCTGTGATAGACGTCACTCCTGCTGCCAGGTGGCAGATAGTCTGAGCAGGGTGGCTAGTGTCAGCAAATTCTTGGTCCTGTACTTTATGCTGGCAACTTCATTGTCACTGTGACATGGGTGAACCCTTTCACCCAGCCCCTCTTGGCAGTCCCAAAATGCTCCACTAACATAGGTGACCAGACATTTGCCCACTCTGCCAGCAATTTCTGGAACCCCTTACCCTATCACCTCTGTATCATTAAATCCCACATTACTTTCAAAAAAATAATTATTCAATTACCTTTGATCATATTTATTTATTTGCTTTAGGTAACTGGGTAGGTACACTAGGCATAGCGATGCCTATTTTCAGGCACGACCCAGGATACACGGGAACATCCGCCTCCCCTTAATCCCTTGTCATATATCACAGCCCTATACCCCTGTTATACAAACCCCCCAGTGTCACCCTCCTGCCCTCTTCATAAGGCCCACAATTTATCCGTTCCACAGTATAGGCCCCCACCATCTTCCTCCTCCCCCACCAGCCAGGCACACCACTTCCCGCTCCCCTTCCCCTTACCTCTTATTACCACGACACCTGAACTTAATGTATAGTCTGATTAGAATGTATCCTTAGACTGTGTGTATACTGAATATTCTATGTAGTATCCTAGAGTGTGTGTATATTGATTATTTTTATGTATCTATGTAAATTGAACCTTGACCTTACCAGGTCCATCTTGCAAATGAGCTGTGCTCAATGATGTTCGCCTGGATAAATAAAGATTTGATTGATTGATGTTCATATTTCTAAACTCATTCTAAGCCTAATCTGCAACCCATGCTTTCTCTCCTTTTGCCGTTCCTCTGCCTTTATACCCATTCTCCTATTTCTAGTTGATAACTAGGTGACTTTAATATTAACTGGCATGCAACAGATGCTGCTGTCTCTCAGGATGCCATATCATCAGCTAACCTCTCGCAAATGGTTGTCTCCTCCACCATAAAGAACTACAAAACAGGCACTAGTACCCTACTGGACTGGGTCCTTACCAGTCATCCTTCCCATATCTCCAGCACCTTGGTCCTTCCTGACTCACTAAGCATCCATTATATGTGAGTGGTCTAAAGTCATCACCAGCGGAGTGCTCCCATGTGGTCAGCTAAGACACCTTAAATCCTGCCTCAGTCTGCATGACTAGTCACCCATTCACCAATCTATGGATGTTAACTCAGCTCTCGACTTCTTTATCTCCTCCTTCAACAAGGCATGTGGCACCTATGCCCCACTCAAAAAAACGAAAAGTCAAAGCGATCTGCAAGCCGTGGCTAACAGGAGAGCTTCTTGCTCAACTAAAGTCTAGAGACAACTTCTGGGCCCTAGCTAGGGACTCGGGTGCTCAACACGACATACAGAACTACAAACGTGCCTGCAACAACTGCACAAAATCCATACGACTACAGAAAAGTGCATATTACAGAGAAGCTCTCTCCAGCTCCTGGGGAAATGGGCCAGAGTTTTGGAAGAATATCAAAGAAGTTGTGGGGAAAGAGCCCAAATCCTCCCCAACCATGCTAAAGATTGATGAGTCCATCACCCTTGATCCCCTTATCATCGCAAACATCTTCAATTATGCATTTGCCGACCTAAGCAGCATCCTCCCCCCAGATTATTTTCTGGCTACTACTCACACTATCCCTTGTGGCGCTCCTACCCCTACAAATCACCCGCCCTTCTGCTTCAAAGAAGTTAAATTGCACGATGCATGGAAACACATCACCAAAGCACTATCCAAGTCAAGATCTAGTGGAGACTCACTGGACCTAAAACTACTATCCCTCACCCTGGACGAGGTCCTAGTCCCATTAACACATATGCTCAACTGCTCCCTTAGTCTCAGTCAGTTCCTTCACAAATGGAAAGCTGCTACTGTTACACCAGTCCACAAAAGTGGGGATAAGACCTTCCATGGGAACTACCAACCAATTTCTATACTACCACCTCTCTCCAAGGCACTCGAATGCATAGTAGCCAACCAACTTACAGACTACCTGGAAAAACACAATCTTCTATGTCCACAACAACATGGTTTCAGAAAAGGATGCAGTACCTCATCTGCCTTATTGGAATTCACTGGACACTGCACTGCACCTTGGATAGGGGTCACTTAGCCGGGGCTGTATTTGTAGATCTGACCAAGGCATTTGACGCTGTCCACCATTGTGTGCTGATCCAACAACTCCAGCTTACAGTACTCTCTCCTGACACAGTCATGTGGTTTGATAGTTATCTGTAAAACTGATCACAAAGAGTAAAAATCGCAGGTGCACACTCTGACCTCAGACCAGTCTGATCTGGAGTCCCCCAGGGATCTATCCTGGGCCCACTACTCTTCAGCCTTTTTCTTAACACCCTCCTAAAATCCTGCCCAGAACAACTCATCCTCTATGCAGATGATGCTGTAATCTTCTCCTCCCACAAGGACCCTGCGCTCCTGCAGATAAATCTTCAGCAAGGTTTTGCCGCAGTGGAAAACTGGTTCAACCATCATAAGCAGGTCCTCAACCATAAAAAAAATAAAGTTATACTTTTTAACAGCACTTAAAGCAGGCATAGATCTCACTCCCTCGCTATCTCAACTAGCATTAGAAACACCCTTGAGCAGGTGTAGTCGATCAAATACCTAGGGATATCCCTGGACTCAAATCTCTTCTAGGGGGTACACATAGATAATGTTGCCAAAGCTGCAAACATGCACCTAGGCCTACTATACCAACACAGACAGCATCTTACAGCGGAAGCACTGAAGATCGCTGTCCAGAGCTCAGTGGTCTCCATCACTGACTACAGACTAATCATCTATGGCTCTGCCTCTGCTACTGCCCTCAGACGATTATCGACATCCCTTAACAAGGCCTGTAGGCTCATCTCTGGTGCTCACCGTCTCACACATACATGTGACTTGTATGCCCAAGCTGGATGGCTTCAACTTTCCAGCTGCATAAAGTACCTAACCTGCATCATGGCAAAGAAAGTAACCATTGACCTCACCCCTCCAGGAGTCCAAGTTTTGCTGAGTTCAAGACTAAAGCTCTGTGACACCAAGGGCCCTAAATCCCAGCTCCTCCAGGTCCCCCGCTGTCGCACCTCCCAGGGACAAAGATCCTTTGCCCACAGAGCGCCCAGCTGGCTAAACGAGCTCTACCATGACATCTCCTCCACCACCACCCTTGAGTCATTCAAATCTAAACTCCACCTCCATCTCTCTAACTCTAGCTCCTGTGACTGCTACCTTTACTCTCCTCAGTCCACTCGCTCTGTCTCTCCCCTAGCACTTACTCCTTCTCCCTCTTCCCTGCTTTTTTTCTTCTCCTGACTCTCCCCCTCTCTCCCTCCACTTCTCACCTCATAAGCACTTTCCCCCTTAGGTTAGCTAAATTCATTCTGCTCCTAGTTGTTGACAATGCCTCCGGCTGCGCTTCCTGTCCTCTCTCAACCACTCCTAATGTTTTGTCTTCATTTCCCCTCCCTTCCACCATCCCCACCATTTACCCAGTGTTCTCCTGTGTTCCCGCTGTCTAGAACAGCTTATCCTATCTTTTGTCTTGATCTGCCATTATAACCAAAGATCCTGACCTATTTACTGTATTGTACTTATTTACTGTATTCTGTATTGTTCTCTGACGCAGAACCTTTGTAAAAGAGCCTGGCTCAAAGGTATTTTGTAATCTAAGATGACAATAAATAAATAAAAAAAAAACTCTCTCCTTTCCTCTTCCCTCTGACCTTCTTAGCTCATGTTTAACTGTTTCACTGCTGGCCATTTGACCTTATATCTATTTTTATTTGATTCTCTTTGCACACTAGTTATCATACACATCTTTTTATGCTGATTGCCCGCAAGCACAAGAAACGTATTGTGGCAGCTTTTGCAAGAAGCAAGTTGTGGAGGCGCGGCACTGTTGTAGCCAGTGCCCCCACAGTATTTAAAGGCTTGGCCCACTGTCCCCAGTGGTGTGGCACGCTGCTGCTGACACTAGTTCAGCCAGCATTGCACCACCTCGAAAAGTTTTAGCTGCTGCAATTAGGGGCCACCTCGTCATTGCAGTGTCATCTGCTGCAATGAGGAAGTGACCCCTCATTGCAGGGCTGTCCCTTGAATTCCCCATCCAGCTTGCCGACGGGGAGCCCAGTCCCCGTCGGCATGCCCCATTATTTCTGTGCTGGGGAGGGTGCCCATGCTCCTCAGCATTATCCCCCAAAAGTTTAATTTGCTGATGGGGAGGCCCACTCCCCGTCTGCATAATTCCCCAAAGGTTAATTTGCCGACAGGGGAGCCCACTCCCCATCGGCATAATCCCCCAAACACCCAGGAGACCTGTGCAGAGGGGGTGCCCAATCCCTCTCGGCTCTTGCACCCTGCCTTTTGTGCTGACGCGGGTGCCCAATCCCCTGTTGGCTACAGCTGCCCCCCCAAAAGCACTGTGTTGGCATGCTGGGAGCCCACCCCAGTGTGCCAAATGGTCCTGAAAGAAAAACGTCCCACAATAGTTTTTTGTACCCTAGTAAAAAAAACAGTCCCTTGCCGCCTCCCTGCCCCTCCCACAACCCACACCCACCCACTGTGCACCCTGCCTCCCCATCCCCTTCTCCCATATTTCTACCTCTGGAGTCCAGCGCAATGATTTTCGTGGACTGGGAACATATCTGCACTCTTCACAGCCGACCATGAACTGAGGAAATGTCGGTAAGCTGTATAATGGAATAAACAGAGTTTTTTTCCAACTTTGATGCATATCTCAGTCAATTTTTGAAATTTTGGCACCAAATTTTCAACATGGGGTTTTGGGACCCCTCCTCATGAATTCTGCCACTGTCATGGTGTTACTTGCCCCCAAAAGGTGATTTCACGGTCACTGTGCGGAATCACCTTTCGGGACTGATTAATGAAACAACAGTGCCAATGTTCATGAGGTGGGCTCTCAAAAAGCCTATGCTGCAAATTTGGTGATGAAAGTCCATAAAATGAGTGTGCTACGAACGTGCATTGCACAGTTTCCACGCATGCTCGTACCTTCCCAACCTTGCAATATTTTCACTCCAGATTTTCAACATTGCCGTTTTTCCATGCCTTCTTATGAACAGTGCAGCTGTCATTTGTTACACCCTGGCCAAAATGTGTTTTCACTCTTCCGACGCACAATAGTGCAGTTGCTGTGGGAAATCACTGTTCATGAGCAGAGGTCCTAAAATGCCTATGTTGAAAATTTTGTCATGAAATCTCCATAACATTCCTGTGTTACGAGCATGCATTGTGCAGTTTCCACTCACTCTTGTGACTTCACAAATTAGTAATATTTTCATGCCACATTTTGAACACTAGCATTTTTCAACACCTCCTTATGAACAGTACAGCTGCCATTTTTCACATCCTGGCTGAAATGTGTTTTCACACTTCCAGCGCAGAATACCGCACTTGCTGTCAGAAATCAGTGTTTGGGACAGATTAGGATTGAGTGAGTGGGGGGGGGGTGACTGAGCTCAACTGAGCTCTGTCGGGACTGCTGCAGATTTCTTTGTGGGCAGGAAAAGGCGCCAACGCAGGCAGGAGCCCAATATAAAAGGGCAGCCTGCAGTGCCGGGAGACACAGAATGAGCAAGTGAGGGAGGGGGAGCTCTGTTGGGACTGCTGTGGATTTCTTTGTGGGCAGAAAAAGGCAGCAATGCACGCAGGAGCCCAGTACAAAAGGGGCAGCCTGCAGTGGTGGAAGAAACAGAATGAGTGACTGAAAGAGGGGGAGTGAGCGAGCTCAACAGAGTTCTATCATGACTACTGCAGATTTCTTTGTGGGCAGAAAAGGGCGGTAATGCATGCAGGAGCCCCGTACAAAAGGGCAGCCTGCAGCACCAGCTGAAACGGAACGAGCGAGTGACAGAGGGTGAGTGAGTGAGGTCAATGAAGCTCTATTGGGACTGCTGCAGATTTCTTTGTGGGCAGAAAAAGGTGCCAACAGAGGCAGGAGCCCAGTACAAAATGTCAGCCTGCAGCACCAGGAGAAACAGAATAAATGCGTAAAACAGGGGGAGTAAGGGACCTCAACGGAGCTCTATTGGGACAGCGGCGGATTTATTTGTGGGCAGAAAAAGGTGCCAATGCAGGCTGGAGCCCAGTACAAAAGGGTAGCTTGCAGCACCGGGAGAAACACAATGAACGAATGAGAACGGGGGGAGTGATTAAGCTCAACGGAGCTCTATCGTGACTGCTGCGGAGTTGTTTGTGGATAGGAAAAGGCGGCAGTGCAGGAAGGAGCCAGTACAAAAGGCCAGACTGCAGTGCCGGCAGACACGGAAAGAGCAAGTGAGAGATGGGGAGTGAGCGAGCTCAACAGAGCTGTGTCGGGACTGTTGCAGATTTCTTTGTGGGCAGAAAAAGGCAGCAATGCACGCAGGGGCCCCGTACAAAAGGGCAGCCTGGAGAAATGGGACAAGCGAGTGACAGCAGGGAATGAGCGAGCTCAATGGAGCTCTGTCGGGACTGCTGCAGATTTCTTTGTGGGTAGAAAAAGGCTCCAACAGAGGCAGGCGCCCAGTACAAAAGGGCAGCTTGCAGCACCAGGAGAAACAGAATGAGCGAGTGAGTCAGGGGGAGTGAGTGACCTCAACGGAGCTCTACTGTAACTGCTGTGGATTTCTTTGTGGGCAGAAAAAAGCGGCAATTCCTGCAGGAGCCCAGTACAAAAGGCCAGCCCGTAGTGCTGGCAGAAACAGAATGAGTGAGTGAGAGAGGGAGAGTGAGAAAACTCAACAGAAGTCTATCGTGATTGCTGCGGATTTCTTTGTGGGCCGGAAAAGATGGCAACCCAGGCAGGAGCCCAGTACAAAAGGCCAGCCTGCAGCGCTGGCACAAATGGAATGAGCGAGTGACAGAGGGGGAGTGAGCGATCTCAACGGAGCTGTGTCAGGACTGCTGCAGATCTCTTTGTGGGCAGAAAAAGCAGCCAATGCAGGCAGGAACCCAGTACAAAGGGCAGCCTGCAGCAGCGGAGACACAGAATGAGCAAGTGAGGGAGGGAGTGAGTGAGCTCACCAGAGCTCTTTGGGACTGCTCAGGATTTCTTTGTGGGCAGAAAAAGGTAGCAATGCATGCAGGGGCCCAGTACAAATGGGCAGCCTGCAGTGGTGGGAGAAACAGAATGAATGAGTGAGAGGGGGGACTGAGTGAGTGACCTTAATGGAGCCCTATCGTGACTGCAGCAGATTTCTTTGTGGGCAGAAGAAGGCAGCAGCAGCGCAGGCAGGAGCCCAGTACAAAAGGGCAGTGTGCAGCACCGGCAGAAACAGAACAAGCAAGTGAGAGAGGGGGAGTGAGCAAGCTCAACGGAGCTCTGTCGGGACTGCTGCAGATTTCATTGTGAGTAGAAAAGGGCGCCAACAGAGGCAGGAGCCAAGTACAAAATGGCAGCCTGCAGTGCCAGGAGAAACAGAATGAGCGAGTGAGACAGGCGGAGTGAGCAATCTCAACGGAGCTCTGTCAGGAGAGTTGCAAATTTCTTTGTGGGCAAAAAAAGGTGCCAATACAGGCAGAAGCCCAGTACAAATGGGCAGCCTTCAGCGATGGGAGAAACAGAATGAGTGAGTGAGAGAGGGGAAGTGAGTGAGATCAGTGAAGCTCTATCGTGACTGCTGCAAATTTCTTTGTGGGCAGAAAAAGACGGCAACGCAGGCAGGAGCTCAGTACAAAAGGCCAGCCTGCAGCGCCAGCAGCATGGAATGAGCGAGTGACAGAGGAAGAGTGAGCAAGCTCAATGGACCTGTGTCGGGACTGCTGCAGATTTCTTTGTGAGCAGAAAAAGCCACCAACAGAGGCAGGAGCCCAGTACAAAAGGCCATCCTGCAGTGCCAGGAGAAACAGAATGAGCGAGTCAGAGAGGGGCAGGGACCCACCACAACGGAGCTTTGTCGGGACAGCTGCAGATTTCCTTGTGGACAAAAAAGGGTGCCAATGCAGGCAGGAGCCCAGTACAACACAGCAGCCTGAAGCACCGGGAGAAACACAGCAAACGACTGACAGAGGGTCACTGAGCGAGCTCAACAGACCAATGCAATCAACATTCAGCATTGACAAATGTTTGTTTTTAAGCTGTAGCCTGTACACTTTGTCTTGTCCTGCATTGCTGATATGCTATACTGGGCAAAAACTCCCTGCTCAAAACCATTGTACCTGCTCATTGAACTACTGCACACACAAAATTTAGAATGATGTTTGTATATCTTCCTAGGGTCTTTGTAATTACCGTTTGCTCTAAATATCTGTATCCAGTTCTTTGTGCTGCTACTCCAGGGGAACTCTCCACTTCCACTCGAGTTTTGTGCTTAGCGCACCGTTTGGATATTCCTGGTTACTTAACCCGACCACTACTCTCAACAAGTGTGGCCACCTCTCTACACTGTACCACCTTGCAGTCCATATGGGACACCGCCTGGAACCTTGCAACTTCTACTCCAGTAAACAACAATCAAAACTATCTCTCAAAGAGCTGCGACTCTGCTCCTTAAAACTCCTACTCCTCCTCATCTCAGGCAGCATCCATCCCAATCCTGGCCCTAGAAGCTCAGACCACACACAAACTCCAGGTGCCCTTATCCTTGCAACCATTAATATCTGCAGCCTACTACCAAAGCTGGATGCACTCCAAGCCTTCATATGCCAACACAACCCTGACATCCTTGCAGTGGTGGAAACTTGGCTGACACCTAAAGTTCCTGACTCAGCAGTAACAATACAGGGCTACAATGTCCACAGGCTGGACCAGATATCCAAAAAAGGTGGTGGTTGCGCAATTTATATCAAAGACTCCCTGTCTTGGCACCCTGTAGCAACTCCATCATTTTCTGCTTCAGCCCAGATTCTGCCAATAAAAATCATCCTAGGTCCCAACCATGAAGCCCTGACTATTGTTTCCGTATACATCCCGCCCAGGGACCCTAAACATGGATTCAACGACGTCCTAAACTTTATCAACTCTCATCCTTCTGAAGCTGAACTTATTCTACTAGGGGATTTCAACATAAACTGGTTAGCATCGAGTGCCAGTGCCTATAAAGACTCCATCTCAGCTGCTAACCTCACGCAAATGGTAAACTCCCCTACTAAGATTAACTACAAGACTGGCGCCAGTATCCTCTTGGATTGGGTCCTCACCACTCACCCCACAAGGATTTCTCGTACGACCATTCTCCCAGACTCACTCAGTGACCACTCCCCAGTCATGTGTGCACGGTCTAACAAATTCCTTAAGCCCCCTCCCAAAATTATCACTAGCAGAGTTCTTCCTCATGGAAAACTTCCACATCTCAAACACCTGCTTCTACAAGACTGGCTACCCATCTATGAAGCAACAGATGTTAACTTGGCTCTTGATCACTTCATCTCAATTTTCAACAAAACTCATGCACCTCTTTGCTCCTAAAAAGGTGCAAAACAAAATCTCTCTCTAACCCATGGGTCACCGTGGCTCTTCTCTCACAGCTGAAACTAAGGGATCACCTCTGGCAGTTGCCAGGGCCACTGGCAAACAACTGACATCCAAAATTACAAACAAGCATGAAATGCCTGCACAAAAGCCATACGTCTAATGAAATCCACCTATTACAAAGATGTTCTCACCAATACATGGGGAAATGGTCGTGGCTTGGGACAATATCAAAGATGTCACAGGAAGCAGCCAAAAACCTCTCCAGCCATGTTAATAGTTGATGGATCCTCAACCCTTGACCCCAAGGTGATAGCAAACATCTTTAACACGTTTTTTTCAGACCTTAGTGCTGTTCTACCCCATGACTTTTTTGAAAACGGGGCCTACTCCCCAAATACCTCAGCCCCTCAGTCTAACCATCCCCTCTTCTACTTTAGGAAGGTAAGGCTGAATGAAGCTCACTGCTATATTACTGCAGCTATCTCTAAATCTAGATCTAGTAGCGACACCCTGGACCTTAAGCTTCTGTTGCTCACCCTCGATAAGATAATTCATCCATTAACAAAAATCCTAAACCTCTCTCTCAGCTGTGGAAAATTCCCGGACCTATGGAAAACAGCCACCGTGACACCTGTCCATAAAAGTGGGGACAAGACGATTCACTCAAATTATCGCCCTATCTCCATACTGCCCCCACTCTGTAAGGCACTTGAGCGCATCGTGGCTGATCAACTTACTGACCACTTGGATAAATACAATATACCTTGTCCACAACAACACAGCTTCCGGAAAGGTCACAGCACCACCACCACAGCCCTTCTTGAGTTCACTGGAGCTTTGCACAAATCCCTTGACAACGGCCTTCTCACAGAGGCCGTTTTCGTCGACCTCTCCAAGGCCTTCGATACAGTACACCATGGACTACTAATACACCAACTACTGAATGCCGGGCTGTCACCTGACTCTTCTCTCTGGTTTAAAAGCTACTTAGAAAACCGGTCACAGAGAGAAGTGCACCCCACCTTCTTTCTAACCCCTGCCTGTTCGGCCGAGGTCCCACAGGATCCATACTGGGACCCCTCCTTTTTAGCCTTTTCTTAAACTCCCTTCCTTACCACTGCTCTGAGCAGATCATGCTATATGCCGATGATGCTGTTGTATTCTCCACTCACAAAGATCCTGCAACTCTTCAACACAACCTTCAACTTGGTTTCAGTTCTGTAGAGACATGGTTTCTTAATCATAAACTGGTCCTCAATGACAAGAAAACCAGATCTATGCTCTTCTGCAGCTCTCATAACCCACACAAGCTACATCATTTGGCTATCTCCACCACCCAGGGGAACACTCCAGATCAGGTGGTGTCCTTCAAATACTTAGGGATACAGCTTGACCCTAATCTCTCCTATGGACTTCATGTAGATAATGTAGCTAGAGCTGCTAATACATGGCTTGGTCTCCTCTACAAACACAGACCACACTTCACGCCAGAAGCTTTGAAGGTTGCAGTCCTGAGCTCTGTGATCTCTGTAATAGACTATGGTCTCATCATTTATGGCTCGGCCACAACCACAACCCTTAGAAGCCTCTCAACTGCCTTAAATAAAGCATGTCGGCTCATCACTGGTGCTCACCGTCTCACCCACACATGTGACCTGTACACTCAGACCGGCTGGCTCCAACTATCAAACCGCATAAAGTTTCTCACCTGCTCCGTGGTCAAAAAAATCTACCTTGGCCTTGCACCTTCTGGGGTCTCAACTCTGTTACAACACCGAATTAACAAATGGTGCCTTAGGAGATCCACGCTACAGCTACTGAAAGTCCCCCACTGTCACACTTCAAAGGGACAACGCTCTTTTGCTTATCGAGCACCACTCTGGTTCAATGGCCTCAGCCCAACCATCTCCTCTGCCTCAACTATTGGTATGTTTAAAACTAGGCTCCGGGACTATCTCACTACCAACAGCTCCTGTGACTGCCCAACTTAACCTTGTTTCTCCACTTCCCTTTCTGCTCTAGTTGTCCCCCCCCCCACTGGATTCTACCCTCACATCTTGGTATACCCAATGCTGCACTTTTCACCCTCTCGACACCCTTCCTACATTCCTTCTCCCCCCAACCCTCTTCCCTCTCCCTATGACTCTGGCACTTCGTATCTGTGGTCTATTTTCTCTGACAAATGCCGCTGGCTGCCTTGTTACAATGCTACCCTTGAACTGTATTAATCTGTACTCTGTTTGCAATGTCCACATTGTTGTAATGCCTGTCTTGATGTTCCCCATAATTTGTATTTCTCTGACGTGGAACCTTTGTAAAAGAGCCATGGCTCAAAGGTATTTGTAATCCTAGACTTGGTAAATAAAATAAATGCGTTGTTACCAGTAATGTACTCTCCCAGGTCATGCCTGAATATAGGCAGGTTTTGCATAGTGCACTTACCTGGTAAACAAAAGCTAAATAAATAAATAAATAAAATAAAATCCTAATTCCATAAAGGAAAAGTCTCCTCAACCTATTTTCTGTATACCTGTGTAGCTTGGCATCAAAAATGATTTCCTCTCTTGCATCCCCCTAATTTCATCCTAATTTAAATATAAATGAGGTTGCTTCACTCTGTGTTGCCCTGGTGTGGTAAACCTGTTTGTCTCCATTGCGAAGGTCATGACCCCACTCATGCAAGGCATCATGGCATTTGACAATGCATACGTGCATAAGCCAGCAGATGTTATACTCTCATTCAGTTCTAACATACTAATTGCCAGCAGATTAGGCCTTACAGATAATCGAGTCTGCTCGAACCTCAGATCCCTAGTTGGGTGCTGAGGCCCCCCCCCCTTGTGTTCCAGAAAACCCTATCATCCATCCCCACCCCCCTGGGCCAGGCCATCATCTGATGCATCCACTTTCTGTGTCTGTCCCACTCTCTCTTGAAGTCCTCCACTATGGATCTCTGAACCAGCTCGCCAGGCAGTGCATTCCAAGGGTCCACCACCCTCTCAGTGAAAAACCTCCTCCTCTTCCCCCCTTACCCTTCCACCTTCCAACTTCAAACCATGTCTTCTATTACATGTCTTGTGCAATCCCTATATTCTCTAGAAGCATTTTTTATGTTGGCGTGCTTGCGCAGCCAACATAGTGGGACAGTGCAGCTTTAGAGGCGCGGTCACTGTTCGGCAAATGCAGGGCACACACCAGTAGGTGCGTCCCGCATTCTCCAATCAGCCTGCATGCCGGCGCCACACCATGCATACATAATGGGGCGAGCACATCTAAGAAAAGGTCCGCTGCAATCCGAGCAAATCTCGTCAGATGCAGCGGTCCTTTTCTTGCCGTACTCACCGCCATTATGTGCATGGTCAGCGAGCGGGCGGCTGCCTAACGTCTGCCGACTTCGGGTGTCAACTTTCTCGGTTAAACCCCCGCTAGTCATTGTGGTGCCGACGGGGAGCTCACCTCCGGGCCAGCATAAACCCTCCAGTTGTTGAATGCCGAGGGTGTGCCCAACCCTCGGCTCACACCCTCGCGTCTTCGTGCCGATGGGGAGCCCACTCCATCGGCATAAACCCCCAATTGTTGAATGCCAAGGAGGTGCCCAATCCCCTTGGCTCACGCTCCCCTCTCTTTCTGTGCTGACGAGGGTGCCCAACCTCGCCGCTACTGACACCCCCCAAACAGTTAGGTGGCACACTGAGCCCACCCCAGTGTGCCAAATGCCCTGCAAAATGACAACTGTCCCACAAAGTTTTTTTTCTGTTTTTTTAACCTGTAAAACGAAACGCCCCTCATAGTCTCAATGCCCCCACCCGCCCCCACCCACTGCGCACTCAGCCCCTCACCCCTCTCACCCCATACTTACCTCTGGAGTCCAGCGCAATGATCTTCTGTGGACTGGGAACATGTCTGCACTTCAAAGCCAACCGCTGAACTGAGGAAATGCTGGCAAGCTGTATAATGGAATGAATAGGGGTTTTCAACTTTAATGCATATCTCAGGCATTTTTGGGAATTTTGGCCCCAAATTTTCAACATTGGGTTTTTGGGACCCCTTCTCATGAATTTTTGCACTGTCATGGCATTCTTCAGTCCGGAAAGGTGATTTCGCAGTCACTGCGTGGAATCACCTTTCAGGACTGAGTAACGAAATGACAATGCCACTGTTCATGAGAGGGGCTCTCAAGAAGCCTATGTTGCAAGTTTGGTGGGAAAAATCCAAAAAATTACTGTTTTATGAGCCTGTGTAGCAACTAACATACTAAAATGCCAGCAGAATAGGCCTAACTGTCTTTCACGTCTGCTCGTTTGGTCAGCCCCCACCCTGGGAGCTGACCTTGCTGCCCCCCCTTGCCTTCTCTGGCTTCTCCCTTCCCAGTTCCAGATATTCTCGCTGCATTGGATTTTGCTTCCAGAACCCTTCCCCTGTACTTGTCTCACCCCTCTTGAACCCCTCCACCGCCTCTGCCTCCACCAGCCCCTAGGCAGCGATTCCATGGCTCCACCCACCTTCCAGTGAAGTAGCACCTCCTCCTTTCTCCCCTGAATCTCCCTCCAGCTTCCACCCGTGCCTCTAGTGGCCCTCCTCCTTCCTTCAAGCACCCTGACTGTTCCTCCCCATTTACCCTCCATGTACCTGAAGACCCATCACGTCCCCCGGTCCTTCTCTCTTCCTATGTGTACATATTTAGCTCGAGCCTCCCTTAGGTCCCGCCCCCAAGCCCCAAATCATTTTGGTTGCCCTCCCTGACCTCTCCAGGAGTTTAATGTCCTCTAGTGTGGCCTCCAAACCCGCACGCAGTACTCGAGGTGCGGCCTCACCATGCAGTTATATAGAGGGAGTATCACTTCCCTCTTTCTGGAGTTGATCCCTCTAGCGATACATCCCAGCATCCTGTTGGCCTTGGCTGCTGCCCTCCTACAAGTCTCTGAGTTGTTCTTCTTGACATCCACCACCACACCCAGGTTCCTCTCAGCCATCGAGACTTGTAGTATTCCCCCCCCAGGGTGTACACTTTGCCAGGGTTTCTGGCCCCCAGGTGCAGTACCTTGCATTTCCCTGCATTGAACCTCAGCCTTCACTTTCTGCAACTGCGCACTGCACGCTCGTAAGTTAGCGTATTCACACTATTTTCATGCCAGATTCTCCACATTGGCATTTTACTACACCTTCTTGTGAACCATACAGCTGTCATTTTTCACATCCTGCCCGAAATGTGTTTTCGCACTTCCAGCGCAGAATAGCGTGGTTGCTGTGCAAAATCAGTGTTTGGGACATGTTACAAAAATGACAGTGACACTGTTCATGAGCAGAGGTCCTAAAATGCCTGTGTTGAAAATTTGGTGACAATACTCCATAAAATGACTGTTTTATGAGGTGCATAGCAACTGCGCAATGCACGCTCGTAACTTAGTGCATTTGCAATATTTTCATGCCAGATTCTCAAATTTGGCATTTTACTACACCTTCTTGTGAACTGTACAGCTGTCATTTTCACATCCTTGCTAAAATGTGTTTCAGACTTTCGGTGCACAACAGCGTGTTCGCTGTGCGAAATCAATGTTCGGGACACATTACGAAAATTATGGTGACACTGTTCATGAGCAGAGGTCCTAAAATGCCTGTGTTGAAAATTTGGTGACAATGCTCCATAAAATGACTGTGTGACGAGCGTGCGTTGTGCAGTTTGCATGCACGCCAGATGCGCTCAGAAACTTCTAATAGTCTCACCCAGATTTTCTACAGTGCCATTGTTCTGCACCTCCTAATGAACAGTACAGCTGTCATTTTCACATCCTGACCAAAACCTGTTTCGCGGTTCTGGTGCAGAATAAGCGTGGTAGCTGTGGAGAATCCGTGTTAAAGAAACACATGTTGAAAATGACAGTGACACTGTTCATTAGCAGATGCCCTAAAATGCCTATGTTGAAAATTTGGGAACAAAAGTCAATAAAATGAGTGTTTTATGAGCGTGCATTGCACAGTTTGCACGCACGCTCTTGACTTTCTGAATTTGTAATACTTTCACTCCAGCTGTTCATCATTGACATTTTTCCATACCTCCTTATGAACATTCCAGCTACCTGAAATGTGTTTTTGCATGTCCGGCACAGAATTGCACGGCCACTGTGCGAAATCAGTTTTTGGGACAGTTTGAGGAAATGACGGTGACACTATTCATGAGCAGAGTCCTAAAATGCCTATGTTGAACATTTGGTGATGAAACTCCATACAATGACTGTGTTGCAAGCGTGCATTGCGCAGTTTCCATGCACCCTTGTAACTTCGTCAATCTGCAATATTTTCATGCCACATTTTCACCACTGGCATTTATGCACGTCTCCTTATCAACAGTCCAGCTGCCATTTTTCACAACCTGCCCAAAACATGTTTCTGCAGCTGTGGAGCACAATGGCGTTCTCGCTGTGCAAAATCACCTTTTGAGACACATTCACAAAATCACAGCACTATGCATCTCTAGCTACGCCACTCCCACTGCTAGTGCCAGCGCGACAACATTCGGCATTGACAAATGCTTATTTTTGCTAACTCAGATACACTTGAAACTACAGAAAACTGCAGGATACTTACTATGCCTTGAAAAGTTTCATGGCCAGCATATTACATGAACATAGGGTCTGCAGAGGACAGCAACACACTGACTAATACAGTATAACTGCTGCAGACTTTAGCACTAAAGCATCATAACATTTCAGGATGCTTTACATGAGTTGGGTCATGACCTTTGCAATGGAATTAAGCAGGTTTCCACACCAGACCTAAGTACTTTCATTTACATTACAATCCAGATGAAATTAGGAGGGTGCAACAGAGGCAGTCTTTGTTCATGCCTACAGACTACACAGGTAAACAGAAAAAAAGGCTGAGAGGACCTTCCCTTTAAAAAAGCTCAGAATCTGAGAAATCTGATCCTATAAATCTGATTATATTTAGAATAACTGGTAGAATATACAATAGTTAGAAGACAGGATAGAAGAACTGGTGGGGGGTGGTAGTTGCCCTTTTTGTCAAGGAGGGCATTGAAGTGGCAGAAGATGGGTACATTAGGGGTAGCAGTGGGGAGGCAGAGTCAGTATGGGTGCAACTCATGGCTGCCTCCGGCAGGAAAGTGCTCTTAGGGTTGATCTATAGGCCTCCAGGGCAAGGGGAGGAAAGGGACTGGGACCTCAAAGGGGAACTGAAGAGGGGCAGCAAAGGGAGAAATAGTGGTGGTGGGTGACCTGCACCTGACTGGTATCGATTGGGAGGTCCCGGTGACCAACAGTGACAGGAGCCAGACATTACTGGATGCTTTCCAAGACTGTCTACTGGTGTAGCTTGTTAAGGAACCCACCAGGCAGAATGCAATCCTTGATGTGGTGCTCATCAGCTTGGACATGGAGGGTGCTGTAGAAGTAATGGAGCTGCTAAGGAACAACGACCGCAACTCCATGCGGTTTGAATTGGCCCTAGGGGCTGGCAACCCACAATCAAGAACTGATGTCCTTGACTTTAGAAGGGTGGACTTCGATAGGTTGAGGGAATGGGTCGGGGATAAGTTAGTAGGGGTTGAGGACATAAAGGGGGTAGAGGAGAGATGGGGGACAATAAAGGGAACCATCTTCGAGGCATCAAAGGCAAACATGAAAACAGTATCTGAAAAAAAAACAGGCTTAAGAGACCACAATGGTTCTCAGCTAAGGTAAGGGAAGCAGTTAGGGCCAAAAAGAAGGCCTTCTATAAATACAAGGAAAAGCAGCGAGAGGCAGAAAGGGAGGATAATCTACTGAAAAGTAGGCAGGCAAAGAGTGTCTTTAGAGAGGCAAAAGCTGACACGGAGCTACATATCGCAGAGGGGATCTAGAATGGAGAAAAACAGTTTTTTAGATATATCAGTGAAAAAGAAAAAGGAAGGGGGGGCATTGCATAGCTAGTTGAGGGTGGTAGGGTGATAGAAGAGGATGAGCAAAAGTCTGCAGTCCTGAGTGACTACTTTTGCTCAGTATTCACTAAGGAGGGCTGCAGGTCCATGCCAGAAATTGGCATCAAAGCAGCCACTAAGGGAGTCTTGGAAATGAGGCAGCCAATACTTACTAGCGAGAGGGTTCTAAAAGGGCTGGAAGCCCTTAAGACATAATGCTCTAGGAACAGATGGGATGCATCTGAGGATACTTAGCGAATTAGCAGCAGAACTGGCTGAACCACTGGCTGGGCTGTTCAACAGCTCACTTACTGCAGGTCTGGAGAAGTTCCAAGGGATTGAAAAAATGGCAGATGTTGTACCGCTTCATGGGGGGTTAGGAAGCAACCAGGGAATTACAGGCCTGTCAGTCTGACCTCCATTGTGGGGAAGTTGATGGAATCTCTAATCAAAGAGGACCTCATGGGCTACCTAGAGAGCAAGTGGCTCCAGGATAGTAAACATCACAGTTTCATGGCAGAAAGGTCTAACCCAAATGTTTTCTTTAATTGGGTGACTAATGAAGTAGACAGGGGCCATGCTGTGGATCTGCTGTACTTTGACTTCAGTAAGGCTTTTGATTCCACAGGGCTCTGTCCTGGGTCCAGTCCTTTTCAAGGAGTTCATTAGTGACATTGGTAAGGGAATTCAGAGTAGGCTGTGTCTCTTTGCAGATGACACATAACTATGTGGGAGGGTGAATAGTGATGCCGGAATAAGGGATATGTAGAGAGACCTACAAAAACTAGAGAGGTGATCAAAGGACTGGCAGTTAAAATTCAATGCCAAAAAGTGCAAGGTAATGCACCTAGAGAAAGGAATCCCAAGACAGAGTACTGGATGGGTAGAATGAGGCTTATCACTACAGAAGATGAACAGTTTCTAGGAGTAATCAGTAACTCCCTTAAACAAACGAGCCAGTGCAACAAGGCCTATAGCAAGGCTAACAGGATGCTGGGATGTAGCAGAAGAAGTATTGATAGCAGAAGAAAAGAGGTACTAGTTCTCCTCAACAGGTCCCTGGCGAAGCCTCACCTGGAGTACTGTGTCCAGTTCTGGAGCCCTCACCTAGGAAAGGATCAGGATAGGTTGGAAACAGTAACACTGCAATGCAAAGTAACAAAAATTATTCAGGGCCAGCAGGACAGATCCTATGAGGAGTGCCTCAAGGCACTAAATATGTACTCACTGGAAACCAGAAGGGAGAGGGGAGCCGTGATAGAGACCTTCAAGTTCCTGAAAGGAATTAACAAAGTAAACTGTGGGGAATCATTTACCCTGAATACCAACTCAAGGTCATGAGGTCACGAGTGGAAATTAACAGGAGGGAGATTCAGGAGGGATGTGAGGAAATACAGCCTAGAAGTTATAGAGTAACAAGCTTGGTATGTCCAACAGACAAGACCTGGGTTTGATTCTCACAACATCCACTTGCATACTGTGTGCATCTGTGCAAGTCACTTAACTACCCAGTGCTCCCAGTCCGCCCCTGAAAACAGGCACTTGTGCCTAGTGGGCCTTACCTGGTTACTAATGACTAAAATAAAAAAATAAAATACTTTACAGAGAATTTGGTGGAACCTTGAAACAGTCTGTTGGCTGAGGTTGTGGATGTAAACACATTGAGGGGATTCAAGCAGGAATGAGATAGAATGTAAGGAATAGTGGTCACATGGGGTGACAAGACCAGGAAGGAGAATGGGGATAGAACAGAGCGGGTTAGTACCGTGGAGGAACAATATGTTCCAGGGAAGGTTCTAGGTATTATAGGAAATATAGCAGACTGGATGGACCTCCGATCTTTTTCTGCCATCATGGTGTATGTTTCTCTGTTTCTATGATTCTGATTATCTCTACCCATACCTCTTAACCTCTTGCCTCATAAATTGAGGACAAGGCTTATAAAATCAGGGACAAAGACCCCATATCTGGAACTCATTATAACAATTGGTACTATTCACTCAGAAAACAGAATAAGGGGATTCATATAAGATGCATTTTCTGAAGAAGAACAAGTCTGTAACTTTAATGTTTGACATTATTTTATGCTTACAGTCCCCACTCACAGAAACACACATTTTATGAGGGACAGAGGAAAATTTTAAGGCAAAATCAGGGACAGTTGAGAGGTACTGTATGTTCCTTCCATCTTCTCTGCTCTATAACCTACACATTCCTCCATAAAATTAGTAATGTCCTACTCATCCTAGTGGGAGGAGGAGGGTATTACATGGTATAATCTACATGTTTGCAGTAGGAGATGGAAGGACCTCGCATAGTCCAAGGTATTTAAAATACGGAACTTAGTCCACCTTCATATTGTCAGCATTACAAATCCTCAGTTAATCAAGTTATTTCTGAATCATGGTATGTGAGCCAAGATAACGGACTTGATTTGGCATGCTTAAAGCACTATGTAGTTTTTACCAAGCCCATGCTAACACAGTTACAGATATAGGCCCAGATATTCAAACTGCACCCAAAAAGTGCGCAATAGCAGGAGCAAGCGAAGTCTATTTCGCTCATGTGCAACAGACGCGATATTCAAAAAAGGAGCAGGCCAAATTGCGCCTACAGCCAACATCTGAATATCGCACAATCTGTGCCATAGCCCAACTAGGGAGGGGAAGCTGAGCAGATATGATGCGCTATAGCGCAATAAGGGATGTTCAGCTGAGCAGTCCAGAGGTGTCATAGTGCAAGCAGGGAGCCCCCCAGCTGCAGAGCAATGTAACTGCACAATCAGGGGAGGTAGGGGCCCACCACCCATGCCACAGATGGGCACAGGAACACACAGCAGAACAGACATTGCCCCCCCACACCACAAGCACTGCACAACCAGGGGAGGGCTAGAATAACCACTGGTCCATGGAGACAAGAAACCAACCCACAGCCTGGCCATGGTGCCCCATCACACCTACCGGCAAGCTGTGACTGGCACACAAGGAGGGTGGACCACCCTGTGCCACACCACCCCCCCAGTGCACAGCACCCGCTGCACCGTGACCCCCAGACACCCCCCCATGAGCAGTGACCACCACTGCAGGAATCCCCATGCAAGCCACCACTCCCACAGTGTCAATGCAACCCTGTGCACCACAGAACCATACAAGCCAGCCCCACCATAAGCACCCATCAGCAGGTTGCAGCACACGGCAATGCAACAACGGCAGACAATGTGCCACCACGCACAGTCCCCCGAGGTACTGCTGAAAGACCGACCATGCGTTGGCACAAGAGTGACCCCATATTGTATTGGACGGTCGTGTAGTTGACACCTCCCCCAGTGGTACAGCGCTCCGCACAGTATTCCAGTAACACACCCCGGCCCACCACTGGCCACAACAGCCAGAACAGACACCCACAGTGGTGCGTGGAAGCATGCACCACACTAGATGCCACACTGGATCTGGACAGACACCCACCCATACCCAAGGGCACAACAAACAGGGGCGCAGTGGTGGGGCAACCAAGCCCCCATTGTGGGCCCATGTAAGCCGTGTACACACAACCTGCAGTCCACCATGGCACTGGAGTGCCAACCACCCTGTGCAGGCACCATGGACCAATACCCCACCATTAGTCACCCGGAGCACAGGCCACAGACAGTGAGGCACATCCCCTGCAACACACACAAGCCACAGCATGGAGGTGGGACAATGACCGTGTTGCCCACAGTGCCACCTGAGCCAGGCATGCACCACACCAGTGACATGGGCAACCCAGCAAAGCGATGGGTACAGTGTATGCCCTGCAGGGAATGCCACCACTGACATGCCAGCAGATCATGCAGGTCACAGACAGGCATGTGTGTTGGCTGCACAGGCCATGGACGGGCCGATGGGTGCATCATGGACTCAGAGCACGCACCATGGACCACTGCACACAGTCATCCAGTGCACGGAGAACAACACACACAACACAGACACTGACTGATATCTACCCCCACACCATAGACACCATAGACACCTCCACACAGACACACACACATACCTATGACTGCACCACCCCTGATGCCATGCACACCACTGCAGCTGAGCACCTATAGCCCACTGCAAATCAGAGACCACCACGATATTCACAGAAAAGTCATATGTATTATAAAAATAAAGAAATCAACTATTTACATAAACAACAACTATATACAGTTATTTGGGGGACACAAAAAGGTGGGGGAGGCAGGGGAAGGGTGGACAAATGGGATGGGATAGGAGGGTGTGAGGGTGGGTCCAGGGGATGGGAGGTCAGGATCAAGGGACTATTGTCTCCCATGCCGGTCCAGGCTCTGGCTCCCCCTTGCTCTGTGCCTCCGAAGTACCCCCGACTCATCTATTCTTCGAAGGATCGTGACTGTCTCCCATGCCAAGGTGAGGAGCTCCTGCAGGGTGTCGCTGATTTCCCTCAGATGTCTCGCACCTAGGACAAGGGAGCACAGTCAACAGGTGTGAATGCACAACCCCATACAGCCCACCCACTGTGCATGGCATATGGCCATGGGACATACCACTGTGATGGTGTGTGACCAGCCGCAGTGATCACATCCACAGGACCTGCCCACCCAGGTGCATACAGCCATGTGGAACGCTGCACACACCCACCAGCCAAGTCACGCACAGCACCACTGTGGCCGTCTAGTGACATGGCTATGTGGTGCAACGGCAGTGGCACAGCCATGCACCTGGTGCACGCATGCACCACCAGTGACGCACACCCAGACATGCATTGCCACTGGACAGTGTTGACTGTAACCAGTGGCATGCATGGCAGTGATGTCAATGAATGGTGGCCATCCCCCGCTGCCCACCTTGTCACACAGCATGCAATATTAATCATGGATGTCTGTCACTCACCCTCATCGGGCTGGTCGGGTGGCCATTGTTGATCCTCGGCCCACCTGGCTGTGGCTTCCACCACCTTCGCTCCGCACGCACTCAGCGCAGTTCGTCCGGACCTCTGGGGACAAAAAGGAGAAGAAAATCAGTACATTCCTGAAGTAAAGTCACCCTGCCCCAAGGAGTGTGCCCCCCACCCAGCCAGACCCACCCACCCCACACCCTGTGAACACTGCCACAGCCAACCCCATACCGTCCCTCCCCTATGTGCTGGACACATACAACAATGTAACTCATATGGACGATAAGTGTGTTGACAGAACCCCTACCTGGACGTGGTACCATGCCCCTCCTGGCATGTGACCTCAGTCTGGCCAGTAGCTCCGGCTCCCTCCTCTGCAGGTCACCATATTGGTGCCTGCGCTGCTCAGCTGTTCTGCCCCTGCCTGTCACCTCCTCGAGGGCTGTGGCCACCTCTTGCCACACCTGGGACCTTGCCCTATCCAGGGGGCCTCCCCAAAGAGAGGCCCATGGTGTGGCTCGACTGTGGCCACCAGATTAGCCAGTTCGATGGCCGTCCAGGGAGCAGCCTTCTCCGTGCCATTGCGTTAGCTATAGTGGGCAATATGGTGCTCTACAGTGTGGTACCCCACGTGCAGATGCGCGGTACAGCGCTGCCATTCCCTATTGCGCTGTTACTGAACAGCTCAATAGAGGTGCACCTATGCCTAACGAATGGCGCCAAGGGGGCAAAGGTCGGGCACAGGGTCAAGGGTCCTTGGCGCAAGGCCACACACAGCGCCATCGGATGACAATGCATGTAGCGCGATTGGCTGCCTCTGTGCCAGCGCCACAGCGGACTATCGGGCAGTTGGGCCATTGCGCCTATGAAGGCCCATTGCCACAGCGCCATGTAGTGACCTTCGCTATAGCGCCACTGGCACAATGGTTGCCATGCCCTGCATTGCCTACTGTGCACAGCACGTCATCAGCGCGGCAGACACCTGCATCAGCAACCTGGGCATGCGCAGTGAGGTGTACTATGCATGCCACAGAATTGCGTCATTGGCTCAGCACGTTCAACACAATTGCGCAAAGCGCAACAGTGCGATATTCAGCCGTCATATGCAAATCATCCAATCAGCCATTCAATGGTGCAGCACTGCAATTTGCATCTAATTAAAGTTGCTCCTCACCTCATTTGCATGGATTGCGCTATAAAGGTGTGACAATGTGCTGCAGTGGCCATAGTCAGTTACTGCAGTTTATTGGTGAGTTGCATGCTGTGTGAGTGTGTGGACTGTGGATTCAGGGACATGCATGAGACTGCACAGTCACAGGTAACAACTGCCATTCTTACAGGCTACATAATGACCGAGCACATTCTTGGAGAGGGGGACAACAGTGGTGGGAGGAGGAGGAGGCTGAATTTCACTAAGGCCGAACCCGAGGCCCTTTTTGAGGCCTACCTGGCTCAGGAGCCACTGCTCAGTGGACGGCGGGGCACCACTCAGGCCCGTGCTGCTGCATGGGAGGAGGTGGCATGTGCCGTGAACCTGCATGGCAGCCATCAGCACTCCGTGCAGGATCGTAAGAAGAAGATGGATTCAGACAGGAGTAGGGTAAAGGAGAAGGTGGCTGCCATCAGGGCAGCATGTGCCGCAACAGGTGGGGGACAGCTGGAGGTGGTACAGCTCACCCCAGTGGAGGACAGGCTTGCTGCAAGCATGCACCGAAGTGCCATAGAGGGAGTTCCGGGCGGTGGCTTCCAGGCGGTGGTGGCCCATCTCTGCATGGTAAGTCATGGTCTGCCTGGGGGCCGGTAGGTCACACGCAGTAACGCGACTTTGCTTTCCGTTACAGATCCTGAGCATCTGCATGGGTCAACGGTGGTGGGCCTGTCCACTGCAGACAGTTGGACAGAGTTAGAGGTGGGACCATCCACCTCCACAGGTATGTGTGGATCTGTACGACAGTGGGGCCGCCTGGCTGTCCATACTGATGTCATTGAGACAGGTGTGGAGGAAGCCCTGCCTGTGTCCCAGTGTGCTGGCGTCCATGCATGCCAGCACGCTGTGGCTGTGGCCGGGGCAGAGTCCGGCACCAGTGATGATGACACGACTGTCATGGGCAGTGACATGTGTGTGCCACAGGATGGACACACAGCAGGGCAATTCGCGCCCATGGCTGTGGCTGGTGCTGCCATGGGGGCCTGCGTGTCAGCACAGTCCCAGGCTGTGCCTGTCAGTACCAGTGGGGCAGCACTGGTGTCTGTTCAGGACAGTGGGACTGTGCGGCCACTGTGGTGGCACCACTGAGCCCTGGGGTGCGGCAGCCGGAGGGGCAGCATCAGCAGTCACCCACCGGGCCTGGGGGTACAGGGTTCAGCGGCGGCGTCTGTGCACTGCCTGTGGACATGCCCAGACCTGGTCCTGGTGTGCAGCACCCACCCTCAAGGGGTGCTGAACATCAGGCCCTTGCACATCCTGAGGGACAGGATGCTGAGGAGGCTGATGACCTCTTGGATGAGCACACCCGCCTACTGCGAGCATCAGTCCAGCAGAAGATGCAGCTTGCAATGTCCGTGGAAGCACTGTGTGTGGCTCTGGAGTGGGCAGAGGAGCATCGCAGCAGGGACACTGAACGGATCCTGGCACGGATGGACCATCTGCGGGGGGACATGACCGCTGCCATTGACAGGCATGCACAGGCATTCACTGTTATGGCCACAATGGGCACACAGTCAGGTGCCCATGTGTCGCGGACACCATGCAGTGCACTCTCCACCCCCCCGTTCCTGGTGTCGTGCGACTCCCACTCTGTCGACGCTGGGTTCAGCTGTGGGCATCTCGAGCACTCCTGGTGCAGGCATGTTCAGTGTGCTGCAGACCCCTGCACGGGCACAGTCGTGTTCACGCAGTGGAACCCCTGGGGGACCATTGGTGCCACCCCATGAGGCCAGTGGTCAACCTGCCAGTGCTGGCGGGTCTCGGCGGGGCCGCCCATGCATTCGTGGCGGCCGTGGCACTGTGTCGCGAGACTGACCTGTTTCCCAGTGTGGCTACTGTGTGGTGCTGCCCTGTGTGGATTGTGTGTTTCAGTGGGCAGTGCACGGGTGGGTACCCGGCCCTGCATGCAGACACACAGTCCACCTGCACACCCTCCCAGCTGCTGTCCGCAGTTACATGTGCATGATGATGCCTGCATTGTGCTGTACACCAAAGTGCAATGGTGCCCAGCATCTGACACACGCACATGGACAGGCAGTGGGAGTGGTGGCCTGTGGACATGTGTGTTGCTAGGGTGTGCGTTCTTGGTTGGTGTGCCTTCTGGCCTCTGTGCACATTTGTTGCGTTGTGTGTGTGCATGTGTGTGTGTGTCCATTGGCGTGGCATGTTCATCCTCACCCATCCCTGGCTGTGTGTGTGTGCCTCTGTGCCCTGCCACTTCCCTTGATGGCATGCACCCCCAGTGTGGGTTCCTGCATGTTTGTGGGTTGTGCCTTGGCCAATGGTGGTTGCGCATGGCCCCATGACTTACCTGGGTTGGTTGAAATGCTCCTCCATGATGGTGTCCCGATGCAGCTGTGCCAGCCCGAGCAGTCAGGGGTCCCATCGGCCAAGGCGGGGCTGCCCATCACCATCATCACCGGCGTCCCCATCGCTGTCCCCCTCTTCGACCTGTACAGCTATCCCACTTTCGTTGGCCATGTTGTGCAGGATGCAACAGGCCAGGAATATCCCACAGGCCTTTGAGGGGCTGTACTGTAGGGCACCGCCAGAGGTGTCCAGGCAATGCAAACGTGCCTTCAGCATCCCGAACACCCGCTCGATGACATTGCATGTGGTGGCTTGTGCCTCATTGTAGCATTGCTGCGATGGGGTCATGGGCCGCTGGTAGGGTGTGAACAGCTAGGAATGGAATGGGTATCCACTGTCACCTGTGTGTAGAGGGTGGAGGTTAGTTTGGTGATCAGCATCGCTCTGCCCCAAGCCATGTAGGCCACTACCCATGGCACCTCTGGCCATGCCCCCAGGCCCTAGATTTGTCCATTTGGTTTGCATACTCACCACTAGGTGTCCAGTGGGATGTCCCCACTCTGAATCTGTGGCACAGTGCTGAATGGTGCCAGATGAATGAATCGTGTGCTCCCCAGGTGCGTGGCACAGCGTTGATGATCGCCCTGGCACGCCACACCACCTGGCAGTTGATGCTGGCATAGCCCTTGCGATTCATGTATGCGGCTCCCTCGTGGCCAGGTCGTGTGCGTATGGCCACATGGGTGCAGTCTATTGCCCCTAGCACACCAAGCATACATGCTACCCTGTGGAACTCCTGTATGTTTGCTGTGCGCTCCACTGCTGTGCTGGGGAAATGGATGTACTCCTCAGCATGTGGCAGCAGTGTGCTGAAGAATTGGGTGAGGTGGCATGATGTGGCCGACTGGGTTATTCCTGTGGTGTCCCCAGTTGGGCTCTGGAAGGTACCTATGGTGAGCAAGCACATGCAGGCTGTTACCTTGGTCTCCACTGACAGGGCATGGCTCTGTCGTGTGGGTGCCTGCATCACATCACTGCACAGCTCACAGAGCCGCCTCAGTATTGCCCTGTTCAGGCGGTACCGGCCCACAATCTCAGTATCTGTGTACAACTCAAAGCTGATGCGGGCTCGGTACTGCCTGTTGGGGGCATACCGCCGATGAGCCCTTCCACGGCCATGTCCCCCTGCCGCCTGCCTTCTAACCCCCCTCATTACAGCCTCCATGTGGAAGGTGGCACTGGCCATGTCCCTGGCTTGCGTTCACCCCCCCGGCAGCTGTTACTTTATTCCACCCGCTGTCCTGGCTGCTACCTTCCCTGCACCGGGTACACCTGCCTGTGCTGGCCTCTGAGCTGTGTGGCTCCCCACACCTTCCCTGTGCCTGTCTGTTGCTGTGGCCTTTCCCTGGCCTGCCCTGTTCCTGCCACTTGCTCTGTCTGTGTGTCTCTGCCTCTGACACATGTGGCTTCCCTGTAGCGTTTTTGTGCCTCTTCCTTGCTCCTTTTTATTTTGGCTCATTTCCGCTATGGCGCAACTTCCGCTTGCTCCACTGTTGTGCATTGCGCAAGTCTTTGAATATCACACTGTGCCATTTATGCATGGTTCCTCCCCCTACGGTTGCGCATGCCTTCATTATCATTGCACTGTTGCTCAGCATGATTTCGGGGGCGCAGCTGCCTCCTGCTGAATATCGCAGAATGGCACGACTTCGGACTTGCGCAGGTGCAACCCTATTGTGCATGGCTCAACTCTTTTGAATATCTGGGCCATAGTATTTAGTAGGTCTGTATCGACTTTTTTGGAGCTCACTAGTTTTGCCAAAAAATGTTTTTTGGTGATGGGTGGTGATTTGTTTTAAAAAAATAAAATTGTCATTTTAATGTATAGGCAAAAGTGCTATCAATGCTCATACCGCTATGATAATATGCTACCCCCCCCACATATGAACCCCAAGACATCACTACCTAGTGCAAAAATACATTTTCTGTGGCAAAGAGTTGTAACAGGAGAAATCAAAGTGCCAGTAGTATTAAGTAGAGCCTGGGTATGGAAGTGTCATTATGTTTGCTTGCACGCATGTGCAAGAAACATAGTGCCATCATCCGAGTTTTCGGAGGTGTGTCACCCCCTCTTCCAATTCAGTCAATGTGTTGATAGGCATGGCCCCTGTCCGTCAATGCATGCTGGAGCTGTCTATGACAAGCTCCAAAATGCAGTGGCATACCGTTGAAAGGGGGAGATGCGCTTCAGTGAGCAGCAATCAGATATCGTCTGCTCATGCGCAGCTCCCTCTATATACACACACACACACACACACACACACACACGCACACGCATACTGCATGCTGCCCCCCCCACGCACACACTCTATAGCCGACGGGGGTGCCCAATCCTTCGTCGGCTGTGCTGCGCTGCCCCCAAAGTTTTCCAAATGCCACTCTGGGTGCCCACCCCAGCGTGGCAAGTTATCTATAGCCGGGGTGCCCAATCCCCGCTGGCTCCACTGTCCTCCCCACCGAAGTACCGGGTGCCACGCTGGGAGCCCACCCCAGCATGGCAACTGATGCTATGGCCGACGGGGTGCCCAATCCCCGTTGGTTTCACGCCCCAGTCGTCCTTGTGCCACGCTAGAGCCCACCAGCGTGGCAAAACGTCCCGCTCGCCTTTTAAAAAAAAAAAAAACCCTGAAAAGCAAAAATGGTCCCACGTAGTCTCCCAGCCCCCTCCCACATCCTGCACCCACCCACTGCACACCTGCCTCCCCACCCCTCACCCAATACTTACCTCCGAGACGGCACGATGATCTTCGTGGACCAGGAACACCTGCACTCTTCAAAGCCGACCGCAAACTGAGGAAATGCTGTATAATGGGATAGATAGGGGTTTTTCAACTTTATTGCATATCTCAGGCATTTTTTGGAATTTTTGCACCAAATTTTCAACATGGGGTTTTTGGGACCCCTCCTCATGAATTCTGGCACTGTCATGGCGTTACTCGGGTCCGAAGGGTAATTTCGCAGCCACTGCGCGAAATCACCTTTCCAGAATGATTAATGAAACAACACTGCCAGTGTTCATAAGATGGGCTCTCAAAAAGACTATTTTGAAAATTTGGTGGAAAAATTCCTAAAAATGACTGTTTCTGGCGTCTGTTGGCAGGTTCTTACATGCGCTCGTAAGTTCATAATTTTCTATTTTTTCACTCCAGATTTTCAACATTGCCATTTTACCACACCTTCTTATGAGCAGTATAGCTGTCATTTTTCACATCTCACCCAAAACATGTTTCCGCCCATGTAGCGCACAATGGCGCAGTCGATGTGTGAAATCAATGTATGGGACACATTAAGAAAATCAGAGACACTGTTCATGAGCAGAGGTCTTAAAATGGCTATGTTGAAAATTTGGTGAAAAAATTCCTAAAAATGACTGTTTTACGAGCGTTCCTATGCATGCTCGTAAGTTTACGAATTTAATATTTTCACTCCAGATTGTCAACATTGCCATTTTATTACACTTCCTTATGAACAGTACAGCTGCCATTTTTCATATATTGTCCAAAATGTGTTTTCGCATATGTAGCACACAATGGTGCTGTTGGTGTGTGAAAGCAATGTTTGGGACAGATTAAGAAAATCACAGTGACACTGTTCATGAGCAGAGGTCTTAAAATGGCTATGTTGAAAATTTGGTGACAAAAGTCCATAAATGACTGTGTTACGAGTGAGCATTAGCAGTTTCACGCACCTCGTAAGTTCATGACTTTGTAATATTTTCTGTCCAGATTTTCACCAGTGGCATTTTTCCACACTTCCTTATGAACAGTACAGCTGTCATTTTTCACAACATGGTCAAGTGTGTTTTACACTTTCAGAGCAGAGATGCGTGGTCGCTGTGGGAAATCATTGTTTGGCACAGATAAAGAAAACCACAGTGACACTGTTCATGATCGGAGGCACCAAAATGCCTGAGTTGACAATCTGCTGTAAAAAATCCCCAACCTAATTATATTATGAGTGTGCGTTGCACAGTTTCTATGTACGCTAGTGACTTCACCATTTTTTAAATATTTTTACTGCAGATTTGCAACATTGCCATTTTTTACACCTCCCCATGAACAGTACAGCTGTCATTTTTTACATCCTGTTCGGAATGTTTTTGCACCTGTGGTGCTAAATGCCGTAGTCGCTGTGCATAAGCAGCTTTCGGCTAACAAACTGATATTCCCCTGTTCATGAGGTGGGGTCATAAAAACCATGTTGAACATTTGGAGTGAAAATACCAACGGATGCCTGAGGTATAGGGTTTCCAAACATAACGCCCAACCCTGTAGAGAATGACAGGCATCAGGGTGTGACTTGGGATTCTTGCCTGTAATGCTTATACCATTCCACACCCTGCAGCCAGTGAGAGCATCGAGGTATGCCTTGACCTTCGGCCCCAATGTTCACTCTATTTTCTATATCGCACCCATCTCACCGTATTTCCTAATGAAATGGGTGCGATAAGGCCAAAGACCCAAGGAACACCGTGACACTTGTCAGTGTCTGCAGGGTGGGTGTGGTGAAATGGCGTGGCGCTATGCCTGACAACCCAAACGCACACCCCAATGCCTGTCACTCTCTGCAGGGTGGTGGTGGGGTTGGCTTCAGTTCAATACTTCACTGCCACTCCTATTACGCAGCTCTGTAACTTCTACACTACCACTGCCAATGCCAGCAAGCAAACATTCGGCATTGACAAATGCTTGTTTTTATATAGTAAAAGACACATATAGTATACATGTTAAAAAACATACTCACAGATGCTGTACTCCATCCTCTTCTTCATCTCTCTGCCTGCCTACCTCCATCCCCATGTTTCAAACTATTTCCATTATTATAGGGGCATATGTTACAATGTAAACTGTAAAATAGAGAAATTAGTTATTTATCTTGTATGTTTTTTCCTTCTGGACAATGAAGTTTCACATCCACCACTGAACTGTCAATTTAGATGGAAGGTCATGTTATGTTATAAGTCATGGAGTGAGCATAGATAACTGATTTTTGCTTACTTGCATTTTAAATTTTTAATCTTAAAGAAATACTCGTATTTTGTTTTTACTCTTATCATTGATGGAATTATACTGCAGTAACCTACTATAATATAAAGAATAATGGATGGGTAGGTGGTTATAACGAGGATTTTACACCCTTCCCCGAGGGGTGGGATGTCAAATAAACCCCGAGAGCGAAGCTTGCGGGGTTTATTAAGGCATCCCACCCCGAAAGGGTATATAATATCTGAGTTTTGACTACCTATCCATCCTTTATTTTGTACAACTGCTGGGGATCGATTTTTTTGCCACAGCAGTTATATAAAATAAATTGATTTGTCTATGGAGTTGAGCCACAGCCCGTTGGGATTTCAGTGTGGTCCATAGCAGCTCCTAAACTAAAGCAGCGTTTCAGTTTTTTTTTTTTTTTTTTTATTACACACTGAAAATGAACATTTGTTGTGCCCAGAGATATTTTTCTTTTTTCCTCCTGGCAGGACCCCGTCTTCCTCTTCAGCCCTGGTCACGGCCCCCGGAGACCTCCACCACCGTCTATGGCTGCCGAGGTCCCTCAGTCACCCCCGGCTTACCTCCCAGAGGGTGGGGCCACGGCCACCTTCTTGGTGGCCACGGGACTAGTATCTGGTCGGGGACCCGCAGCGACGGTGGTACGGTGAGGTCCTCTGGGGAGGGCTTCATATGCTCGGTGGTCCTTGCCCGCATCACTTTTTCCTCCATTTTTTCGTTATGGAGGCGGGGATGTGCAATGACGCCAGCGTCCACCCCGCCTCCCAGAACTGTACACGTTGGACGCTTGAGCTCCCCCGGCCTCCACCAGGAGTCCTCAGTGTGCCGATCGCTGCCCCAACCCTCCCCCCTGAGAAGGACAGCAGTCCGTGGGACGCTCTATCCTTCTCCCCCATGGCTGGCCCTCCGACGATCCGGGTCTGTTCCCGAACCCGGGTCGTCGGCGTCGCAAGCGGAAATCCCACCGCTGTGGCACGGGCCAGCTCTAGAGATATTTTTCTTTAAAAAAAAAAAAGAACTTACTGCCAACTTCTTCTGTCAGGGAACTTTACAGTGCTGAGAAGCGGGGACAGTGGAGAATGGCACAGATAAGAGTATGATCGCGGCTGACCCATGTGCCAAGCTAGGGAAACCAGGCGCATGTTCGTTGTTATAACCAGCTGATTATAATGACAAAATTACAACCTGGTTTCCCTATGGGAAAAACGAGAGCCAGTTATTATAACATTGTTACGCATGCTGTATGTGTAATTAAATGAACCAATGCCAGGATGTTATTTAAATATGCAATGAGAAATAAGAAATGCACAAATTCAAGTTAAAATCATAAGTGGGGCAGTTTCACTTTCCAGACACTAGTATTTAATTGATGAGGTTATAAGTTAGCTCTGCCCCTGAGGAAAAGTCAAAGAGGTTTGAAGCTGTTGGGGAGATAGTTGGAGTTCCTGCACAGGTCTGTGAGTCTTGATGAGTTTGTATTTTACTTTTTGTTTGCTGGCACTTAATACATTAGCAGGTGAAATGCCTTTTTAAAGCAGCATATCTTCTTATTCTCTCATACTTTATGAATGCCCTCATTTCTTACTGGTTCTACATTTTGGATTTTGCCACTTTGAGGAGCACCAGTACTGCAGCACTGAGCACACCAGTCATTACTGTGTACTGCATATTTTAGACAGAGGTACATTACAACAACATAAATTGTAGTGAGAAAGAAAAAAATGTTTACAACTGGAATAAAATCCAGGCCCCCTCACAACTAGGGAGGCCTCAGGGAGACAGGATATTTCAGTGGTTTAAGGCTCTGAGCTGCAAATCTGGAGACCTGGATTTGAATCCCACAGTCCCCACTTGCACATACTGCGTGACCCTGATCAAGTCACTTAACTTCCCTGTGCACCCAGGTTGCACCTGTAAACAAGCTTTCAGCTTAGTGTGTCTCTCCTGGTTAAACAATTGGAAAAAAAATCTACTGTGCAGGTACTTTGCTACAGTGCTATCATTTCACATGGTGAGACAGAAGGTTTCTATACAGAGATGCAAGTGAGCAACATAAATTTTTGTGAGAAAAAAACAATTTTCAGAACTGGGAATCAAACCCAGGCCCCTTCCAACTGCTGTCCTGGTGCTCTGCCACTGAGCTATTATTCCACACGGTGAGACAGAAGGCTTCTAGAGACAGAGTTATATGCTAGCCACATAAAGTGTGGTAAGAAAGAAAAAATGTTTGCAACTGAAGCCTGAATGCAGGCCTCCCAACTACTGACCTGGTGCTCTACATTCTACATAGATTATCAACCACCCTTCCCATAACTGCAAACCTCTCAAGTCTCCCCTTCCCACCCCCTACTCCCTCACCATCCTTCACTCTTTCCCTGCTTGATGAGTGATGCATGATGTTGGGGAAGGGATGATACATGATGTTTGAGATTAGTGATGCCTAATGATTTGGTGTGGTTATTCATGATGTTTTAGATGTGAGGGATGCGTGATGTATAAGAGGAATGATACATGATGTTTGAAAGTAGTGGTGTCTAATGATTTGGTGGGGTCATTGATTATGTTTCAGGGGTGAGTGATGCATGATTTTGTAGGAGGGATAATGGCCAGTGTTGGATAGGGGTGATGTATGATGTTGGGGTGGAGTGATACATGATGGCTGGGTAGGGGTTATTCATTATGTTAGTGCGAGGTGTGATGCATGATGTAGGGAAGGAGCAGTGTTGGGTACTAACGTGTTACAAGACATTTCAAATATCTAGGGGTCTCACTTGACTGACACCTATCCTTTTCCCCTTATATTGAGACACTGGCAAAAAACATTAAGAATGAGACTAGGGTTTTTTTACAGAAACAAATCCCTGTTTACCCGGGACTCCAGAATTAGACTAGTGCAGGCCACCTTTATGCCTCTTTTAGATTATGCTGACATAATCTTTAGCAATTGTGCAATATCAAATCTACATAAATTAGGCACTCTGTACCTCCATGTGATCAGATACATTACCACTGCTAAATCCAAAACCAATCATTGCACTCTGTACAAGGAATTAAATTGGACACCTCTGACCACCAGAAGACGTATTCATACATACACTTGGGCATATAAAGCTCTCCTAAATAAACTGCCTCCTTACATCACTTCCACATTACACCATCTGCATCGCTCCTATGCACTCAGGAAATATTCATACATTTCACTAATGGTGCCAAAAAGCCGCACCCATTACGATATGGTAGCCATGAGCTTTGTAATTCTGAGCGTCTGGAACAAACTCCAGTCTACATTAAAACTACAAGCCCTGCTCCCCCTTAATGCTTTCAAGAGGATCAAAAATAATCTCACTTGACATTTGTAAATGCCTCTAATCTAACTCCATGTCTCTCTTGTATTTCATCCATATACGGTATATTGCTTTATGCAACTAGTATCTATTTGTTTGCCATATACCAATGATTCGTCTGCTATTGCTATACCATGTCTTAATTTAACATCTTGTACTTGCATTGCGGTGCTCGTTGGATGTTGTACTGTAACACATTGATGTTTTGTATGTATCATTTGTTGTTGCTGCTTTGTTGTAGTGTTATTACAAGAGACCGCCTTGCAAATGAGCTTGCTCAATGGAATTATCCCTTCACAATAAACTTTGAACTTTGAACAAGTAACACATTACTGTAACCAGATTGAATTTCATGGTAATGTACAGAAGTTACTGATAACTGTAAAAAATAAATAAATAAGTAATGTATTTTCCCTTGAGTCCTCTGCATACATCTGACATCCCTGCTGCATCAAGGTATGAGAACCTCCCTTGATCCCATGATCAATCCTTCATGGCAGGGGTGGGAGTGACTTGACCCACTGGACCAGATTTAGTGTTCGGGGAGGTGACTTCCCGGGCTCTTGTAGAGGGGGACCATTGTCATCCTTGCAGAGGACTCCCATTTTCTTCTTTTTTCCTTGCATCCCTCGAGGTTGCAGCATGCAATGGCACTAGCGGTGGCTGCGTGCACACACACATGCGCACCCCCACCAAGCACCTGCCGCAGAGTCTCGCCCACATTCTCCAGAATTGACTTGCCACCTACCAGCCTCTGCTTGGTGGCAGGCAATCACAGAGCACTGCAATCCCCCCCCCTCTGTGGAGAAGGAGAGCAGTCATAGGAACACTCAATCCTTCTCCACCCTGCCAGCCCCCAGCGGCCCATGCCCATTCCCGAACACGGGTCACCAGCGCGATGCAAGGTAAGGCACCCAATGCCTCAGCCCTCAGCGCCACTGGGTTGACCTTGTTACTGATCGCTTATAAGAAAAAGTAATTTGGAGCAGTTACTAATTATATTTTCTTAGAACACGTTGCTGTAACGGGGGTTGGCAGGGTGTGGGCAGGAAGGGAATTCCCTTTTTTGTTCAGCAAAATGTGGACTGCAATGTGTTAAGGTAGGATTTTGATTTGATTGCCTCTTTGTTAGTGTCAGCAATAACTGGCAATGTGACAGGCCAGCATTTTAATTGACTGCTTTAATGTGTGTGCCTGCCAGCACAGCTCAGAGAGGAGCAGTCCAACCTGGGAGGGATGTTGGTCGAGCACACAGCACATGACTTGGTGCCATTTTGAGCTCTAAACTACATGCGTATGTTGACTGGTATGTGGAGGGAAGGAACAGGACAGACAGCCCCAGGCCAGGCCACTTCTGGGGAGACAACAAGGTAAAGAGCTATCAAGGAAGGTAGGGTTGGATGAATCAGTCATGTGGCAGTAATTCAACTGAAAAGTCAAAAACCGGGGGAGATCTCCCTAATTTATTACACCAAGCCTATGCGGTGATAATGAGCCGGATTCTGTGCTGGTTAAACCTGGCATACAAAACTCTCTGGAAGTGTATTCAATGTATGATCAATGACCTTCATGATGTCCCCCCAGGTAGTATTTGCCTGGATGATGTCTCTCCCTCGATAGCCTGATTATTACTTGGAAGCCCAACAAACCCTGAACACTTGATAGAAGTTAGGGCAATTCTGTACTTAGCTTCACTATTTTATTACTTAAGGTTGCTAATAACTGAAGTTGAATTTCTACCGACATGAATCAATGTCACTTTTCAGAGATGGCATTTGAGTGGCCTGTCTTTTATCTTTCAATTTTTGGACTCCAGGGGGGTGGTACCATTCTCTTGGCTCCAAGAGGCACATGATCTCACTAATGGGGAATATTTCAGGTATCTACAAGTTCAAACCTTTTTGCTACACAAGGGCCCACAGAGGAGTTGAATCCTCGAGCCCCTGCCGCTCTTGCCAAACATGTTTATGTCCTCCCTGAGCAGTACAATCTGGCAACATATGATTGGCCTCTTGTATAGAGGATTTAGAGAATGCATAATGGATTCAACACATGAAATTTTAGAAGCCTAGAACAGGGACTTACCCATTCCGGTTTAATATGACACTTGACTTAAATATACTTGCCCTTCTATGGGGATATCCATATCCCCGTACTGGCTAGAATGTGCTTGGAAGGTTCGCAATCGCTACTTTAATACACTAGCCAAGTTAGTAAAATTCCTCCCTGGCCTAGTGGTGCATTGCTGTAGGCTTTGTGGAGACACTTTAGCTAATCATATGCATGTATTTTGGACATGCCCACAGTTGAGAACCTTTTTGGCATGAGATTGCTGATGCACTTAAGGAGCTGGTGGAAGAGGCCGCTGCTCTTACTTCGGAGCTGGCACTTTTAACCATTCCCCCTGAAGGCCTGTACATACCCTGTGGCTCGCATCTTCCTACCTACATTTTGGCTGCCAAAAAAGCGATTACTCGCCTGTGTCGGCAGACGAGGTCTTCTTCCATTTTGGATTGGCAGAATATTATGATAGAGCTTTATTACCTGGAATGATTGGAGGCCAGATGTACAGTAAGGGTAAAATATCTAAATCTGAGATTAGGTGAAGAGTACATTTTTTTTTATACCTGGGAGAGGGACACCTCCTTTGTCCCATGAGGTCCTGTGGGATACACTGAGCATTGTGGGAGCTACAACTGGAGAAGCCTGACCCCCCCCCCCCAATATTGCTTAGCTCTGGAAAGTATGACTGTTGAGTCCTGTTTTGACCTTAGTTGTAATAGCCTTTCCTTTGGGAGGGCTACGTGCTTTTTGCTGTCCTATTATGAAGTGCATATACTTTTGGATATTGCGGCAAATATGAACTTTTATTTTCTGAATGAAATGAAGTGAATGACCCTGTACTCCTTGTATGTTACTTATATTCATCTTAATAAAAATAAAGTTAAAAAAAAAAAAATACTGGGGCAGCAGCAGCTAAGTTGTGGTGAGTGGCCACCGATGACTGTTCACTAAGCAAGGGAGTTGAGAAGGAGGCATCAAGGCAGGCAGCCACAGCCCTGAGCCAGGCCCATAACACTGCTGGCAATTTCAGGGGAAGGTTGTAAGCTCTGTGACTCTCCACCAGGCAAATTGCATCAAAAAAATAATAAAAAGGCTTTTAATGCACAGCCAGCCAAGATGACGACATCAAAAATCACTGATCAGTCCTGAGGGTTGCGCCTGAGATGAAATGACCACCACTGTCCACTACCACTGACTACAACACACCACCCAAGGCTGCACCTGGCTGGATGCCATTTGTGGAGGAAGCATCAGAGGAGTTGGAGGACTCAAGGTCAGTATTCTCAGTCAGCAGCCAGCCAGCAGCAGTACCACCTGGACCCGAACTGCCTACTATACAAATTAAATAAGTGTAATTGCAATTAATTCTTGACCTGCTGTTACTATTAAAAGTATATTAATATTATTTATTTCTTATTTTTGAGACTGGCTGGATGGCCTGGGTGGTGGGGGGTCACAGCCAGTTTGCCACTGCCAGGCAGGCAGTTGTAACTTGTGCCACCCACCTGCTGGTGGGTGGGGGTGTCAAATCTTTGAACATGGAAGTCCTTGGATGAGGCCTCCTGGGCTGGGCTGGGCTGGTCTAGGCTTTGTTGCTGGGGGGGTTACTGGGGGCAAGCACAGCTGTGATGCTGCTACTGTGATCTTGGGTAGGTGGGTGGGAGGCAGCTAGGCAAAGCCGTGAACCTGGAGCTAGGTCCAAAGCGGAGGCCTGCTGTGTTGGGGGCTGGGGGTGGTGATAAGGCTGTGTGAACCTGGAGCTGGAGCAGAGCCCGCTGTGTCATTGTGGGGTTGGGGTGGGCACTCCACTGTTGGGGGCAAAGCTGACTGTGAACCTGGGCTCAAAGTGGAGGCCTGCTGCTGTGATCTGCTGTGTTTTTATGGGGGTGTGGGGCAATTTGGCAAAGCTGCGTGAACCTGGGACTGGATCATAATCCTGTTGCTGTGTTGGGGGTGAGGTGGTAGCAAAGTTGTGAGCTTGCAGCTGGAGCGAGGCATGCTGTGATCTGATAGGATGTGGGGGCAAACCTGCAAACCTGGAGCCAGCCTGGGGAGAAGGCCCACTGTGTTACTATGTGTACTGTATGTGTGTGTGTGTGTGTGTGGGGGGGGTGGCAATTTTGCAAAGCTGTGTGAACCTGGAGCAGAGGCCTGCTGTGTTGTTGTGGGGCAGGGTGGGTACTCCACTGTTAGCTGAAAAGCTGTGAACTTGGGTCTGGAGCAGAGGCCTGCAGTGATATTACAGGACGTGGGGCCAAAACTGTGAACCTAGAGCCCGAGAGGAGGCCTGCTATTCTGTTGTGGGGATCTGGGGCCCGGTGGTGGCACTCAGAATATAAAGTGGTACCCATGCTTGTCTCCACTTTTTGAAAATAAGTACCCCATTCCTTGTTTTTCCCATATTTATCCCATATTGCTGCTAATTTTAAACTTACCGTTTTCCTTGATTTGACAGATGAGGAGCACCACTCATTAGTGAAAGTGCCACCACCGGCATCTGGGGCAATTTGGCAAACCTGTGTGAACCTGGAGCTGAAGCACAAGCCTGCTGTCATGCAGGTGGGGCAAAGCTGTGTGAACCTGGAGTCAGAGCAGAGTCCTGCTGTGATGACAGTGGAGAGGCAAAGCTGTGTGTGAACCTAGAGTCAAAGCAGAGTCCTGCTGTGATGACAGGGAAGAGGCACAGCTGTGTGAACCTGGAGTCAGAGCAGAGTCCTGCTGTGATGACAGTGGAGAGGCAAAGCTGTGTGTGAACCTAGAGTCAAAGCAGAGTCCTGCTGTGATGACAGTGGAGAGGCACAGCTGTGTGAACCTAGAGTCAGAGCAGAGTCCTGCTGTGATGCAGGTGGGGCAAAGCTGTGTGAACCTAGAGTCAGAGCAGAGTCCTGCTGGGTTGACAGTGAAGAGGCACAGCTGTGTGAACCTGGAGTCAGAGCAGAGTCCTGCTATGATGACAGTGAAGAGGCACAGCTGTGTGAACCTAGAGTCAGAGCAGAGTCCTGCTGTGATGACAGCAGAGAGGCACAGCTGTGTGAACCTAGAGTCAGAGCAGAGTCCTGCTGTGGAGAGGCACAGCTATGTGAACCTAGAGTCAAAGCAGAGTCCTGCTGTGATGACAGTGAAGAGGCACAGCTGTGTGAACCTGGAGTCAGAGCAGAGTCCTGCGGTGATGACAGTGGAGAGGCACAGCTGTGTGAACCTAGAGTCAGAGCAGAGTCCTGCTGTGATGCCAGTGGAGGCAAAGCTGTGTGAACCTGGAGTCAGAGCAGAGTCCTGCTGGGTTGACAGTGAAGAGGCACAGCTGTGTGAACCTAGAGTCAGAGCAGAGTCCTGCTATGATGACAGTGAGAGGCACAGCTGTGTGAACCTAGAGTCAGAGCAGAGTCCTGCTGTGATGACAGCAGAGAGGCACAGCTGTGTGAACCTAGAGTCAGAGCAGAGTCCTGCTGTGGAGAGGCACAGCTATGTGAACCTAGAGTCAGAGCAGAGTCCTGCTGTGATGACAGTGGAGAGGCACAGCTGTGTGAACCTGGAGTCAGAGCAGAGTCCTGCTGTGATGACAGTGGAGAGGCACAGCTGTGTGAACCTGGAGTCAGAGCAGAGTCCTGCTGTGATGACAGTGGAGAGGCACAGCTGTGTGAACCTAGAGTCAGAGCAGAGTCCTGCTGTGATGACAGTGGAGAGGCACAGCTGTGTGAACCTAGAGTCAGAGCAGAGTCCTGCTGTGATGACAGTGGAGAGGCACAGCTGTGTGAACCTGGAGTCAGAGCAGAGTCCTGCTGTGATGACAGTGGAGAGGCACAGCTGTGTGAACCTGGAGTCAGAGCAGAGTCCTGCTGTGATGACAGTGGAGAAGGCACAGCTGTGTGAACCTAGAGTCAGAGCAGAGTCCTGCTGTGATGACCGTGGAGGCACAGCTGTGTGAACCTGGAGTCAGAGCAGAGTCCTGCTGTGATGACAGTGGAGAGGCACAGCTGTGTGAACCTGGAGTCAGAGCAGAGTCCTGCTGTGATGTCAGTGGAGAGGCACAGCTGTGTGAACCTGGAGTCAGAGCAGAGTCCTGCTGTGATGTCAGTGGAGGCACAGCTGTGTGAACCTGGAGTCAGAGCAGAGTCCTGCTGTGATGACAGTGGAGAGGCACAGCTGTGTGAACCTGGAGTCAGAGCAGAGTCCTGCTGTGATGACCGTGGAGGCACAGCTGTGTGAACCTGGAGTCAGAGCAGAGTCCTGCTGTGATGACAGTGGAGAGGCACAGCTGTGTGAACCTGGAGTCAGAGCAGAGTCCTGCTGTGATGACGGAGAGGCACAGCTGTGTGAACCTGGAGTCAGAGCAGAGTCCTGCTGTGATGTCAGTGGAGAGGCACAGCTGTGTGAACCTGGAGTCAGAGCAGAGTCCTGCTGTGATGACTGTGGAGGCACAGCTGTGTGAACCTGGAGTCAGAGCAGAGTCCTGCTGTGATGTCAGTGGAGGCACAGCTGTGTGAACCTGAGTCGAGCAGAGTCCTGCTGATGACGGGAGAGGCCAGCTGTGTGAACCTGGAGTCAGAGCAGAGCCCTGCTGTGATGTCAGTGGAGAGGCACAGCTGTGTGAACCTGGAGTCAGAGCAGAGTCCTGCTGTGATGACAGTGGAGAGGCACAGCTATGTGAACCTGGAGCTTGAGCCTAGGCCTTCTGTGATGGGGGACAAAGCTGTGAACCTGGAAGTGACCCAGAGCAGAGGCCTGCTGTGTTATGGGGAGGGGTGGCTCTCCATTGTTGGGGACAAAGAGTGAACCTGGAGTAGAAGACTTCTGTGATTTGATGGGGTGTGGGAGGAAAGATGTGAACCCAGAGTTCAAAGTCGAGCCTTGCTATGTTGTTGTGGGGAACTGCGGGGGGCAATTTGACAAAGCTGTTTGAATCTCGAGCAAGAGTGGATGCCTGCTTTGATGGGGGCAAAGCAGTGTGAAGCTGGAGTGGAGGCCTGCTGTGATGGGGGGGCGGGGGCAAACCTGTCAACCTGGGGACACCAGGGAAATTAATTTTTTTATTAGCACTGGAATCTGGACCTGGGGCATTCCCATCCTGTCACATGATGACATGGGAGGCTGAAGGTGGCTGGAACTGGAGCTGAGGGACTGAACATACTAACATACATGCTAACATACTAAAATGCCAGCAGAATAGGCCTAATGGTGTCGCGAGTCTGCTTGATTTTCAGCACCCGCACTGAGGGCCAATTTTGGTGTCCCCCCCCCCGGGTTATACTGTCCCCAGTCCCAGATGTTTCACCTGTATTGGGCCTGGTCAGATTTACCTTCCCCCTGTACCTGTCCTGTCCCCTCTTAAACCCGTCCACAGTCTCCACCTCTACCAGCTCTCTGGGCAGTGCATTCCATGGCTTCACCATCCTTTCAGTGAAATAACTCCTCTCCCCTCTTAGTCTGCCCCCTTCCAGCTTACACCTGTGACCTCTCGTTGCCCCACCCTCCTTCCTTTGGAACACCCTGACTGGGCCTCCCTTATTGACCCCTTTCATGTTCTTAAAGACCTCTGTCATGTTCCCCCCATCCTCCCGTCCCTCCTCTCCTCCAGGGTGTACATGTCGAGCTCCTTGAGCCTCTCCTCATAGGTCCTCTCCCCCAGGCCCCAGATAATTTTGGTTGCCCTCCTTTGGACCAAGCATCTGGATCAAGCATCTCATCTGACAAACACACAGCAGAGCAAAAGGGAGTGAGAAGTGGGTGAAAGAGGATCAGACATCAAAATGAATGCTTATCACTGCCAAGTACTAGTCATGATGTTTGTAATGATAATGACCCTGATATGAAATTTTATTGATACATATCTATGCCACTGTGAAGACACGGATAGTGCTATAATGAATTGGTTTTCTGAGTTTAACTTGTTCCCCACTACTAACATTAATATTAATGTTTTTTCTACAGAGCCTAGGTTTTATATCTGCTTGGCATTGGCAATTTGTCACCTGGTATGCCCCCTTTCCCTTGCCCAGTCACTACACTGTATAGCCCCATGCCCCTGCTGGGCCATCAGTCATTTCTTTTCTCACTTTATTTATTTATTTAGTTTTTGTTGACCGGGTAAGTACACTAGACAAATCCTGCCTATTTTCAGACACGACCCGGGGGAGGGGGATACAGATGAATGCCAACTGACCTTGAACCAGATTAAGCTGTTGGTGGTATTTTTAGTGAATGAGGGAAATTTGGCCAGGACACCAGGGAAATTCCCCACCTCTTTTCGATAAGTGCCATGGGATCTTTAACATCCACCTGAATTACCACCAATCCAGGCAGATGGGACCTCGGTTTAACATCTCATCCGAAAGACGGCACCTCAGAAGTGCAGCACCCCTCTCATGCTGCACTACAGTGTCAGTACTAGGATATTAACCCAAGTGCCAGATGTGGGAACTGAACCCACAGCCCTCTGATCTCCTGGCCTCAGAGGTGAGTGCATTACCTACTGAGCCACTGACACTGGCAAACTTAACTCTCCTGCTCCAAGAAGATCCTGAACATCGATTCCAGCTGGATGGGTTGCAGTGGTCAGCCAGGGGAGGGAGAGGGGGAATGGTCTCTGCTTACAAGGCCCCCCACAACACCACCCTAAAACACTCAGAAGTTTGAAATGGAGCAGGAGCAGAAAGCTTGTGGTGGTCTGGTGTGTCATCCTGTCATTGGGATTGTTTTCCACCTTGTACTGTGTGCTTCTTCCTCCCTCCTGTTTCTTTCTTTCCCTATTGGGATGCCCCACTGGACTGGAGGAAGAATAGGGAGTGGGCTAAAATGTGCCCCCCTGAATGGGCGGTGCCTGTTGTCCGGCTGTGTGTGGTCTGTGGTGCTGCAACTAACTATGTGTTAAATGGCAGGGGCAGGTACGACAGGCTGGAGTGTTTTTTTTCCCCTTCAGACCACTGTTGAACACCTTTTGTTTTTAATGCTTAGACAAATTGTACAATACTATCGGTTACAAATAGAATACAGAAATGTGGATGTGATGCAGCAGTGCACTGGTACAGAGCTTGCATGCACCGAATGATTTGTTGTTTTCGTTCTTTTACAGGAACTGTTCATGATCATACCAGTGACAGAGTAGAGACAAAAAAGAAACCGCAGGAAGAGGGGGTCATTAGCCAGGAAAAAAAAATAATTGCAAGGAGAGATTTCTCGGCCTAAGCGGCTACAGAGACAGCCAAACTGACTTTAATCAGAAGGTGCAAGCAGAGCAGCAGCACTAGCTTGTAAAATGGATTTGTTCGCCATCAGTCCATCAGCTGCATCAGCTCAGTGAGACAGGCAGATGAACAGAGGAAGGAAGCATAAATATTTATGCAATCACCACAGTCCAGTCCACAACAGGTCAGGAGGCCCAGGTCAGTAAAAAAAAAATCAAAGACTCAATTGATTGTTTACATGACATCTGTTCTGAACTGTTGCAAGAACTTTTTTATTTTTGCAGATTTGAATCTTAAATCTTATTAAAAACTATGATATAATAAGACTGCATCATATCAGTCAATTCTACATATGGTTTAAATTTTAATTATTACATCCAAGCAGGCCAGAGTATCTATAAGTGATGATCTTTTATGAGTTTGATGCAAAAGCAGTATTATTCCTTCATGGTTTCTGTTTTCATTAAATTGTAATACTTGTTGCCAACTTATACAGTGAAAAGTACCAGCTACGATATGCAGCCTTACTAACATGCCATTTAATAGTCTGATACAGTCATTACACTGTCTGTGGGCAGTGTCACTGGGTCACCAGCTATTGGTAAGTCAATCAGCAGCACCCTTCCTCCCTTCCAGGGCCCACGTACATGAACTGTGTTAAAGAAGAGTTGCAGCAGAACTCTTTCACTTTGTACTTAACTTACACGAATGCACATTTCTCAGTATATCATAACTGAGATCTCTGTGGAGTCAGACATGCCTACATTCTTTCTGGTATTTTTATTTCTTGATTAGTGCTGTGCAGAATGCGGAATTCCACTGGTGAAAATTAGTCCAAAATTACCTTTCTGCCGGTAGAATTTCTACGGTAGTTTCACTGGTTCTTCTGTAGAATTCCACTTGCTGTGATCTGCAGAATAATATTCCATAGAACAGTATTTTTTTCAGCAGAAAATCGCTCTGCAACCATTTTAGTGGAAAATATTGAGATCTGCAGAAATGTTGGAGAAAAACTCATTCCGCAGTTTTTTGCCATGGAATTTTGCCATTCCGTTTCTGGCGTAATTTGGCAGAATTTTGGTGCAATTTCAAAAATTCCACGAAACTTTGTTCTGCCGGAATTTGAAAATTCCTCACAGCACTACTCTTAATGTTACTTTCATTGAACAAACAAGCAAAAGCAAAATGGAAAACGGAACCATGCTGTGTTGTAAGAAAAAGAAACAGTAGACACTAATGGAGTTGCTCCTGAAACCTCTCAAGTTGGATCCTCTTCATCCCAGTCCTCTTCTTTCACCACATCCTCCTTGCTGCATGCTGAGTCACCGTGATAGAGTGTGTCAGTTTTTCCAAAATGGTATTTGGGTGAGTTTTTCAATGTTAACTCTGAAAAGGGAAAAATAGTTCACTTCAATGCAAACCCTGCTGAAACTGAAGCTTTTGTCAACATCCACAAATACTACACTGAACTTGAAAAAACATCTGGAACACATCCATCCAGCATCTCTAGTGTCGTTCAGAAAGCTGTACAGCAGTAGAAGTGATACTCCACCAGCAGCCATCACCCACCAGCCGTGGTGAGAAAAAGATACGGGAAGAAGAAGAGGCAGAGGATGAATTCTCCAGCTCAAGCAGCAGCAGTACTTCATTACTAACGGCATCCTCATCATTCAGCAAGATGAAGAAATGTTCTATCCAACAACAATTATTTGCTTCTACAAAGAGTTCACTTTTCAGCCAGTCTTGGGTCGATAAGCTTTTTATTTAGTTTATAGTTGAAGATTTATGGTCATTCAGCATTGCTGAACAGCCTTCTTTCATCAGATTAGTTACTGGTCTACAACCCAACAAAAAAGTAATGGCACGAAAAACATTGACAGTCATAAAAGAAAAACATGTACCATAATAGAAATACAAATTTCATATCTGAATTCAGCAATGTCAGTAACATATGCACTACAGCAGACATTTGGGCTGTGCCTAACAGGAGCTACCTAGGTGCGATAGCTCACTAGATTGATCAGAAAACATTGACTAGAAAGTCAGCAGCATTGGAATGCATGCAGATAAAAGGAAGACATTCATGTGACGTTATTGCATCAAAATTTGAACAAGTTCATGTAAAATATTGCATCCAGAACAAGGTTTCAAAACTGTGACTGTCAAATGGGTCAAACTTTGTTAAAGCATTTAAGGAGTCTGGCAGAGATAATACCACAACCACACCCATCAGTCCCACAGGATTCTGGATGATGACTCCGATAATGATGGTGATGTCCACTGTGACCAGCAGCAAGGGGGAGGCAGCAGCCTTGCAGATGAAGATGACAATGACAGAGTCCGAGATGTAGTGATTTTCACTGACGTACGAAGGATTCTGGATGATGGTGATGAAGACATGGAGGAAACCTACAACCTTCCTTCACATCAGCAATGTGCAACCCATACCCTCAGGTTAATAGCCGTGAAATACTGTATATAGACTCAGCTACTGCAAGTCCTGCATACAAGAAGATCCACTGCAGCACAATGCCTCAGCTTTCTGCAACAAAGTTCACCGAAGTTCACATAAAAGTGAAATTGTTTCAGGCAAAACTGGTACCAAGCAGATTATCCCCAATGACACAAGGTGGAATTCTTACTGCAGAGCTGTAGAAAAAATAAGATCCATTATGGAAAAAGCTGAAGATGATCTGCATGACATCTGTGATGAACTTAGCCTCTCATGGTTTCAAACAACTGACACTGTTTTCATGGTGGAGTACTGCAAAGTAATGCAGCCTCTTGGAAACTCATTGGATATTCCACAGCAGAAACAAAATGCTACATGGGATATCTTCTTCCAACACTGGTGACATTAAAAAAGAAGTTGCTTGATATCAGATCACTTTTCCATTATGCCACTCCTCTTCTTGGTGTAATTGTGAGAGTTGTAGAAACTTGGTTTGGTATTAGTTCTCAACAGAGGGAGTTAATGCTATCCAGCATCACATTACCACAGTTTCGTATTTGGTGGACTGCCAATGAGGATGAAGCATGTGCAGCTAAAAACATGCTTGAAAATTAATTTTTTCTCATCAGGAAGATACTGATAGAGGAAGTCCATCATCTGAAGACAACCTTGGGGATGATGATGATTTCTTCAAATTCAATGAAAATCAACAACCAAGCCATGGTGGGGTTCCTCATGAGCTTAAGCAGCATATCAAAGACACAACTAAAATAGTAGACATTTTTCAGACACTCCCAACAATAAAGAAAGATTCTTATGTTACAATACTGCACTTCCATCAAGTGCACCAGTAGAAAGACGATTCAGTGTTAGTGGACAGGTCTTTACTGTTCAAACAAACTGAATAGGTGATGAAAACTTTGAAGTGCAGCTACTTCTACATTACAACAAAATGTACCGGGAATAGTAATATTCTGTTGTGAACATTTGTGACACTAAAGCAATAGTGGACTGAGGGCGGTGCTGGTGTTAATTACTGTAACTTCTTCAAAAATGTTTTTATGTGGCACTGCAACCCAGGCCTGTGCTGCCAACAGCTGTGCACTTGGCTTATACATCCCCCTATAGCGAGCATGACTGTTGGTATTTTGGATGTCAGGTAAAATGCTAAATATATGTCATTAGATAATGGGTAAATTGAAACTAGTATCCTCACTGGCTGAACGAGCCTTCCACCTGGGCTGTTATTTCTTAATAATGGCCCGCTTCAGAACAAGTACGAATTCTACATGCCCCATTACCCATGATATTATTGGGCACCCCAAATTTTGATATCAACAGCCAACATTTTTCTCCTCACTAGTCTCTCCCACCCCCCACCCCCACCGGCTGTCCTTTCACCGATCCACAGCCTCCTTTTTAACAAAAACATGACACCAAACTCATAATTTAGTTTTCCGCTTTCCTCCTACCTCATTAATACAGCCCGGCTCCACTGCAGATCTTGATTTGTGACCAGGTTTCTGCTTCCTCCACTCTGCAGCAAGGCGGCCCGCCAGCATTCCAGCACAGTCCAATTGAAACTACTGCACGCCTACGGAGTGCAAACACAAAATTCCTTTTTACACATTTACACAAGTAACAAAAACAAAATAAAAGATAAAACCACAAGGTTTTTCTTTTTGTGGTTCCCTTCCACGCAAATGACAGTTTCAGACACGACAGCTTCAGCCACACTCCTGACCCGCTTCACCTTTCACTCCCTGTCACAAACTGCACACCAGCATCCCCGACGGTGTCCCCAGTAAGTCAAAAAGCCATAGTGGCAGAGGAACTACTTTATTACAAATTTATCACAAAACCTTATTTAAACTAATCTTTTACCTTTTTTAATTATTTTTTTTTTCCTTTACAATGCCCATTTTCTAAGTGTAGTAATACCCTCCAGGGAGGGCGTTATGGGATATAACGGACCTTCAAGGGAATATAAGGCCCGCTGCCTGTGGCGTTGGGCCTCATTACGCCTCTGGTGGTCTGTTATATCCCAATAATGCCCACCCTTTCGGGTATTATTACTTACTTACTGTATTACTAACCCAAAATGAGCTTATCTCATCATGGTCATCTTATCAGCTGTTGCTATCTGTGATGATAACTAAACAAAAAAAGAATGCTAACAGTATTTGTTATGCCAGTTTATTACATTGCTATCCTAGACAATCATTTGAACTTAATGTTTCTCTTACTGAAAGTTATGCTATCTCATCTTCTTGATGTCTCCATCCGATGTATCACTACCCCCTCGAAAATGAGCTGATCAGTGCTGTTATTTAGCATAGCAGCCTTATGTTATATCCAGATCTCATACAAAAAATGGAAAACTGTTTCTTTATCTTTACACAGTTCTTTGACTCATCAGTAATTACAGCACTAAATCTCACTGATAAACATTTAAATTAATCTTAGCATGTGTGGTGTCTACAGTCTAACAATTAAGTAGTTTTTATTTGTTTTACATTACTTCTGAAAGTATGTGACTTATTGTATAATAATTAATGTGCTTCCCTTTTTCCCATTGGGGAAACCGTGGCGTAATTTGCCATTATAAAGGAGCATTTATAACGGCAAACACGCGCACGGTTTTCCCTACACTGCGCATGCTCAAACTTCTCGCTCCCTGTGTCCTTCCCGAACAGGAAATCATTCCCTTACATAAACCCACCATGGAGAGAAACTGCCACGGACACTCGGCAGTAAGTAATTTTTAAAATTACTTCAGCTGTGCCACACGGCTACTGGATGGACCCCCATGACAATATTTTAAATAAAGTGAAAGTGGACCTCCCGCGCCGAGGTAATCTGACTGCACTGGCACAGCAGTCTTTTTTTAATTTTATATAATTGCTGAGGTGAAAAAGAGCAGCCCAACAATTATATAAAATAAAATATGGGTCCCCATGTGTAAACTCGAATTTACACCCACCCTTGGGGTTTGATGCTACACATAAACCCCTCGGGTATGTGTAAATTCTCGTTACACACCGAGACCCATACTTTATCCTATATGTTATAGTCATGCCCATTGTGACAAACCTGTATTGTAAACTCAACACTAACAATAATGTGAGATGCAGTATCTGTTATTGTTAGTCGGCAGAAAATATCAGGGTCAACATTATTAATGGTCCGGGTAGCCCAAAGTGTCCATCGTTTCAACTCAAAATCATTGAATCATTCACAACGTACAGAAAGTTGTGATATTCCAGATTTCTACATACCATTTGGTGAATCAGTTAAGTTGCCTTCCATGGCTGAGTTTACAAATCTCGTGGCAGATTGGGCGTAACTATAAACAATGTCATGATCTACAGTATGTTTGAATATCAATGTACATGATTCAACAAATACAAGTCAACATTCATACTTGTTTTTTTGGGTGGGGAAGATATTACTGGTGGTCACTGGTAAATGGTGGCCTGGTCACGGTGCTATTTCATGTTTCTGATGTGGTGACGGTACATGACATTTACCAATCACAAATAGATATTTCATTTATTTATTGGCAGCAACAGATATGCCACTATACCAGAAAATGTAAAAATGGGTATTGATGTTTTTGAAGGGAAAACTGACATTAGTTGGTGCTGGAAAAAAAACTAGTGACTGACTAAGAATACTGCTACTTGAAGTAACTTGAGAAAAGTGCATTTCACTCTTCTTTTATAATCAGTGTATGTACCATGCTCCTTATCTACGGTGGGTCTGGTATGGTGGTGGACTGGTATGTACACCGCGCATGATTAACCAGGGCAACTCTTGCTTGTTCAAATAACCAGCCTCCTAATTTTAGATTTTCATGGTAGACACTCACTGATATTTTTTTTTTTTTTATTTCTTTGGCACAAAAATACAAACTTGCTGGCTGCCAATTACATTTAGCCAAAGCAGTCTTCTACCTGACATTCAGAAAAAAACAGCTAAACAGTCCTAGGCTATCTATGACTTTGGCATAGCCAACTTCTAGGGAAATGCCGGTTTGCTGTCTGGTAATATTGTTATCATCATCACAGTCATAAAATGTAGTTACCATCATCATCATCATCCTCCTCCTGATTGACAAGCATCACAATCAGTGATTAATTCACTGCATGAAAGAAAATGACAGAGAGCAAGCTACAACCACTGCACACTGACACTGGCTTGGCCTGGGTGGCTGCTGTTCCCATCAAAGTTGAGGAAAACTCATCAACTTCACTAGAGGTGCAGGAAGGTGATGACTTTACAGGTACTATGCATGTATAGGGTTTTTTTTTTTGGGGGGGTGACATCTCATCATCCTGATTGACAATTATCATTATAGAATGGCAAGAAACAATATAGCACACTGACTGGTTTATGAGCCCCAGACACAGTGATGTTATTACACAATAACATCACTGTATCTAGGACAGGCAGCAAAATCACTGCATAATCATTAAAAGAATCACTGCCCACGTCATGTGCGCCAAGGGAAACATGATAGTTTTAAACCTCTTGTTTTCACTTCACCACCCCGCCCCCCCAAACAAACGAGATGCTCATAGCAAATAAAACAGTAATCATACAGTCTCATACCCTGTGTTTTTTTTCTTTCTGGTTTTTACTCTGATACCTTCGCTTTCCCACTCTGATACCGCGCTTTCACTGAACCATGCAGACCGAATGGCTCACAAGACTTCAAGATGCACCAATGACGCTGCATCATCACTTCCAGAACAACAACAAAGTGCCCAGAAAAATGTACGTTTTGACCTCCGGTTTAATTTCTTATGTTTTTAATTTTCCCCCGAAGTGAGCGGCTTCACAGACCGTAACTGTCGGTCACGTGAGTCAGTGAAGCCATTCACTTCAAATGCCCGTACCATGTTCTATGGATCGTTCCACAACAACAACAGAAACACAAAACCTGCTGAATTAAATTACCTGGCCACTAAGAATTCTGTCTGTCTGTGTCTAGTAGTTGGGGGGGGGGCACAGAACACAAAGTGCCACAGAAACACTGGAGTGGACAACTGAGTCATGAAGCAGCAGCCCCACCTACTGGACTATTTTTTCTCCTTAATTCCAAAATATGCCTTCCACAGAAAAAATACAAACCTCAATAACAAAAAAAATCTAAAAAGCTTTTTATTACTATTAACAAATGATCCATTGTATAATAGCAATAAGGCACTCAGGGATGTGTATTGTGTAATAACATCACTCCTGGGATGGTGGAAGCACTCGGCTTCGCCTCTGCTTCAGCCTACCCCAGAAGTAACGTTATTACACAATAACACACACCTTGTCATGCCTTGTTGCTTAATTATCAGTGATTCATTAATTTCATGAAAGGAAATGACATACAGAAAGCTAGAGCTGGAGCAGGAGCCCATGGTGACAGTGTGACCCACTGCACACTGACACTGGCTTGGCTTCCATGGCCATGCTGCCCCTGTCATAGTTGAGACAAACTCATCAACTTCACTGTGGAGGAGGGAAGTTGATGACTTGGCAGCTACTATGATTGGAAAGTTTTTTTTTGGGGGGGGAGGGCATTTCTGTACAACCCCCAATAAATGCACACCCAGTGGTAAGCACATCATTACTCATTCATTCTCAATCTTTCACAGCTATGACTGATGAGTCACTCTGACCGGATGCCAGTGCATCACACTAGCAGTAGCACCAGATTGGTTACTGTGGGATCAGCAGCAGCCGCTTTGGCTGAGCCTGTAACCAGGAGCGTGTCATTGCCAATTTTTTGTGAATGAATCAGTGATAGCTGGTAGCTGCTGCATGGTCTTTGAGGGGAATGTATTTGATAAAGGAGACATGAAAGTAGGGAGCGGAATGTTTCTTTTTTTAATTTATTTATGTATTTTACTTTTTTAAAATTAATGGAAATTTAGGAGAAAAACTGTGTTCTCCAAATACTACCTACGGTCACTCAAACTGGACACTACACATTTTTGCATTCGCTTGCGTGCATGAGCAAGGAACATTTTGGGACAGTAGGACTTATTGGAGGTGTGTGACTGTCCTGCCCAATGGTGTGCTCCATGTAGCAGGTGCGTCCCTTACATACCAATACATCAGGGAGTTGGCTATGACAGTAGCTTGGCAGCATTGGTCTTCACTGCAAGGAAAAGTGCCGCTGCAATCAGCTGTCGTAATGTATGCCTATTTAGCATATTAATGTCACCCTTATCTCCGGTCCAGCTGCACGTCGGTGAGACCAGCTGCGAAGGCAATCTATCCCACTTCCTCCCTCTGCTGCTGCCATCTCCATTCCCTAGTTCCCTGGCTCACTCTCTGGTTAGAAAAGAAATCCCTCCGACTTCCTCCCTCTGCTGCTGTCCTTCGAGTTACCTCATTCCCTGGCTGATCCTCCACCTGCAACTTAATCCCTCCCGCTTCCTCCCTCTGCTGCTGTCCTCCCCACTCACTCGTTCCCCGGCTCACCCTCCAATTAAAAAAGAAATCCCTCCCGTTTCCTTCCTCTGCTGCTGTCCTCCCTGCTCCCTCATTCCCCGGCTCACCCTCCAGTTAAACAAGAAATCCCTCCTGCTTCCTCCCTCTGCTGCTGTCCTCCCCACTCCCTCATTCCCCGGCTGACCCTCTGCCTGTAACTCAATCCCTTCTGCTTCCTCCCTCTTCTGCTGTTCTCCCTGCTCCCTCGCTCCCCAACTTACAGCACTATGAAGGTGGCAGTGAGGTAGTTATGGCCATTCATAGTGGTTTGCAGTAGAGTGTGGGCAAAAAAATATCACAGCTGCTGTGGAGTGTGCATGAGAGACATAGAGGGGAGCGGCAGCCATTGCGGATCCAGCAGTGCCTGGAGCGAGTGACCAGTGGAAGAGGAGGCATTGCTTCACTCACCAGGGGGACACTCTCCATCCCCAGCTACTCAAAGATCTTGTGCATCCCTATAGGAAGGTACTCGTGATCCAGTAGTCAAAGGTCTGAGTTAGCAATAAGCAAAGTCCCTATCCTGAGCGGAAATTAGAGCAAAGCCCTTAATTTGCCATGCTCATGTAAGTTCCATGCACAGTATGAGTGTTCTAAGCTTGTTTGAATATAGCCTCCTGGAAGGCATCCCTACCTGAGGCTCTAACATGCATGCTCAGCACAAGGCACAACCCCCTGCAGACCAGAAGGAGGTATTGTATATGTCTATATGAAACATAGTGACTTTTAAGTGGCAATGTACAGTAGTTTGAGCATTCCAATCCTGTTTGTGCCCATACACTAACATGCACCATCCTGAAAGAGTAATGACCTCTTTGCATGTAGAGGGCCCTTACGAGTAATTTGCTTCTCATTGGAGTCTTGTTATTTAATGGTTCCAAATGTTTTCTCTTTGCATTGAGTAGAGGGCTGTCTCTTCTGCAGTGTGTGGTTCTATCCTTCCTCTAACATCCTGTGAGCAGTCCCTCCTGCAGTATGTGGTCCTCCTCCAACATCTCTGAGTATCATGCAGCGAATAACAGAACAAAAACTCAGCTCTCCGCTCAGTCCCCCCCCCATTTATTTTAATACCTTACAGTCATAGATGCCTACACTCTGCTGGCAGAAATCCAGAGTCCATCTAGTCTTCCTGTATAGGTCTTAGTACCAAAAAAAAATCAGCAGTTCCAAGTACGTGGGAGCCAGGGCCACAGAATTACCAAGACCTAGTATGAAATCTGGGCTCATAATACCTCACCACAAAAAGCACCACAAAATGTTAAAGTGCTAAATCGTTTTACTGCATATAGCATACAATCCGGGTCGCCCCTGAAAAAGGGACCTCTGGCCTCAGCGGGCTCACCTGGTTATCAAAATGCAATAAATAAATAAATAAATAAGCCAATATTGAAAACTTACACGCAAGAAGCAGCAGTAGAAAAAATGCCAACATTTTCTGTGTGACTGTATGCTTTATCAAGGAAGAACCATAGATTGAGTGCTAGTGCCATATAGATATTACTCCAGTGGCAATATCATAATACCCCCCCTTACCCTATCTCAGTAAAAGAATATATTTTTCTATAATCCGTGGTAGTCTTGTGGTACTGACCTCTTGCATGATATCTGTGCCAGTGTAAAGAACTACCCCTCATATTTGACAGTACACCTACCACCTCTTGTGCTCTCCACACATCTACCCACCCTGGGATGGGGCCAGATGGGGACCAGCCCAACTCTCACCTCACCACTTCTCATGTCCACGGCCAGCAACCAACTGTCTAATGAGTTCAATCTATCAATATACACCAACATGCATCTAGTGTGTGTAGCTATAGCACAGGCCCTGCAGACTGGCTCTTAAGCCTCACTGAAAGGAGTGTGATGGTCCATCTCTCAAGTCCTGTCTATCTATACACATTGCACACTAGATGAGTGTTACTATATGTAATGCCTAGGTGGTGCTATCCCAAGGGCTACTACCCCTGCCTGCTTGGCTAGTAGCAGGTTAAGGGGCCTAGGTTCAGTGATGGGTGCCTCCACCCAAAGATCAGGGTTGGTATTAGTCTGACTGACCAGGCCACAGCCCTCTGGGACTCCCCCTTGTCTCCTGCTAGTGGCCCACATAGTACACAGCATTTACCTTCTTAATACCCCGATAGGCTTTACACATACACCTAGATTTAGCACTTACCCCCAGGACTGGTTCCTTCAGCTTGACTCTGGAGACCCCCTGTAAAATAAGGTGATGCAAGACAAAAACAACTATGCAATACCTTAGGTGTAAACGGACACCAGTCTGGCAATGAGCATTTGGGCAAGCTAGCAGAAGCCTTTTGGGAACCCCCATTTGTAGGGGGGTTACACCCTTCCTTGCCTAGAAAAACTTAGCGTCCATGTCAAGTGGGTACCATCACAACAATTTCAAATGCAAAGTTCCTAGCACATCTATTCCACTAACAGATAGTGCCTATAACTTTTAAATCATTAATCAACAGATTAGACTTTTACCATATACATTCTTTGTATTTCACAGTATACTACTTTTCCTAAATCACATTACACACATTTTTACAGAGATTACTCATATGTGCACTGCAGTATGGAATCAGGTTATTACTTCCTGCACATGAACAATGAGAATGTGGACCCTTTCCTATCAGCTACCCTGGGGCTTGATGGGGCAGAGGCACCATACCTAGAGGGCAGAACAATCAGCTGGGAATTAGCACTTAAACTCAGTTTGGGCAGTGAACTCTGGGACACAAACACCCTTGTGGACTACGTTGACAGGCGAATCCACTGGCCTCCCAGGGGAATTATAGCTGAGGCATACTATGGGTTTGACAGCTTGTCCAGTCTCCTTGGGGGGGAACAGCCACAGTCTCAGTACCTTTCACTTCAATCTCTGCACTTTCTTCACTGGCAAGGGGGGGAGGCTCTGTCTGAGTGGGAGAATTTGGACTTGGAGCACTGTCAGCCCCTGGCTCCATGAATTCAGGTTCACTCTGGCACTAAAAAGGGGTCACACTCAAAGTACTCTTCGGGTTCTGGCATGTCAACAGTCTGTCTCAAATCATCTGTCTCTCCCTCAGGTAAATCACACAGTTCCACCATACACAGTGACTCAACCTCATCAGACCTGACACTTTGAACTTCACTCTCAGGGAGCATTGGCTCCAGGGATGAAGCTGGGGGGTTAGGCAGTTCGGAATGCCCAGCTTCATCCCCACAATTGACCATGGGGTTGCCCCGAGACAGCTGACTCAATTCATAAGAGGGGTAATAAGCATAGTTAAAGACAAAGAACCTCTGTGCGCAAACACTGAGGCAAGGGTTATCCCAAAGGGCATTTGGCTGGGAAGCCAAGTTTCAAGAAAATACAAAATCACACATGCCCACACAATGCAAAGCATCATGGGCTGCATATGCAAATCACCACATAATGTTATGCTGGTTCAACTTTAAGCATAATTGCATGGTGCTGAAAGGCCTCTCACACCGTTTGCAAAGGGTGCTAACAGATGACATAGACACATGTTTCATCCTAACAGGACTCATCAGTGTGCCTCATCTGTTTGACAGCCCAGTGAAATGAACCAGCTACCCTAAGATGGTCTGTCTGGGTTATGTTGTGGTGAACCCATTAAAATAAAAAACTATTTAAAAGACAAAGAACCTCTGTGCGCAAGCACTGAGGCAAGGGTTACCCCAAAGGGCATTTGGCTGGGATGCTAAGTATCAAGAAAATACAAAATCACACATGCCCACACAATGCATAGTTGTACTCATTTTCGTCCGATGTGGACTGACAATCATTTCCAGTTTGGACAGGTTGTAGAGAACACCTGAAGTCTGTGACCATTGGGGCAGGCTTATTTTGTCTTTGTCTCACAGCAGTCCGAGTCACTGATCCAAGGGGAGCAACCTCTGGGGGCTCAGCTTCAATCAGGATTTGGCCAATGGGTAACAAATGGTTACAGTGCATGGTCTTGATATCCTTTGAATTGTTTTCAGGCCGCATTTTATTCACAGGTAAGTCATTCAGTTTGCCTACTACTATATGGGGAAGGTGGTGCCACCAATCAGCAACTTTGTGCTTGCCATGCAATCCCAGATTTCGCAGCACCACACGGTCTCCAACTTGAAGCTCCTGGGCCTTTACCTTTCTATTGTATCTCTCTTTGTTAGCTCAGTTTCTCTTTGCAGCCGTGGTCTGAGCTAGTTGGTATGCATGGTTCAATTGAGCTTTTAGCTTTTGCACATACTGAAGGTAATTCTCAGCTCTGACTCCATCAAGAGAAATCCCAAAACAAACATCCACTGGTAACCGAGCTTCCCTCCCAAACATGAGGTGATAGGGAGAGAACCTGGTAGCATCATGTTCGTACAATTATAGGCGTGGACCAAGGTGCTAATCTGCTGGCTCCATTTGGGCTTGTCTTTCCGGTGGAGAGTACCCAGCATGTCGAGCAGGGTGTGATTGAAGCATTCTGGCTGGGGGTCTCCCTGCGGATGATAGGGGGTGGTTCTTGACTTCTGCACCCCATAGAGAGAGCATTTCCTTGATTAAGCGATTCTCAAAGTCTCTACCTTGGTCAGAATGAATTCTTTGGGGGGCCCCATAGTGAACAAAGAAATTCTCTGTCAGTACCTTGGCCACGGTGGATGCCTTTTGGTCTTTGGTGGGGAATGCCTGGGTATATCTGGTAAAATGGTCAGTGACTACCAACATGTTACTGATATTCCACTGATCGGGCTCCAAACTTAGAAAGTAATACAAACTAACTCCATGGGTTTTCTGATGGTGATGTTAACTAGGGGGGCAGTCTTTTGTGGCAGAGCCTTTCTCTGTAGGCAGTGACTACAAGTTTGTACATGATGTTCAACATTGGCCCCCATCTAAGGCCAGTAGAATCTGGACCGTACCAAGTCAAGGGTTCTGTCGATACCAAGGTGGCCCATGTGGTTGTGTAGGGACCTCAGTACCAATTCTCTGAATTTGGTGGGCAAGACCATCTGTTGCTTGTCTACTTGACCCTCCCCCCCCATTTACTGTCTCTCTGTACAGCAACTGATTTATTAACTTCAGTTTAGGACCCTCCTTGTTCAATAGTGCAGTTCTCAAATCAGAGGATCGCAGCTTGGACACATCTTTCCCGCGTAAAGGGCTTCGAGGGCTGGTTGGATCATTGGGTCTCAAGACTGAGCTCGCTGAAGGCTGTCATTATCAAACTGGGGCAATGCACTAATGTCTAGTGTGGAAAAGTGACAATATGCAGCTGGTATACAAGTGTCCAGGGGCCCCAAACAGTCTACCAGGCAGTCTACTGGGTCTGTGGACATTGGTTCATTTTTTTCAAACTTTTGGCACAGGGCTCTAATGTCACGCTCAGACAACCTCACCCAATCACCTCTGGAATTAGGCCTCCGGGAGAGGGCATCAGCATCTATGTGATTCAGACCCGATCTGTATTCAACAGCATAATCATAAGCGGACAATGCAGAAAGCCACCGATGCCCGGTAGCATCCAGTTTAGCTGAAGTCTGCACATAGGTCAGTGGATTATTCTCTGTCTTTACCAGTATCTTTGCTCCATACAAATAGTCATGAAATTGGTCAAAAAATGGCCCACTTCAATGCCAGAAACTCCAATTTATGCACAAGATAGTTTTTTTCTGATGGGGTTAGACTCCTACTGGCAAAGGCCACTGGTCTCAGGCCATTTTCATGCTCCTGATATAACACAGCCCCCAAACCTTGTAGGCTAGCATCAGTGTGTAACATATAGGGTTTAGCAGGGTCAGCATAGGCAAGAACAGGAGCATGGGTGAGTTGATTATATGATTTCGTGGAAAGCAGCCTCATAGTCAGATGTCCATCAGGGCCCAAAAAGTTCACCCTGGCCGAAGTATACTCTCTCTCTCTGCCTCAGTGGGAGCCATTCTCTTGTATTTTTTGTTCTGGGAGGGTAACCCTGGGTAATATTCAACAGTGGGCGAATCACTCTTGAGTAGTTCTTTATGAGCCATCAGTAATAACCACACAAGCCTAGGAATTGCAATTCTTTTAAATTGTGGGGCTGGGGCCAGGTGGTCAAGGCCTCAACTTTGCTAGGATCAGTCTCTATCCCCTCGGTGGACACTATGTGCCCCACATACTTTACTGATGTCTGAAAGAACTGGCATTTATCAATGGACAGCTTAAGGCCGAAGTCTTCTAGTCGGTCCAATACTTTAAAAAGTCAGCTGTCACGTTCCTCCAATGAACTCCCAAACAGAATAACATCATCCAAGTATACGAGGCACTTCAACAAGTTCATGTCCGCCACTGCACATTCCATCAGTCACTGAAAAGTGGAGGGGGCACCTGAGATCCCCTGAGGCATCCTCATAAACTCATAGAACACAAGTGGACAGATGAAGGCTGTTTTCTCATGGTCTTCTGGGGCCATGGGGATCTGGTAATATCCACTGTGATGATCCAACACCAAAAACAACTTGCTTCCATTCAGGCTGTCCAAAGCATCCTGAATACAGGGTATGGCATATTGATCGGGGATGGTCCGCCTGTTAAGGGTCCTGTATTGTACACACATTCTTACAGTTCCATTCTTTTCCTTATCACCACAACAGGTGAAGCATCAGGGCTTCTGGATTCTTGTATCACACCAACTGCAAACATTTCCTGCAAGTGTCTTCTTACATCATCTATATCTGCTGGCGCTAGGTGCCAGGACCTCTTACGGAATGGCCGTTCATCTTGCAGGCATATGTGATGCTCAGCTCCTCTGACACATCCCACATCCCATTCCTTCAGTGAAAACACCTTATCTCTCTGGGCAAGTCTCTAGCTGATTCTAGTCTTCCAGTCCGCTGGCAACAGGGAGTCACCAAAGTCAAACAAGTCTGGTGCCACTCGGTCTGTCACTCCAGAGGGCTTGTTACTAGGTAACACTGCAGTGTCTGCACAGTGTACTGTAGCTAAGGTGCAACCTCTATTCACCCGAATTTCTTGATCTGACACATTGTGGACCTGGACCATGACCCGTCGAGCATAGGCATGGGCATGAGCAGGTAAAATACTGGGCTTAGTCAGCAACCCTTCCAGCAATTTTCCATTGCCTGGCATGTCCAGCATGAGTATCTTATTCTTGACATCTTTCCGTAAGCGGACCTCCCCTTCTAGGGTGCACTGGGTGTTGGGGCCAGGAGTATTGACTCAGGATCTTTCTTCCATACCACCCTGACTGGTTCATCTTGATCCACCTCTCTGGCATTTTGCCGTGACTCATACACTCTCTTAATCAAGGCAGGAATCCTCAGACCCCTACCAGTTTGTTGCCCCTGTTTCTCATAGCATAGCTGCGCCAATCTCCCAAACATGTGAGCATTTGTCCTGATTAATAGAGGAACCCCATCATACAGGCCAGTAAGGGGACACACCAACGCTAAAGTCTCCACTTGCTCTGCCACTCCAGCCACCGAAGTAGGGAAAGATAACCAAATCCTGATATACCCAGCGTAGGGTTAGACCTTTTCGCTCAACCCCCAGACGTGCAGTCCTTCCAAAGGCTGTAAGGGCACATCAGGCAAATGCATTCGATACCAGTCGTGAAATATTATAGTTACTTGGGAGTCACTGTCGAGCACAGCCCTAGTATACACTTCATTCACCTTTACTGTTGTCTCCATGGAGGGGCCCACTACGTCGGACCATTCCGGTGGCACTGATGTTGGTGTGGATCTGGCCTGGGCTTTGGTAGCGTAGCTTTTCCGCATAGCCCCCCCTGGTGGCGAGTTATTATTTAATCAAATCACAGCTAATAACTGGGCAGTAACCCTCTTCAAATTCTCTGGTGAACGGCAGAAGAAACGGCTGTGTCTGTCCTCTCCACATTGATGGCAAAAAGCAGGCTCTCGAGGATCTCATGGGGTTCATGGGCCATCTTCTGACTTTGCATACCACAGGAGTATTGGAGGGCTCATCTTTGGCTCGTGCTTTGGATCCTTGATCCTCAGGACTTCTACCAGGGTGAGGATTCGGTGCAGTCCGCAGCAAGTCTCCCACTAAAGCTCTCAGCTCTTGCACTTCTTCCAGTAGATTACCCTCAGCTTGGGGCTCCGAAGAAACAACATGCACTCCCACTCCACCTTTTGCCTCAGGGGATGCCTGATACAGGTCAGGTTCTCTGGCTGCTTCAATCAACTCTTTAATCAGCTCTATCAGCTGTTGGGCCTCATCCAAATCACTCCACTCTGGGGCCGGGCAGGTACCAACCATCCCAGCACAGGGCTCCCAGCCCTCTTCATCAGTCTCAGTCTCACTAATTTCCTTCATAAGATGACAGTACTCAGGAGGGTTAGCCTTCTTGTCTTGTAACCTGAAATTCAATATCACTACACTAGAATGTCTGGCTGACTTTAGGATATGGTCCAACTCTGACCCGGTTCAGTTTCTTTGTGGGCACTCCCCCTTTCCTGTGGGCCCTCTACAGAGCCCTCTCAATCCTGGTAAGAAATGCGGACAATTTCTCATTTTTCCACTGCCTGGCTGACTTGAACTTCCACAACATGTCATCCCCGACTCTGTACTGCCAAACACTCCCAGTGCAGATAGGTATTCAGCTGCCATAGCCTCTGGACTAGCTGCTCGCAAGAAACGGATGGCCTCCAGTGCAGGGCCCCTCAAACACTCCATCATAGAAACATGGAAACATAGACTTTGATGGCAGATAAGGACCACTTGGCCCACCTAGTCTGCCCATTTCCCTACCTACAGGATAAGCTGCAGATCCTGGTTAACCAACAGCCTATTTCTTCTTACCCCCACAAGAATTGCCTTATGTTTGTCCCATGTATTCTTGAATTATCCCACAGTTTTAGACCCCACAACCTCCTCAGGAAGGCTGTTCCATGCGTCCACCACCTTCTCTGTGAAAAAATACTTCCTCACATTGCCCCTGAACCCCCCCCCCATCTTTAAATTGTGTCCCCTTTTTCTTTCACATCTTTTTCTGAAAGATACTACCCTCTTGGACTTTGTTGATATTCCACTGAGGTACTTAAAAGTTTCTATCATGTCCCCCCTCTCCCCCCTTTCCTCAAGGGTATACATATTAAGCTCCTTTAGTCTCTCCTTGTATGACTTCTCTTGCAGACCCTGCACCATTTTAGTTGCCCTCCTCTGGACTGCCTCTACCCTGTCTATGTCCTTGTGAAGATGGGGTCTCCAGAACTGGACGCAGTACTCCAGATGGGGTCTCACCAACTGTCTGTACAGAGGGATAACAACTTCCTGTTTTCTGCTGGTGATGCCTCTCCTTATACATCCCAATATACCCCCAACCCCCCCTACTGCCTTCTCACATTGCTTGCTAACCTTAAGGTCATCTGATATGATTACCCCAAGGTCCCTTTCCATTTTTGTTGTTGTTACTACCCCTCCCCCATTATGTAATCTTCCCCCGGGATTTTATTTCCCAGGTGCATTATTTTGCACTTCTTTGCATTGAATCCAAGCTGCCATACTTCTGACCATTCCTCCAACCTTGCCAAGTCCCTTCTTATCCTTTCCACACCTCCTTGTGTATCAAAGCAGATCTTTGTGTCATCTGCAAAGAGACATACTTTTCCTTCTAGTCCCTCTGCAATGCCACTTATAAAGACATTAAAAAGGACTGGACCTAGTACTGAACCCTGCTGTACCCCACTAGTAACCCCTCTTTCTTCAGAGTGGACTCCATTTACAATTACCTTCTGTGTCCTGTTGTCCAGCCAATGTTTTACCCAGGCTACCACCCTGGAAAACCACTCCCAGGCTGGTTAATTTGACAATCTTTTGTGTGGGACTGTGTCAAATGCCTTGCTAAAGTCTAGGTAGGCCATGTCCAAAGCCCCTCCCTAGTCTACTACTTTGGTCACTCAGTCAAAGAAATCAATTAGATTCATCTGATGTGATCTTCCTGCTGTGAACCCATGCTGCCTTGAGTCCTATGCCCCACTGGCCTCTAGGTACTCAACAGTTCTTTCCTTCAGAAGTGATTCCATCACTTTCCCTACCACAGAGGTCAGACTGACAGGTCGATAGTTTCCTGCCTCTGTCTTGCTCCCACTTTTGTGAAGGGGAATCACATCCGCCTTCCTCCAGTCCTCAGGTACCACACCATCCTCCCATGATTTGTTAAAAAGGATAATTCAGTGGTTTAACTAGTTCTCCCCTTAATTATTTTAGAATTCTGGGGTGAATTCCATCAGGCCCCACTGCCTTGTCTACCTTCAGTTTTAGGAGAGGAGAAAAAAAAAACAGAGGAGAGAGTAAGGATTCCAAACAGCAGTGAAGGGGCCAGAAGTAAGACATGATGGGAATGGTGCAGTGCAACGGCTGTGGAGCAGCAGTCTTTTGGGAGACATTCTGGAGGATCAGCCTCTTTCTCTTTTCCCCTTCGAACATTGCCTTTCTTGTACAAAAGGGAGTAGCATAGCCCATCCATGTTTCCAAGTCGTCCTCCCCTGTGGGCACTGGGACTGTGCCTGAAAAGAGTCTGAGCTTTTGGTAAGAATCCAACTGTATCGAGGGAATTACTATAGGGGAGGAGGCTAGAGGAGAGCTCTTCGGAGAAGCTGGGGAGGTGGCTGGGGAGTGCAGGGGCGTGTGTTCCTCTGAAAGGTCTAGCACCTTTATAAGCTCTTCAGCAGTTCGCCCTTCAGACGCTAATAATTTGAGCAACTTATCCTTAAACCCTTTTATATGGGAGGACCCACCTGGGGTAGTCGGATCACTGTGCAGGTGAATGACCCTTCACCACTTCTGAGTACCTTCCAGCAGAATAACAGGGGGCACCTTCTCTGGATCTATTGGTGAGCTACATGAAAGCAACACTATCATAGTCTGTTCAAACAAATCTGCATCCCTCCCCTTCACCTCTACTTTGCCCAAACCCTTAACATGTTCCACAGTGGCTACAATATCACACTGGTAATCCCTAAGGGGACATCCAGTAACAGGAGAGCCAGTCAGGTGTATAACCCCTCAGCCTCACTCCACCCCATCATTCAGTGCACCAGCAGCTTATGCGGGGCAATTTTCAGCTTGGGCATAGCAAGATCCTCCATTCCCCCCCCAAAACTAAACATATCAGGGTAACTTCTTCCCTTGGCCACTAGAGGATGTGAATCCCAGCGGTGCCTCCAAGATGTAACCTCTAGGTGGCATTATCCCAAGGGCTACTACCCCTGCCTGCTTGGCTAGTAGCAGGTTAAGGGGCCTAAGTTCAGTGACTGGTGCCTCCACCCAAAGGTCAGGGTTGGTATTAGTCTGACTAACCAGGCCACAGCCATCTGGGATACTGGGACCCCCCCTTGTCTCCTGCTAGTGGCCCACACAGTACACAACATTTGCCTGCCCAATACCCCTGATAGGCTTTTCACATACACCTAAATTTAGCACTTGCCCCCAGGACTGGTTCCTTCAGCTTGACTCTGTGGACCCCCTGTAAAATAAGGTGATGCAAGACAAAAACAACTATGCAATACCTTAGGCATAAATGGACACCAGTCTGGCAATCAGCATTCTGGGCAAGCTCACAGAAGCCTTTTGGGAACCCCCATTTGTAGGGGGGTTACATACATACACACATATATATATATATATATATATATATATATATATGTGTGTGTGTGTGTGTGTAACCCCATGGGTCGGGTTGATGGTATTCTTGTGTTAGTGCTGTGCAGTGCCTCCATATGTATCCCCCTACCTGGGTTCGGGAAGAAAATTTTGCTCAGTATCTTGGCTAGGTTTGACACTCTGCACAGGGGCACCCAAGTAATCCAGACACAGGAAGCAATAACTGAAATGTCCATACCAGAAGTTGAGATTCTAAAGTGTGGCTTTTATTCACAACACAACTGAACAATAAAGCATAGATGGACCCCCACGGGGCTACACTCCCTGGTAATGAAGATTCATCCTGACAGACCCACATTTCTTCCACTGTATCCCTCAGGTTCTGATTCTCCAATGGCTCTCAGCCCTAGTGGTACTCTTCTCAGGACTTCCAGCATGGCACTCCGCCAGCATCCTGGACTACTATCCATTTGGGCATGGATCATTTCTTGGTGGCTCCCTACTATCACCCATGGGCACATACAGAGTCCATAAAGGGGAATATTCTCAAAAATCCCATGTCTGGGTACTTTCTTCGAACACTGGCCAAGTACCCAAGATAAAGTAACAGGTGTCCCAAAATGAACCCGTAGAGGTGAATTTGGTTACTCCAAGTGAGGGAGTCTCCCACCTCTTGCTCCCATAATTCATACCAGGACTTTCCTTTGTCCTAAAAAACCTCTTCTATAAAAACTCTAATGTTGTAGATTATCACTTTAAATGTATTTCACATTCAATCTACAGTCTCTGAATCTCCAGTGTCCTGACTTGTAACATACTTTTTTAAATGGCATAGTCCATCCCTGTAGACCTTCACATATTAAAGGTGTTCAAGTCACACACTCCTTAAGCACTGTACTTGGCCGTCCTTTCCTGACCCATAGTAGCAGATACTTAAAACACAAAGTGTCTGGTGAAACATAAGACCTTATTAAGAGCAGACTCACCCCTGATTGCAGGTGCCCCACAGGCTTTTCTCACAGGAAAACCAAACAAAATTTTCATGGTGCTGCAGCACACACATCAGGCAGCATTCTTCCTCTCTAGCCAGGCCAGGGGATTGCCCCTGGAAGCTGGCTGTTGGCTCCCCCATCCCTGCAGGGATGGGGCTCTGAACCAACTGGGGAGTGGTGTCCACCACTTCAACTAAAAGTACTTCTGTGTCCTTCTTATGATAACACACACCACTCTGCAACTAGATCTATATCAGAGCTGAGGACTCTGAGGGCCTGCACACAGCAGAGCACCTCCTACCTCCACTGAGTCTCCCACTAGACTGACTTCAAACCCCAACGTTCTACCTAACTCCCAGCTGCAGCATTCTATTGTGGTTTATGCTGCTGTGAGAATTCTAAATGATGTCATTTCTCCAGCTCTGCAGAGACTGTACACAGAGCAAGACAGAGTGAAACCCATCTAACTGGTGCTTCACTTGCTGCCTGTCCTGCCTACCACTAGGTCTAACTGGGATTCTTGTAACCCCGGGTAACAGGGGGTTACACTCACCCTGGACCAGGAAAATGACTGTCTGCAGTCATTAGTCTCCTGACTTAGGCCATCTCACCCTATGTGCTGACTACGGGGAGGTAGCACTATCTTCTCCTCTACCATGTGCCAGCACAGGCAGACAACACTAAGGGCCTAGATGCCTTTGGCTGACATATGAGCCCCTACTCTACCTGCTAACTATGGGTACCTAGTGGTTCTAGAAGAATTATCCAGAGCATAGCCCTAGTAGATCAGTACTGTGGCCCCTACTGCAGGTCAGGACCACAGCCTGTCTCACATCCCCCCTTGCCCTCTAGGGAAAACCTACCTGTCTTTAAACCAAATTCCCAAACACAAAACAAAGAGGGGAACCTCCCCCAACCCTAGACACCTGCAACCACACACAAGGAGCTAATACCATACACTATGCATTACTCCCCACATTCCCCCACAACCATACCTGTGGGAGGAAAAGTTACACATAATAATCACAACATCCTGTACTTTAAACACTACAGCTTTAAAGCACTGTGAGGAACTCTGCTGAGTCCCTCCTCCTCTTCTTGTCTTCTCTTCTTGTCTTCTTCAGGAACACCTGCAAGAAACAGAGAAAAACAAAACACACTCCTAATCTGCATACACAGTATATCTACACCCCTACCATCTAAACACTGGAGAATCCCCCCAATTTTTTTTTAGAAAAACAGAAAATGATATAAACAGTAAAAACAGTAGAAAAACAATGACATTATTTACAATACACAATAATTGGGGGATGGAGTGCTCTAAAAGTCCCTTCTAGTGACAACAGTGCCCGAAGGCAAGTCCAATAAAGAGTCTCTCCTGGGCCAGAGCCTGGTGAAGCACAGTTCTGGCAGGACAAAGTCTTGAAGGGGAGAGTCTTTGAGGACAGTTCAAACATCTGGAGTCTGCTAGTGTCGGGTGTGTACTGCAAATGTCAGAAATAGAAAAGTCTGGACTTATCAGTCCCTTGTAGAATGAAACTGTACACCACTTGGTTCCCTGCCGAAGACTCTCCCTGGCAGCATTCTTCTGATACAGCCGGGCAGACATCTTCCAAAACACGACATGAGGGCACATCTGGAAACAGCTGGGATGATGTCATCTAGGAGATAGAACCTTGGAATAGGAAAGAGAACACAGCTGGTCTGAAGTCATCCAGCATCCCAGGCGATGAATCGGGATACAGCTGGGTTGGTGTCCTCTCTGGCTATGAAGTCATCTAGTGGGCCAGTCGATGGAATCTGGAAGGCCAGCACACTGCAGAACTGATGAATGTGGGGCACCTGAGTCCTGGAATGCCAGACTGGTGGAATAACATAAGTACGGCAAGGGCTGGATAGCAGCACTGGCTACCACTGCTCTGCTCTCCATTTGGTAGGCATGGGCACATTCACAGGTTGGTCTTTGCATTGTGGCCAATAACACAATGGGTCAGGTGCATGGATTATTACCCTGTATGGGTGCTCATAATCCACACTGTGAAAGGTTTCATGTCCCTCTCCATTGACAATTCGAACAGTGTCAATAAACGGTGTCCCCGCCTCTTTTCCACTAGCCATATTTTACTTGCAACATTCTGTCTCTAACATATTTATTTGCACCAGGATGCACATATTTCATTGCCTCTTCCATAATCCAGGATTTCCTGCTTTTATCAATCTCCTCCCAGATTCTCCAAGGAAAGGTAGGAAAGAATATCCCATAGATTTCATTCGCTTTCCTACGAACCAGTCTTTCCTCTTTACTGCTCTTGGTCAACCTGCAACCTGTGGCCTGGCTTGGGGGTGACCAGTCCTGGTTCTGCCAGCTTTGCATACTCAATGAGACATAGAATGGATCTTTAACTCTTCCTTGTGGGAGCAGAGCTGCAGAGTCACTACTCTCTTCTATCGATTCCTCTGAGGCTAGAGTTTGAGGCTGTGGATCTGTACCTTCTTCACTAGGCCACATAGGTTCCTCCTCTTCTTCCTCACTGAGAATCTGTGCCCAGGAATGAGCAGTCATCTTCACTCCTGAGACTGTCCACTCTTCGCTGGGCGCAGAGGTCAACACCTCCCACTCAATGGCCTCTCTCGTCTCATCCTCTCCTATAAGACTTGGACTGGGCGCTTCTACCTATGGATCTGCTGATGCTCTTCCCACCCTGTCTGTCAGTGACCCAGACTCAGACACATCAGAACTCTGTGCTGTCTGTCGATCTGCACCCTCTAGCTTTATGCCACACTCTGCTGAACTTCCCTCATCAGGCTCCACCTGGTGCTATATGCTGCCAACTGCAGGTTCTTGAAGCTTTGTCCATGTGGGAGCCAAATGAATCTTGGGTGCTTTAATCAAGCCAGATTTCTCTAGGCACCCAGAACAGTGAGGTACCATTAAGATGTCCCTTCCAGCATTTAAGCACATCATACATACTCGTACTGGATATCCAGGAATCGCCACATGAGGAGGCAGTCATCCCCCATAGTAATATCTCTCAATATCTCTCAACCTGTTAACATAGAAACATAGACTTCGATGGCAGATAATGACTGCTTGGCCCACCTAGTCTGCCCATTTCCCTACCGAGAGGATAAGCTGCAGATCCTATTTAACCAACAGCCTATTTCTTCCTACCCCCCACAAAATTGCCTTATGTCTGTCCCATGCATTCTTGAATTCTCCCACAGTTTTAGACCCTAAAATCTCCTCAGGAAGGCTGTTCCATGCGTCCACCACCCTCTCTGTGAAAAAATACTTCCTCACATTGCCTCTGAGCTGTCCCCTCTATCTTAAAATTGTGTACCCTTGTTCTTGCACATCTCTTTTTATGAAAGATGCTACCCTCTTGCACTTTGCTGAGTCCACTGAGGTACTTAAACATTTCTATCATGTCCCCCCCTCTCCCTCCTTTCCTCAAGGGTATATGAGGTGGACGAGCTGTGGTGGTTCATATCCCTATAGTTTAGGGTGATGCCAGATACTGTGAATCTGGAAGGAGAGGCTAGAGACGTACTGTAGAGCCAAGATGCAAGGTTTATTAGCCACAGTTTGAGCACACAGAAAAGACTTAGCATTCATTAACACTATACACATAAGAAAGAGGGAATAAGGTTACCAGGACCACAAACTGGCCCCACTAATGTCCTGCAAAAGTCCAGGTTATTCAAGTCTTAAAGGTGTCATGATCTGATGCACCAAGCTTGGGTTTCTAGTATTCTGGTCGGCCGACTGCTGAGGGTGAAGCTAAGGAAGCGCTTCCTACACAGGCCATAAAATGGAGCGTCCCCCAGTGAACCAAAAACCAGTAAAACACTGTAGGCCTCCTGGCCCTGGGAAGAAGGTGACTCCTGGCATTGCTGAGGCAATGTCGACAGGGCAGTGCCTGGTCGAGGATGGGTGTTGACACCAGGTTTTAGGGGAAGAGAACCTCCTCTGGGGATGTTGGCTGCGGTGACCTCAGGCAGGTGCTCTCCAATCGAGGAAAGGATGCTGGGTGCCATGATCCACTGGACAACCTCTGGTCAGGTCCCCGGAACCCTTACCACCTCACCCCTGCAGCTTCAGAATCCGACAATCTTCGGTGTGACCTCTTGATGCATCACTGGAACATGAGCCACCTATGGACAGTACAATCAAGAGTGTGGTGACCCTTGGTGTGGCCTCTTGTGTGGGCCACCAGTACTTATGCCACCTCAGGGAATGGGGCACAGAGTCTGGCAATCCTTGGCAAGGCCTTGGTATAGGCCACCGGTACTGTTGCCACCTTAGGACAATGTCTATTCGGGAGAATGGGCAATGTGACTCCGAGTTCAGCGGACGACTTAAGTCCCTCAAGCTAGATCCAGGGCAGCCCCTAATCTGACTCACTTTGGTGGGCCCTAGCTACCAGTTGGCTACCACTTATGACCCGCAACTTGAACCTGGGGCGTCATGGTGAACATTTGGAGTTGTTGGAGGTCGTTGGAAGTTGGTGCAGGTGATACTGGGCTTCCCGGGGACCTTCCCTCGGTCGAAGAGGCACAGGAGGACTTCTGGATGAGGTGTAAGGTGAGAGGTGTGAGGTGTGTGCAGGCGCCCCTGGAGTTCAACCAAGATTTCTGTCCTCTGGGGAATGCACAACCAAAGAGTGATAAGGCTTCTTCTCCTGGAGACTGCTACATGGAAGGTTCACTGAGTCTGTTTCCTGGCCAAATAAACTGACTCAACACACTAAGGAACCCGACTACATGGCAGACTTCTGCAAAAAAATGACCGAGGCTGCTACTGGGGATCTTCTGGAGGGAGTTACACCAAAGGGACCCAGGGGATTCGCTTCAACCTCCTAACAGGGAAGCCGACATCCATTGCCTTGCTGTCCTTCACCCTCCCTGGTCAAACTCTTTCTCCCTCTCTCCAGTCTCTGAAGATCCTCCTCTAGGCTGGGGAAGTCCTGGCTACCTGCCAGGGGATTGGCTCCTTCATCCAGAGGTCAGCCTCCTGAAGCTGGGTCAGTGGCTTAAACAAAAAAATCTCCAGATTTGAATCTACCCTAGCCACAGAGATTGGCTGAGAGGGCTCAGCCTGGCTTCCTTCTCCACTGGGGACAGGATTGTTGCCCAACTAGTCTGACTGGCTAGGTGTCGGTCTTGAGCCGGGGAAAGGAGGAGGAAAGAAAGAAAAAAAAATTTGTTTTCTTTTAAAACCCTGAATTTAGACTTGTAGGATTGTCTGCTGGAGTTGAGCCTGTTCTGTGTTTCAGAGGGTCACCAAAGCTTTTCAAGGGTTCCACATTAAGCTGCCAGGGTCCCCATAAATGTCTGACCCCTCATATCTCTAAAGATCCCCTGTTTTCTGTTGTGCTTCCAATTTCCTTGGGGCACTACAGATTCAGGCCCGCCTAACAATACATGTCCTCATGTATTTCCCAAATTTTTACCTTCTGAATCTTAAACTCTTTGACAGTTTCATCCATAAACAATGACATATTCCTCACCCGTGTTATGGTAACAAAACAGTCATAACAGCTTACAGATTATAAACTTTAAATCCTTAATTCCATGTTTTCCTATCACTATAAACATTATGGTAATGGTTTTGTCAGTGTATGAGAAAACATTTATGACTCCTTGTGTCTTTAAAGCTAAAATTTACATCTTAGAACATTTCAGTAAACCATATTTACAACTGGGCTGTGGTCTTGGCTCTTCTTTCATTTTTCTACTTGTATGTGAACACCCTTTGTACCACTTCAGTCACATACCTCTGAGGGGGTACCCCAAAGTTTGACTTCTGGGATCTATGTTGAGGGGGTTCTAAAGCTTTGGCTACTGGAGGGTGTGGCACCATTGGATACAGCCATGGGGTTGGTACCTAAGTGGGGAATGACCTTGGGGGGTGTTCCCTTGGTTGGGGATAGCTTCTGCCTCTCCTTGTTTATCCGTCCATCCCACTCAACATTAACCATGCAGGACTTCAACTGGTTTCGGTGTACCACCTTCCGAGTCTGTGTTCCATCCAAAGCCTGGACTTGGTAGATTTGATATCCTGGGCATGGGATTTCTGAGATGACAAATAGGTTGGGCTCCCACTCAGAAGATGATGTCCCACCTCTCCTTGACTTCACCATCACTTGCTGTCCTATGAGTAATGGCTTTTCCCGATTGCAGACATCATCTGACCCCCTCCCATCTTCTTGGGTTGCATGCACCTTTAGAATGGCTGGTGACTTGGGGTCTGCTCGAGGAGAGGTCCTGTTCTCATTTTGATGATGTGCTTCAACTGCGTTGGTGGTCACCTGAATGGAGGGCAATACTTGCATGTTTAGCCAACTGATACCAGTCACTGTGGCCCAGACTGGATCTGATTTTCTCCCTGGTTCCTTCTTGGGTGCCATGTGGAATTCGGGTACCTCTGGACACAACCGCTGACTGGTTCACTCATCACTTACTTCTGGGCAGTTGGTCCCCGTGGGTCTTTTCAGTTCCTGAAGACATACAGCATTCAACTGGATGCTCTCCTCCCCCTGTGAGGGTGTCTGCAAATCCACTAACCGTCTGTGGAGCCTCTCCTTCTCCTGCTCCAACATGGTCAACTTGGACCTATAGTTTGCTAACTGTGCTTCGTGTTCCTGTTGTTGCTGTCCTTTGGCCTGCATCTCTAACAGCAGCTTACGATTCAGGTCTCTGGCCAGAATCTGGTATTCCTGGATACTCTTTGCATACCCTGCTCCTGACACTTCATGGTGACGTACTTGCTCAGATTGTTCTTTGATCTTCTGAGCTTGTTGTTCTAGACTTTTTCTGAAGTTGTGACATTCTTTTTGCAGTTCGGCCTTCTGCTTCACGTACTCTGCCACTCACTGTGTAAGCTCCTGATACTGGGCCTCCCTTTGGCCATTCTGGTCCAGAACTTGCTGGATCACATCACAGACCATTGCTCTTGGTGTCTGTGCATGATGCTCGGTTCTGACTTCCCAAACTCTTGGTGGGCTTCCTGATGGCGTTCTGACAGCTTGGCTGCATTGATTAATTTTCTCCATTTCCATCTTGGTCTCTTCGTACAGCTGGCATCAAGCTCTTTTGATCTCATTGCTCCCAGCATCACTCCTCTGACATGGCTGTGGAATGGGCCCAGTGCTTCCTTCACTTTGGCACTTAGGTCTGCTTTGCTTCTCCCATCTGTCCGGGTGTCTTAGACCTCGGTTCCTTTTCTTCCTGAATCTGTGTGGATGTTGCACACCCTGAATTTGGGCACCTTGCTTCATCTCTGCCCTGAGTGATGCCAGCTCCTTTTGCAAATCCAGTATGGTACGTGCCAACCGTATCAGCTGCTCTTGCACTGCTGCTGGGAGCCCTCCTTCTCTTGAGGACGACTCATATTTCTGAAAGTCCAGTGGATAATTTTCTCTCTGGCTGGAGTCCTTCTCTGCTGTCCATCTGGTGAAGGCACTGCAAGAGGAGCAGGGTTCAGACATTGGGCCCCCAGTGGCCATGGCTCTGGTGACACCAGCCATCTGCTGGAAGGCCACCATCTCATCTTCGAGTTGTCCAGAGCTTAAAACCTCTATGGCTTCCTCTTTCAAGTCCACAAATTTTGCATCTGGATTTTGATGGTGCAACATCCGCAGCTTCTGATGTAGAGGCTCTCCCCAGGCCTCCTCGATGAACCGCTCTATCAATACTTGGTCTGGGTCATGGTCCTCACTTGGGTCTCATTTTAGCAGGGCCTGATGTGCCTCTTGCAGGCTCAAGGCAAAGTCCCGCAGTGTCTCCCGGGGGCCCTATGTGCGAGAGAAGAATTTCATTTCGAGGTCTGAGATACTCTGCTTGTCGAAGATGTCACTTAACTGGGTCAGGATCCATTCAGCAGTGTCCTTTTGTCCATCTGACCAGCTTTCAACTTCCCGTTTGGCAGCTCCTTCCAGCTGCCCAATGAGGATTTCCACTCTCTGTTGCTCTGGAACTTGTAAGAGACAGAACATAGCCAGCAGCTTCACATGGAAGTCGGTGAGGCTGCAGGTGTCTGAACTTCGGTCCCCCGTGTACCTTGGTAGCCATGGTGCCCGGAAGTAATAAGGCATCATGATTGAGGGTGGTTGAACTGAAGGTGAGGATGATGGTCTGGCTCCTTCAGTATCTGACGGCATCTTGGGTTGGAGTTGCTCCGGCTTTGGGATCCTTGTTGACTCTGATCCTGCCGATCACGCCAAGTTTTTTTTGAGGTGGACGAGCTGTGGTGGTTCATATCCCTATAGTTCAGGGTGATGCCAGATAAATCTGGAAGGAGAGGCTGGAGACGTACTCTAGAGCCAAGATGCAAGGTTTATTAGCCACAGTTGGAGCGCACAGAAAAGACTTAGCATTCACTAACACTATACACATAAGAAAGAGTGAATAAGAAGCCAGAAAGGGAAGGAAGGACACATATTCAATTCAGTGCTTTAGAATAACTGGTAATTGCTATTTTTCTTTTAAACTTAGATTGTGGGCTTTTAGTGACACTGTACTTTCTTTGTTGTCTTTACTTAGAATTGTTTTTGGGCTGTTGAAAATTTAAAACGTAGTAGTGGTGTAATTCTGTGCTGTCTTTAATTGCTGCACATTTTATCTTGGCTTGTCTGACTGCCCTGTAGTTGGGTGAAGGGTGTTAATTGTCTGGCCTCTGACCTCAGGTACGTGATAACTGGAGGTGGGGCTTAGTCAGAGTTGAGGTAGCAAGTAGAGTTTTATCTCCTCAGAAGAAGCCAGAAGGGGAAGGAAGGAAACATATTCAATTCAGTGCTTTAGAGTAACTGGTAATTGCTATTTTTCTTTTAAACCTAGATTGTGGGCTTTTAGTGGCACTGTACTTTCTTTGTTGTCTTTACTTAGAATTGTTTTTGGGCTGTTGAAAATTTAAAACTTAGTGGTGGTGTAATTCTGTGCTGTCTTTAATTTCACCCCCCTTCCCCCAACTCTTAATTATATGCCCTGATAAATCTGATTGACAGGAGCTAAACACAGGGTATAGTAAGGGGTGTGAAGTAGGAGGGGCATAAGGAGGAAGAAGCCCACCCTCAGCACAAGTGTTTTGACTCATTTATTTTATTGGTTTCTTTTTCTTTTTTTTTTTCTTTTAAAGAAAATTATCTGAGGATCAGTGGCAGGATTTTTAGGACAGTAAATGAATAAAAAGGGAACTAGGATAGCTTCAGTAGAAGACAAGTAGTGGAATAGCAGTATAATTGCAGTATAATGTGGGGAGTGGTGCAATGCAGTGGCTGTGGGGCAGCCATATTCAGGCAGACCTTCTAGACACTGAGGTGCTGCCCTATCTGCATGTATCTCTCTGGACTGCGGGATGAGGTAGCCAGACTCAGAGTGGAAGTAAACTGGGTCAGGAGTACCTTCACCCCTATCCAGAGACCACCCAGTCCAATGCAACTGCCTCAAAGGATGCCGAGAACGAGGAGCACTTGTATGGCAGTGGGCTCAGGGAGGGTTAGAGCGGTCAGGCAGAGGCACATCCCAGATCCTATTCCACTCAAGAACTCATATGCCACACTGGCAAATGAGGACAATCAAATAGAGGTACCCAGAGAAGTGGAAGGAAAGGATGTGGAGGTTAGCCAAGGAGGTGACCTCAGCAGGGAAAGCAGTGGACCCCAGAGGAGGAGGAAGCGAATCCTGGTGGGGGACTCCATCATAACAGGGATCCAGCTAGGAACACAGGAGGGGGAGGACAGGGAGGTGAGGTGCCTACCAGGTGCCACGGCATGGAGGGATGGATGGAAGATCCTGGGGATCACTGGGAAGGCAAGACGGGAGGGTGAGCTGGATGTCATTATCCACCTAGGTACTAATGACCTGGCAAATGGGAGCCAAAGGAAGTTCAGGAAGAGTTTAGGAAATTGGGAGGGTCTCAAGCAAGTAGCTACTTCTGTCACTCTCCAGAGTACTACCTGCGAGCAAGGAAACTATAGGAGTGCATGCACCCGGAAATTTAACTCATGGTTGAAGAACTGCTGCTGTGAGGAAGGACTTGGATTCATTGGTGAATGGGGACCCACCTGGAGGGATGGAGGTTTGTTCAAGCCTGACGGCCTGCATCCATCCTGGAGGGGAATCCAAGCACTCAATAAGTTTAAATGCTACATTGACAAGCATTTAAACTAGCAAAGGGGGGTGACAGGCCAGCAAGGAGGGTACCTACTTGCTCACCCCCCACAGCTAGCAGTGGAACCAGTGAACCAGAGGAGTGGCTATCTCTGCAAAGCAGTGTGCAAAAGATGGAGATTAGTGCCCAAGAGGTGGATAGGCAGAAAAGGGGCAAAATTCAGCAGAAGGAAAGACAGCAAGGAGAACCAGGGATAAAGGACAACTAAGGAAGGGGCTGGAGTAGAACAGCGAAACAGTATAGGGAGGTCAAATCATGGAAAGCCATGTGTGCAAATGCCAGGAGCCTTAGCAACAAGATGGAAGATCTGGAGGCTGTCATGGTGCAGTCAGACCAGGACATTGTGGCCATCACTGAAACCTGGTGTAATGATAACCACGACTGGGAGATGGCCATACCTGGCTACAACATATTCAGAAGAGACAGAGCAGGCAGGAAGGGAGGAGGAGTGGCACTGTATGTGAAAAATGACATAAGGGCCACAGAGATCCAGGAGGAACAAAATCGGGAGAGATACTGTGGGTTAAGCTGGAAAGGAAATTGGGGACAGCCATCCGCACAGGTGTGGTCTATAGACTACCAGCCCAGGAGGAAGAAACAGATAGGGAGCTGATGCTAGCCATCCAAAGGATAGCAGACAAGGGTGAGGTAGTACTGGTTGGAGACTTCAATATTCCAGATGTGGACTGGAGCATCCCAGCAGCAGCATCAACCAGGAGCAGATTTATCCTGGACTCCCTTCAGGGTGCCTTCCACAAGCAACTGGTCATGGAACCAACTCGGCAGAAGGCAATACTGGACCTTGTGCTCACAAACAGGGACAGTGTGATGGGGGTAACAGTGGGGGAGCACCTGGGGAACAGTGACCACCAGTCATTGTGGTTTAAAATCACAGAAAGAGCAGAACCAAACCACACAAAAACACGTATCCTGGATTTTAGGGGGACAGACTTTGGGAAAATGGGGAGATACTTGAAAGTGGCATTAGGGAATGGGACAGGAATCAGGGGTTGAGGAACAGTGGGTGTATTTAAAATGGGGATTACAAGAACAGAATTATGCTTACAGAGGTTAGCAAGAGGAAAAGGAAGAGGAGACCATTATGGTTTTCCAAAGAGGCAGCAAAGAAAGTGAAAGCCAAAAAGATTGCATTCAGGCAATACAAAAAGACACAGGCAGAAGGGGATTGGGAGAAGTACCAGGAGAAGCAAAGGGAGGCAGAGAGGTCAGTAAGGGAAGCCAAAGCTCAGACAGAAGAACACATTGCAAAATCAGTGGGTAGAGGGGACAAAACCTTTTACAGGTACATAAGTGAAAAAAGAAAGACAAAGGGAGGGATAGTGAGACTGAAGGGGGAGGATGGGGGCCACGTGGAGGATGACAACAGTAAAGCTGACATATTGAACAGGTATTTCTGCTCAGTCTTTACTGAGGAAGAGGAGGGTAATGGGTCTGAAGGGAGTACAAGGGGTGAGAATGGTGCAGAAATGGACACAAGTCCCTTTACACGAGAAAGGGTCCTAAGGAACTGGAAGTAATAAGAGTTTATAAAGCAATGGGCTAGATGGGTGTGCCCCAGGGTCCTTAAAGAACTAAGAGAGGTGGTGGCTGAACCTCTGGCTATCCTGTTTAGCCGATCACTGGAAACAGGGGAGGTACCCAAAGACTGGAGGACAGTAGATGTAGTCCCCTTATACAAAAGTGGGAACAAAGAGGAAGCAGGGAACTACAGACCAGTCAGCCTCACCTCGGTAGTGGGGAAGATCATGGAAGCAGTACTGAAGGAGAGATTGGTGGAACATCTGGCTGTCAATGGACTACAGGACCCAAGGCAGCATGGTTTCGCCAGGTGGAGGTCATGTCAGACCAACTTCGTTGAATTTTTTGACTGGGTGACTAGGGAGGTGGATCAGGGGAGGGCAGTGGACATGGCCTATCTGGACTTCAGCAAGGCCTTTGACACTTGTGCCACACAGAAGACTATTACACAAACTGGGGAATATGGGTGTGGGCAGGACAGTAGTGTGGTGGGTAGGTAACTGGCTGGGTGGCAGGACACAGAGGGTGGTGATAAATGGCTGTCACTCCACAGAAGGAAGAGTGACTAGTGGGGTACCACAGGGATCAGTGCTGGGACCGGTCCTATTCAACATCTTCATCAGTGACATTGCACAGGACCTAGAAGGCAGAATTTCACTGTTCGCTGATGACACAAAGCTCTAACACAGTAAACACACCAGAGGGTGTAGACAGAATGAGAGGGACCTGCAGAAACTTGAAGAATGGTCAGGGGTTTGGCAGTTGAAATTCAATGCAAAGAAGTGCAAGATAATGCATATGGGGCACAAAAACCCTAGCACAATATATCAGTTGGGGGGTGAGGATGTAGCATGCACCAAGCAGGAAAGGGATCTTGGGGTTATCATCTCTGATGACCTCAAGGTAGGGAAACAGTGTGACATGGCAGCAGGTAAAGCAAATAGGATGCTGGGATGTATAGGCAGGGGCATCACCAGCAGGAAAAGGGAGGTCATAATTCCGCTATACAAGACACTAGTGAGACCCCACCTGGAGTACAGTGTACAGTTCTGGAGACCATATCTACATAAGGACATAGACAGGGTAGAGAAGGTTCAGAGGAGGGCAACAAAGATGGTGCATGGATTGCATCACAAGTGCTATGAAGACAGGTTGGAGGAACAGAACATGTACTCCCTGGAGGAGAGGAGGGAGAGAGAGGATATGATAGAGACATACAAGTATCTCACAGGGAGGAACAGGGTGCAGGAATACACTATTTTTAAGTGAAAAAGATGTTCCAGGACTAGAGGGCATGGGATGAAGTTGGAGGGAGGACAATTCAGAGGAAACATGAGGAAGAATTTCTTCACAGAATGGGTGGTGGACAAGTGGAACACCCTGCCAGAGGAAGTGGTGGGGGCTGAAACAATTACGGGATTTAAGAATGCATGGGATAGACACAAAGGAATTCTGGAGGTCAGGGGTAAGGGGCAACAGACTTCTAGGAAAACATAAACTGAACTTACAAGCTCAAATGGGCAGACTGGGTGGGCCATAAGCCCTTATCTGCCGACACTGTCTATGTATCTATGTATGTAGGTTACCAGGACCACAAACTGGCCCCACTAATGTTCTGCAAAAGTCCAGGTTATTCAAGTCTTAAAGGTGTCGCGATCCGATGCACCAAGCTTGGGTTTCTAGTATTCTGGTCGGCCGACTGCTGAGGGTGAAGCTAAGGACGCGCTTCCTACACAGGCCATAAAATGGGGCATCCCCCAGTGAACCAAAAACCAGTAAAACACTGTAGGCCTCCTAGCCCTGGGAAGAAGGTGACTCCTGGCATTGCTGAGGCACTGTCGACAGGGCAGTGCCTGGTCGAGGATGGGTGTTGACACCAGGTTGTAGGGGAAGAGAACCTCCTCTGGGGATGTTGGCTGCGGTGACCTCAGGCAGCTGCTGTCCAATCGAGGAAAGGATGCTGGGTGCCATGATCCACTGGACAACCTCTGGTCAGGTCCCCGGAACCCTTACCACCTCACCCCTGCAGCTTCAGATTCCAACAATCTTTGGTGTGACCTCTTGATTCATCACTGGAACATGAGCCACCTATGGGCAGTACAATCAAGAGTGTGGCGACCCTTGGTGTGGCCTCTTGTGTGGGCCACCGGTACTTATGCCACCTCAGGGAATGGAGCACAGAGTCTGGCAATCCTTGGCAAGGCCTTGGTATAGGCCACCGGTACTGTTGCCACCTTAGAACAATGTCTATTCGGGAGAGTGGTCAACGTGACTCCACGTTCGGCGGACGACTTAAGTCCCTCGAGCTAGAGCCTGGGTGGCCCCTAATCTGACTCACTTTGATGGGCCCTAGCTACCAGCTGGCTACCACTTACGACCAGCAACTTGAACCTGGGGCGTCGGGGTGAACATTTGGAGTTGTTGGTTGTTGGAAGTGGGTGCAGGTGATACTGGGCTTCCCGGGGACCTTCCCTCGGTCGAAGAAGAGGCACCGGAGGACTTCTGGATGAGGTGTGAGGTGTGTGCAGGAGCCGCTGGAGTTCAACCAAGATTTCTGTCCTCTGGGGAATGCACAACCAAGGAGTGATAAGGCTTCTGCTCCTGGAGACTGCTATATGGAAGGTTCACCAAGTCTGTTTCCTGGCCAAATAAACTGACTCAACACACTGAGGAACCTGACTAGATGGCAGACTTCTGCAAAAAACTGACCGAGGCTGCTACTGGGGATCTTCTGGAGGGAGTTACACCAAAGGGACCCAGGGGATTCGCTTCAACCTCCTAACAGGGATGCCGACATCCATTGCCTTGCTGTCCTTCACCCTCCCTGGTCAAACTCTTTCTCCCTCTCTCCAGTCTCTGAAGATCCTCCTCTAGGCTGGGGTGGTCCTGGCTACCTGCCAGGGGATTAGCTCCTTCATCCAGAGGTCAGCCTCCTGAAGCTGGGTCAGTGGCTTAAACAAAAAAATCTCCAGATTTGAATCTACCCTAGCCACAGGGATTGGCTGAGAGGGCTCAGCCTGGCTTCCTTCTCCACTGAGGACAGGAATATTGCCCAACTGGTTTGACTGGCTGAGTGTCGATCTTGAGCAGGGGGAAGGAAGAAGAAAGAAAGAAAGAAAGAAAAAAACTGGTTTTCTTTTAAAACCCTGAATTTAGACTTGTAGGATTGTCTGCTGGAGTTGAGCCTGTTCTGTGTTTCAGAGGGTCACCAAAGCTTTTCAAGGGTTCCCCATTAAACTGCCAGGGTCCCCATAAATGTCTGATCCCTCGTATCTCTGAGAATCCCCTATTTTCTGTGGTGCTGCCAATTTCCCTGGGGCATTACATATACATATTAAGCTCCTTTAGCCTCTCCTCGTATGGCTTCTCTTGCAGACCCTGCACCATTTTAGTTGCCCTCCTCTGAACTGCCTCCACCCTGTCTATGGCCAGGCATGATCCGGGTAACAGGCTGGTCCTGAAGCCATGACTTCAGAGAAAAACAAACAATGCTCACTGTTATTTCAAGTCCCACATCACTGAAAACTTTTTTTCTTTCAAAATGGCTCCCTTGTTGCTGTGTTTACATTACTACCCCACCCTGTAATGGCGGCGGCAGCACTCCTGTTCATCAACATTCTGTTCATGAGTCAAGCCACTGTGCATCCAATTTACATACTCTACTGATAAATTTGCTCAAACTTCACAAACTTGCACTGTTCTCTCTCTCAGCACACTTATATGATTTAGGAAAGGCAAAGTTTATTTAAAAGACGCCTAATCCCAGTGGCTCTGGGCGCCATACAAAATATTTATAAAACGGCATAAAAACAAAACAACAACATCGCAGAATTATTTAACTAAAAAGTAAAATAAGTACTCCAATAAATAATTTATTACGGTCTTTTCACTTGCTGAAGTCACTGCTCTAGCTTACAGTCCCCTAAAGCCACAGTATTTCATCACACAGAATTGCCTGTATTTCTTGCTGCATCTCTCATACAACTTACAGTCTCTCACATGGCTTTGAAAATTATACTGTTGCTGAACCTATAATTATGCTCACAATTTGTTGCTTAGAATTCTTGCTTTAGCTTAAAAAACTTGCACAGTCCTTCTTTACAAAATGATCCACTGCTACACACAGATTCAGCTGGCTTTAGTTAAAATCACACAGTTTGAGCTATTAACTTGGTTGGTACTCACTGTTATCAGTAGCTTGTTTTGTCGATGGAAAAATGACCTGCAACCAGTCTTGGAGGCCTCTGGAAGGAAGCGGGTTGGCAGTCCTGCCAATTGTCCCTCTGAACACCACGCTTTGTTTCCAATTGATCGAGATGTGGGTTGAGCCCGAATTTAAACAGCAAAGTCAGATTTTAACTATTTTACAGTGTTTTCAATCACCGCAACACTCCTCCTAGCAAGCCGGCTCGCACACTTCACTCACTCTCCCTCTCGAATGCTGTGCAGTCGCTCTACAGCTGGCTTGGGGACGGGACTGATTGCAGTCTCACCAATCACTCGACGCCATGCAAATGAGCCTCTTTCCTCTCGAGCTCTTCTCTTCCACGGCGATCGTCGAGCAGGCAAAATTTAAACTGCAAACCATATTTTTTTTTTCAACTGTAGCTCCTTGGCGGGAGCACCATTTCAACCATTTTTCATGGCATTTTAGTCAGCGACTCCTCTTAGTCCATATTTCAAGCATTTCCGACGTCTAGGGCACAAATCTTCTTTTGCTACCCACAGTTTTCCACACTTTTCTCTGTCACACAATACTTAAAAAGCTGGCAAACGCTGTAGTTTGATGCATAACAAGGGCATACAGACTCAGGCTTTACTGCTCCTTGGTAAACAGATGGCACATTTTCAGCAGCACATAGACAGCAGCACACAGTGGCACATTTAGTTGGCAATGCTTCTGATTTTTTAGGCTACCTACTGCCAGACAGCCAAAATGCTAGCCACTATCTGAGTGACCTTTCTTGTGTTTTTCTCCCAAAATATAAAGCCAAATCCCAGCGGTGGCCTCCAATTTGTAACCGCAGGGGTCGGGTTGATGGTATTTTTGTGTTATTAGCGCTGTGTGGTTCCTCCACATGTAACCCCCTGCCTGGGACCTGAGTTTGGGGAAATAATTGCTGCTTAGTATCTTGGCTAAGTTTGACACTCTGCACAGGGACACCCAAGTAATCCGGACACAGTAAGCAATAACTGAAATGTCCATACCCGGAGTTGGGATTCTAAAGTGTGGCTTTTATTCACAACACAACTAAACGATAAAGCATAGATGGACCCCCACAGGGCTACACTCCCTGGTAATGCAGATTCATCCTGACAGACACACATTTCTTCCACTGTAACCCTCAGGTTCTGAATCTCCCATGGCTCTCAGCCCTAGTGGTACTCTTCTCAGGACTTCCAGCATGGCACTCTGGCCAGCATCGTGGACTACTATCCATTTGGGCATGTATCATTTCTTGGTGGCTCCCTACTTCCACCCATGGGCACATACAGGCTCCATAAAGGGAATGCTTTCAAAAATCCCATGTCTGGATACTTTCTTCGAACACTGGCCAAGTACCCGAGAGAAAGTAACAGGTGTCCCAAAGCGAACCCGTAGAGGTGAATTGGGTTACTCCAAGTGGGGGGTCTCCCACCTCTTGCTCCCATAATTCATACCCAGCCTTTCCTTTGTACTAAAACACCTTTTCTATGAAAACTGTAATGTTGTAGATTATCACCTTAAATGTATTTCACATTCAATCTACAGTCTCTGAAACTCCAGTGTCCTGACTTGTAATGTACTTTTTTAAATGGCATAGTCCATCCCTGTAGACCTTCACATATTACAGATGTTCATGTCACACACTCCTTAAGCACTGTACTTGGCTGTCCTTTCCTGACCCACAGTAGCAGATACTTAAAACACAAAGTCTCTGGTGAAACATAGGCCCTTATTAAGAGCAGACTCACCCTTGATTGCAGGTGCCCCACAGACTTTTCTCACAGGAAAACCAAACGAAATCTTCATGGTGCTGCAGCACACACATCAGGCAGTATTCTTCCTCTCTGGCCAGGCCAGGGGATTGCTCCTGGAAGCTGGCTGTTGGCCTCCCCCATCCCCGCAGGGATGGAGCCCTGAACCAACTGGGGAGCGGTCTCCACCACTTCAACTAAAAGTACTTCTGAGTCCTTCTTATGGTGAGGACACACACCAATCTGCAGCTAGCTCTATATCAGAGCTATGGACACTGAAGGCCTGCACACAGCAGAGCACCTCCTACCTCCACTGAGTCTCCCACTAGACTGACTTCAAACCCCAGCATTCTACCTAACTCCCAGCTGCAGCATTCTATTGTGGTTTATGCTGCTGCGAGAATTCTAAATGATGTAATTTCTCCAGCTGAGCAGAGACTGAGCACAGAGCAAGACAGAGGGAAACCCATCTAACTGGTGCTTCACTAGCTGCCTATCTCTGCCTACCACTAGGTCTAACTGGTATTCTTGTAATCCCGGGTAACAGGGGGGTAACATATATCAATTGGTCAGACTTGTGAGGTAACTGGCAGCTGGCTGTAGAGGTGAGCAGAGGGTTGTGTTGGTCTGTATCCTGAGGTGGGTAGCTGGGTGGGGGGCATAGAGAGGATAGGAGTGGAGACAAATTGCCACCTGACAACAGGGCCATTGGTTCTTCATACTAGTACAGGGAGTGGTGGAAGGGAGTGGCATCAATCCACTCCTGAGGGTCAGGTCACTTTGATGCCGGACAAGCGAACGTTTGGCATTGACATATGCTTGTTTCAAGGGGAACAGCCAGCAGCATTAAGAGAGACCCACACCGAAGTGTGTAGTTGTTCTCAATCTGTGCTATTAGTGTGCACTGCAAAAAAACATTAGCTTTACTTACTGTTTGCTGCAGCTGCGCAGCAATTGTATCACACTGATTCTGCTGCCATGCAAGCTTAATATTTTCTTTAACCACAGCAGTCTTCAAATCCCCCAACGGCTAACATCAGAGGAGGGCTGTAGCAGTGGGGGATAACAATAGCCTGCGGTGAATATTTTATAGCTTTTTTAGGCTATGATCATAGATGTCTGACAGTCTCACTTTTCTCTCCAAAGGTCTGGGCTAAGTTCAGTCCTATGTGACTGTACTTAGCCCAGTGAGGACAGTGGGAGCAGCAAAGAAAACATCAGAGCTTATAAAAATTCTTAACATGCACTGCCTGCGGGGTATTAAATCTAGAGATGCAGCAAAGTGTTACTCTTGTCACAAAGTTCAGGCAAAGTCACCAACTATGACTTCTCAAAGCACTTTTCGAAGTTGAGCATTATATGGCAACTTTAACTTCAAAAAACTCACCGGCATTTCACATGTAACTTTGCCTTAGATGTTACTTTGCAGAAAATTCAGGCGAAGTTTCCTCAGAAAGAGGAGTAAGTGCTTATAAATGACATGCAACAGTTCCTGCAGGTCACATGATACAGCTCTATGTACACAGTAGGCAGGACTGACAAAACACTTTAAAGGTGAAAAAAAATTTGCAAGTCTCCAAAATTTGCACAGTTGCAGAAAAAAAGGGGTAATTTCACTGCATCATATGCACAAAATGTCCGCAACTGCAGAAAAAATACACCGGACTGTGGAAAAAACACACCTGTAGAAATTCCTGCACAAAACAAATGCCATCGGAAAGTTTGGTATATCCCCTTAAAGGCTATTCTAAGCCACTGTTTTCCTGCAGTTGCAAAAAAAGTACTGCACACACGCTGCACTAAGGAGAGTGAGGCGTAACTTACCCTGAGCAAAAGACAGCGTACTATACACTTGAGAAACAATCATAGTGGGGTTCAGGCATCACGCAACAGCAAGCATGTGGGCTGTATAGCAGTGTGAGTTGTTAAAATAGCATTTCCACTGAAATGCAAAAAAACACAACCACATGACCCAGTGCAGCCCATAACGGAGTCCCACAGGCTGTAGAGGCAGAGGTGGCAACAGCCAGAACTGTGTGCTATGGATGCAGGAGAAAGAAACACCCCAGAGAGAGAGACACAACCAACAGATACATATTTTCACTGGGTGCAAGGTACAGCTGGTACAGCTGGTGCAAGTATGGTCCCATTTGTAGGACTGGCTGCTTGCCTCGCTGGGAGTGCTGGTTCTGCTGCAATTTTTGCGAAGTCTTCTGCTCCCCTTAATGTGGATCACCTGCAGTTGTTCTGTCTGCTGGGCCTTTTTTATATTATTTCTGCAGCTATTTGGAAAGCGTGTTACCAGATTTTCTGCACTTGCAGAATTTTGTAACTAGCCTGTTTTGCGATTTCCCACACTTGTGGAAGTTTTGAATGTGAATATGATGCACTTGCGTTTCTACAGTTTTGCAAGCCTTTTTTCCACAGTGTGGATTTTTTGCTCTCTTTGTGAATCTAGCCCTGTGTCTTTCAGTCTCACTTTGCAGTCTGTGTGAGTGAATGCAAGGGAACAGATCTGCAGCTTTTTGAGCCTTGAGAGACAGAATGTACATCCAATTTTGCAGCTCTTTCTGTATCTTATACACATTTTCTTTTCTTAGAGGTTTGTTAGGAGCTATTTAGTTGTGGTTTAGTATTTTTCTTTTATGTCTGTGTTCAGATCCTCTAGTTCTGTAATTCTTGTTTAGTTAATTTTTGTAATATTCATAGAATCATAGAAACTATCGGCAGAAAATGACCCCTCTGCCCATTCAGTCTGCCCATAACCCTCCCTCCCTAGGAAGCCCCCCTCCCTCCCTTATCAGCCTGCCCTTTGCCCGTTGGGCCCATGTACCTATCCCAGGCTCTTTAGAAGCTGACCACCATATTCACCCCACCACCCATTCTGGCAGACTGTTTATTGGCCTTACCACCCTCCTGGTAAAGAACTTCCCCCTGGTGTTCCCTCTGAATCTTCTCTCCCTCCAGTTTGTAGGCATGCCCTCTAGTGGAATTGTTCTTACTCATTCTGCAGATACTGTTGACCCTCACCTTGTTCATGCCCTTCAAATACTTGAATGCCTCCACCATATCCCCCCCATTCCCTCCTCTCCTCCAGTGTGTACAGGCCCAGTTCTCCTAACCTCTCCTCATAAGACTTCCCCTGCAGCCTCTTCATCATCTTGGTTGCTCTTCCCTGGACCCTTTCCAGCCTGTCCTTGTCCCCTTGTAGGTATAGTCTCCAAATCTGGACCCCATATTCCATGTGTGGTCTGACCATGGTTTTGTAAAGAAGCAGGATCACCTCCCTCCTCCTGTTTGAGAATCCCCTCCCTATGCATGCCAGCATTCTGAGCACCTTTCCTGCAGCTCTGTCACACTGATTCTGGACTTTCAGGTTGTCTGAAATAGTGATCTCTAGATCTCTTTCCTGTTCTGTTACCTCCAACTCCTCCCCCACAGGCTGGTACTTCACCTTTGGGTTATTTCACCCTAAGTGCATAATGTTTCACGTTTTGATATTGAACTGTGGCTGCCACTCTTCTGACCACTCCCCCAGCCTAACCAAGTCCTCCCTCTCATCTTCCACCCCCTTTTCCACCCTATCAACCCTATTGCTGCATATCTTCATGTTGTCAGCAAATAGATGCACCTTCCCCTCCGAAGACCCTCTCTAATGTCCCTGATGTATATGTTGAAAAGTATGGGTCCCAACACAGACCCCTAGGAACCCCACTTATTACTTTCTCTTCTTTAGAGTGCTCCCCATTCACCACAACCCTTTGTGTCCGCCCCTCCAGCCAGTGTTCTAACCAGCTTGTGAGTTTACTCCCCATTCCTAAGCTATCTACCTTCCCTATCAGCCTCCTGTGGGGGACGGTGTCAAATGCCTTCCTGAAGTCCTGGTAAGCCACATCCACCACCCCACCCCCATTGGTCCCATATCTCTGTCACTCTGTCAAAGAATTCAATCAGGCTGGGCTGGCATGACCTACCGCCTGTGAATCCATATTGACTTTCATTTAGGAGGCCCTCCCCCTTCAGATATTTTATTTGCCTTTCCTTTATAAGTGCCTCCAGTAGTTTTCACTGAGGTTAGGGTGACAGGTTAAATAGCCTTGTTAGTGGTGCTGCCAATTCCTGTCTTAATTTTTTGAGTACCCTCGGGTGAATCCCACCTGGGTCCATCGCTTTATCCATCCACAGCTTTTCTAATTCTGCCAGTACCCTAGCCTCTATGAAGGGACTTGAGGCCATCTCCCTGTCCATTCTCCCCCTGCTTTCTAACTTTGGCCCCTTCTCCTCCTCCACTGTGAAGACCGATGTGAAGTATTTATTCAGGACCTCAGCTTTTTCTATATTTCCTTCCACCATTGGCCCCCCCTTGAACTTTGTAATCCCATGCTTCCCCTTCCTTCTGTTGCACACTTATCTGAAAAACCTCTTGTCTCCCCTTTTAGCCTCCCTTGTTATATGCTCTTCCGTTTCAGCCTTTGCCTCTCTGATCACCTTCCCCGCTTCCTGTAGTTTTTCCTTACGAACTTCCCCGTCAGCCTCCCTCTATGATGCTGTATATACCTTGAATGGCCTCCTTGTCTCCCTAACTGCACTCCTCACTTCAGTTATGAACCAAAGTGGTTTCCTCCTCCCTCCTTTTCTTGCTAACCATCCTAATGCATAGTTCTGTCACCTTCAGTATTCCTCTCTTTATTTCCCTCCAGAGCTCCTCCACGTCTCCCAAGTCTTCCTTCCCCTCTAGTTCCTCCAGAACCATTGCCTTCATCCTCCTAAAATCTGCCTTTCTAAAGTCTAATACTCTAGTGTTGGAACTTCTCTTTTCCTGACCAATTCTGATTCTAAAGTTTACTGTTCTGTGGTCACTGTCACCCAAATTTTCCCCAACCTCCACCCCTTTGACATTGTCCCCATTCGTCATAACCAGGTCGAGTCTGGCACTCCCCCTAGTTGGTTCCATTACCAGTTGGCTGATGAATGCTGCTTGCAAGGTTTCCAGCAACTCCCTACTCCTTTCTGTGAATGCTGCCGGGATGTCCCAATCCACGTCCGTTAGGTTGAGATCTCCGACCACCACGACTTCCCCTTTGCTGGCCATCCTGTATCTCCCTTGCCATCTGCCTATCTACTTCCTGCCCCTGATTTGGTGGTCCGTAGACCACCCCTACCTTCACTGCTGTCCTCACCCATTTTGCTTAAAGTGACCCATAGAGTCTCTGCTGGTCAATCCCTTCCCCCCACATCATTGCCCTAATCCCGTCCTTCACATACAGGGCAACCCCCTCCTCTTTTTCCTGCTCAGTCTCTCCAATAGAGTACATACCCAAGTATTTCTGCCTCCCAATTGTGGTTTCCAGTCCACCAGGTCTCCGTAACTGCAATTAGGTCCAGGCCATCCTCCGCCATCACCGCCAGTAGATCTCCCATCTTATTACCCAGACTCCTGGCATTTGTTAGCAAGCCCCTCCACCAGCCCTGTTTCTCTCCCTTCTCCCCTCTTTCAGCTTCTGTCACCCCCATCTGTGGGGGAGAGGGAGTTAGGTCAGGTCCTCCTGCCATTCCCACTGGGCTACGCCTAGCTTTGCCATCCCCCTCTCCTAGTTTAAAGCACTCCCTAGTATTCTATCTATGTATCCCTGCAGTTTCCCCCTCAAGATCCTGGCCCCCTCATCATTTATATGCAGCTTGCCCCTTGCATACAGATGCTGGTCCACCCATGTGTCCCCCCAGTCACCTATATATTCATAGCCCTCCCTCCTACACCACTGCCTTAGCCGGTGGTTAAAGTCTTTGATTCTCAATTGTCTAGCTGTACTGGTGCAGTGTACTGGCAGAACTGCTGAAAAAGCTATGGAATCCACCATCCCTTTGTACCCTCTAACTAGTTCCATAACCCTCTTCTGTACCTCCTCCACCCCCTCCCCAGCCAGGTTGTTTGTACCTAGGTGTAGAACCAGGTTAGGCTCCCCCCAATCAGCTTAATACACTCCTTAATTTTTGGGAGTGCCCTGCTCACCTCCATCCCTGGTTCACAGAAAAATGACCTCCCTTTGAAAGCTACTCCCCTTCTTTGCCAGTGGATCCCTTCCATAATAGAGTCCCCATGTACTGTCACTGATTTTTCCTCGGCTAACCGCAAGGGGACCTCCGCTGCACTTACCTGGATTTCTCCTGCATTCCTCTTGACCCCCCTGATCACCCTCCTCCTCCACCCTTACCCACACTATCCTTTTGTCCCCCTGCCACACCAGATGGTCCCCAGCCTCGCCCTTCCTCCCGTGCCCCCTCCAGTCTCCTCCCCTGCACTTGTGGCCCTTGCTACTTCCCCCCCTTGCCTTGTTCTCTAATCCTCCCTCCCACACTGGGTCCCTGCTGTCCCCTTTTTCCCTGGGAACTATGCTCTCTCCTTACTGCCCCCTCATCTGCCCTTCCCTTGAACTCCCTGCTCCCAGTTCCCCTTCCTGTGCTAACTCCGGCTCCTCCAAGAGTCTCGGGATCTTTGCCCCCCACCCCTTCCTCTCTGTCCACCTCTTTAACCATCGTCCTCCTACTGCTGACTGCTTCGACCATGTCCTCTGAGGGCCCCTCCTCCCTGATGTCCACCAATGGCAAGTACCTACTTGAGACTGACATCCCCCCAGTTGATTGCATACCAGAGATCCACTCCTTTGAGGTGAGATGCCTTGCCATGGTCCTTTGAGCTCCTGCTCTGCCTTCCTTTTTCTTCCCATTTTTCTGCCTTTCACTTTCTTTTGTGTTATTTTTACTTTTCAAAGCTTTTCTTTTAAATAAAAATGACTGGATATGGAGCGGAGAGTGGGAGGAGTCAGAGTCAGAGTGAAGGGGGTGGAGAAGAGCGGGACAGTCACAGGATGGAGGCAGGCCAGAGGAGGGCAACTAAAATGGTGCAGAGTCTGCATCAGAAGCCATATGAAGAGAGACTAAAGGAGCTTAATATGTATACCCTAGAGGAAAGGAGGGAGAGGGGGGGGCATGACAAACATTCAAGTACCTCAAGGGAATCAACAAAGTCCAAGAGGGTAGCATCGTTCAGAAAAAGAGATGTGCAAGAACAAGGGGGCACAATTTGAAGAAAGAGGGGGAATTGCTCAGGGGCAACGTGAGGAAGTATTTTTTTCACAGAGAGGGTGATGGACACATGGAACAGCATTCCTGAGGAAGTAGTGGGGTCAAAAACAGTGTGGGAATTCAAGAATGCATGGGACAGACATAAGGCAATTCTAGTGGGGGGTAGGAGGAAGTAGGCTGTTGGTTAAATAGGATCTGCAGCTTGTCCAAAAGGTAGGGAAATGGGCAGACTGGATTGGCCAAGTGGTCCTTATCTGCCGTCAAAGTCTATGTTTCTACGGTTGACAGGTGGAACATGCCATCCCATTTGTCTGCAGAGGACACCTTTGAGGATGGCACCAGCAGTACTGGGTCTTGAAAGAAGAGCCAGCAAGAAGCCTGTAGCAGCAATGGCTTCTTTGTCTACAGGAACCCCCCCACCTCCACCCATAGTGCAGCAGCAGCAGCAGCAACAGCAAGTCCTGTATCAGTGCCTCCCATTATCACTGTTCCACTTCTGGAAGAACCTGCAAGGGATAAGCCCCCTGTGCTACTCCTCTCTGTAGTACCACCATCACCACTGGCTGACCCCTATGAGAAGCAGCCCTTGAGACCATCCACCTCTGACTCCTCCCCTAGGCAGCAGCATAAGTCCCTAGTTTGGGAATTTTTTGATGTGAACCCACTGACAACAGTGTTGTGACATGCAAACTGTACCAGACAGTTGTTTGGCATGGTAAATGGGGCAGCTACTTGGACACTGGTGGGTAGCACACCTACCTTATAGTACGGCACCATTACAAGGGGGAGCAACACAATAAGGTAGCTGGGGGGGAGGTGGTGCCACTCTTCTGTGCTGTGGGGAGTGGTGCAGCAAGAGGTCACAAGATGCACAGTTGCTGGAGGGGGACACTGCTAAGGCAAGTATGACCTGCAGCCAAACTTGGGAAATGCAGCCAGGGAGAGCAACATAAGACCCCATGCAGATCCTCCTCCTTCAAGTTCTAGGTTAACAGATTAAGTGGCACAACTCAGCACTGAGATGGGGGACCTCAGATGCAGAGTTGTGTCCACGGAGGCCACACTCCAGATGCTGCTGTCAAACCAGCAGACACTGCTTGAGGAAATGGCAAACCTCCGTGGTGGGGGTGCATCCTCTGTTCCACCCAGGCTCTAGCAATGAATGCACACCATATGTCTTAAACTCTCATTTCTCTTATTTTCCTCATGTCCCAGAAATGATATAATGCTGCTTTCATTGTGTCAGTCAGTCTTCCACCACAGCAGCAGCACCTGTAAGTTGTAATACCTAATTCTTTAGTGGCCAGGAATGCAGTATATGAAATCTAATTTCCCATATTTATTCAAGCCCCAGAAATTATACATACTTGCTTCATGCTGCTGCAGTGTGTCTGTCAGTCTTCCACCAGTACCAGAAATTATATCTGATGGTGCTATAAGCCACCAGCAACAGTGTTGTTACGTGCAAACTATGCCAGATACTTCTTTGACATGGTAAACAACAAAGCACACACTTAAGCACTAGTAGGCAGTACCGGAGGAATACAAGAAGTCTGCTGAAAGGGGTGGAGGTGGTAGCATTGCTAGTGGTCCTTCTGTGCTGCAGGGGAGGTGGCACATCAAGTGGCGGCATAGTGCACAGTTGCCAGAAGGGGACACTGATGATGGAAGTGGAACCTGCAGCTGAACTCAGGGGCTGCGGCCAGGGAGAGAACCTGAGACCCCAGCTGGAGATCCTCCTTCTCAGTTATGAGAGGAATTAGCACAACTGCAGATTGAGCTGTGGGACCTCAGATGCTGAATTGTGACCAGGGAAGCCACACACCAGATGCTGCTCTCAAACCAGCAGACTATCCTTAAGTGAAATGCAGAACTCCATGGTGGAGGTGCACCCTCTGTTACACCTCGGCCATAGCAATGATGCACACTATATGAAATTCTCATTTACTGTATTTTCTCAAGTACCTGAAATCATATATGTTATATGCTGCTCTGCTGTATCAGTCTCTAACCATAGCACCTCTCTTTAAGCACTTTAGGGGACGGAAATTCATGGGAGGAGAAGAAGAGACCTGTGAAGATAAGAGTGACATTATTTAGACTATAATCTACTTCCTGTCATGCGGCACCTGTGAAAGCAAAATTAAAATAAAAAAGTATGAGGAAAAAACAAACTTTTGGAAATAGTTCTGTCTTCACACTGGTGATGGCCATGCCATGAAATGGAACAATGAACAATAGTGCCCCAGACAGAGAAGGTGGAGGAGGTGGCTTGCTTGCTGGAGAAAGAAGCAGCAGGACAGTAGATCTGTGAAAACAGGAGAAAAATATTTAGACTCTACTCAAGTAGCCACTGTGGTGGCCACCGGCATTGTATATCTGTTGTCCAAGACTGAAATTACTGTTCCCCAGTTGTCCACTGTGTTGACTACCTGCACGGTATATCCGTTGCCCACTCCCAGTCTGACTGTTCTGTTGTCACCTGTCAAGATAAGACTGAAATTATTATTTTGCAGTTAGCCCATGGCATGGACTCATGTTGGTGGGCTAACTGATGTCGATGCCCAAATAATTGAACTGTTTTTCTCTCAAAATTATCCTATCGCCTGGAATAGCGCTATTGGTAGCCGCATGCTATAGGCCACCAACAGCTGGCCTGTGCATACTGCCTCATCTTAACTCCCTCTTGGAAAAAGCCAATACAGAAAGCATCATTATGGGGGACTTTAATCTTAATTGGTACAATGCCAATGGCAACAGACTTAAGGACTTTTGCGATGAGCATGGGCTAACTCAGATTACCCCTGAAGTCACCCATCCTAACAAGAAAAACCTTAGCCGAAGCTTTCTACTGGACCTTATGTTAGTCAGTAAACCACATAATATCTCACATGCAGAGGTTTTCCACCATGACCTGAGCGATCACTGCGCAGTCGCTTGTGTCAGGCACTCCCCACACCTCCTTCCATTTCTACCTTTAAGATCAAATACAGCTTAAAATATTTCTGTCTTCCTGCCTTCCTGGCAAACCTTGGGAATATTATTTGGCAGGGTTTTTACCTCGCACCCATCGTGTCTAAAGCATTCAGTATCTTCCAGGATCTGTTATTAAAAATTATAAATAAACATGCACCCTTAAGAAAAGACAAAACCAGGAAACATACCCCTGGTTGGTTCAGTCCAGAATTAAAAAGGGCCTTGCGAAACAGAGACACCCTATGGAGAAGGGCTAGGAAATCACAGTCAGACTCTGACTGACCCTCTTTCTGGATAGTCAGAAATGCCTGTACAAAATTGGTCAGGGTGGAAAAATCACGGTTCTTCCAATCAGGCCTGGAGGTAAACAAAAATAGTTCTGCTGAATTCTGGCAGATCCTGAGAGGTGGAAGGACATTCTCCTGCCACCCCAATCCCAAACAAACTGATGGCTAATGACACTTCCTACACAGACAGGTCCGTGATCTTTGACCTGCTCAATAATCATTTCGCTACTGCAGGCCTTGCATTTGATGCATCGCCTGTTAGTAAACTTTGTACTACAAGCTCTACCAGCATAGTGATTAGCACTACTTCTGCCCCCGTACCGGCTGCCCCTTCTTCGAATTTCAACCTATACCCTATAAACAAATGGAGGATCTTCTCCTCTCATTGGATACTAAAAAGAGTGCTGGCATTGACTCCTTAGCACCCTTCTTCCTAAAAGCAGGCTACTGTTATCTGACAGCACCAATTGCCCACCTACTTAATAGCTCACCTTTCCAAGGTGAACTGCCGCCTAACTGGAAAATTGCGCATGTTATTCCGCTGTTCAAATCTGGAGATCCCACAGATTTGAATAATTATAGGCCTATCACGCTGCTTCCTGTTCTATCCAAGTTACTTGAAAAATTTGTAAACTTACAATTAAGGGAGTACCTGGATCACAAAAAAATCCTAAACCTAGTCCAATCTGGCTTCAGACCTAATAATCACAGCACCATATCGGCTCTGGCGAAAGTGTCGAATGACTGGCTAAAAGCCCTAGACTGTAAGCACCACATCTACGCACTCTTCCTTGACCTCATCAAAGCATTTGACATGGTTGATCACTCCATTTTACTTGATATTCTGGCTAGCTTGGTCTTGCCCCTACCACGGTAATGTGGTTTCATTCCTATCTCACAAACCGTAAACAGCAAGTTAAAGTTCAATGTGAACTCTCCCCCCTAAAAATATTTCCCCAAGGTGTCCCGCAAGGTTCCATCCTGGGGCCTATCCTCTTCGCTCTTTATACCAACCGTATTGATTTTGGACTGCTTGCAGGAAACGTTCCCCTCTTCGCAGATGACACACTCCTTTACACAACAAACCCCTCTCTAGGCCTTGCTCACAAGGAGCTGCAGCTGGATTTTAACATCCTCCAACATAATCTACTAAAGCTGAAGCTCTTATTAAATGCCAAATAAAACAAAGCTATGATTATCTCTCAACCCCCTCCCTCAACAGCAGAACTCATGGTAACCCTCAGATTACCACTCTCCTTGGTGAACAGTTAGAGTTAGTGGATAAATTTAAACACCTGGGAGTCTGGCTGGAAAACAAACTCAACTTTGGTGCTCATTTAAATGAGCTTACAAAAAAGCTAAGGTAACGTCTCAGTATATTTTAACATATAAGACGCCTACTTACCCTGGAAGCTAGAAAGCGGTTGGTTCAGTCAACCTTCCTTCCCCTGATTGACTATGCTGACTTTCTGTACAGTCATTGCCCCCAGTATGCGCTCCAAAAGCCTGATACACTCTATCATCCTGTTCTGAGATTTGCTCTAGGCTCACCATTGCAGACTCATCACTGCTTGTTGTATCGTGCATTAAATTGGCCATCCCTCTCCACGTGGAGGCAAATAATGCCCTTATATGGTTTTACCAGACTATGTCTAATAAACTCCCCCCATATCTGTGACCTGTTTGAACCCTCAAAAGGTGGCTACATACTAAGTAACTCCTCCCTTATCCTCTTTAAACTAACACAGACAAGGACACGTTTTGGCTCATCTGCCATTAGCTTCTTCCTACCAGCACTCTGGAATAACTTGCAAAAAGTACTTAAACTACCCCTTCTGCCTAGCCCCTATATTTTCAGACAATTGCTCAACAGACATCTGAAAACAGTGTGTGACTGCTTCAGGTAAGCATTACCCCCTGACTGGGCAGTCCCCTATCTTCTGGACCTCCCTGGCCTTCTTATTCACCCTGTTGGACAGGAATATTTTATGGCAACTCCCTCCTTCCCCATGATAACTCCCATGGGGTGCCTCACCAAGCTGACTGCCCTCCTCCTTCTCCCCATTTTTGTCAGTCTCCCTTCCTTCATACTCCCTCCCACCATGTCTCTCCATCCTCTCCTCTCCTCCCTTTGTATTCTACAGCCTACTACTTTTATATACCGCATTCTAAATATGTGTTTACGTACTTGCTGTACATGTTTCATTACAGCTTTTATTGTTGTTGTATCCTGTGTCACTCTGTAATTATGTACACTGTATTATGAACTGTTGTGTAATGTAATATCATTCGTCCTACGTGTCCAGGACCATCTTGAAAATTAGCTTGTTCAACAATGTAAACTGGTTAAATAAAGTTTGATTGATTGATTGATTGATGTATCTGTGAAAGGAAAACTGAAAAGAAAAAGGAAAAAAAAATACTGGAATAATAGTTACCATCACATTAGCGATGGCCAGGTCATGTAATGGCACAATGGTGCCCTGTGGGGGAGTGAGGAGGAGGAGGCAGCGGCTTGCTGGCTGCTGAGAATGAGGCTGCAGAAAAGGAGACCTGTAAATACAAAAGTGAAATTATTTAGAGTCTAGCCAACTCACATACTTTTGTACCTATAAAGGGTAAATGAAAATAGTAAAGTAAAAAAACAAAAAATGTAATGCTACATAATGTCACATCAGTGATGTCCATAATGTGTAAAGGCACAATGGTGCCCCAGAGATGGATGAGGAGTAGGCATCTTGGTGGCTGGCAGAGGCAGCAGGACAACACAAGCAGATTCATACAATAATCAATGTGTCTGGCATTTATGCTGGGTTAAGAATCTGGGCTTTTCGAAGGCATGCATGAGATGGAGGAGGCCCATGTTGTTCCCAGGTGAGACTGGAGGAGGCCAGAGTGCGGAGCATCATCCACGAGGGAAGGCACAGCAGCAGGTTAACATTAATCTGGTGTCTGGCATTTATGCAGGGTTCAGAGTCTGGGTTTTTCTGGAGGCATGCATGAGATAGAGGAGGAGGCAGCCCATATTGTTCCTGGGTGAGGAGGACTGGAGGAGACCAGAGTGTGGAGTGACATTTTCGTCCATCTTTCTGTATCTTCCAAATTAATCAATCTACTACTCCTCATCACCCACAATAAATCTTTTCCTCTGCATCCTCAATATCTGAATTTTCACCACACGGGAATTCTGCATCCACGGAGTCCACATCTACCTCTGTAGTGGGTAATTGTTCTTCATCTGCATCATCCGAGTATGTCAGTGGTGCCTAGAGCAATGGACTTCTATTTGGAGGTATAAGTGCACTATTCATTTTAATGAATGTCAACATAGTTACATTTTGGGGGATATGTTTATATGACAGTCTGTAATGATTGCCCCTGCTGCACTTAGCACACGTTCAGAACTAGTACTAGAAGGTAGGCAGCTTAAATATTTAAAAGTCACATCTGCCAGTGCAGGCCACTCTAACTTTGTTGTTCCAATACAGTAGGGGTTCATCACCAGCTCCAAGGTGTTTGAGGTCTGCCATAAATGCCTCAACAGATCTGGCTGTTCATTTTAGTCTGGTATCCTCAGATGGTTCCTCCTCCTCCTCACAATCTGCAGTGCCAACCTGTGCAAGAAATCTTCATAGAGGATTTGATTTTGGAGGTGATGTTCTGGTTTTCTTACTGGTAGATATTGTAGCTGGATCTCCACACCTCACTTCCCTTGCTGACTGTTGGTGAAGATGACCAAGTGCATCTCATTTCAATATGCTGTTTTTTCTTGGTTTTTTTGCACCTTCCCGTCTCCTGGTTGGCCTTTCCTTCAGGTCCGCCTGTGCCCCTTGCTTGCCACCCTCCCCATCACAGCCATCGCCACTCCACATCTGCAGCCCCTACGCCGGGTGGGCCCCCTCCTCCAAGAGGGAAGGGCGCCAGTGGGGGAAGGGCACCAGTGGAGGAGGTCAGCACACTCTAAGTAGGTCCGGGTGCTGCTGGGGTGGCAGTTAGGCTGCCCAGGGTCTTGTGACAGTGGGAGCTGGTGGCTATCATCCAGTCATCAGAAACATAGACTTTGACAGCAAATAAGGACCACTTGGCCCACCCTGTCTGCCCATTTCCCTACCTACTGGATAAGCTGCAGATTCTAGTTAACCAGCAGCCTATTTCCTACCACCCCCCACTGCAATTGCCTTGTGTCTGTCTCATGCATGTTTGAATTCCTCCACTGTTTTAGCCCCAACAACCTCCCCAGAAAGGCAGTTCCACGCATCCACCACTTTCTCCGTGAAAAACGATTTCCTCACATTACCCCGAGCTGTCCACCCTCTATCTTTAAATTGTGTCCCCTTGTTCTTACACATCTCTTTTTCTGAAAGATGCTACCCTCCTGGACTTTGTTGACTCCCTTGAGGTACTTGAATGTTTCTATCATGTCCCCCCATCCCTCCTTTCATCAAGGGTATACATATTAAGCTCTCAGTCTCTCTTCATATGATTTCTGATGCAGACCCTGCACCATTTTAGTTGCCCTCATCTGGACTGCTTCCATCCTGTCTATGTCCTTGGTAGATGAGGTCTCCAAAACTGCACACAGTACTCCAGATGGGGTCTCACCAACTGTCTGTACAGAGGGATAACTACTTCCCTTTTTCTACTTGTGATGCCCCTTCCTATGCATCCCAGTATCCCCCTGGCTCTTCTCACTGACTTCTCACATTGCTTACCCACCTTTACATCATCCGATATGACTACCCCCAAGTCCCGTTCCATTTTTGTTGTTGTTAGGACCTCCCATGCTATTGTGTACTCTTCTCCTGGGTTTCTGTTTCCCAGGTGGATTACTTTGCACTTCTTTGCATTGAATCTAAGTTGCCATATGTCTGACCATTCCTTCAACCTTGCCAAGTCCCTTCTCATCCTTTCTACCCCCCCTTGTGTATAAACTCTGTTACAGATCTTTGTGTCATCTGCAAAGAGGCATACCTTTCCCTCCAGACCCTCTGCAGTGTCACCTATAAAGATGTTAAAGAGGGCTGGACCCAGTACTGAGCCCTGAGGTACTCCACACTAGTGACCCCCCATTCTTGGAATGTATGCCACTCACTATTACGTTTCTGTGTCCTGTTGTGCAGCTAGTTTGCATCCTAGGCTACCACCCTGGGACCCACTCCCAAGCTGGCTAATCTGATTATTAATCTTTTGTGCGGGGACTGTCAAATGCCTTCACAAAGTCTAGGGTAGGCCATATCCACAGCCCCTCCCTGGTCTATTACTTTGGTCACCCAGTCAAAGAAATCTATTAGATCTGCCTGACATGACCTTCCTGCTGTAAATCCGCGGTTGCTTTGGGTCCTGTGCCCGCTGGCCTCTAGGTACTCAACAATTCTTTCTTTTGGAAGTGATTCCATCATTTCCCTACCACTGAGGTCAAACTTACAGGTCTATAGTTTCCTGCTTCTGCCTTGCTCCCACTTTGTGAGGGAATCACATCTGCCCTCCTCCAGTCCTCGGTACCACCCATCCTTCCATGATTTCTTAAAAGTGTGGTCAGTGGTGTCACTAGGTCCTCCCTTAGTTCTTTTAGGATTCTGGGGTGAATCCCATCAGGCCCGATTGCTTTGTCCACCTTGAGTTTTAGGAGTTTTTTCAGGACGCTTTCTTCTGTAAATAGACTGGTGTCAACCCACCTACCCACAGTGCTTCTATTGTCTGGTTTAGGTAACTCCTCCTCATCTTCTTTTGTGAATACTGAGCAAAAGTATTCATTCAGTATCTCTGCCTTTTCACTGTCTCCCTCTGCCCACCTCCCCTCTCCGTTATTAATCTTCACTATTCCTCCCTTAACCTTTCGATGCTCCCTAATGTACCTATAAAAGGTTTTATTCCCCTTCTTAACTGACTTGGCTATTTTTTCCTCAGTTTGGGCTTTTGCTATTCTGACTGCCTTCCCCACTTCTTTCTGTTTTAATTGATACAGTTCCTATAAGTGCTCCTTCTGTGATGCCTTATACTTTTGAATGCAGCCTTTTTCTCTTAACCTTTCCTGCCACCTCTTTTGAGAACCATGAGTGTTTTTACTCCGCTTTGTTTTCTTTATCTGTTTCACACAAAGGCTTGTTGCCTCTATGATGGCAATTTTGATTTTCTCCATTGTTCTTCCACCCTCCTTTTGCCCATTTGCTAGTGTATTCCTCAGGTATTCACCCATTTTGCCAAAGTCAGCCCTTCTAAAGTCCAGTATGCTTGTTTTTGTATGGCTTGTGTCCATGGTTGTGCTTATCGTGAAGCACACTGTACAGTGGTCGCTTGTCCCAGATGTCTACCGACTTCTAAATTTGTGATCCTCTCTCCATTTGAGAGTACCAGGTCTAGTATTGCTTCCTCCCGAGTGGGTTCCAACACTAGCTGTCTAAGGCCTGCCCCCTGCAGGGCATCGAGAATGACCCTGCTCTTGGATGTGGCTGCAGTACATGTCATCCAGTTAACATCTGGCATATTCAGGTCCCCCATTAACAGTATCTCCCCCTTTTCAGCCATTTTGAGAATGTCCTCTATCATTTTCTTGTCCATTTCCTCCCCTTGAGATGGGGGTCTGTATACAACCCCTGTGTGGATTGTGATGCTATTCCTATGTCCAAGGTGACCCAGAGTGCCTCTTGTCCTCCCCCTTTACTTTTTAGTTAGGTAGCTTTGATCCCTGCCCTTATGTATAGAGCTACTCCACCTCCTCTTTTCCCCTCCCTGTCCCTTCTGTAGACTGTGTACCCTGGTATGTTGATATCCCAGTCATGGTTCCCCATGTACCATGTTTCTGTGACTGCCACAATATCCAAGTGTTCATCTTCCATCAAGGCTACTAGATCAGGAAGCTTGTTTCCCAGACTACGGGCATTTGTACTCATTGCCCTCCATTTAATGTTGGCTTTATCCTTTTTTCCCCCATGTCTGCTCTTTTTGCCCTTATCTATTTTTCCATTTACCCCTGTCCTGCCCTCTGTTGAGCACTGTACCTCAGTGTTTACCTTACTACCCATCATGTTTTGTGGGGGGAGGCTTGAAGTTTCCTGCCTCTTATTAGCACCTCCCCCCATAGCTAGTTTAAAAGCTTGCCAAGGAAGCATTTAAACCTGTCACTTAGGATCTTGGTTCCTTCATGGACAGATGCAGACCATCGTGCCAGTATAAACCTTCATCTCTCAGGTGTACCCCAGTCCCCAATGAAGCCAAAGCCCTGTGCTTTGCACCAGTTTTGCAACCATTCATTAAACTGCATGGTGTGTAGTACCCTAGCCTCACCTCTGTCATGGACTGGCAGCACCTCTGAGAAGGTAACTGTGCTTGCTACCTCTCTGAGGCCCCTCCCCCACTTCACAATTTCATCCTGCACTGCACTGATCCCATGCCTAGCTAGGTCATTTGTCCCAAGGTGGACAATGATATCTAGTTCCCTCTCCTGTGATGCTGCTTCTGCAATCCTGAGGATTTGCTTCTTGTCCCTCCTTGCCATGGCACCAGGCAGGCACCTTACTTCCCTCCATGGTTGACCATGGAACGTTGTTTCCATGTTTCTCCCTGGGGCATGGTGTGCCACCAACATCAAGCTTTTGCCAACGTTCACCATGTCCCTTCTTAGCATGACTCAGCATGTGATGCATTACCCCTGGCCTCTGCCAGGAGTCAGCAAGTGCCAGGTTGGCCCCTTTCCCTCCCACTGAGAGAAGGTGAGCAGTTGTTGGATGCTCGAGCCTTCTCTCCCCAGCTGGCCCTCCAGCGTCTTGGATCCATTCCCGAACCTGGGTTGCTGGCGTCGCAAGTGGAAATTCAACCGCTGTACCGACGGGCCTGCTATATGCTGTTTTTTTTTTTTTTTTTAGCATTTGCAAACCATGTATATGACTGAACAGCAGTCTTTGCAGATGCTCATCTTTCTGACTACCACCATCAATTATGGCTGAAAGCTCCTGTTTGTACCATGGAGCCAGCACTGCTGCAGTACTGAAATCCACAGACGTCAAGATAACATTCAGGTATCTGTTATGATCCAATGCATTAAGTATATGTTCAGACAATGAACAGCTTACAGTCACCTGTTGCTTCAAACTGCTGCTGCACATTACAGATGGGCTGCCTCAGCACCCAGAGCAGTGGAATGGCCTGGCTAATAGAGGCTGTGTCCTCACTCGCTGCCTGTGTAGCATGATCAAAAGGCCTCAGGATCAAAATCAACTCATCCATAAACCTCCACTGTTCTGTTGTCAGCAACACAGAAGCTCCAGAACAGTCATGGTTTGTATGAAGCAGCATTTTCTCTGATAAAGCCTTATACTGTTCAATACATCCACTCCAGCATATACAGGGTCTAATTCCACCTCATGACAACCTCCGGCTTAAATCACTGCTGAGGCAGGCCATTTTGTATGTTAGCTTGTGCAGAGCGCAAGAAACATATTGCAGCAGCATGGTGCTGAAGCAGGTTCTGGAGGGTGTGGCACTGTTGTGCCAATGCTGCACAGCATTTTGGGGGTGATGTCCACCAATAATAGGGAACACAGCGGTGACACTAGTTTAGAATGTTGCTACCAACTTAAAAGAAAATAGCCACCCGGATGCGCCCCACACATACACGCCACGTGATACTCGTATGCTAATGCGCTTCCCCACACACACACACTGTACGCCGACGGGGTGCCCAATCCCCTGTCGGCTCCAATGTCTCCCTCAACAGATAAGCGGGTGCCACGCTGGCAGCCCAACCCAGTGTGGCAACAGTCTGTATGGCCGATTTGGGGTGCCCACTTCCCTGTTGGCTCCACTGCCCCTCACCCTAAACAGTTTTCCTGCTGCCATGCTGGGATCCCACCCAGCACGGGCAAAAAGTCCTACGTCATCCAAGAAACAAAAGAAACCTGAAAGAGAAAACCTTCCCTTGCTGACTGTCCTGACCTCACTCCCCACCCACGCCACCCTTTATGCACCCTGCCTCCCCACACCCCTTTACCTAATACTTACCTCTGAGTCTGGTGCGGCAATCTTCGGTGGACCAGGAACATGTTTGCACTCTTCAAAGCTGACCGCGAACTGAGGAAATGCCGGTAAGCTGTATAATGTAATAAATAGGGGGTTTTCAACTTTGCTGTATATCTCGGGCATTTTTTGGAATTTTTTCACCAAATTTTCAACATGGGGTTATTGGGACTCCACCTCATGAATTCTGTCACTGTCATTTTAATAATCGGCCCCGAAAAGTGATTTTGTGGTCACTGTGTGGAACTACCTTTCAGGACTGATTTACGAAATGACAGTGTCACAGTTCATGAAGTAGGCCCCCAAAAACCCTATGTTGAAAATTTGGTGAAAAAATCCCCCAAAGTGATTGTTTTATGAGCGTGCGTTGCACTGTTCCTACGCATGCTCATAAGTTCGCAAATTTTCAATATTTTCACTCCAGATTTTCAACATTGCCATTTTACCATACCTCCTTATGAGCAGTACAGCTGTCATTTTTCACATTTTGCCCACAATATGTTTCCGTGCATGTAGAGCACAATGGCGCAGTCGGTGTGCAAAATCAATGTTCGGGACAGATTAAGAAAATCACAGTGACACTGTTCATGAGCAGAGGTGTTACAATGGCTATGTTAAAAATTTGGTGAAAAAAGTCCATAAAATGACTGTTACGAGCAACCATTGGGCAGTTTCCATGCACCCTCGTAAGTTCATGGATTTCTAATATTTTCAGTCCAGATTTTCACCACTGGCATTTTTCCACACTTCCTTATGAACAGTACAGTTGTCATTTTTCACACCATGGCCGAAATGTGTTTTCACACTTCCAGCCCAGAAATGCGTGGTCGCTATGGGAAATCACTGTTCGGGACAGATTAAGAAAATCACAGTGACACTGTTCATGAACGGAGGTTACAAAATGCCTGTGTTGACAATCTGCTGTAAAACATCCCCAAACTAATTGCATTATGGGTGTGCGTTGAGCAGTTTCTACACACACTCGTGTCTTCACCAGTTTTTTTTAATATTTTCACTGCAGATTTTCAACATTGCCATTTTTTCCACCTCCCCATGAACAGTACGGCTGTCATTTTTCACATCCTGTTCAAAATGTGTTTTCGCACCTGTAGTGCCAAATGGCGTAGTCGCTGTGCAAAATCAGCCTTCGGCTGACAAACTGATATTGCCACTGTTCATAAGGTGGGGGTCACAAAAAACCCATATTGAAAATTTGGAGTGAAAATGCCAACGAACACCTGAGACATTAGGGCTTCCGACCATAAAGCCCCACCCTGTAGAGACTGACAGACATCAGGGGTGTGACTTGGGATTCTCGCCTGTAATGCTCATATCGCTCCACACCCTGCAGCCAGTGAGAGGCATCAAGGTGTGCCTTGGACTCTTCGGCCCAAAAGTTCACCCCATTCTCCTATACAGCACCCATCTCACCATATTTCCTGATGGAGGGGAGTATAAGAGCCAAAGACCCCAAGGCACACCGTGACACTTGTCGGTGTCCGCAGGTTAGGGTGTGGTGAAATGGCGTGGTCATTATGCCTGGTGACCCAAAGGCACATCCCAATGCCTGTCAGTCTCTGCAGGGTGGTGGCGGGGATGGCTTCAGTTCAATGCTTCACTGCCATTCCTATTATGCAGCTCTCTAACTCCTACACTACCAATGCCAATGCCAGCAAACAAACATTCGGCATTGACAAATGCTTGTTCTTTATTGCAGTGCATGTAATTGGTCCCCGACCTTCCTGGACTGTGCAAAATGGCACAAATTCAATGGCACAGGGTGAGCACTTCTTTAATGTCAAATTGTGACAAGAACTCGTGCACCACCAGTTTAGACAGTGTGCAAAGCAGGGCAACCTAAAAAAAAAGCACTAATAGCTTTGACAATATTTGCACCATTGCCACTGGCTATGAAGCCTACCTTTACGGACAGTGGATTCAACCAAGTGTCAATCTCTTCCAATACAGATGACAAAATTATCTCCCCAGTGTGTGAATCAAGCATGCTCTTCATAGCCAGTGCTGCATTCTTGTGAATTCCAGGAACGTAGCTAACTTTACAATTAGGCTCTTGCATTTGCTGCCAAAGTAATGACCAAGCCTCATCAGTTCTACCCAATGTGCTTGTGACAGGGTTGAATAAGACCCTGTTCCAATGGTTATGTAGAAAGTATTAAAAACAAGGATCTTCTCTGTCCTCTCTTTTTCTGTCCTTTGTCTGCCTGATTGTGCAATCAAATTTTCAAATAAGATCTAGGACTTGCTCAACCCAAGATATCTTCCTGCTTTTGTTTCTCACTATCTCTACCTTGCTTATATATGGTTGTAAAAGCATATGTGTGAATCATTACATGAAACTGAGTCCCTTGATTTGTAAAATTGATATAGAAAAATGTTTGAAATAAATGCAGAAAATGTTGGGGTTCTTGAAAGAGATAGCCAAGTTATAATGCAGTTTCACCGTTTGACCTTCATTGGTTTTCAAACTGCCAGCAATAAGCAAGCTTGCAGCTTGGTTCACTATGTACTTGTTCTAAGCCTTTTGTAGGAAGAAAACTTAACAAATTCTGTGCAAGCAGGAGACACACTGTCTCCAGACAGGAAGATGTAGCAATTACCCCCTACCCCCACACACATGGAAAAGAGCTATTTTTTATGTCTGAAATATATCCTTCTATCCCCAAGTATGTTTTAAATATATGTCAGATACATTCACACTTTTCATATATATTTTGTGATATATTCTACATGTTCTCAAAATGATCCAAGATGTATCATATTTGGGAAACATCTTTGAGATATATACTGTGTGTGTGTGTGTGTGTGTGTGTGTGTGTGTGTGTGTGTGTGTGTGTGTATATATATATATATATGTGTGTGTGTGTGTGTGTGTGTGTGTGTATATATATATATATGTGTGTGTGTGTGTGTGTGTGTGTGTGTGTGTGTGTGTATATATGTGTGTATATGTGTATGTATATATATATATATGTATGTATATATATATGTATTGATACATGATGGGCAGGAGTGTGATATGGAAAATATCTTCCTCCTGCAGGTGTTCTCTGGATACTCCGCAGTGCGAGGGCAGGTATCAAGGCTCCTAATCTGCATCATGTGTTCGATTTATACAATAGGGGTACGAGTTTCAGAAGTATTGTTATTATTTTTTGTGTTCTGTTGCTGTTTCTGTGTGAGATTTTCTGAATGGGCTGGCAGTGTTGCAAACTCTGTGGGAAAAGCTGAGTGTGTTTTGCAATGCTAAGTAAGTTAGCTTCAGGCAGCAGTAATAAGAAAATGTTTTGTGAAGGTGCCTGTTTTAGAATTCTGGTTGCAGTCAAGCTGAAAGAATCACAGCAGTGGCTTGGGAGTGAGTCAGAGTATCAGAAAACACCTGAGAATGTTTTGCCATGGTAACTGAGTGGGCTGCAGGCAGCAGTGAAATATCACTCACACTGGTGATGTCACAACATGATTTATCTCAAGCCGTGATGTCACGACATGAAATAACTCATGTGGTTATGTCACCACAGTGAAGATGCATGTTTTTATCACACTCATTTGTCCTTCACCCCTATTGTGTAAATATATATACATATATATATTTGCTATACTATTTCAGAATTCAAGTTTTTGTTCTTTCAATGTTATGTCCTTGAATAAAATAAAATATACTTATTTGTGCATACACATGATTGCAGTTTCTACATATTTAGCATTTTAGGTAAATATATATTTTTAATCTGTCCAACATATGTATTCGGAGTTACTTATACCTTTTCATTTTTGGTTTCCCTTGTAAGATGCTAAATATATATAAAAAAATAATATATTCATAACATAGTTTTAAATTATACCCATATGAAAAATAACTATACTGTATTTTGTTACTATGTAAACTATATCTGAATATGCCTAAACATATCACACATTTCCGATATATGTGCATTTTTCCACTTATACTTTTAGATATTTGCAGAATTCAGTGATGTTTGGCATTGATATACTAAATGCATATGTTTTGTTATACTATCAAAGAAAATATTGTTTTACTTTTTAATGGTTTTATGGACTAATGAAAAATGATTCTAGTTTTATACAAGTGTAATTTTACTCTGTAATTGCTACAATAAGTATGTTAGCAAACATATATTTTCAATATATTAGAGATGTATTTTCTGAGATATACAGTATTTCATATGGTTAAAATAGGTTTGGCCTGATATACATCAGGAAAGTATCTGTAATATATGTATTAATACTGATCCTATATTTTAAATATATGTTTTACATAGCTAATAAACATGTTTTACAGTTTATAAATATGACTTGAATATATATTATGTATACTTTTGTAATATACACTGTATAGACTACATTCTGTAAATATAAATATATATTGAATGCACTATTTCTACATATCTTCCTATTGCAAAATATGTATACAAGCAAAGTAGGCAGCTCCAAAATGTAGTGGTGCTCATGTCAATGTACACAGCACTCACAGTACATGTTAGGCACACACACACACACACACCAGATCAGGAACTCCAGAAGACAATTCTTAGATTTCCCACCACAAAGCTTATTTGTACAAAAATTAAAATGTTGTAAAACCAAAGGCAAACATAGCAACAGCAAAAATCAAACCTCCCCACAATACTGACATTTTGTGTGGTTCTCATGCTTTTTCAAGAATTGTGCAAAATGCCAGTCCTGTGGTGAGAACTGATTTTTACTGTTGCTACTTTTTAGTTTTTCTTTACTGTACAAATAAATTTTGTAACGCAAAATCCAAAAAGTGCCTTCTGGAACTCCTGGTCCGGCGTGCGTGTGTGCTTAACTTCTGCTGTGAGTAAAATATGTATCTTGTTTGCTTGCAAGATGCAGCATGTGTAGAATATATGCAGAATATGTATTTCTATATATGTCAAATATATTTTTGCAAATGCCTGCTGTGGCACTGTGTACATATTTGCATAACTAATTTACATATTTCAAAAGCACAGTTTATCAGCCAAAATCATGGGGTTTACCTATGTCGACTTGACAGCACTGTTGAGGTTTGTCATAGCAAGATCCCCAATGTTGACAGGCTAAATTTCACCTGTCAGACATTGGTATGTTTTTTCATTGGGGGGCTGTGCACCTGCACCCCCATGTGGGGGGCTGTGTCCCTGCCCCGCACCCCCTTCTATTGATTCCTAACTCTAAGTCTGAGTTATCTCAAGGGGGGGAAGAAGTCAGCGAAAGGGTGAAAGTTCACCTTCGGGTCCCCCACAATCACAATCTTGAAACCTGTCCAGATTGTCACTGTGGGGGATTTCACCATGTGAGTTTTGCTATGCGGTCAACATACCCATCATGGTAACTTCTATTTTTAAAATAGTTTTGAATTGACAGCATTAGCTTACAGACCAGAGGGAAAGGAAAAGAGTGAAAAACAAGTACATGTAGGAACTCTCCCCAACATAAAAGTGATCCAAATAGGGGTGGTATAAATACCAAATTAAGCCTTTATAAATTGCCAGATCAAGAGGTAAGTCCTATGTGTAAGTATAAATGTATAGCCTGTAAGTCTGTGTTAATGGTGCATCATTAAATGATAAATCTACTATAGCTATCTAAATGGTTGCTAATGAGAGGAATTCCAAATGTACAGTTAAAGGTATGTTACAACAAGATTAATCTATTGTCTGGATGTTTTAAGATATTTTTCCAGTGCATATATTAAAAAAATATTTTCGATATATGTCAACTACATAAAAAAGTATATCTATTAAATATTCAAAATATATAAGCAGATATATAAAGTATATATCATGCAGCTATAATAAATATATTGTGCAAACATATTTATGATATATCTTAAATATATCTGTCACATATATTCTGCAAATAAATCAGATATTTAAAAACAAGCCAATTTGAGATTTTATACATATACTTCGTGTGACGTGGACAGCCAGTTCTGAGTGCTGTATGATCATTTTTTGTAATATAATTATAAAAATGGGTTATGGACTGTCTGTCATGAGAGATGCTGAGAAATCTTTTGCTCTTGGAGTGACCTCGCTCCCCCCCCCCAAGGTTTCAGCTGGAAGATGAAAGCCATGAGAAAATACTGAAACAGCATGTGAGATCATACACACACAGGCTTTAGAAACAAGATATTACATGGCAGGCCAGAAGCTAATTACAGACTTTTCTAAGTTAATTATAGCTTTAGCTGCAAAAAGGAAAATCAGCATCCCTTTTATGACGTTTCAAGAGGAGGAAGCCAGGTTTAGTAAACTGGTGTGAAATCATAATGCTGATGTCTGTGTGAGAAGGGAAACTGATCAATAGATCTAAGAAATGTCATTTGAAGGACATGAGTCATGCTGAGGATCGCAGAATTTAATACTTGGAAAAGACATCCTGTTTTTATATAGATATATATTTTTAAACATATTCTGACAGGAAGGAGTTAGGTGATCTCATGCAAAATAGGTGGGGAAAACCAGCTTTTAAATATTAATTCTGTTTTTCTTCAGGACTCTTTTATATAGACTCTGACAAAGAAACATCTGTGAGCACTTTAAACAGGTATTTAGAAAGAGAGACACACCCAATTACTGTAGTAGGAATTGCACTGTTTAAAACAGTGTTCTTTTAAAATATTTGTATGTCTTGCGATATAATAGTTCTGTATTGTATGTTTTACATTTATTATCTATTTTAGTAAAACTCTTTTTAGAGCTTACTTGGTCTGTCTTTGATTTTTTTTCCTTTACAAGTAGAGTATATATGGTTACAGCAGACATTGGGCATAAGCTTGAATGGTGATACCAAACTGGAACAAGCATTTGTCAATGCCAAATGTTGATTGTGTTGGTCCATTGAGCTCGCTCAGTGGCCCTGTGTCACTGGCTCAGTGTGTTTGTCCCGGTGCTGCAGGCTGCCCTTTTGTACTGGGCTGCTGCCTGCATTGGCACCTTGTTCTGCTGAGGAAGAAATCCACAGCTGTCCTGACAGAGCTCCATTGAGGTGGTTCACTCCCCCTCTGTCACTCGCTCATTCTGTTTCTCCTGGCGCTGCAGGCTGCCCTTTTGTACTGGGCTCCTTCCTGTGTTGGTGGCTTTTTCTACCCACAAAGAAATCCACAGCTGTCCCAACAGAGCTCTGTTGAGATCGCTCACTCCCCCTGTCTCACTCAGTCATTGTGGCTCTCCTGACGCTGCAGGCTGCCCTTTTGTACTGGACTCCTGTCTCTGTTGTCACCTATCTCTGTCCACAAAGAAATCTGCAGTAGTCCTGACAAAGCTCCGTTGAGCTCGCTCACTCCCCTTCTCTCACTCGCTCATTCTGTTCTGCCAGCGCTGCAGGCTGCCCTTTTCTACTGGGCTCCTGCCTGCGTTGCTGCCTTCTTATGCCCACAAAGAAATTTTCAGCAGTTACAATACAGCTCTGTTGAGCTCACTGACTTGCTCATTCTGGTTTTCCTGCCATTGCAGGCTGCCCTTTTGTACTGGGCCCCTGCATGAATTGATGCCTTTTTCTGCCCACAAAGAAATCTGCAGCAGTCCCAACAGAGGACTGTTGAGCTCACTGACTCCCCCTCCCTCATTCGCTCATTCTGTGTCTCCTGGTGCTGCAGGCTGCCCTTTTGTACTGGGCTCCTGCCTGCATTGGCGGCTTTTTCTGGCCAGAAAGAAATCTGAAGCAGTCCCGACATAGCTCCATTGAGCTCGCTCACTCCCCCTGTGTCACTCTCGCATTCCGTTTCTGCAGGCCCTGCAAGCTGGCCTTTTGTACTGGGCTCCTGCCTGCGTTGCCGCATTTTCTGCCCACAAAGAAATCTGCAGCAGTCGCACTAGAGCTCCGTTGAGCTTGCTCACTACTGCTCTGTCACTCACTCATTCTGTTTCTCTTGGCGCCGCAGACTGCGCTTTTCTGTGGGGCTCCTGGCTGCATTGGCACCTTTGTCTGTCCACAAAGAAATCCTCAGCTGTCCCGACAGAGTTCCGTTGAGGTCACTCAGTCTCCCTCTCTCATCAGTCATTATGTTTGTCCTGGTGCTGCAAGCTGCCCTTTTGTACGGGGCTCCTGCCTGCATTGGCGTCTTTTTCTGCCCACAAAGAAATCCCAGCAGTCCTGATAGAGTTCCGTTGAGCTCACTAAGTCCCCTTGTCTCACTCGCTTGTACTGTTTCTCTCACACCTGCAGGCTGGCCTTTTGTACTGGGCTCCTGCCTGTATTGATGCCTTTTTCTGCCCACAAACAAATCCACAGCAGTCCTGACAGCGCTTCGGTGAGTTCGCTGTCTCCCCCTCCCTCACTCGCTGTCTCATTCTGTTTCTCCCAGTGCTGCAGGCTGCCCTTTTGTACTGGGCTCTTGTGTTGGGGCCTTTGTGTGAACACAAACAAATCTGCAGCAGTCCCGACAGAACTCAGTTGAGCTCGGTCACTCCCCCCCTCACTCGGTCAATCTTAATCTGTCCCAAACACTGATGTCCCAGAGTGACCGTGCTATTGTCCAGCAGAAGTGCAAAAACATATTTTAGCCAGGATGTGAAAAATGACAGCTGTAGTGTTCATAAGGTGTTGTGAAAAAATGCCACTGTTGAAAATGTGGCATGACAATATTACAAATTTTGCGAATTTACAAGGGTGCATGAAAACAATTCAACGCATGCTTGTAACACAGTCATGTTATGGACTTTCATCACCAAATTTTCAACATAGGGATTTTAGGACCTCTGCTCATGAACAGTGCCACTGTCATTTTCTTAATCTGTCCCGAACACTGATTTCCCACAGTGACCACGTTATTCTGCACTGGAACTGTGAAAATACATTTTGATCAGGATGTGAAAAATGACAGCTGTACTGCTCATAAGGTGTGAAAATATGGCACTGTTGAAAAAATCTGGTGTGACAATATTACAAATCTGCAAAGTTACAAGGGTGCATGGAAAGTGCGCAACGCACACTTGTAACACAATCAATTGATGGGCTATCATCACCAAAATTTCAACACAGGCATTTTAGGACCTCTGCTCATGAACACTATCATTATCATTTTCTTAATCTGTCTTGAACAGTGATTTCCAACAGCGACTGCTCTATTCTGCGCCGGAAGTGCGAAAACACATTTCGGCCAGGATGGGAAAAATGACAGCTGTACTGTTCATAAGTAGGTCTGGGAAAATGGCAATGTTGAAAATCTGGAGTGAAAATCTTATAAATTTTCGAAGTTCTGAGTATGCGTGCCAGCTTGCATTGCAGACGCCTTCGCTGTCAATCATTTTGTGGAGTATCATACTAACATACTAACATACTATTTGCCAGCAGATTAGGGCCTTACGGTTTATCGAGTCTGCTCGAACCTTAGATCCTTAGTTGGGTGCCGAGGCCATCCCATCCCTTGTGCTCCAGAAACCCCTATCATCCATCCCCACCCTCCTGGGACAGGCCATCATCTGATACATCCACTTTCTGTGTCTGTCCCACCCTCTCTTGAAGCCCTCCACTGTGGATCTCTGAACCAGCTCGCCAGGCAGTGCATTCCAAGGGTCCACCACCCTCTCAGTGAAAAACCTCCTCCTCTTTTCCCCCCTCACCCTTCCACCTTCCAACTTCAAACCATGCCCTCTGGTGATACCTCCCTGCTTTAGTCTAAAGATCTCCTCCATGTTTACCCTATTTATTCCCTTGAGGTACTTGAAGACCTCAATCATGTCCCCCTGTCTCTCCTCTCCTCCAATGAAAACAGGCAGAGCTCCTCAAATCTGTCCTCATACATCAAGTCCCCTAGCCCTCGTATCATCTTAGTTGCCCTCCTCTGTACCCTCTCCAGGAGCTGTATGTCCCTCTTCAAGTGTGGTCTCCAGTACTGTACACAGTACTCAAGGTGTGGTCTAACCAGTCCATTGTACAGCGGCAGAATCACTTCCTTGCTCCTAGAGGTGATCCCCCTTACAATGCATCCCAACATCCTGTTTGCCTTGCTAGCCGCTCTCCTGCACTGCTCAGAGTTATTCATACATGCATCCACCATGACCCTAGGTCTTTTCCTCTATTAGGCCTCCAGCCCCCTCCCAGGTGTACCTGTGTTTAGGGTTTCCCTGACCAAGATGCAACACCTTGCACTTGGTGATATTGAAATTTAATTTCCATGTGTGAGCCCAGCTTTCCAGGGTGTCCAGGTCCCCTTGCAGGGCCAACCTCCCCTCTTCTTCCTCAACTCCTGCTCCCATCTTGGAGTCATCCACGAAGAAACTTATTTCACACCCTATACCCTCCCTGATGTCTATGTGCCCGATATGTATGCATTAAACAGGATCGGACCCAGGACCGAACCCTGCGGGACCCCACTACCAACCTCTCTAGGGTTTGAGAGCTCCCCACAGACCACTACTCTCTGGGTGCATCCAGCTAGCCAGTTTTCAATCCATCTGACCATCAAAGGGCCTACTTCTAACCCCATCAGTTTCTCCACCAGACCATTGTGGGGGACAGAGTCAAACGCCTTGCTGAAGTCCAAGAATAATACATCCACAGGCTTTCCCTGTCAGTTCTGATGTTACCCATTAGTAGAACTCCACAAGATTGGTTTGACATGATCTACCGGCACAAACCCATGTTGCCGACTATCCAGACCTCCACCTCCTCCAAGTACACCCCCAATCATTCCTTAGTATACTCTCCATCAATTTTCCCACCACCGAGGTCAAACTGATGGGTCTATAGTTACCTGGTACTTCCTCGACACGCTTTATGGATTGGCACCACATGTGCTCTCGCCAATCCTAGGTACCCTTCCTGTCTCAAGTGACCTGTTGAAGAGCTCCGCAGAGGCAGCCAATATCCGCCAATTCATAGTACTCTTGGATGAATGCCATCTGGCCCAGAAGATTTGTCTTTCTTTATGGCCTTGAGGGCTAACCACACATTTTGGGAGATAGCATCATCCGTCCCCTCCACCTTACTGGCCTTTTATCCTTATCCAGATGTGACACCCTGGGGTACCTCTCCCTCCCTCTTGCTCCATTTCTGTTGCTCCCCTGATCCCACTCACTGCCGCTTCTATCCCTTTGTGCCTTGCTTTGTAGATATCCCATCCCCCACCCTAGTGAACACAGAGGCAAAGTACTCATTAAATACCTCTGTCTGGTCCCTCGCCTCTTCCACCCACCCTCCTTCTGATCTCAATCTGCTGAGATGGCCCTTAGTTTTTCTCTGCTCCCCAATGTACCGGAAGAACCCTTTTCCCTCCATGTATCCCCTGTGCCAGCCACTGCTCTTTACTGACTTTGCTCCCTCACCATACGGGTGACTTTTCTAGATGCAAGATGGTACATTTTATCCCTATCCCTCTTGTTGTTTTATATTTTTTGTAGGCGCCTTATTTTCTCTGACTGCTACCTGTACCTCACTGGACCACCAGCATGGTTTATGTGACCTTGCTCCTTATGTTTCAACTTAGCGCAGATCCTGACTGTCTCCATGAAGTCCCGTTTATGACCTCCCATCTCCTTTCCACACTTGTCATTGATGTAATCCCTTCAAGTGATCCTTGAGAATATTTCCCATGCCCACAAAGTCTGCTCCCTGAAGTCCACTGCCAGTGTCCTAGATCTCACCCCCTCCCCCATGCTTATTTGAAACCAGACAGTATTGTGGTCACTCCCAGTCAGGATCCTGTACAACCAGGTCCCTTACCAGATCCCCATCTGCCAGAACCACGTCCAGGACATGCCCTCCCTTGTAGGCTCCATCACATGCTGTGTTAAGAACACATCCTGGAAGCCGTTCAGCAGCCTCTGCTTGGCCACCTTAGAGGACATGGTTCCCCAGTTTGTACCTGGCATATTAAGGTCCCCCATCAACACCACTCCTTCCCCTTTTGGTCCACACTGGGCAATGATGATGTCCAGCAAACCATCCTCTAGAACATCACTCATCCCAGGGGGCCTATATACTACACCCAGCTTGACCTTATCTCCTGCTGGGAATCGTAAGGTGACCCATAAGACCTCCACGTTTCCCTCTGCCTCTTCTACCCTAGCAATTTCTATGTCATCTCTAATGAACATAGCCACTCCACCCCCTCTGCCCTCCTTTCTATCCTTCCTAAGCATAGTGTACCCCCGTATGTTTAGATCCCAGTCATGGTTTTTGTTGGCCCACATCTCCGTGACTGCAGCCACATCCACCCCCAAACAGCATGGCCTGAAACTCTGGCAACTTGTTTCCAAGCTCCTGGCATTTACTAACACCAACCCCACCCTTATCCCTGATCCTCTTTGTCGAACCCCACCCAGATTCCTTATACTTCCATCCTCCCTCTGCTCCTCCTGAAACCTCCACCCCAGTCTGTTTCCCCTCCCCTTGGGCTAAAGGCTACTCCCTCATTTGGAGGAGAGGCTTCTGGTCAACCCCTCCTTATCCCTCCCTCCCTCCCAAGTTTTAAACCCCACCTTTCTTGAATGTAGTCAGCCATCCCTGTTTAAGGACTTCCTTCCCTAATGGGGCAAGATGAAGCTTGTCCTTGACATATAGTCCCTTATCCTCCCAAACTCCATTCCAGTTCCCTAACACCCCCAACCCACTCTCTTCACCCCACTTCCTGAGCCAGTCATTAACCTCTGTGAGCTTCATTTTTTTCTCCACTGAGGCCTTTGGTACTAGCAATATCTCCAAAAAGGAAATGTTGCATGCATTATCCCGACAGACTCTGGCAAGTTTATTTATTTATTTATTTAGTTAGTTAGTTTTTGTTGACCGGGTAAGTGCACTAGACAAATCCTGCCTATTTTCAGGCACGACCTGGGGGAGGGGGATACAGATGAATGACAACTGACCTAGAACCAGATTAAGCTGTTGGAACCTTCTGGAAAGTTGGAAAGTTCTTGGAACCTTGCTTGGATTTCCAAAACGCTATTTCCCTCTAGATCGTTAGTTCTCAAATGCACCAGGAAATCCGGTTTCCTTCCACAATCCCTAACCATTTCATACACCATGAACTTTGCTCTGTGCACAGTCAGCTCAGAGATACTCACTACCTTCACCTGGCTATGGCATCCACTCCCCTGTCCCTCCCACTGGATACCCCTAATCATCGAGTCTCCCAATAACAGAACCTTAACACCGCCATCATCCTTATGGTTACCTCCACTATGCCCTCTCAGCCCCACTTCCCTCCCTTTATTCATGATCTCAATTCCATGGGAGTCTTTCTGCCTTATTAGAGACCCCCTTGTCACCCTCCCTTTTCTGCCTCCCTCGTTATTTTGCCCACTTAACTCAAACCCCCTCTGAATAGGTGTCCCCTTTAACCCTCTCTTATCCAAACCATTTATCCTGGCCCTGATGGTTTCCCCTTCCCCCACGCCACCATCCTCCCCCCTTGTAATAATACCCTGCCTCAGAGGCTCTCTGTGGGTCCCATTTAGCTAGGGCCCATCCTTGGTACTGACCCCCTGCTGAGGGGGCCTCTCCCACCTCCTTGTCTCCCAGTTTTCTCTCAGTCATGCTCTCCTCCCTATGTCTGCAATATGTTGCATCTCCCCATTTGCTTAACATTTATGTTTCCCTTCTCCTCTGGGACTATTTCTATCCTTTCCATTGCCGGTCTGTGATGCCCTATGGGTATCCGACTCCCTCCCTGGCCTCTGTATAAGTTTCCTCATTTCCACCAACCCCTTCCTCCCCCTCTAGATTGCTTAGTAGCTCAAATTTATTGTGACACTCTATGTCAGCCTCCATCAAGTAACCCGAGTTTCCCCTGACTGCACCTCTAAACTGCCCCTCTTCTTCCCCCTCTTGCTCTGTTCACCTTAGAAGCTCCCTTCCCACAGTCTGCTGTTTTAGGCTTCCGCACAACAGCCCCTCCTGACTCTTCCCCCTCCACTCTCTTTGTATTCAGAATGTTCACCCCGTATGCTTTCCCCTTAGCGTCAACATCCCTATCTAAGGGTCCTTGGTCCCTAATATCCCCCCTCCTGCTTGCTGTAACATAACGTCCTGTAATTTCAGAGTGTTGCCCCAGCCTCCCCTCAGCCTCATCCTTCTGCTGCCCATATCCACACCCCTTATCCTTGGACACCCCCCCAGCTCCCCCAGCTTACTCCTTAACCAATATACCTCACTCCTGATACAAGATAGCTGTCTACAGAGTGGGCAGCCTCCCTCTCTCCAGGCCCAATTGAGAATTATTGCCATCCCACAGCCTGTGCAGCCTACAACCCTTCCGAAGATGCCTGCCATGGTGGAATATGGCCACCCTGTTTATCCCCCTCTGTTTATAATGGCACACCCCCTTTTCTCAGTCCCTTTCCCCCTGGAATACAGTTTCTCTCTTTACTGACTGCAGTTATTTACAAACCCAATTTCAACCCCACCAATAAAGTTCCCAAGTCTCACAAACACATACAGTCCAGTGTGTGTTCAGTCCCACTAACAGTGTGTGTATGCAGACATCAGGTACCGTATGATGTCACAGGCCCACCAGCTCGTGTTGCTTCAAATTTCAGTCCCAGACAGAAATACTCAGCCCTTCAATCCCAACCCTAGTGGCTTTTCAGTATTTAAGAAAGCCTACAAAACAGGCTGGGTGGGAGGGCTCTTCCCAAACACCAGGCAAACAACACATTTAAATTTCACTCTAATTATCACTGCCAAACGACTGTTCCCAAGCCTCCAAAGTTACAATATCACAGCCCAAGTAACAGTTCTAACTCAAGGTAATAATTTTTAACACATAGAACTAATTTCACTTACAAAACTATTCAAATATTTCAGTTAAAACAGAATATAACCCCAGACCTCTGTCCTTACCAGCCTCCTGCTTATGTTCCCAAGTATCATTACCAAATTTTCAACATAGGCATTTTAGGAACTCTACTCATGAACAGTGTCACTGTCATTTTCTTAATCTGTCCTGAACACTGATTTCCCACAGTAACCACGCTATTCTGCTCCGGAAGTGCGAAACCACATTTTGGCCAGGATGTGAACAATGACAGCTGTACTGCTCATAAGGAGGTGTAACAAAATGTCAATGCTGAAAACCTGGCATGAAAATATTGTAAATTGAGAGAGTTATGTGCGCATATAGCAACGCATGCCTTACTAAAACAGTCATTTTTGATTTTCCACCAAATTTAGTAATATAGCTTTTTAGAGCCCACCGCGAATACTGGCACTGTTGCTTTGTTAATCGGCCTCAAAGGGTGATTCTGCACAGTGACCGCGAAACCACCTTTCGGGGCCGATTAATGCCATGACAGTTCAAGAATTTCATGAGGAGGGGTCCCAAAAACCCCATATTGAAAATTTGGTGAAAAATTCCCCAAAATGCCCGAGATATGCACTGAAGTTGAAAAAACGCTATTTATTTAATTACACAGCTTACCAGCATTTCCTCAGTCTGTGGTCAGCTTTGAAGAGCACAGACGTGTTACCGGTCCACGAAAGATCATCGCACCGAGTTCCGGAGGAAAGTATGGGGTGTGGGGAGGCAGGGTGCACAGTGGGTGGGTGCGGGTTGTGAGTGGGGTTCAGGGCAAGCGCAAGGGACAGTTTTCTTTTCTCAGGACAAAAGAACACAAAACGCGTTGCTGGACCATTTTACCTTCACAGGGGTATCTGGCAGCGGGTGGGCTCTGATGTCAGCCAGCAGAGGCATCAGTTTGAGAGGGCAGTAGTCGATGGGGGATTGGGCACCCCATCAGAAGGAACAAAACTGAAGCTATTGTTTGACGGAGATTGGGCACTTGTCGGGCAGGAAGAAAATGGGGGTTCATTATGCTGACAGGCTTTGGGCACCCTGTTGGCAGGAACAAAACCTTGTGGAGGGGTTCCTTATGCTGACGGATTGGGCACCCGTCGGCAGGAACAAAACGGGAGGGGTTGTTACAGAATGCCGATGGGGAGGGCTTCCTCAAAGCAACAAGTAAACACGTGTGGGAGGTTATTCAGTTTGAACAGGGCGGCAAGCCACCACCATGTTCACAAACAATATCAGGGGTTTCACATCCCACCCTGTAATGACGGGTAGCTCTCTCATTGCAGTGGATGGCTGACGCTGCAATGACAAGGCAGCCCCTGATTGCAGTGACTGATTTTTTAGAAAGTTGTGGCATGCTTGCTGAACTAGTGTCAGCAGCAGCATGCCATGGCATTGGGGAATGGGGGACAAGCCTCTGTAGTCTGTGGGGCTATTGGGCACAACAGTGACATGCCTCCACAACCTGCTTGTGCCGAAAGCTGACGCAACATGTTTCTTGCACATGCGCACAATCAACATAAAAATAGAAGAATAATCTGAGGTCTTTATTAAAGTTTAAGGGTTCATTTTTGTACACCTGGTTAGGTGCCCATAGACAAATATATCTGGCCCCCCGAGGACAGACATATCTGAGCCTGTGCATTGGGTATGCTAACAAGAGGTTCACAGTTTGAATCCCTCCAAGACTTGAGACCAAATGTTGATTTGAACCCACAATAACAGACAAGAGGGTTACCTTGTTCTGTTAAACTGTTCACAAGACTGCACTCAGAGGTTGGCACTTTGGGCACTTTGGGGGTATACCTGCTGAGTGGGTTTGTGACAAATTGGTTGACATTGGTGGCATAATTGTGGTATCACAAGCTTTTATTGTTCAACGTGTCAGCTTGAGACTGTGAGCTCACTTGCAAAGAAAGTAAAAGGCAGAGTTTTATATTTAAAAGGAAACAGAACTATATCACTTGATGTACAGTCAAGTTCCTACCCATTTTATTTTTTTTTCCTAAAGTGCAAGTCAGAGTAGCCATAATGAGGGAAGAAGAAGATGGCTTCCGACTACAGCAGGCACACTTGTAGATTACATAAAGCAGTTGTGCATGGACAGAGGAGTCCCATTTGAGGTTACAGCCAAAAAGCAGAACCTCACAGATGCCCTGATGGTAGCAGATGCCCAGAGCAGTGAGTCATGGACCATGACTGGAAAGGACCAAACCTCGAGTGTGGCAGGGCTAGCGGATAGTGCAGTATCCAGATCCGATGAGGAGGGCAACAGGGCCACTGTCAGTGAAGGGCCACAGCAGCAGGGGAAAGTCATCAGTATCCTGAATCCAAAGGTACTCGGGCTGCAAATTGAGTTACGCAGGATGGAGTTGGAGTTCCAGGAGAAGAGACAGCGGGAACAACAAGAGGCAGAATGAGAACGCTGAGAGGCAGGGAAGGAGAGAGGAGCACCAGTGAGCTGCAGAGAAGAAAAGAGAGGAGCTCCAGAGGCAACATGAACTGGAGAAGCTACGACTCTAACCAGCGGCACCAGAGCAGGTAAGTGGCTTGGGTTTAACTGGGACTGCAGGACTGGGTTACAAATTGAATTCCAAATTAATAGCTGAGTTTAAAGGGGGGGGATATGGATGCCTTTTTAAATTCTTTTGAAAAAGTTTGTATTCAGGCTAAAATTCCTAGAGCATCCTGGAGCTTCCAGCTATCCCCGCTATTTACCGGGAAAGCTCAGGATGCATTGGGTCAAATGGACAATGTGGATAGTAATAATTACAGCAAGCTAAAAGTTGCACTGTTAACAAAGTTTGAATTAAGTGCTGAATCATACAGAGCTAAATTCCATAAGCTCAGCAGAAGCCCTGATATGAGCTCAGAGGAGCTAGCCATGAAACAACGTCAGTTTTTTAAAATGTTGGTGGGAAGGAATTGAGGCAAACTCTGTTGATAAAATTGAAAATGTGATTTTATTAGAACAGTTTTATTGGGCTTGCCCAGCAGAGCTAAAAACCTGGTTACAGGACTGAGATCCCAAAACACTGCAAGAGGCTACTAAACTTTCGGACCACTATGCCAAGAGCAGACCTGCTCTGAGAGCAAATGGGGCAGGTGTGGCAGTGCAGAAAGGGAAAAGTGCACCTTCAGGGCAGCTAAAACCCTCACTGCCTCCACCAAAACCAGTTAGCCCCAGGTTTTAGAGAAAAGATTTCTCTGAGAGAAGAAATGGATGTTGGTTGTGTAAAGAAACTGGGCATATTGTCAGACAGTGTCCCAAAAAGGCGAGCAATAATACACAACAGGGTGCTAGAAATGAAGTGGGTTGTTTGTGTGTCCCTGGAAGCATGCCAGTGAACATGAGGGAACACATGCACCCAGTCATGGTGAATGGTGTACAGGCGTGGGGTTAAGGGACACAGGGGCATCCCTGACCTTGGTAAAGGGGGATCTGATACAGTCTGGTCAGCTTATACCCAACAAATATGTCACTGTACAGGACTTCACTGGTGAAGTGAAAATATTGCCCCTCGCTAGTGTCCTCTTAGACTGGGGTGAAACAGAGAGAACTGTGCAACAGGTGGCTATAGCCATAACATTAGCAGTGGATGTGATCCTGGGCAACAATCTAAAACAGGGGATGGTATGTGCAGTTACCCATAGCCAAGTGGCAAGGGAAAATTGTCATTCCCTGAACCCCACAGAAGCCATTGTGGAAACCACTGAGAGGCTGGTTCCCCAGCCTGTGTCTCCTGATATGGAGATTAATGAAGAGGGGGTAGAAATGTCCCCAGTAGCCAGTAACCACACAGCTACAGAGGGCTACTTCAAAGAGGGAGGGGTGACCCATTGTCCGAGGGTTGGGAATGACAGTGATCCTGAGTGCCCTGACGCTAGTGCTAGGGGTCCTAGTTTAGCGACTGAAGGAGACCTGTCTCATGCCTTGGGACTGTGTGAGGAGTTTGCAGCTGCTCAGAGGGGTGACCCTAGTTTAGAGAAGCTGAGGGTTTGGGCAGATTTGGATGGCACACAGGGAGGTGATGGCAGACATAAGGTTTATTGGGAAAATGGACTGATGTATACTCAGGCAGTACAGACAGAGGGAGGGATGCTAGGCAGGCAGCTTGTTGTTCCCCAGGGGTATCGTGAGCAGTTGCTCAAGATTGCACATGATATTCCTTTGTCTGGTCATCTGGGAATCACACTCACAATGCAGCAGTTGGCCCAGAATTTCTACTGGCCTAACTTCACCTAGCAGGTAAAGGAGTATTGCAGGTCCTGTCACTGGTGCCAAGAAATAGGGAAGGCAGGGAAGAAAACCCAAGCTGCCCTGATTCCATTGCCCATAGTAGCGGAGCCATTCCAGCAGGTGAGAATGGATATTGTGGGGCCTTTAAATACCCACAGCTCCTCAGTGAAGAGATTCATCCTGACTGTGGTGGATTATGCCACCCGGTACCCAGAGGCAGTCACCCTATCCTCACTGAGGACAGACAAAGTGGCAGATGCCTTACTTGGGATTTTCTCCTGTTAGGTTTCCGCAGGAGGTTCTCACTGAGTGGGGGGGTTCCTTCATGTTGGACCTGATGAAATGTTTATGGGAGAAGTGTGGGGTGGTGCAGAGATGCACAACACTGTATCACCCACAAGCCAATGGACTTGTGGAAAGATTCAATGGTACCCTAAAGTCAATGCTCCGGGTGTTTGCTGAACAGCATGGGAGGGACTGGGAGAAATACCTTCCCCACCTATTGTTTGCATATAGGGAGGTGCCCAAAGAGTCAACAGGATTTTCCTCCTTTGAACTCTTATATGGACGTCGGCTACGTGGGCCCCTAGACTTGATCTGGGAGAACTGGGAAGGGAAGCATGCCACCCAGGGAACTCCCATTGTGAATTATGTCCTTAGGTTTAGGGAAAGGGTGAAGGAGCTTATGGGCACAGCCCAGAGCAACCTGGCAGCTGCCCAACAGAAATAAAAAGTGTGGTACAACCGCAGAGCCAGAGATCACTCGTACATGGTGCGTCAGGAAGTCATGGTCCTTATTCTGGTTCGGAAAGACAAGCTGCAAGCTGAGTGGGCAGGACCATACAAAGTGGTTAGGAAGATAAATGATGTGAACTACATTGTGGAGTTACCTGACAGAAGACAGACAGAAAGGATGTACCATGTCAACATGTTGAAGCCATATGCAAATAGGGCTGACATGGTGTTTGCAGTGTGCAGTCATGGGAAGGGGACGGACAAAGGAGACCCCTTCTGGACTTGCTGGAAGAAAGTAAGTGGGAGTACTCTGTGGCAGCAGTAAAATTGTCTCCCCAGCTGGCCCCGGACCAGGTCCAGAAAGTAAGGGAGGTTTTAGCAGACTTTGCCCCGCTGTTTAGCACCAAGCCTGGACTAACCCCCTTAGTGACGCATGATGCAGAGACAAGGACACACACACTCATACGGTGGACAGCATATCGGGTGTCAGAGGCTGTCCAAAAGAACATTAGGAGGGAAGTGGAGGAGATGCTGGATTTAGGGGTAATCCAGAGATCCCACAGCTCCTAGGCCTCGCCCATACTCCTTGTGCCTAAGCCAGATGGCTCTACTCATTTTTGTGTGGACTGTCATGGACTGAATGCAGTCATGAAGTCAGACACCCACCTGATGCCCCAGACGGACATACACCTGGACAAGTTGGAGGGGCGACATACCTTACGACCATTGACCTGACCAAGAGATATTTGCAGGTAGAGTTGACAGGCAGAGCTAGGGAGAGGTCGGCCTTCATCACTCCAGTAGGCTTAGTTGAGTTTAAAGTAATGCCTTTCGGAATGAAGAATGCCCCGGCCATTTTCCAAAGGTTGGTGAACCAGGTGTTAAATGGTGCTGAGGAGTACACTGTGGTGTACCTGGATGACATTGCCATCTTTAGTACCAGCTGGGAGGAACACCTATCCCACCTTAGGGAAGTGCTGGCAGAAAAATACAGAGGGCCGAGCTCACTGTCAAAGCTAGAAAATGTCAGGTGGCCATGGAGGAAGTGGCATACCTCGGGCATGTGGTAGGCTGGGGACAGCTCCATCCTAACCAAATAAAGATAGAGGTGATCCAGGCATGGCCCAGACCAGAAACCCAGAAGCGGTCAGGAGTTTTCTAGGGACAGCAGGGTACTACAAAAAATTTATACCCAATTACAGTGCCCTGGCTGCTCCCCTATCTGACCTGACAAAAAAAAGGATGCCAAAGAAAATTACCTGGGGCCCAGCCTGTGAGGAAGCCTTTTCCAAACTAAAGGAGGCACTGTGCAGTGTTTCTGTTTTGGCAAGTCCTGACTATAGCAAAACCTTTATAGTTCAGACTGAAGCCTCAGACAAGGGTATTGGGGTAGTACTGAGTCAGACATCCAGCCAAGGGACAGATCACGCAGTAGTGTACTTGAGTAGGAAGTTACTTCTCAGGGAGCAAGCATACTCCATGGTGGAAAAGGAGTGTCTTGCCATAGTGTGGGCCCTAACGAAGCTAGAGCCATACTTATATGGGCAGCATTTTGTAGTGCAGACTGACCACAATCCCATGGTTTGGCTGACGCAGATGGGAAAGACAAATGGCAGATTGCTAAGATGGATTCTTGCTTTGCAAGGTTATGATCTGACAATCGTACATAGGGCTGGAGCGAAAAACCAGAACTCAGACAGGCTGTCTAGGGTCTATGAGGAGTGAACTGACTTGGGAAGCTCATCCCATGCAGGGGATAAAGCCCCCAAATTCAGTCTAGGTGGGGAGGATTCTGATGTGGACAGCCAGTTCTGAGTGCTATATGATAATTTTTTGTAATATAATAAAACAAGCATTTGTCAATGCCAAATGTTTGCTTGCTGGCATTGGCAGTGGTAGTGTAGGAGTTACAGAGCTGCGTAATAGGAATGGCAGTGAGGTATTGAGCTGAAGCCAACCACACCACCACCCTGCAGAGAGTGACAGGCATTGGGGTGTGCCTTTGGGTCGTCAGGCATAATGGCCACGCTATTTCACCACACCCCACCCTGCAGACACTGACAAGTGTCACAGTGTTCCTTGGGGTCTTTGGCCCTTATGCACACCCCATTCCATTAGGAAATACGGTGAGATGGGTGCAATATAGGAGAATGGGGTGAACTTTGGGGCCGAAGAGTCCAAGGCATACCTCGATACCTCTCACTGGCTGCAGGGTGTGGAATGGTATGAGCATTACAGGCAAGAATCCCAAGTCACACCCCTGATGCCTGTCATACTCTACAGGGTTGGATGTTATGGTTGGAAACCCTAATACCTCAAGCATTCGTTGGTATTTTCACTCCAAATGTTCAACATGGTTTTTTTGTGACCCCCACCTCATGAACAGGGGAATATCAGTTTGTTAGCGAGCTGCTTATGCACAGCCTCTGCATTTACTTCACCACAGTTGCAAAACATTCCAAACAGGATGTAAAAATGACAGCTGTACTGTTCATGGGAGGTGTAAAAATGGCAATGTTGCAAATCTGCAGTAAAAATATTTAAAAATGGTGAAGTCACGGCGACATAGAAACTGCAATGCACACCGTAATATAATTAGGTTGGGATTTTTACAGCAGATTGTCAACTCAGGCATTTTGTGACTCCGATCATGAACAGTGTCACTGTGGTTTTCTTTATCTTTCCCGAACAATGATTTCCCACAGCGACCACGCATCTCTGCGCTGAAAGTGTGAAAACACACTTCCGCCATGTTGTGAAAAATGACAGCTGTACTGTAAATAAGGAAGTGTGGAAAAATGCCACTTGTGAAAATCTGAACTTAAAATATTACAAAGTCATGAACTTACGAGGGTGCATGGAAACTGCGCAATGCTCACTCGTAACACAGTCATTTTATGGACTTTTGTCACCAAATTTTCAACATAGCCATTTTAAGACCTCTGCTCATGAACAGTGTAACTGTGATTTTCTTAATCTGTCCCAAACATTGCCTTCGCACACGAACAGCACCATTGTGTGCTACATGTGCGAAAACACATTTGTTGACATATGGAAATGGCAGCTGTGCTGTTCATAAGGAAGTGTAATAAAATGGCAATGTTGAAAATCTGGAGAGGAAATATTAAATTCGAAACTTATGAGCATGCATAGGAACTAACGCAGGCTCGTAAAACAGTCATTTTTAGGAATTTTTTCACCAAATTTTCAACATAGCCATTTTAAGACCTCTGCTCATGAACAGTGTCACTGTGATTTTCTTAATGTGTCCCATACATTGATTTTGCACATCGACTGCGCCATTGAGCGCTACATGGTCGGAAACATGTTTTGGGTTAGATGTGAAAAATGACAGCTCTACTACTCATAAGAAGGTGTGGTAAAATGGCAATGTTGAAAATCTGGAGTGAAAATATTGAAAATTCGCGAACTTACGAGCGTGTGTAGGAACTGCGCAATGCATGCTCGTAAAACAGTCATTTTTTTTGAATGTTTCTACCAAATTTTCAAAAATAGGCTTCTTGAGAGCCCACCTTATGAACACTGGCAGTGTCGTTTCGTTAATCGGTCCCGAAAGGTGATTTCATTCAGTGACTGCAAAATCACCCATCGGGCATGAATAATGCCATGACAGTGACATCATTCATGAGAAGGGGTCCCAAAAACCCCATGTTGAAAATTTGGTGCAAAAATTCCAAAAAATGCCTGAGATATGCAACAAAGTTGAAAAAACCCTATCTAGCCCATTATACAGCTTACCGGCATTTCCTCAGTTTGCGGTCGGCTTTGAAGAGTGCAGACGTGTTCCCGGTCCACCGAAGATCGTTGCGCTGAGCTGCGGAGGTAAGTATGGGGTGGGGGGTGTGGGGAGGCAAGTGCGCAGTGGGTGGAGTGCGGGTTGTGGGGGGCAGGAAGACTACGTGGGACCGTTTTGCTTTACAGGTAAAAAAAGATGGCGGAGGCGTTTGCCACACTGGGGTGGGCTCCCCAGCATGGCAGAAGGATGGCTGGAAATTAGGTATGGCAGAGTTGGGCACCCCGTCGGCCATGACATTTGTTGCCATGCTGGGGTGGGTTCCCAGCATGGCACCATGTACTCTGGGGGAGTGAAGCCGACGGGGATTGGGCACCCGTCGGCTATATATCGACTTGCCACACTGGGGTGGGCACCCAGCATGGCATTTGGAAAGGCTTTAGGGGGGCGCATCACAGCGACGAAGTAGGCACCCCATCGGCTATACTGCAATGCGAGGGCATACGCCAGTATCGCGTTCTGTGTGTGTGTGTGTGTGTGTGTGTGTATGTGTAGGGAGAGCTGCGCATGAGCAGGCGGTATCTTATCACTGCTCACTGAAGTGTAGCTCACCCTTTCAACTGTATGCCACTGAATTTTGGAGCTTGTCATAGACAGCTCCAGCATACATTGGCTTACAGGGGCTGCGCCTGCCAACACACTGACTGAATTGGAAGAGGGGGTGACACACCTCCGAAATCTCAGATGATGGCACTATGTTTCGTGCACATGCGTGCAAGCAAACATAAAAATGGGTTATGGACTGCCTGTCATGAGAGATGCTGAGAAATCTGATGCTCTTGGAGTAACCTCGCTCCCCCCTCACAGGTTTCAGCTGAAAGATGAAAACCATGAGAAAATGCTGAAACAGCATGTGAGATCATACACACACAGGTTTTAGAAACAAGGTGTTACATGGCAGGCCGGAAGCTAATTACAGACTTTTCTAAGTTAATTATAGCTTTAGCTGCAAAAAGGGAAATCAGCATCCTTTTTATGACGTTTCAAGAGGAGGAAGCCAAGTTTAGCAAACTAGTGCAAAATCATAAATGCTGATGTCTGTGTGAGAGGGGAAACTGATCAATAGATCAAAGAAATGTCATTTGAAGGACATGAGTCATGCTAAGGATTGCAGAATTTAATACTTGGAAAAGACATCCTGTTTTTAAATAGATATATTTTTTTGATATATTCTGACTGGGAGGAGCTAGGTGACCTCATGCAAAATAGGTGGGGAAAACTAGCTTTTAAACATTTGTTCTGTTTTTCTTCAGGACACTTTTATCTAGACTCTGACAAAGAAACATCTGTGAGCACTTTAAATAGGTATTTAGAAAGAGAGAGGAATCTAATTACTGTAGTAGGAACTGCACTGTTTAAAACCTTGTTCTTTTAAAAGATTTGTATGTCTTGTGATATAATAGTTCTATATTGTATGTTTTACATATTATCTATTTTAGTAAAACTCTTTTTAGAGCTTACTTGGTCTGTCTTTGATTTCTTTCCTTTACAAGTAGAGTATATATGGTTACAGCAGACACTGAGCATAAGCTTGAATGGTGATACCAAACTGGAAAAAGGTAAGAATAATCTGAGGTCTTTATTAAAGTTTAAGGGTTCATTTTTGTACACCTGGTTAGGTGCTTGTAAGCAAATATATCTGGCCCTCCAGAGACAGATATATCTGAGCCTGTGCATTGGGCATGCTAACAAGAGGTTCACAGTTTGAATCCCTCCAAGACGTGAGACCAAAGGCTGATTTGAACCCACAAAAACAGACAAGAGGGTTACCTTGTTCTGTTAAACTGTTCACAAGACTGCACTCGGAGGTTGGCACTTTGGGAGTAGAAGGCTGACCTGCTGAGTGGGTTTGTGACACTTTGGATATATGATCAAACATATATTTGAAATATACTTTTATAAATATTATCTAAAATATATTTCTTTTCCATATGGGCCTGTTTAAAAGAGACCTTGTAAAAGAAGAGAGAGTGATGACTAGTTTTGTTTAGTATTTGGTTTTGCTGGACTTCACCTGTTTAGACTGCCTATGGTTGAAACCATTTTGTATTTTTCTTTTATTTTTATTCTGTTGTTATTGAGAATAATAAAATACTACTTGCAAATTTTACAACTGCTCCTGATTTTCCCTGTGCTTCCTGACCTGTGCCTTGATGACAGTGCTGTTACACACTAAACGAACCAGCAGGAGTTGGCCCACTGCTCCTACACATATCTGTGTTAGATGGATGTAAAGTGTGTACGTTAAACTTCTTTTTCAACAACATCCATCAGTTCAGGAACTGCCTGCTGTGAAAGTAGGTCCTGGACAGCACTTTCCACTTGTGGCATGCTTTGGACATAAAGTGAAGGAAACTAGCATTTTTAGCAAAAGAAAATGGAAGCTCAGTGGCGATCATACCTGCCATGGCAGCATTCAGTTCCCTGGCCACTGAATGACTGGGGGAATTTACATGCTTAGTTAGAATGCTAGAAATAGGTGGATGGATCTTATTTTGATGCATGCTTTTGTGGGAATAGTTTTGTGGGGTAATTTGTTGCTCAGATGTGACAGATGGAGATGGTGTGATGAAACTTGAGACTTGGTTGAGTGGTTTTGCCAGGGTGAACCTGCTACTCATCAGTGATCTCACACTTTCATGGTTACTACTGACCTCTTCCTCCTCAATCATCTTTTCCTCCACAATATCCTCTGCCTCATCTCTGCCTCCCACACTACCTACAAACACTTTCTGCTGATGTTCTTGCCACCTAGCCATATGATTGACTTTAAGATGGGTATGCTGTCCACCTGTCCCAACATGAGACCCTTTCTTGCTATGGGTTATTCAGACCTGACATGCTGTCATACTGCTACAGTGACATCTTTTGAATTAGTAATAAAAAAACAGTCCCATATTATGGGATTTTGAAGGACGCATACATTTATGCAGAGCACCAGTTGTGGTGGTCACCATACGGACACTCGTTTCTGTTCTGGGATGTGTCAACATACATTAACTTTTGTAACAGAGGTTGCCTACCCTTCAGTTTGAAATATTCATACATTTTGCTATCACCCTTTGTTTTTTTTCTTTTCAGGCTCACATGAAGGATTGATGAGAGTGTCATCCTTACCCTCACCCTTCATTTCCTTCTCCTCCTCCTTTCCCAGGCCCTCCTCTTCCTCATTCTCCTGAGATGGCAGTGGTGCACACAACTCTGCCACTTTACCATCCTCAGGCTCAGGTCCAGTACCACTAACCACTGGGGACTCTCTTTGATGTTTTTTCAGCACCACCTTGTTTACTCACTGGTGTCTGAGGAAATTTCAGAAAAGAGATTTTGTCACTGTCTGCTACCTCCTTCAACTAAGAAAGCAGCCAAATAAAGTGCTGTACATTTTTTAACAGCACCACTCCATCACACACTGCAGATACACTACTACCTCTTGCAGCCATACCACGCCCTCATTCTCCTTGACCAGTGGTCACCACTGCCACCTTCCCTGCCTTTCCTCCCTCTCTACCCTTTCCTTTCCCTCTACCACTCATTCTAACATGGTACTGTATAGCAGTACTAGTGACTTGAGCAATTTTCAAACAGTAAAATAGTTATGATCAAATTAAAAAAATATTCAAAATGACAAGAAAAGTATTATGAAAAATAATACTTGAAAATATTAAAATACTAAAGTTCTAGAGCTACCTGTGAGAGCCCTGGACCATCATTAGTATTTTAGTAGCACTGGAATACTAAGAGTGTACAGAAATTATGTGACTTGAAAAAAATTAATTGTTTGAGACTGACAGTCAAAATGCACTGAAACTAATGCTGTTGCTGGCTGCAGACAAAAGCCTGCCCCTCCCCCACACACAGCACCAGACCAGCACAGCAGCACCACACAGAAACAGAAAGGGAAAAAAAAATAACTATGGGCAAAAACGTTCACAATTAAATCCGCAGATGCAGAACACCATGTGGAATATGTTTTTTTTTAAAGTTTGTTTTATGCAATGAACAGCTATACAAATCAAGTGAAAACTGAACTCTGGTACAGTGCAGATCCTATCTCCTTCCTAGAATTGCACATAACCTGCTCTTCTGGTCTGTTTCCTGCTGCAGTGTAACCAGGTGATCTGCAGGTCGCACAATGCAGCAACGGCACTTAATGACTCAGCTGATTTGAGAAGTCCCGATGTACTTTGCCAGCAAAGTTGTAAATTTGCAGCTTGGCCAAGTTGCCAATACCTCTGAAGTTTTCCAAACTTCACACACCACTAATCGAATCTCCCAGTGCTGCAGCTATACTCTCATGTCAGCTGCAAGTGATTTGAAGATTTGTAGTGACAGAAAATGTCAGCTTGCAAGCCAGCAGAATCAGGGTAATACAATCTACTATGCTGCTGCAGTAGACAGTACAAGTGGAAATTGAGAATGAACCCACATTTGAACATGGGGTTCAGCTTGCTCTTAGAGCTGATTGTTTACCTTAAATGCCACAAGCACTGCGTAGTAGTGTGGTAGTATGGCAGTGTGAAACCTTCACTGTAGTGATGCTACTGTATCTGATAGTCTCCCATCCCTGTAACATAATTATGACATGTACCTGAATATAAGCCTACCTACAGTAAATATGTAAGCACAACCCAACCCCTCCCCATAGACACAGCCCCATCTAAAAAAAAACAGTCATCCAACTCCCCAAAACATACACAGTTACCTCCCACACACATACACTAAACTTCCCCTCATACACACTCACCCAAGACAACCCAACCTCCTCCACCCCCCACACACATGTATGTTTGGTGAGAAACCAACATGTTGATCCCAGTTAAAAGGACTCTATGAAAATAAAAATAAAACAACAACACACTGAAGTCCTGTTAAATGTTCATCCTATGAAATAAATGTCTGTGTAAGTTTAAGTGGGGTAATGTGTCATGAAACCCAAATCAATATTCATGCCATCTGCTACCATATTGAGAAGTAAAATAAGCTTAGACATTGTTTTCTTTTTGTACCATGAATGTTGGTCCAATAAAAGGTATCAAATCATTTGCTTCTGGATCTGTTCTTACAAGAACCAATACGGCAACTAATCTATTTCTGTATGTCAGCTATGATGTGAATATACTTATATTGCACATTATGTGCAAAGCCAAAAAAAGCAATAGGACTGTTCTCATACTTTATTTAAAAAACATAAAATAAAGTAACATACAAACTCATTCACTGCCTGAGGAAGCTATTTTAGTTCTTTTTATGAATTTTGGGAGTTTCCTGAGCTCATAAATATATTTACTCAACAGCAATATAAAGTATTATAAAGCAGTGTAACTACCACAGCCAATCAGAGCAGTATTTTACTGTACCTGTTGTACGGCATACAGTCGGCACCTTGTGCTGCCCAGATCTATTGCTTGTTTCATGTATACCCTTCTCCCTTGTACCCCCCCCCCCGGTCGCACCGTGAGATGAGCATCCTATTGCTCAGTGTGCCTCTCCTGGTGAAACATTTTCAATAAATAAAAAAAATAAAATAAATAAATAGATCAGCTGATTCCTACCAGACTGAGGCTGTCTTCTGACACTGCTTTCAGTTAGAAATGCCATGGCTTGAACTCTGACAAGGAAATCAATGCAAGTTAAACTTTCAAGTTGGTAAAGTAACTGTAGGCACAACAAAATCATGGAGAAAGAAACTTTTAAAAACTGTCAATCTGCTTGGCATAGCCCACAGCTACTACCTACCATGTAAGTGGCATCAGCACATCCTCTTTTTTTTTTTTTTTTTGGGACTTGGATCATACCATGTAAGCGGGGGGAGCACAAAACCTAAAGAAATTAAATTGAATACTTTTACTTCAATAACAGTCCCTGACTTTTTTTTTTCAGTAGAGGCAGTTACATTGCTTCATAATATGTTAATATGTATAGTGTCCTGTGTTTCTTACATGATAAGAAAGCTATCTCATGCTGTTTTGGGCTGACAGTACCACTCTGCTTTGTTTCATGGTCTTCTCACCCAAAACAGGACTGGATAACCTTATCATGTAAGAAACACAGGATACTCTACATATTAATATATAATATGAAAAGTAATATTAGTTACAGTTACTGTTGCTGATTACTTTTTATGACAGAGTAATAACTGTAACTGATTACATTTATTTGAGAGTAACTAGTAATCTGTCTTTCGGATGAGACATTAAACCAAGGTCCCATCTGCCTGAATTGGTGGTAGTTCAGGTGGATGTTAAAGATCCCATGGCACTTATCGAAAAGAGTAGGGGCATTTTTTATTGAAAACTGAAAACAAAATATACAAATCATATGACTTCATAAAAAACCATAAGAAAAGAATTCAAAAACAGAAATAAGTATTACTGCATACATGGAGTACAAACAAAAATAATCCTTATGGGCACAAAACCCCCATCTCATTCCTACTAAAAGAGTAGGGGAAGTTGCAGTGAAAACAAATTATACTAAAATGTACTGCTTCATACAAAACCATAATGGAGGAGGTAAAAACCAAAAATAAAGTACCACAGCGTACTTGAACTACAAACAGAAATAACCCGTGGTTGTACATAACCCAAATCCCATCCCCACTATAAGAATAGGGGAATCTTCCATTAAAAACTTAACAGAAAATATACAAAAGTGTATGGCATCAGACAAAACCATAATAAATTGAAATAAAAAACAAAAGTAAGTATTACAGCATACATGAATAACATGCAGTGAGATGCCGTAATAGTATATAACCCCATCTCATCCCCACTAAAAAGAGTAGGGGAGTATTGTATGGTATACAAACATTGCAAGAACAGTAGTACATCATACAAAATTATAATGAAGAAAAGTAAAGAAAACACAAAAAAGTACTGCATCATTAGGAAAAAATCCAGGAACAGAAGCCCCAATAGCGCCAAAAAAACTTCAGGTGATATGGAGGTTTTCTCAGAACTATAAACCGCCTGTAAGCCCTGTAAAATCTGAGTGACAATCTGAGTAGGACTACACACTTTCTGTTGTAGTAAAAATGCACATCTGGCCTGCCACAAATAGAAGTGACAAAATGCAAAAATTAAACGTAAAGTACTATGATGTTAATGAACCAAAGTAGGGAGATAAATACCATAAATCAAAATATTATATGTGAGAAAAGGAAGGGCCTTTTCCTTCCATTTATGGAGGAGAAGGGTCCATACCGAGTGTGAATAGGGGCAATCAAGAAAGAAATACATCATGGTCTCTGGAATGGAAAGGCATGTATCCCGGGGACAAGTCCTTTCTTCATGAGTCTTATGCTTCATATTACCACGAACACCTAGTCTGCCATGACAAGAAAGCCAGGTTACATCCCAAACCCTTTTGGGGGATCCGTGGATCAGTCAGTTGGTGAAAAACTCCAGAGGAGTCCAGCTGAATGCCAAGGGAATCTCGTAGCACTGGAAGGTCCAAAAAGGATGTTCCCAAAACAGACTGATATAAGTGCTTCCTTGAGGAAGAGAGAATCACTGTAGGTGTCAGAGACCACTGATGAATTTTTTAAAAAGGTGGGAATGATAAAATGGAGGAGCTTAAACTTAAGAAAATTCTGAGGGATTTCGAAAGGAGGGAGACACCAGGTGGCACACAATGGAGCAATATTATGATGATGAAGAGGAGAAATCCAAAAGACCAGGGGTGTATTCAATAGGTAGGGGATAACAGTCTTAAGAAACAAACAGTGAAAAAACACCAAGGGGTTCAACATCTGAACCCCACGGTGACAATTAGGGCAACCCCAGAATCCCTGAAAGAAAACATTATACAAGCGAGCCTCCAAGGAAAAGGGGACTGTAAAAACTGAAGCCATATGAAGAAATAAAGGAAGAAAGAAGGTCTTCAACAACAAAACCCGCTTTCTCTTTGCAATAGTATGACCCTTCCAGGATGCAACCAAATGAATGGCCTCGTCCAAAACAACAGTTCAATTTGAGTGGGCATCATCAGGGGAACCAAAGGACAATCCTAAAACTTTAACCGGTGAAAATTGTACAGGCACTCCTGCAACGTAGCGAAGTGAATGTGGGGGTGGTGGAATTGGGAGGTACAATGCTGCACTCTTATTATAATTAAGCTTAGAACCAGACACACGTTCGAAATCCATTAAAAGGAGGACTAAGTCCGCCTCTTGTAGGTGCAGGGTGGTGAGAATGCAGAGATCATCCGCATAAGCCAATACTGTAGGGACAGAGCACCTGGAAGGAAAGGACAAATGAGGGATCGATGGGTTACATAACAGTCTATGAAGTAATGGATCTATATGAAAAACATAAAGAAGAGGACTGAGAAGGCAGCCCTGCTGAACCCTGGTATGACTCAAAAAGGGGGTGCAAGTGGCACCATTCACATAAGGATGGATCCAGGCAGTAGAATAGAGCAATCTAATCCATTGAATAAAGCGCTGTGGAATACCGTAATGAGACCAGACTTGAAAGAGGTAGTCATGATTCACTCTATCAAGTGCCTTCTCCTGATCCAGTGAAAAAAGAAGCGAAGGAGAAGAGCTAAAGACAGAGACATCTCTAAGAAGGGAAAGATTGGAAACAATAGTGCGTTGAGGAATAGCAGAGGTCTGTACTTCTGAAATAATGTGGGATGCGACAGGAAGAAGACAGTGAAGCAGGATGGATGTAAAAGTCTTATAGTCCACATTCAAGAGACTCAAAGGCCTCCAATTCCGTATGTCCAACCTATCTCCTTTCTTGAACAACAGAAACACGATTGCATCTGAAAAATTCCAAGGAACAGAATGAGTAGCAATGATAGTATTAAAGAGCAAGGTAAGAATGGGTGACAAAACATCCGAAAAGCTTGATAAAGTTCAGCAGTAAGGCTGTCCCTGCCCTGGAGAAGCATCGCTTTTTGTTTTAATAGCGCTGCAATTTCTAACAAGGAAATTGGGGCTGTTAACTTGGTGCAAAGATCAGGAGGAGGAGAAGGGCTCAGGAAATCAAAAAAGGAAACAGCAGTGGATGTAGCCACTGAAGGAGTCCCAAAAACACTGGCTAAATGGGATTAGACCTTTAGCTGGAGAGACGTTATAGTATCATAAACCTTAGAAGAGTCAGGGTCAATAAGACGTTCAATGTGCATGTCTGCCATCCTGTCAGAACAGCGCTTGTATATGTCAAAAGAGGCCTTTGAAGAGTGGGTGCCACAAGTAGCCTCAAGACGCAACAAGCGGGCCCTGTTATATTGATACTCTTTCATCTGGGTCTTCAAGGAAGCAATAAGAGGGGAGCAGTCTTGAGCTGTCTCAGCAGCCCTAGAGATTACTTCCTCTAAATGTCGCCATAATAACAAATACTGACAATAAGAGGAAACAGATTTACTCCTGGCATACCTAAGAAAAAAAAACGTTTAAGATCCGATTTGGTATCGTCCCACCAATGTAAAGGGGAGGTGTAAGCATCCAGAACCAAAATTTGGGCTAACAGATATTCCCGACAGTCTCGAATAATGCTGCCATCAGACAATAGGGCACTGTTCAACTTCCAGCATGAAGAAAGAAGAGGATGAGAAGCCGTAGAAGGAAAGCAAAGCAATGAGATGGCCATGTGATCTGAGGTCTCGCAAGGAATGACCTTCGCCTGTTGTACCATAACATTCTGGGAGAGAAAAATAAAATCAATATGGGTGGCCAGAAGGCCTCTATGATAGGTCATTGTTCCTTTGGGATGCACCTCACAAAAAACGTCTTTAAGAGAGGTGTACTTGAGAATAGTACGTAATGCAGTAGAGTCCCTGAAAAGCTTCTGTGTGGAGCCTCCTCTGTCAGCCACAGTGAGACCACAATTGAAGTCTCCTCCCATATAAAGATGTCTAGAGGCGTGTAAATAAGGCTGCAACAACCGAAATAAGTCAGAACGAGCAGCAATACCCTGAGGTGCATAAACATTCAGAATCCTGAGCTGGAGGTGACGGAAAGTGCAATCAAGCAACAAGGCACGGGTAGGGACATATCAACCAGTCTTGTAATGGTACAGTCAAAACCAGAAAACAAAATACCCAACCCATCACATATATCCTCACCAGAAGACCAGTAGGAAGGGCCTCTAGTCCAGCCAGCAGAAGCCTGGGTCAGCTCATATCGAGTCTTCAGCCTAGTATCCTGAAGTAAGTAAAGATCATGTGGGAGATCCAAAAGATACCGTAGAGAGGCAAGACATTTTCTATGGGATTTCATGCTGCACACATTAAGTGTGAGGCAGCGAAGACCCAAACCCACAGGCATAAGAAGAAAGAAAAAGACCAAAAGCCAGCAGAAAAACATGAAGAATTAGGCAAAGAGGCATCAAGTAACCGCCGACTACTGCCTGGTGTCAGATGTAGTGGGGGGAGATCTTGTAGGGAATCAGAGGAGTAGTCTAAATGGAGGGAAGACGCCTGTGAAGATTCAGAGTCATTTTCCTTATCCATTATGTCACTCCACTGCTTCCGTTTGGACAGGGCTTGATAGCAATTCCTGGTCAAAATGGATTGTCTGGGGGAAGGGCTGGAAGCCTTACGCTTACCCTTGGACTTACCCTTTTTTCCCTGAGAAACCTCCGTGAAGGAGTCCAAAGCAGGAGGGGGTGGCATGGGGTCAGAGGGGGCAACAACCCCAGGCACCGGGTCCGTGCCAGGAGGGGTCAGGTCTAGTAACACAGGATCTGCCACTGGAAGAGCAGGAAAAGCAGAGGGAAGATCCTCACTGGGGGGAGGCGGCACTACGACCTGGCCGTCCCCTTCACGCTGGCGAAGAACCTGAGTCTGTGAGTCCGTGATAAGGGCTACCTGATCCTGAGGGGGACGGTCCAACCGATTATGGTCAGCCCATGGACGTTGATGGTAAGTATGGCCAGTCTCATCACAGAGATTACACCTCCGGGGGTTAGGGCAACCGAGACTCACATGACCATAGGTCAAGCAAATAGTGCACCGTGGCTCGTTGCAGGTATGGCTCAAATGCATCAGAGAACCGCATTTATGGCAGGTGCGGGGTTGACCGGGATAAAACACAAACCTCTATCCCTACCTATATAAAAACTACCTGGCAAATGAGCTATACCCCTATCATCCTGCTTCAGTTGCACCTTAGCCTTCCAACACCCTGTCCAGACAAGGTCCTCGTCCAAAATAGGATGAGGAGCCTCAAGAATGTCGCAGCGCTGCTTAAGCCAGTATTGAACGTTCACTATACTCACTCTTTCATTATGAAAAAGAGTAATCAATTTTACCGTAGGTTTAATAAGAGGAATGAGCATAAAGGGGGTCCATAAAGGCTGTGACTTCACCACATCATATTTGATCCAAAAATTTTCTAGAATATAAACAGTCTTAAAACTTAAATCATAAACTGATTCCCCCTTAACATGTATGAAAGCAAACAATTCATTTGCTGAAATACCCATAGAGTCACGCAACAGGGAATGCAAAACAGTTTTCCTATTAGGTGCAGTAGAGAGGTCACCAAAATATTTCAGACAAACTGCATTCCTACATTGGGCTGGTTCACCCAAGTTCTGAAACAGGTCACTGAGGTGAAAGGGATGGTCAGTCAAAACCTCACCTGTACTTAGAGTAGACAAAGGAAGATATTCCAAGTGGGTAATAGAATCAGCTGTTGAAGAAGAGAGTACTGCCAGTGGAGGATGCGGTACCGAAGCAGAATCCATAGCTTGCATAGGGCTCGAAGTTTCAGGAGTTGGTTAGCCAACAGCAGAAATTTGTGTCGAAGTAGAAGGATGTAGGAGCAATGAAGCCACTGAGGATGATGAGGGAAGGAAGTGGATTCAGCAGGCTTTTCAGTGACTGTGTTTCCCTGCATAATGTCCTGTGCACTTACCGCCTGGGGAGAAGACCAGGGTGCATCAGGAAGTGGTTGAGTCCAACCCGCAGCATGCAGAGCGGAAGCAGGAGACCATGCAGAGTCTGGAAATGAAGTACCTCCGTGAATAGTCATAGAGGAGATCCTGTCTGCAGTAGCTGAAGCGGTACTGGTAGGATCTGTAAGTAAGTCCATTGTTGATGTCTGCAATAGCCCAGAGTGTAATTCAGCCTGGTCAGAGGTAGTAGGCAGGGTGGAGTGCAGTGCATCATCCTCCTGCACGAAGCACCGTAAGAGATAATAGTTTTGTTCATATAACAGTCTCAAATGTGATGGAGACATAGTGTTAGTACTCGTTCCAAGAACTGTAGGAGAATGCTGGTCCAAAATCTGGGTGAGAGTTCCAAAATCAGGAGGAGAATCAGGAGATGTACGAACAACTAGTTGTGGCGCAGAGATTGATTGGTTATTACTGCAAGCACTAGGCAAACCAAGAGGCATAGTAGGCTGGAGATCTGGAGCAGAAACCACAAAACAGAAAGCTGCATCATCTCCACCTCCTCCAGGGTCTGGGACAGCAGCCATCTTAGTCCTGCAGGAAAAAGAGTCCCCCTTGCTCACAGGAAGCAAGAGCAGGGGAATTTCCCCAGTGTCCTGGTGAAATTTCCCTCATTCACTAAAAATACCATCAACAGCTTAATCTGGTTCAAGGTCAGCTGGCATTCATCTGTATCCCCCTCCCCCGGGGCGTGCCTAAAATAGACAGGATTTGTCTAGTGCACTTACACGGTCAACAAAATCTAAATAAATAAAACTGTAACAGATTACTTTTTAAAGTAACTTACGCAACACTGAGAAGGAGGAGGGAGTGGTGTATGATGCTGGGGAGGGAGGAAGCATGATGTGGGGAAGGGATAATGCCCAGTGTTGGGAAGGGATGATGTATTATGTTGAGGGAAAGATGATGCTTGATGTTGGGGCAGAGGTAATGCTTGATGTTGGGGAGGGGCGATGCATTATGCTGGTGAGATGTGCGAAGGATGATTCATGACTTGGAGGCAGGGCAAGGCATGAAATTTAGAGCAGGAAGACGCATGAAGATTTGGAGGGTCTCTTCATTTTGGAGGTGGGAGTGGTGATTCATGATGTTGGGGGAGGTGTGATGCATGGTTTTGGGGAGGAGTACTGCATGATGTTGGAGAGGAATGATGCCCAGAGTTTGAGAGGAGCTATTCACAGAAACATAGAAACATAGACAATAGTGACCAAAAATGACCAAAGGCCATCTAGTCTGCTCTGAGTTTCCTATCTGCAATGGAACCTATTGTCCTTATGAGGTTTTATCCCTTCCAGTCCACCCACTCCTCCCCTCATTACTACTACTGACCTGAGTGACCACCGAACCCTTCAATGTATCCCAGCCATACTTTATGCCATTTATGGTCTTGGTGCCCACCACCCCCACTGGCAGCCTGTTCCTTAGCTCCACCACCCTTTTTGTAAAATAGAACTTCCTCACATCCTTCTTAAACCTTCCCACTGCCAGCTTCCACTCTTGACCTGGGGTTCTTGACCCTGTAGTCCTGCTAACTAGTTCTCTGTAGTTCACCTTGTTTGTTCCTTTCAGGAATTTGAAGGTCTCTATCGACCCTCCCTTCTTGCCTTGTCTCCAGTGAGTACATGTTCAGTGCCATCAGACGAGTTTCATAACGTCTGCCCTGCTGGCCCTGACTCATCCTGGTCTCCATATGTTGCACCATCTCCAGCCTGGCTCTGTCCTTCCTTAGGTGAGGAGTCCAGAACTAAGCACAGTATTCCAGGTGTGGCTTCATCAGTGACCTATATAGAGGTAGGAGTACTTCCTTTTTGCTGCTGTCAGTACCACTTCCAATACATGTACCACCCTTCCCCATGATGTGGAAGGGTGGTACATGATGTTTGGGAGGAGATTTCACCTTTTATGGTGGAAGGTGTGATGCTGGATTTTGGAGGAGAGGTGGTTTATGATGTGGTGGAGAGATGCATGATAGTGGGGAGGGGATATTCATGATGTTGGTTGGAGGAGTGATGCTTGATGTTGAGGGGGATGATGCATGATGTTGGAGATAGGATGATGCCTGATGTTGGGGAGAGGTGATGCAAGATGTTGGAGGGTGATACATGATGTTTGAGAGGGGTGATGCAGGACAGGGCAGAATTACAGTATGCACGTTGTTTAATACTAGACTAAAATATTAAAAAGGTCTAAAAATGATACCAACAGCTTCATCAGGTTCATTTTCATTTGGTTGTCATCTGTATTTTCTCAAGGCTGCAGGGCTCTCTGACTCCTCAGTCAGTTGGTTCTGACCCTACCTTGAGGGCAGGTCTCAAGCTGTCCATGTTGGAGAATCCATATCCCCCCCATGCCCTATTAGCTTAGGCATGCCCCATGGGTCTGTGCTTGCCCCAGTACTAGTGCTGTGCAGAATATTCAAATTCCGGCTGAGGAATTTTTGAAATACCACCAAAATTCCACCAAACATGGAATGGCGGAATTCCACAGCAGAAAAAATGTAGAATTAATTTTTCCACAACATGTTTGTGGAATTTTATTCCACGGATCTCAATATTTTCCACAGAAATGGTTGCAGAATGATTTTCCAGCAAAAAAATGCTGTTCCACAGAATACTATTCTACAGATCTCCATGTTTTCCATGGAAATGGTTGCAGAATGATTTTCTGCAGAAAATTCTTTTCCACAGAATATTATTCCATGGATCACGGCAGGTGGAATTTCTCGGAAGAACCGATTAAATTCCAGTGGAAATTACGATGGCAGAAAGGTCATTTTGTGCTAATTTTGCCGTCGGAATTCCACATTCCACACAGCACTACTCAATACTCTTTTCCATCATCCAGAATGACCTTACTACCGCCTGCTCCTCTGCATCCAGCGTTACGTAAGCAGATGGCATGGCATTCTTTGTTTCTGCCTCCTCTGCCTCTGACAACAAGCCCAGGCTCCAACTGGAGTTTACTAACATCCAGCACTTGTACCTGACAAATCAGCTGTCCCGCAATGCCAAGAAAAGGGTCTCTATGGCCTTTGGCACTAGGTAGAGGCTCATCAGCTCTCCTCTCCCCTTCCTCCATACCCTTGATAGTGTTGCAATTGAGAATGTCCGCTTATTCAAGTACCTTTGGGTCTGGCTGGATTGGCACCTTGATTTCTCAGCACATGTGGATGCTATCCATAAGATGCTGAACCCCGAACTTTGTGCGTGTTACAGGAATAAAGGGTGTATCCTGCTTCCTACACATTGAGGGATCATTTTAAAGATGATACTCCCCATCTTCAGCTTTGGTGATGTAGAAGGCTACTCCCATGTCCACATTCACCACACTGCTTTGCTCTGGGCAATCCCCCACCCACCATTGCTCCATGTACTGCTCCCTCTCCTTCCTCTCCCTTGAGGCCAGATGCCTCACCCATTGTGCTTCCTTCATCTCTAAATACTGGCTTGGCTCCCACCCTCCTATCTTGCTTACCTCCCTTCCCCCCAGCCACTTCTTACCCCTTTTGAAAATCTGGCTAGTTCTCTCTCACACTCCCTTCAAGGAAATCCACTGCTGGTCAAACTGTCTTCCCCTTGTGATGCCCCCAAATCATGGTGTTCTCTCCCCCTGAAGAAGCACACGTGCGAAACTGGTCTGGCCTTCTGAGGAGAGGGGTTGCACCTACATGGCACTTTGTATCGGTTTTCATTTTGCTCATTTTTATGACAAACTATAGAACAATTGGATTATTTGCTGGTGGATGGTGCCCTTATTTCTTGTGTTTATGCTCTGTCCCCCTTTCCATCAGCTCTGCCTCTTCCCACCACTCACTCTCCTCCCTCCTCCATGGTTTCACTACTCACTCCTTCAATTGCTCCTGATACTGGTGCCTGGGCCCTTGGACTGCTGCCAACAACCTTCCTATCTCTGCTCCCCTTTGCTGCGCACCTGCACTAGTGTAGTCCCCTCTTCAGCCTCCCCAATTGACAATCTTTGCTGTTATCCTCTAGCTCTTTATTGTGCTGTTATTGCAAATGCAGTTTTCCTCAAACTTTTTACTGTACTGTTACTGTATGTTATTTCTCATTGTCTTTGTGCGATTGTTATTTATGTTGCTTATTAACCTATAATTGTATTATTCTTGGTGTTCCTCATTGTTCTCCCTTTCTCTCTCCCCACCGGGACACATCTAGAAATGAGCTGCTACCAGCTCAGTATGTCTTTCCTGGTGAAACTTTTCAAATGAATCAATCATTCAATAAATATCCCCTCATCCTCTGGGACAAGGCTGAAACTAGGAAGAATTGCCACACTCTCCTTTCCTGGTCAACAAAAACAAAATAAATAAATAACTGAAAAAATAAAAGAAATGGGTGAGGGCTGATGAATGATTGTTGCATGGGGTTATTCATGATCTTGGTGCAAGGAGTGAGGCATGATGTTGGGGAAGGGTGATGCATGCTTGTTGGGGAGGGGTTATTCATGATGTTGGTGGGAGGAGTTACACATGATGTTGGGGAGGAGTAATTAATGATGTTAGGGAGGGATGATGCAAAACTTGGGGGTGGGATGATGCCCACTGTTAGAAGGGTTGATGCAAGATATTGGGAAGGGTAATTCATGATGTTGGTGTTAGAATTAATGATGGATGGGAGGGGAGATGGGATATTGTAGAAAGAGTATTGCATAATGTTAGGGAGGAGCGAATTATGATGCTGGGGAAGGATGATGCATGACGCTGTGAGAGAGGTGAAGCAGGATGTTGGGAGAGTGATGCAGAATGTTAGGGAGGAGTGATTCATGATTTTGGGGAGAAGTGAGGCAGGATGTTGCGGAAGAGTGATATATGAATACTGGGGAGTAGTGATGCATGATGTTGGGGAGGGGTGATGCATGATGTCGGGGAAGGGGTGAGGCATTAAGTTTGGGGGAGTGATTCATGGGGCTCAATTTTCAAGGGTCAGATAATGTCACAAGGTGCTTGCACCAGAATAAAATCATGCAAGAAGCAAGCTGCATCAAACTGGTGTTAGTTTTGACTTTCTAATACAACTTGCATAAAAAGTGGAACTGCTTGTGCCAAAGTGGCTTGCATCAAAAAAATAGGTGCGTCATGTCTCAATGGGGATTGCATCAAAAAAATAATGTATCATCTCCTTTATTTGGATTTTTAAAGCTGGAGGCTGTTGACACTGCACTGAAGATGCATGCCACTGTTAGACCAGTCAGAGTTGGTCTGACACTGGACCATATAAAGGTGAGGGTAGATTATGTAGTGGGTTGTTGATGGAGCCAATATTCTCATGTGGGACTAGATGACAGTGTTTTGTGGATGTAACATGCCATTCTCTTGGCCATTTCATCCACAGTAATTTTTGACTCAGCTTGCATCATTTTTGCTCCATGCACAGTTTTTTTGACTCAACCCGCTTAATTCTTTTGACTCAACTTGAGTCATTTTTATACTTAGCTTTGCCTCACTTTTCTCTGTGCATGCAGTTTTTGACTCAACTTGCATTATTTTTCTTAGACTTGGCTTTGCCTCACTTTTCTCTGTGCATGCACTTTTTGACTCAACTTGCATAATTTTTCTTAGACTTGGCTTTGCCTCACTTTTCTCCATGTATGCATTTTTTGACTCAGCTAGCTTAATTTTTGTGACTCAGCTTTAGGCATGTGTAAAAAAAAATCTCTGCCAACAAAATTTCGACGAAAGTCAGACTTTCGCTTCCTTGAAAGTTCAAAAATAATTTCACCACCTTTCATAGAAATTCCACCAAAAAAACCTGCAGAATAAATGTAAGACCTACAAGTTAATGTATTAACCTGCAGGAAAAAAAATCTTTATAACTGGTCACTGTCAGTGTTCAGCTGTGCGGCTTTTTCCTCCACAATTTAATTCATTAATCCTCTCCCCACCAATCGCTGGCCCCTGGCCCCTGACATCTTGTGCCCCCACCCAGCTGATCGCCAGCCCCATATCACCCCTCCATATAAAATAATATACTTATTTCTTGGTGACTAGTGGTGCCCCAACCTGCTGATTGCCAGCCCCATAAAAAAAAACTTAGTGTCCATCCAGTCCCCCAACCCACCAACTAATTACCCCTCCATATCAAAAATAAAATACCCTCACTCTCTAGTGTCTTCTTGCCCCCCACTTGCCGATCACCAGCCCCATAGAAAAATAAAATGTTAGTGTCCAGCAGACAGTTCCCTTCCCCCACCTACCAATCACCCCCTCCATATAAAAATATTAGTATTGTGTCCTCATTCCCTGGTGTCTAGTGGACTACCCCCCACCCTGACAGGTAATTCATCACCACCCACTCCATCCCATCCAACCCTGGTGGGTGGTGACCAACAGACCTCCTTTCTCCTCCATGGCTGGCCACCCACTGAGCTGAATGAATGAGTGTGTGTGTGCTTACATGCCATGCTCATTCATTCAGCTAGTGGGCAGCCAGCCATAGAGGAGAGAGGAGGCTGTGCTGATCACCCTTGGGGTTGGGATGAGGGGAGTAGGGTGGTGATGGATTAACTGCCAGGGTAGGGGAGGTGGGGGGGTCCACAAGACACCAGGGAATGAGGACACAATATTAATATTTTTTATATGCGTGGTGATTGGCGGGTGGGGGGGAAACTGTCTAATGGACACTAACATTTTACTTTTCTGTGGGGCCAGTGATCAGTGAGTGGGGGTGCCACTAGACACCAGGGAGTGAGTGTATTGTATTTTGATATGGAGGGGCAATTAGTGGGTGTTTGGGGGGACTGGATGGACACTAAATAGTTTTTTATATGGGGCTGGTGATCGGGGGTCAGGGGGCCACTAGCCAACAGGGAATGAGCATATTATCTTTTATATGGAGGGGCAATATAAGGCTGTTGATCAGTGGGAGGGCACAAGAAACCAGGAGCTACCAGGGGCCAGTGATTGACTGGGGGAGGGGGGCTGTATCACTGAATAATAAATTAAATTGCAGATAAAATAAATTCCACAGTTTAATATATTATTATGCAGTGTAGCCCACAAATTCTGCAGAAAACAGTAAAAATCTGCAGAAATGGGTGGAAGTTTCCGATCTTGCCATAGGCGAAAGTACAAAAACGTTCACAGAATTTTCAAAATCCGTGAAAGTGCCCCCAAGGCAGAATTCACAACTTTCAGCCATCCCTACTCAGCTTGCTTCATTTTCACTCTGCATCATATTTTTGACTCATCCTGTGTCATTTCACTCCATCTCACTCCATGCATAGTATTTTTGCCTCAGCTTTGACTCATTCTCAGCCTGCATCATTCTCACCCCATGCACCATATGTTTGACGCAGTAGACTTCTTGTGTCATTCTGGGGGACTTTGCCACAGAGAATAAGTTTCTTTCAAAATAGGGAACAAAGTCTTTGGTGCACCTGGATTTGATGCAAGGTGGATGTTTGATTGGGAGAGGATGATGCATGATGCTGGGGAGATATGAGGCAGGATGTTGGGGAGGAGTGATGCATGATATTGTGGTGGGATGATGCATAATGTTGGAGAGGAGTGATGCATGATGTTGGGGAGGAGGAACGCATGATGTTGGGAAGGAGTGATGCATGATATTGTGGTGGGATGATGCATGATGTTGGGAAGGGGTGATGCATGATGTTGGGGAGGAGTGACACATGATGTTGGGGAGGAGTGATGCATGATATTGTGGTGGGATGATGCATGATGTTGGGGAGGAGTGATGCATGATATTGTGGTAGGATGATGCATGATATTGTGGTGGGATGATGCATGATGGGGAGGAGTGATGCATGATATTGTGGTAGGATGATGCATGATATTGTGGTGGGATGATGCATGATGTTGGGGAGGAATGATGCATGATATTGTGGTGGGATGATGTATGATGTTGGGGAGGAGTGATGCATGATGTTGGGAGGAGTGATGCATGATATTGTGGTAGGATGATGCATGATGTTGGGGAGAGGTGATGCATGATGTTGGGGAGGAGTGATGCATGATGTTGGGGAGGAGTGATGCATGATGTTGGGAAGGAGTGATGAATGATATTGTGGTGGGATGATGTATGATGTCGGGGAGGGGTGATGCATGATGTTGGAGAGGAGTGATGCATGATATTGTGGTAGGATGATGCATGATGTTGGGGAGGGGTGATGAATGATATTGTGGTGGGGTGATACATGATGTTGGGAAGGAGTGACGCATGATGTTGGGAAGGAGTGATGCATGATATTGTGGTGGGATGATTCATGATGTTGGGGAGGAGTGATGCATGATATTGTGGTAGGATGATGCATGATATTGTGGTGGGATGATGTATGATGTTGGGGAGGAGTGATGCATGAAGTTGGTGAGGAGTGATGCATGATATTGTGTTAGGATGATGCATGATGTTGGGGAGGGGTGATGCATGATGTTGGGGAGGAGTGATGCATGATGTTGGGGAGGAGTGATGCATGATATTGTGGTGGGATGATGTATGATGTCAGGGAGGGGTGATGCATGATGTTGGAGAGGAGTGACACATGATGTTGGGGAGGAGTGATGCATGATATTGTGGTAGGATGATGCATGATGTTGGGAAGGGGTGATGCATGATGTTGGGGAGGAGTGATGCATGATATTGTGGTGGGATGATGTATGATGTCAGGGAGGGGTGATACATGATGTTGGAGAGGAGTGACACATGATGTTGGGGAGGAGTGATGCATGATATTGTGGTAGGATGATGCATGATGTTGGGGAGGGGTGATGCATGATGTTGGGGAGGAGTGATGCATGATATTGTGGTAGGATGATGCATAATGTTGGGAAGGGGTGATGCATGATGTTGGGGAGGAGTGATGCATGATATTGTGGTAGGATGATGTATGATGTCGGGAAGGGGTGATGCATGATGTTGGAGAGGAGTGATGCATGATATTGTGGTAGGATGATGCATGATGTTGGGGAGGGGTGATGCATGATGTTGGGGAGGAGTGATGCATGATATTGTGGTGGGATGATGTATGATGTCAGGGAGGGGTGATGCATGATGTTGGAGAGGAGTGACACATGATGTTGGGGAGGAGTGATGCATGATATTGTGGTAGGATGATGCATGATGTTGGGAAGGGGTGATGAATGATATTGTGGTGGGGTGATACATGATGTTGGGGAGGAGTGACGCATGATGTTGGGAAGGAGTGACGCATGATGTTGGGAAGGAGTGATGCATGATATTGTGGTGGGATGATGCATGATATTGTGGTGGGATGATGCATGATGTTGGGGAGGAGTGATGCATGATATTGTGATGGGATGATGTATGATGTCAGGGAGGGGTGATGCATGATGTTGGAGAGGAGTGACACATGATGGGGAGGAGTGATGAATGATATTGTGGTGGGATGATGTATGATGTTGGGGAGGAGTGACGCATGATGTTGGGAAGGAGTGATGCATGATATTGTGGTAGGATGATGCATGATGTTGGGGAGGAGTGACACATGATGTTGGGGAGGAGTGACGCATGATGTTGGGGAGGAGTGACACATGATGTTGGGGAGGAGTGACGCATGATGTTGGGAAGGAGTGATGCATGATATTGTGGTAGGATGATGCATGATGTTGGGGAGGGGTGATGCATGATGTTGGGGAGGAGTGACACATGATGTTGGGAAGGAGTGATGCATGATATTGTGGTAGGATGATGCATGATGTTGGGGAGGGGTGATGCATGATGTTGGGGAGGAGTGACACATGATGTTGGGGAGAAGTGATACATGATATTGTGGTGGGATGATGCATGATGTTGGGGAGGGGTGATGCATGATGTTGGGGAGGAGTGATGCATGATATTGTGGTGGGATGATGCATGATGTTGGGGAGGGGTGACGCATGATGTTGGGGAGGAGTGATGCATGATATTGGGGTGGGATTATGCATGATGTTGGGGAGGGATGATGCATTATGTTGGGGTGGGGTGATGCATGATATTGGGAGGGATGATGCACAATTCTGCAGAGGAGTGATGCATGATTTTGGGGAGGAGTGATGCATGATTTTGGGGAAGAATGATTCATGATGTTAGTGAAGGGTGATGCAAGATGTTTTGGAGGGATGATGCATGATATTGGTGAGCGAAGATGCATGATGCTGGGATGGGGAGGTACATGATGTTGGGGAGGGGTGATGCATGATATTGTGGAGGAATGATGCATGATGTTGGAGGAACTGTGATGCATGATTTAGGAAGACAGATGATACCTCATGTTTTGGGAGGGTGAATGCATGGTGTTGGGGAAGGGATGATGCATTATTTGTTTAGCAACCGAGAAAGATCCACTGGGCACAAGCCTACATACAAAGATGGCCCAGGAGCACACCGAGGTTAAGTGTCTTACTTAGGGTCATAATATGCAAGTCAAAGTTACGGGAATTGAATCCAGGTCTGCTGCATGTACCATGCTTGTTCACATCTTATTGCTCTAACCGCTGGACTATAATATTATATGATGATTGGGAGGGACGATACATGATTTTGGTGGGAGGGATGATGTATGATGTTGTGGGAGGAGTGATAGAGGATGTTGGGGAGGAGTGGGGATTCATGACGTTGGGGAAAGATGGTGCATGATCTTGCTGGGAGGGATTATGCATTATGTTAGGAGGAGGAGTTCAAACTGGGGAAATCACAGTAGGAGTGCAAGTTGCCAAATTAAACAACATGTGTTGTGTGGGCACATCCTGGCAATCCCATACTGTAGTTTTGGAATATACAGTAACACATTGTAATTCATGTATAACTATACAGCTTAGAGAGGAAAGAAGACCTTTAGCTCATCACATTCATCCTTTCACCAGAGCAGTGTGAGAATTCCATCACTCTTTTTCTTCAGAATCTTTCTTAGTGTGAGTTTAAAGGTCATTTTCACTGACATCACTTGCTCTGAAAGCCTATCCCAAATGTCATCACTTATTCTGTGAAGTACTATATTTCATCCTGGTGTTTCCCTTGAATTTTGCTCCTTTCAGTGACATTGTGTGTGCCTCAGAGGCTTTTGACTTTGCGGCAGAAGGCCATGGGTTTGCATTCCCCATCATGGACTAGAGATGATGGCAAAAGCTGGCAGTGCAGAGCAGTAAAACTGACTGTGGTGGTGGGGTGCTACACTTCTGAGGTGCCAGCTTTTAGATTAGATAGTGGGCTAATGGGCTAAGGTAGCAGCAAGACTACTGTATCTGTTAGTACTGCATTAACTCATGGAGCATTCCCACGTGCATCACACTGTCTGTCTGTTGGAGATAAAATAAATCACAAAGTCCGAAAGCAAAATGGCTTCATATAGATGCATGCAGCATTTATAGACACCCTTTAGCCCTGTCTGATGATGTCACATGGTGAACACTGCTGTGGCAAGGCCAGGACATGGTACAAATCAATAATTTTGTTACTTACCCCCTCCAGCAGGTCCATATGCAGTTGGAATGAGGTAATGATGTGAGCCCATGAACATGGATCTGGGATCCAGGGAGAAGGGAAGTCATGGTGGAAGTAACAAACATTTTGGAGAGTCCAATAGACCTCAAACTAGGGAGATTCGCATGGTGCATATGGTAGAGTATCACTGAGAGGTGCTATGACAGACTGCCCCTTACTGAGTGCCATATGGTAGAGTCACACGTGCAAGCAGCAAGCATCATAGTTTGCATGCAGCATGGCTATGGGAGGCTTGCCCCCCAATCGGACAATGGTGATGGTGCTGGTGATGACTAAATCTCTGGGTGTCACATTGTCCACCATTTCACTTTCTAACATCAGCAGTCCATTTCAGTTCCTGAGGTGGTGTGCACTTTGTCTATCACATGGCATTGACAACTCAGCATGCCCTCCACCCTGCACCAGTAATATGCAAATAGCACACAGTGTGCATAACATAGCACACAGAGTGCACAAATAGCACACAGAGTGCACAACAGTGAATTTAACCCATTAAACAGAGATCCCTTCTGCCCGTCAGGGTTTCTGTTTTTCATGTAGAAGCTGCTAAACCCAATATACTTAAAAAAAAAACAAAAAAAAGCTATGTAGCAGGCAATCCCCCAATCTTGGTCAGTATTCCTGATAGCATGATAAGACATATCATTCAATGGTCTATGGCCATGTAAGAATGTTGCTGCGCACTATATCTTCCATGCTTATCTGCATAATTGCTGCACAGCCAGTAACTAACATTTCAGTCTGTAAGGCATTTTGAGATACAGTGAGCTTGATAAGATTCATATAACAAGAAGTTCTACTCTATTCTATAAGCATGCTCCTTTTTAAACCTTCTGTGCCTCCTCCGCTCAGGGATAAGGTGGTGTCTTTTATGCTTGTTTTACCATGTTTTCCAACTGCAATTATTTGGCTCATTTCCTCTCTAGTACTCTGGGTAATTTAACATCTCTGCTTTGTATCTCAGTACATTATCAAGGGACCGAAAGGCATAAAGAATACAAAGAGAAGGGGATTGAGCATATTATACATCAAAGCATCATATCTCTGGAGTTCTCGTTTATAGAGATTCCTGCAAGTGTTGCATCATACCAGCTATTGCAAATGTCTATAGTTACATGCAGGAAAGCAAGTAAAGGAATTATGTTTTCTACTGAGTCTCCTATACGCACTGTATTCCAAAATGCCTTACAAGACAGTCTGAGTGGCAGCAGCCATTAGGCTATTACAGGGAGGTTAAGTAAGATTGATGGAGGTTATGAGAGCAAGAAAGTCAAACACAGAAAGGTTTAAGAGCTTGCTCAAGGTCCACATTGAATAAGTAGGCTTGGTGGGTTTCAAAATAGGACTGGGTGTTCTTTTTTCCCCACTGGAGAAAAATCACACAAAATTCCATTTTTATGCGATGGGTTGTATCATGAACATGGAAGGATCTTTTATCATTTTTTTGCATCATCAAAATTCGGGCTGCCAGAAATTGTTTTGCTCATTTTTGCAAATATTATTTTTGCAGAAATTCCATTTTTACTCCACAATGGTTGTTTTATTTGGAGGCTTTTCTTACAAAAATGCCAATTTCATGGAGAAATTACTCCTCCTTTCACAATTTCACCAAATGTGTGAAAATTGCCAAATCCTTTCTGCAAAGGAAAAAAGAAAATCACATAGACCTGGGTGACCTCATGTGAAAACAGTGGTTTTATCTGATTAAAGATTATCATTTTCATGCCACACAGTATTTTTTTTTCTCAACAAAAACAGAAAGTGTTTTCTTTTTTACATGAAAAAGAAGATTTTGATAAAATGTGGTGCTTCACAAGAGCGTGCTTGTGAAAACATGACAGCCAGTTTCCCCGCTCACAAGTTAAACCTGTGCCTCCAGGTTCACAGCTTCATACTCTAAACATTAGGATTCATGGCCTCTCTGTTTTGTATACTATAATCACAAGTCAAACTGAGACCCTTCAAGAAAACTGCTTTGTGTATATTGCCATGGCAACCAGAACTTGAAAAGTATTTTTAAAAGAAAAACACCTTCTGCTTACAATGGTGTTTGTTTTGTTTTCATTTGGTGACATGACAGTGACGCATGCTGGGTGAGGCCAGCTGGAAGTGTTTTTTTTGTGGTGACAAGAGGGTTCTATCCTACGCCCAGAGCTAATGAAGTGCATATGAAGGCATCAGAGCTTTGGCAGAAGAGCTGTACTCTGGCTTCAGGCAGAAGTGCATTCCACATGGAGAAGGAGATTAAACAAAAAAGTAAAGGGGGGTTGTATATTGGTATTGGAACAGACATAATTTGTGTATAAACAGTGTAAAAACCTGTAATGGGCACTGCACCTATGAAAGGCTTCATTCAGCTTTGCCCTTACATCAGCCTCCTGTTTTATGGTGTGGAAGATGCATATCTCTTATACCTCACCAGTGTTTACAGAGTACCATGGCTGCAGGACCAACAGGAAATAAGCAATATGGGGGGGTGGGGGGACGTCATTTCTGCAGCTACAACATCATCCCAAAGATATAGGGAAAATGTTCAAGCTTTAAAGGGTATGAGTTTCCAGCCCTTTCTCCTTGTTGAAACCTCCACTTGCTGCTGGTGTACGTCATCTCTGACTGGTAAAGAATATGCCAAATTTGCTCTGTGTCACCAAGTCACAAACCCTTGGCTTTGGCTTGGCCTTAGGCTAAATATTCCTGTCTTGCTCATCACTAATTTTAGTCTGATTGCAGTCTGATAAGTGCCAAGTATGGTGTGGCTACTTACGAGATCACATCACGGTCAGTGTGGCAAGAGGCATGCAAGTATGGCGCAGTTACTCATAAGGTACCATCACTTCAAAGCATGACATGGTTAGTTATGTTAAAATCATGGTCAGTGTATCAAGTGTCAAGTAAAGTCTGGTTACTTATGATGTCATCACAGTCAGCGTGACAAGAGCCAAGAATGGTGTAGTCAATGTGACTGGGCATATTTACTGACAAGGTCACAAGAAGTTCAGTCTGACAAGAGCAGTGTATTGTGTGGTTACTTATGGTACCATCACAGATAGTCTGACAAGAGCCAAGACAGCACTGTCACGTATGGCACCATCACAGTCAGTATTGAAAGAGCCAAGCAGGGCATGGTTACTGATAAGGTGCCATCAAGAGCAGGGAGCTCAGGATAGCAGCTGTACTTTGGATGAGATAGCTCCATTGTTTTCAATATCTATATGTATCTGGTTGCTGTTGAACTGTCTGCTACATTTTGAAGCCCTTTTGAACAGCCTTTGTGATTTGCTGCTGTTTTTGACCACTGATGAACGTTGTTTTTTTCATATGCATTAAAGTTACTAAGTCGGATAATAAGCAACATACTAACCTTAATAAAGACTTGTGGTGGCCTGGAAGTGCAAAACACACACCAAAAAAGTGGAATGCAATCTAATAAATAAAGCACCAACCAAAAGAATGAAATGCAAACAAAAAATAAAGCAACAAAACCAAACATGAAGTGTAATGCCACAAAAAAATAAAGTAAAAAAAACCCAAAAAGAAGTGTAAAGAATTTGAGAATGAATGCAAACAAAAAACCACAACACAACAAAAAAGTGAATGTAAACAAAAAAGCACAGCACAACTAAAAGGTGAATGCAAACAAGAAAAACCCAGAACAACAAAAAAGCACTGCACAAAAAAAAAAACACATAAAAAAAACACAACATATCAAAAAACTACAACACAATGAAAAAGTGGTAGGCATAGTGAAATAGAAAACTCAACTATTTACTGTACCTACCATGCCTCACTATGTAAATTAGTATACAGGCTAATGTATTTCTGTATTCACTACAGAACTAGGAGATTACATCTCTCAGTAAAGCAATCTTGTCAGCGGTGTACTGTATGCATAATGCCTCATTTTGAAAATAAACATCTGAGATCTTATATTGTAACCATTACAAAAATAGAAGTTTGCACCTCTAAGTAAGGAAAATGGAAAGCAGTTTTATGTGATATCCACAAAGTCTTGCTGTATAAATGTATACATCAAGTGCTTTATTTATTTATTTAGTTTTTGTTGACTGTGTAATGGTGCACTAGCTATGACAATGACTATTTTCAGGTACCCAGGAGGGTACAGAAACAATAAAAAATGTATACAAAGCGTAAGAGATAACATACTTGTACAACATGTCATTACATTAATATGAACATTTTGCAAGGATGAGAATACAATGATGCAGGAGTAAATTAATAATAAGCAAGATAAGAATATAAAACAGACCAATCCATCATCTATGAGGGAGAAGCAAAACAGTTTCTAAGGTCATATAAGTAGGATCCCAGATAAGTTAGGTAAGGATAAAGCAAAGAAGGCAGTAACACAAGCAAGTTAGGTTAGGATAAAGCAAAGAAGGCAGTAACACAAGTGTGGTCATACAGGATAGGTTTAGGAGAGTAAGGAAGTAGTAGTCACGTTAGATTGAGGGATAGAGAATGGAGCAGAAAAAGAAGATGGTGACAAGGGAAGAGGTGAGTACAGAGTGTGATTTAGAGTAGGCCATGCAGGTAACGAGAAAGAAGGAAGTGCTGAGCATTTCTTGGGAGAAGACTGTAAATGTAGTGGCTAGGGAGTCAAGGTAGAAGGGAGAGAAACAAGCTAAGGAGGTTGGAAGCAAGAGCAGTTGCATGAATCAACTAGATATCTGCGTAGCAGTCTTTTGAAAGAGGCATGGGATGGAGCAAGGTGTATAGTTAGGGGGAGAGAGTTCCAGTATTGGGGGGCATGACACGCAAAGGTGCTAGCCCCTTTAAAGGAGTGATGCCTGTGGATGAGGACAGTCGCATTGTCCACAGAGCGCAAGGCATAACCAGATGTATGATTTTGAAATAGCCCCACCAGGGGCTTAGGTATGTGGGTTCTGATGATGTTGTTGATAAATGATCCATATGCAAAGGACCGGGAAGCAGGAGGTGAAAGTCAACCAAATTCAGAGTAAAGGAGACAATGGTGTTTAAGCCGGTGAGTAGAGCAGGCATAGCGACAGATGTTGTTATAGGTAACATCCCACTTCTGAAGACTAGATTTACTTGCGGTAGCCTAGGTTGCCACCCCATAGGTGAGGGACAGGATGAGAATGCCACAAGCTATGGCTAGTCTAGCAGAGGGAGTAAGCACATAGCTAGAACGGTAGGCAATACCTACTTTTATATTAATGGACTTGCAGTTCTCCTGGATGTGAAGGTCAAAGTTAAGAGATGGGTCAAGGGTGATACCCAGTTATTTAAATGAGATGGTTACCTGTGCAGATGTGCCATTAACTGTGGAGACATTGAAACAAGGTAGGGAGTGTTTAAGCTTGGCATTAGAGCCAAATAACATGGCTTGGGTTTTGGATACATTGAGGATGAGTTTATGGTTAGACAGCCATTGTTGAATTAGTTCAAAGTCCTGGGAGAGACGCTGCTTGATGTCAGTAATGCTTTTAGAGCTGTAGTACAGGATGATGTCATCAGCATATAACAGGGAGGAAGTCTGCTGGAGGTTAGTTGTGACATTATTTATAAATATGGAGAAAAGCAGGGGACCAAGGATTGACCCTTGTGTCGAACCAATATTTATAGAGGTTATGTCTGAGAGGGTGGAGTTGTATTTTACTAATTGAGTCCTATCAGATAAGAAGCTGCCAAACCACATAACTACATTCGGTGAGAAGCCTAGAGATCTCAGGGTCGTTAAAAGTAAGGGGTGGTCCGCTAGGTCAAATGCTTTTGTCATGTCTATAATAATTGCCCCTGTTATGGAGCCAGAGTCCATGGCCATCAGGGTATCAGACGTAAACTTGATTAGTGCAGTGGTTGTACTGTGACCCTTGTGGAAACCATGCTGGGCAGATATAAGAAGGTCATGTTTATGGAGAAAGTCAATGGTTTAGGAGGCAACAAATTTCTCAAGTATTTTGCTGAGAACTGACAGGATAGCAATGGGCCTATAATTTGATGGATTTTTATGATCTCCTTTTTTAAAAACAGGGGTTACTCTAGCTGTCTTCCAGATGTCAGGAACGTGACATTGGCACAGGGAGAGGGTAAAAATCTTGCCATAGGCACAGCAATAAAGGGGACAGCAAGTTTCAAAAGCTTAGGTTCAAGACTGTCAGATCCAGCTGCAGTGAACTTGGATATGTTGTTTAACAGCCTGAGCACTTCTTGGTAGGAGACAGACTTGAAATGGAAAGTAGGTCCAGAGACGTCAGGTTGGGTGGTCAGGGTTGATTGGGCAGGAAAAGTGGTGGTATATTTAGAAAGGTCAGAGAATTGAGTATTGAAAAAGTTACCAATGGTTCTTGGATTATTACAGTGGATCCCATTTAAGGACATATCTGTAGGCATAGGGGCTGGGTTAGAGCCTAGGAAGAGCTTTATATGGGACCAGAACTTCTTGGAATCCCCATAAGAGTTGGTCAGTAGATCCTTGCAGTAGGCACTTTTAGCCTTTTTGATTTCCTTCTTGCATGAATTGCGTAGGGTGCTGTAAACAATAAGGTCAGCAGTTAGTCCAGAGCATTTGTATTTGAGCCAGCTTTTGTCCCTTTTACGTAGTTTGGAGAGTAGGTCAGATTTCAGCCAGCGGGTGGGCCTATTTTTCACCCTCTGCGTTATGAGTGGCCAGTGTTTATTCTGAATTGCCAGAAAGTTGGTCAGAAAAAGATTAAGGGTGGTCTGAGTGTCACTTGATTTAAAGAGGGGAGACCAATCAATGGAGGTGACGTCCTGTAGGAAGGACTGTGAGTCAAGATGAGCATAGTTGTGGAAATTAATAAAATGTGGTTTTGATGGAGCAGGCCTAGTCTTTCCCCAGATACAAAAGGTGGGAGAGTGGTCAGAAATGGAGACAACAAGTATGCCCGAGGCAATTACGTTTCCCGGGTGGCTGGTCATTATCCAGTCCAGTAGAATACTGGAGTTTGAGTGCTGCGCAACCCTGGTGGGGTCACTGATCAGCTGGTGTGAGTTAGAACTTTGAAGCCTAGTCAGTAGTGAGGGTTGAGAGTTACCTTGCCAGTTTAAATTAAAATTACCAGTATTAGAACCTCATTTCTGCCTGAAAGAAGGGAGGTTTGATCAAGCACCTCATCAAGACCTGTTTGGCTGCTAGAGGGGAGGTTATAAGAGCATACAATATGTAACTTTTTAGGGCCAAGAGATAGGACATGTATGGCTTCGTGGTGAGTTAGGGGAGATGAGAAGATTACAGAGAGATGTAGGTGATCTTCAAAATAGATGGCTGTACCGCTCCCTCTTTTTGGAGCCAGTCTATCAAACCTTAAAAGATTGTAAGAAGGAAGGGAGCAGATAGAATCAGGGGTACAGGGTTTGAGCCAGGTCTCAGTAAGGCAGATGATATCGGGTTTATAGTAGTTGGCCCAGGACTCTAGTTCTGTGAGGCTGTGCAAGAGGCTCCTGATATTATGGTGAACAATAGTTAGACCTTTAGCATTGGTAAGGGCACTGGGCAAAAAGGCATCGGGTCCAGGGTTAGAATGAACATCACCTGAGCGCAGTAGGGTCAGTAGGAGAAGATACCAGAGTTTGTGTCGCATAAAGGGACAGACAGCGTTTGTTTGTAGGGGACAGATTTTATGGCATAGGCCGCCAGGTGGATCCAGACTCTATTTATTAGTAGAATAGAAAGGTCATATTGGAGAGTGGGCAGGAGGAGAAAGTTAGAGAGAAATAATTAATGAGGCAGGAAAGTAGGGGTGGCCAAGGGGGCGCAAGAATCAGAAGGCAGGGATAGAGGAAGTAGAGCAGTAAATGGAATAAGAGCGAGTAAAATCATATGAGGATTCATTTTAGCAGACTTGGCGGCTTCCTAGAGAAACAGGAGAGACCAAGAAAGGGTACACCACTAGGGGGCTGCCTAGCAGTGTACTGGAGAAATAAGAGAGCAAGTGAAGGAGAGCTCAGATTACCATAGCAGGTATTTGAGAATGCAGGGCTGTAGTTAGCCAAAAGGATAGGAGAGACACCAAGGGGCAGAGATGATTGAATATTTAAAGGAGGCCTGGGAGGGGGTGAGGGGCAGGAGAAAAGACCCAGGAGCCTTAGCTACAGTGTCCAAAGTTTAGCCAACAGCTCCAGAGCAGTGTAGCAGGGCAAAGACAATGGGAAAAAGTGCACCAATCGGTTTGGGCCTTGGGAGCACGGTGGCCAATAGGACACAGCCTCCAAGAGCACCACACCAATCGGAGGCTCCTGTCTCAACCTGGCTTTATGAAAGTAGTGGCAGTAGTACCTGGCAAAGAGATCCACTTACAGGGATCATGGAGGGTGGTCAGGATGTGTCAGCTTTGGTGGCGGCAGCGGCCATAGGTTCGGCTGCACGGTTTCAGTCAGTGCCGCTCAGGTGTGGGTCCCGGGAGAAGAGGAAAGAAACAGGGGTTTAAATATTGTTATAGTGGGAACAGGGCGGGTGGCTGGCTGCACAGAAATGTCAGCGGGGAGGTGGGGGTGAGAAGAGGAATTTCAAAGGCAGGCTGTCTCCGAGAAAATGGCTGGGGTGGGGTCAGCAGAGACAAAGAGCAGTGGGAGGGAGTGAGAGCAACGAGGTGCTAGGTAGCTGGGGAGATGGGGGAAGGGAATGTAGACAGAGGGAAAAATAAGACGAGGACAAGTTGCAGGTGTAGTAAGAGAGAGCTTGGGGGGGCAGTAAGGAGGAAGTTACAGAGACCTTTGGGGGGGGTTTAGAGAAGAAGAAAAATTGGTAGGTCACAGGGGTGAGAAGAGAGTTAAGGCAGGCAGTTTAGCAGGGGAGAAATAAATCGCAGCAAAAATCTCAACAAACAGCTGGCTGTGCTGGTACTAGCAATTTATAACAGTGCAAATCAGTTCAAAAGCAGGCAGAGAAAACAAGTGTAGCAACTAAAAATCAAATCGACTCATTAGAGAAAGCAGTACACATGCAGACAAAGGATCAAAATTTCAAATTTCAAGAGAAAAAGACCCGGGAGACTTAGCTACAGTCTCCAAAGTTTATCCAACAGCTCCAGAGCAGTTTAGCAGGGCAAAGTCAATGGGAAAAAGTGCACCTATCGGCTTGGGCCTTGGGAGCAAGGTGACCAGTAGGACACAGTCTCCAAAAGCGCTGCACCAATCAGAGGCTTCCGGCTCGACCTGGCTTCATGAAAGTAGTAGCGGTAGTACCTGGCAAAAAGATCTGCTTACAGGGACCAGGAGGGCGGTCAGGATGTGTCAGCTTCGGCGGTGGCAGTGACCGTAGGTTCAGCCACATGGTTTCAGATGACGCCGCTCAGGCGCGGGTCCCTGGCAAAGAGATCCACTTACAGGGACCAGGAGGGCGGTCAGGAGGTGTCAGCTTCGGTGGCGGCAGCGGGCGTAGGTTCAGTCACACGGTTTCAGTCGGTGCTGCTCAGGCGCAGGTCCCTGGCAAAGAGATCTGCTTACAGGGAGCAGGAGGGTGGTCAGGATGTGTCAGCTCCGGCGTCGGCAGTGGCCGTAGGTTCGGCAGCATGGTTTCTTGAAGTCATCGCTGCAAAAAATAGAAGACTGTACCCCTGAGTAAGGAAAATGTAAATCAACTTGATAATCCATCTAGAATTCCTGGTTGTTATGTATAAATCAGCATGTTAATTGTTCTGTAGAGAATAATGGCTAGGCAACTGTGTGTTATGGAACTTTTTTACACACTCGAGATGTGTGATGACCCATGAACCTCGAGAGCGAAGGTCATCACACACCAAAGGTGTGTTTAAAAAAAAAAAAAAAAATTCCATAAGGCACAAGTTGTATAGACATTAATTTTTATAATTGTTGGTGCAGGGAGTTGTGTATTCTGCATAGCTGAGTGGTGGAGAACTGCGATGTGTCTCACACACACACACAACACACACACACACTGCAGGCTTTTTCTTTTCTTTCTTTTTTTTTTTCTTATACTGCCAACAAAAAAAAAACTGCTCTGTTACTTGCTAAGGCGTGGTCCGGTCCTCGATCTGGTCGCTGTGTCCTGAAGGTCCAAAGCCAAACCATACAAACAGCAAGATCAACCAGATATATTTTTAACATTTTATGGGCATGATTAACCAGATAAATGTAGAGAAATATTAAAACATTTACTGGTAGTTTTAGCATGAATGTGAACCAAAAGATCGAGCCGGGTGCTTGGTAGTTTGGTAACAGAGCCACCATGTTGGTTACGATGTACTGTCCACCCACACATGAACTAAGTGCCAGTAAGGCAGTGTGCTAGAACTGTGTGACATGAAAGTGATAGGAGGCTTAAAGTAAAACACCGTAATAACCAGTTTTCGGGTTATTACTTCGTTTGGCAGTGCTTGAAATCAGTTTGGTAAATAGTGTTACCAGTAATTATAGTGCAGTAACCATTATCAGAGTAAGAGTTAGCTGATGTAACAAAGCAAGACTATTTCAGTCCAAATGCAGTTAATATTTTGCAAGAAGTATTACGATTGCCTTTTTTTAATATTAAATCTTTATCAGTTTTTCTACACGTTGTAAGTGTGATAAGACAATTCAGGGATGTGTAATTATGCTGCAATAATTTGTACTTTGCTCTCAGGTGTCTAAAGGCACTCGGTGCAAGTGCCTGGTGCCTAATAACACCCTTGAGCCTTGCAGTTATAGAAACATAGAAACATAGACTTTGACAGCAGATAAGGACCGCTTGGCCCCTCTAGTCTACCCATTTCCCTACCTACAGGATAGGCCGCAGATCCTAGTTAACCAACAGCCTATTTCTTCCTACCCCACAACAAGAATTGCCTTATGTCTGTCCCATGCATTCTTGAATTCTCCCACAGTTTTAGACCCCACAACCTCCTCAGCAAGGCTGTTCCATGCATCCACTACCCTCTCTGTGAAATAATACTTCCTCACATTGCCCCGGACCACCCCCCCATCTTTAAATTGTGTCCTCTTGTTCTTGCATGTCTCTTTTTCTGAAAGATGCTACCCTCTTGGACTTTGTTGATTCCACTGAGGTACTTAAAAGTTTCTATCATGTCCCCCCTCTGCCTTCTTTCCTCAAGGGTATACATATTAAGCTCCTTTAGTCTCTCCTCATACGGCTTCTCTTGCAGACCCTGCACCATTTTAGTTGCCCTCCTCTGGACTGCCTCTATCCTGTCTATGTCCTTGCGGAGATGGGGTCTCCAGAACTGGATGCAGTACTCCAGATGGGGTCTCACCAACTGTCTGTACAGAGGGATAACAACTTCCTGCTTTTTGCTGCTGATGCCTCTCCCTATGTATCCCAGTATACCCCCAGACCTCCCTACTGCCTTCTCACATTGCTTGCTAACCTTAAGGTCATCTGATATGATTACCCCCACGTTCCTTTCCTTTTTTGTTGTTGTTACTACCCCCCCCCATTGTGTATTCTTCCCCTGGGTTCTTGTTTCCCAGGTCCATTATTTCGCACTTCTTTGCATTGAATCCTAGCTGCCATACTTCTGACCATTCCTCCAACCTTGCCAAGTCCCTTCTCATCCTTTCCACGCGTCCTTGTGTATCAACCCTGTGGCAGATCTTTGTGTCATCTGCAAAGAGGCATACTTTCCTTCCAGTCCCTCTGCAATGTCACATATGAAGACATTAAAAGGACTGGACCCATCTGAACCCTGCGGTACCCCACTAGTAACCCCTCTTTCTTCAGAGTGGACTCCATTTACAATTACCCTCTGTGTCCTGTTGTCCAGCCAATGTTTTACCCAGGCTACCACCCCGGGACCTACTCCCAGGCTGGTTAATTTGACTATTAATCTTTTGTGTGAGACTGTGTCAACTGCCTTGCTAAAGTCTAGGTAGGCCATGTCCACAGCCCTTCCCTGGTCTACTACTTTGGTCACCCAGTCAAAGAAATCTATTAGATTCATCTGACATGACCTTCCCGCTGTGAACCCATGCTGCCTTGGGTCCTGTGCCCCACTGGCCTCTGTGTACTCAACTATTCTTTCCTTCAGAAGTGACTCCATCACTTTCCCTACCACAGAGGTCAAACTGACAGGTCTGTAGTTTCCTGCCTCTGTCTTGGTCCCACTTTTGTGAAGGGGAATCACATCCGCCTTTCTCCAGTCCTCGGGTACCACACCATCCTCCCATGATTTATTAAAAAGAGTAGCCAGTGGTTTCACTAGTTTCCCCCCTTAATTCTTTTAGAATTCTGGGGTGAATTTCATCAGGCTGCATTGCTTTGTCCACCTTCCGTTTTAGGAGTTCTTGCAGAACCCTTTCTTCTGTGACAGGACTGGGATCGACCCCCCCCCCCATCAAGAGTGGTTCTGTTAATTGGATTAGGCACTTACCCCATCTCTTTTGTGAATACTGAACAGAAATATTTGTTCAGTATCCCTGCTTTTTCACTGTCCCCCTCTGCCCACCCACTGTTCATTCTATTCAGCCTCACTATCCCTCTCTTTGTCTTTCTACACTCCCTGATGTACCTATAAAAGGTTTTATCCCCCTTCTTAACCGAGTTGGCTATCTTTTCCTCAGTTTGAGCCTTTGCTATTCTGACTTCCCTCCCTGCTTCCTTCTGCCTTAACTGAGCTCTCTGTCCTGTTCCTTCTGTGTTTCCTTATACTTCCGGAATCCTATCTTTTTCTTCCTGACTTTCACAGCCACCTCTTTTGAGAACCAGAGTGGCTTTTTCTTTTGTTTTGATTTATTTGCTTCACACAAAGGCTTGTTGCCTCTGTGATGGCAGTTTTGATGATTCCCCATTGTTGCTCCACACTTCCTTCTAGCCTGTTTGCTACTGCTTCTCTGAGGCACTCTCCCATCTTGCCAAAGTCAGCCCTCCTGAAGTCCAGTACCTCACTTTTGTATGGCTTGACTCTGTAGCTGAGTTTAACGTGAACCACACTGTTTGATGGTCACTTGTTCCCAGATGGCAACCCACTTCTAGATCTGAGATCCTCTCACTGCCCCCGTTTGAGAGTACGAGGTCTAAGATTGCTCCCTCATGAGTGGGTTCTGAAACTAGCTGTCTGAGGCCTGCCACCTGTAGGGCATGAAGAATGGCTCTGCTTTTGGATGTGGCTGCAGCAAATGTGCTCCAGTTAACATCTGGCATATTCAGGTCTCCCATCAACAGTATCTCCCCTTTCTCTGCCATTCTAAGAATGCCTTCTATCATACCCTTGTCCATTCCCTCCCCCTGACATGGGGGGTCTGTATACAACCCCTGTGTGGATTGTGGTGCCCTTTCCAGTCTCCAAGGTGACCCACAGTGCCTCCTCTCCTCCCTGTTTACTCTTTTGTTCAGTTGCTTTTATCCCTTCCTTTACATAGAGAGCTACTCCTCCCCCTCTTCTCCCCTGCCTGTCTCTCCTATAGGTTATGTACCCTGGTATGTTAACATCCCAGTCATGGTTCTCTGGGTACCATGTTTCTGTGACTGCTACGATATCCAGGCATCCCTCTTCCATCAAGGCCACCAGCTCAGGGAGCTTGTTGCCCAGACTACGGGCATTGGTACTCATTACCCTCCATTTCCTGATGGCCTTACTCCTTTTTGCCCCATCCCTGTCCTTCTTGCCTTTGTCACTTTCTCCATTTACCCCTGCCCTTCTCCCTATCAACACTTCTGTGTTGGTGTTTACTGTACTTACTACCATGATTTTTTTGGGGGAGGCTAGGATTTCCCTGCTCCTTTCCAGTGCCTCCCCCCTTGGCTAGTTTAAATGCTCGCCAAAGAAGCATTTAAACCTATCACCTAGGATCCTGGTTCCCTTTCTGGACAGATGCAGCCCACCATGCCAGTACAGGCTTGCATCACTCCAGGTGGACCCCGGTCCCAAATGAAGCCAAATCCCTGAGCTCCACACCAGTTTTTCAACCACTGATTGAATCCCATGGTGCGGAACACCCTAGCCTCTCCTACACCATAGGCAGCACCTCCGAGAAGGTTGCCATGCGTGCTAAGGCCCTTCCCCAATTCAACAAACTCTTTCTGCACTTCTCTAATCCCTTTCTTAGCCAGGTCATTTGTTCCTAGGAGGACAATGACATCCAGCTCCCTCCCCTGTGAAGCTGCTCCGGCAATCCTGAGGATTCGCTCCCTGTCCCTCCAAGCCATGGCGCCAGGCAGGCACCTTACCTCCCTCTCCCCTTTCTCCCCCAGTTCTACCTTCATAACAATGAAGTCCCCCACCAGGAGTTGTTTTCTTCCCCTGCAGGGTCCCCTGCCACCCTCCTGTGGGTCTCCTTTGTGGAGGTTCCCAGCATCCTCCTTGGTCTCCACTGCGGGTGCCTCCATAGAGGAACCACAGTTTGCCAGAATGGCATAGGAATTGTGGAGAGGTACAATTGGAGGGATTCACCTCTGTTCCACCACTCTCACCCTCCCTGAGCCCACTGTGGTCCAACTGCTCCTATTTCTTGGCAACCTCTGAGGCAACGGCAGTGGCACTGGTGGTCCCTGGATGGAAGAGGAGGTCCCACAAATCCTGACCAACTCAGCCTGGAGATGAGCAACCTCCTCCCTCAGCCCAGAGAGGTGCCTGCAGATGGGACAACACCACATCCTCCAGAACGTCTCCCGGAAGACTGCTGCTCCACATCCACTGCACTGCACTGCACCACTCCCATCATGTCTTATTTCTGGCCCCTTAACTGTTTGCAATCCTTACTCTTTACTCTGTTTTTTTTTTCATCTCTCCTTACTTTCCACCTGTGTGCCCTTTAAGCTCGATTGTCCTGTTCTGAGACAAGAATATCCTATATTTCTCAGTAGACCCCTTACTTGCTCAGAGGCAGACCTCCAGCAGCTAGAGGGGGCCGGAGAGCTACTCTTGCCTTTCTAGGATGGTGGGTCTTTGGTGGCTCTGTGATCACTCACTTCCTGCTCCCAAACAGGAAGTTCCTGTTGTCAGTCAAATCCTGTGCCTATAAAAGTAGAACTAGCTTTGGGTGGAAGGGTTGAGGGGAGGGCAGGAGGGCAATATAGTCCTAGTAGAGAAGTCCAGTCACACAGCAGTCCTTTCTCCTGGTGTCTTCTGCCAAGCTACTAGCAGAATCTTTCTAAGGCAGTCTTTAAATGTAGCTTCCTTCTAGCTAAGCCACTCCCCCTACTTACTAGATCTTTCTACAAGTAATTTAAACCTCACAGCTATCAAGTCCTTTCAATCACCTGAGATTTACACCTAGATAACTGTTCAGATAACCATTCAGTTCAATATAACATACAGAATAAAGGATGGGGAAGCGTGAGATATGAGAATTTAATGCACACCCGAGGTGTTGGATGCTACATGAAGCCCGAGGAGTTTATTAAAACATCCCAAACCAAGGGTACATAGATACATAGACAGTGATGGCAGATAAGGGCCTACAGCCCACCCAGTGTGCCCATTTGAGCTTGTAAATTCACTTTATGTTTTCCTAGAATTCTGTTGCCCCTTAACCCTGACCTCCAGAATTCCTTTATATCTATCCCATGCATTCTTAAATCCTGTGATTGTTTCAGCCCCCACCACGTCTTCTGGCAGGGTGTTCCACTTGTCCACCCCCATTCTGTGAAGAAATTCTTCTCCGTTTCCTCTGAATCGTCCTCCCTCAACTTTATCCCTGCCCTCTAGTCCTGGAACATCTTTTTTGCTTAAAAATAGTGTATTCCTGCACCCTGTTCCTCCCTGTAAGATACTTGTATGTCTCTATCATATCCCCTCTCCTCCTCCTCTCCTCCAGGGAGTACATATTCAATTCCTTCAACCTGTCCTCATAGGACTTGTGATGCAGTCCCTCTACCATCTTTGTTGCCCTCCTCTGAACCTTCTCTACCCTGTCTATGTCCTTACATAAGTAAGGTCTCCAGAACTGTACACTGTACTGCAGGTGAGGCCTCACTAGTGTTTTGTATAGTGGAATTATGACCTCCCTTGTCCTGCTGGTGATGCCCCTGCCTATGCATCCCAGCATCTTATTTGCTTTACCTGCTGCCTTGTCATGCTGTTTCCCTACTTTGAGGTCATCAGAGAGGATAACCCCAAGATCCCTTTCCTGCTTGGTGCATGCTATATCCTCACCCCCAGCTAATATATTGTGCCAGGGTTTTTGTGCCCCATATGCATTTTCTTGCACTTGTTTGCATTGAATTTCAACTGACAAATCCCTGGCCATTCTTCAGGTTTCTGCAGGTCACTTTTCATTCTGTCTACACCCTCTGGTGTGTCTACTCTGTTAGAGAGCTTTGTGTCATCAGTGAACAGGAAATTCTGCCTTCTAGGTCCCTGCAGAAATGTCACTGATGAAGATGTTGAATAGGACCGGTCCCAGTACTGATCCCTGTGGTACTCCACTGGTCACTCTTCCCTCTGTGGAGTGACAGCCATTTACCACAACCCTCTGTGTCCTGCCACCCAGCCAGTTACCTACCCACCACACTACTGTCCTGCCCACACCCATATTCCCCAGTTTGTGTAATAGTCTTCTATGTAGCACTGTGTCAAATGCCTTGTTGAAGTCCAGATAGGCCATGTCCACTGCCCTCCTCTGATCCACCTCCCTAGTCACCCAGTCAAAAAATTCAATGAGGCTGGTCTGACATGACTTCCCCCTGGTGAAACCATACTGCCTTGGGTTCTGTAGTCCATTGACAACCAGATATTCCACCAATCTCTCCTTCAGTAGTGCTCCCATGATCTTCCCCACTACTGAGGTGAGGCTGACTGGTCTGTAGTTCTCTGCCTCTTCTTTGTTCCCACTTTTGTATAAGGGGACTACATCTGCTGTCCTCCAGTCTTTGGGTACCTCCCCTGTTTCTAGTGATCGGCTAAACAGGATTGCCAGAGGTTCCGCCACCACCTCTCTTAGTTCTTTAAAGACCCTGAGGTGCACCCCATCTTGCCCCATTACTTTATCAGCTCTTATTACTTCCATTGCCTTCATGTGTGTATGGTGTAGGGTGTGCATTAAATATGGAATAAAGTATGGAGTAGTGTGAGTTATGAGATTTGAATGCACACCTGAGGTGTGGGATGCTACATAAACGTGAGGGTGAAGCCCAAGGGGTTTACTTAGGCATCCAACACCCAGTCTGTGTGTAAAATTTGAATTTTCACACCACCCCATATTTTATTTTATATAATTGCTGGGTTTAGCTTTCTCATTGCATCAATTATGCAAAATAAATGACATTTTGGTGCAGCTGTGGTCCAGTTTGCCTTTAGAACGGTCCACGGTCGCTTTGTGGTAACTAAGGTTTTTCTTCACTGTTTTATTTTGTCCTGCTGGCCACTGCTTTTTCAGAGTGGTTTTTTTTTTTTTTTTTTTTTTTTTTTTAGTAATTTATCACCAAGTCATCAGTGGCGGTGTGGTCCTGGAGGCAGAGAAAATCAAGAAGAGTCATGACTTGCACATGTGCAGAGTTAGGGAAACCCAGCGGGTGTTTGCCATTATAAACACCCCTTTATAATGGCAAATTACATGACAGGTTTTCCTATAGGAGAAAGCTAAACCCATTAATTATAACATAATTACACACCCTGGAGTGTCTTATTGTATACATAACCCGCCCGCCTGCAGCTCCTTGGAAGCTGCCTACCATTGAACGGGGCTGCTTCAGCTCTCCCACGGTTGGTCGGCACCCAGCCAGCCACCGACCAAGACCAGGAAGCCTGCCTGCAGCTCCTTGGAAGCTGCCTACCCTTGAACGGGGCTGCTTCAGCTCCCCCATGGTCGGCCGGCACCCAGCCAGCCACCGACCGAGACCAGGACGCCCGCCTGCAGCTCCTTGGAAGGTACAGTGACAGTGCAGCCAATCGGAACACGGGCGCTTCCAGCAAACCCGCTCTGATTGGCCAGGACTTTTTCCCTGCTTTTGCCACCTGGCGCTATTTACAACTAGATTTTAGATAGAACTAAGCACTTTTCAAGTGACTAATAGAAGTTTTTCAACTGTATTAGCTGGATTGTAATTTCTACTACTGTTTTAAAGTGCTACAGCTCTTTTGTTTCCTTGCTCCTGCAGCCCCACCGGGCTAGTTTTCCATTAGCAGGTTATACAGACCTGCCACTAGAGGGATTCTTGTTCTTTCATTTAAAAAAAAAAGTCTACCCTCTGAAAGACACAGTTGCTTTACTTGCTATATACCTTCCTTCCCACCCTCGAGATCCTCTCGACCGGGTAAGACTTCCCTGAACCACGGGACTGCTGAGAGCCACGCCATTGGCCCCACAGTATCTGTACCACATCCTGATTGGACGCTCTCTTGCCTCCTGCTCAGGGATTGGTTCTTGAGCAACTAAAACTTTGGTCACTTGGGCTGCTGCTGCCATTCTTTTCTCGACAAAATGGCTGAAATTTTCGTGCCCCCCCCCCCTCTGACCTTAACTTTATAGACCTTCCTCCCGCCCCCTGGTAGCTCCACCCTCCCACTCATGCTCCATTGGGCACCTGTTTTGGGACTACCCCCCATCTTTTAGTCGCCACTTCCCACTCCCTGGCTGCCTGGCCTTTCTGGCTGTAGCCTCACTTTCCGCTGATCCACCTACTGCTCTTCTGCCCCCTTCTCCTAGCCCCGCCAGCCTGTCTTAAACCCCTCCCTCCACGTACCCCGAATCCTACCTTAATCATGTGCCTCCACCATTCTCTACCCCTATTCTATTTCTTCTTGCCTGTCTTCCTCCCCTACTGCACGCCCCAAAGCCTGCTTTCCCTCCCTCCCCCACAGCTTCCACATTCCTACATCCTTCCTCCACATAGGCACGCTGCACACTGGTCACTGCCCCTTGCCCAGGGTCCATTCTACTGCCATGAAACTGTCCTACACCCACACTGGTCCTAGCCCTCCACTCTGGTCCCCCTGTCTACACTTACCCTCACTCTCACCCACTATCGTCGATGCTCGGCAATTTCCCGAGATGCTAGCTGGTGAAAGCATTCCCTTAAAGAAATACGCTGCAGCTCCTTCATGCTAGTCCTCCTCCTCCTAATGCTGTCAGGCAATGTGCACCCAAACCCTGGCTCATTCTGCTCTAAAGCCACTAATCTGAGCAGGCCTTCGGGTGCCCTCTCATTCATATCAATCAACATCTGCAGCCTCCTTCCTAAAGTGGATGCCCTACAGGCCTTCACCAGCCAACACTGCCCTGACATCCTAGCAGTTGTCAAAACCTGGCTCACGCCATCAGTACCGGACCATGCAATCAGCCTTCCTGGCTACAAGGTCTTTAGGCTGGATTGCCTCTCCAAAAGAGGCGGGGGCTGTGCTCTCTACCTAAAAGACTCCATACAGGGGCACCACATCATTACCTCACTCCAACCCACAACTGCTCAGATACTGCCAGTGAGAATCCTCCTCAGAGCCCAAAACAAAACCCTCACTGTTGCCACCATCTACATCCCTCCCAAAGAGCAGGAAACTGGTCTAACAGCTGTTCTTGACTTTGTAAAGTCACTCCCACTGGACACCGAATCCATACTCCTAGGTGACTTCAACATCAACTGGCCTGCAGCCGATGCTGGTGCATACAGGGATACCACTCCTGTGGCGAATCTCACACAAGTGGTTGACTCACCAACCAGGAAAAATTACAGGACTGGCACCAGCACACTCTTGGACTGGATGCTTACCAGTCACCCATCGCAGATATCTAACACTAATGTCCTCCCTGACTCAGCGACCACTCCCCTGTTAGCTGCACCTAGTCAAATAAATTCATCAAACCACCCCCAAAAACTATCACCAGCAGGGTTCTACCGCATCGTCACCTTCCTCGACTCAAATCCCACCTCCTCCATCAAGTCTGGTCCCCTATCTTCAATGCAACCAATGTAAACACTGCCCTTGACCACTTCATAAACATCTTCACTGTGGCCTGTGACATGTTTGCTCTTATTAAGAAATGCAAAGTCAAATCACTCAGTAACCCTTGGCTCACAGGTGACCTCCACAGGATGCTAAAAACAAGAGACCACCAATGGGAGCTGGCCAGAAACTCTGGAAGGCAAAACAACATCCCAAACTACAAATGTGCCCACAATGACTGCACCAAAACCATCCAGCAAACGAAGTCCACCTACTATAAGCATGCCCTCACAAACTCCTGGGGCAATGGTTAGGAATTCTGGAAGAACATAAAGGAACTCACCGGGAATCCACCCAAAACCCCCAAATCAATACTCAACATCAACAGAACCACAACCCTCAACCCAAAAGCCATTACGGATACCTTTAACAAAGCCTTTACCGACCTCAGCGCTGTCCTACCCCAGAACTACTTCAAATATGGTGAAGCCCCTCTGTCCACAATGAAAACTACTCCCACCACCACCTCCCCCTGCTTCTACTTCAAAGCAGTCAAGGTTCGCCAAGTACGCAAATATGTTACCAAAGCCCTTGGTAAATCAAGATTCAGTAATGACTCCCTCGATCTCAAAATCCTGTCTTTCACACTTGAAGTGCTTAGTCCTCTGACCAGAATTTTCAATCTGTCCCTCAGCCTTAGCCAGTTCCTGGACAGATAGAAATCTGCCACTGTCACCCGAATCCATAAAAGTGGTGACAAAACTGCTCATAATAACTACAGACCTATCTCCCTACTAGCCCCACTCTCCAAGGCACTAGAACGCATCGTCTCGGACCAGCTCACAGAATACCTGGATACGTACAACATCCTGTGCAAGCAACAACATGGGTTCTGCAAAGGTCACAGCACCTCCACAGCCCTACTTGAATTCACCAGTGCAATCCACAATGCACTTGACTCCAGTGAACTACTAGGCTCAATCTACATTGACTTAACTAAAGCCTTCAACACCATCGATCACCGCCTTCTGCTTGTCCAGCTTCAGAACACTGGGCTGTCAACCGACTCCATTGGCTGGTTTAAGAGCTACCTTGAAGAATGGTCCCAAACAGTAAGAATCGCTGATACACTCTCGGACCCTAGACTGGTGCACTCAGGAGTCCCTCAGGGCTCCATTCTGGGACCCCTCCTCTTCAGCCTATTCTTAAGCTCACTACCGGACAGCTGCCCAGAACAAATAATTCTCTACGCCGATGATGCTGTGATCCTCACCTCGGACCCTGATCCAATCCAATTACAAAATAAACTTCAGCGGGCCTTCTCCTCCATCGAATCCTGGTTCCTAAATCATAAACTGCTTCACAATCGTTCAAGTACCTTGGCATCACACTTCATCCCCACCTCTCATATGCTGTCCATATCAGCAATGTTGCAAAGTCTGCCAATGCGAGGTTAGGTATATTATTCCGGCACAGGAAACACCTAACCCCAGAAGCACTGTCAGTGGCCATCCAAAGCTCCATCGTCAGCATCATAGACTATGGTCTTATCATATATGGGTCTGCAACTATCACTGCTCTCAAACGTATCGCGACCTCCCTGAATAAGGCCTGTCGTCTCATCACTGGCTCACATCGCCGTACCCACACATGTGACCTTTATTCCCAATCTGGATGGCTTCAACTGGACAAATGCATAAAATACCAAACCTGCATCACGGCCAAGAAAATTATAACAGGGCTTGCCCCACCTGGTGTCTGTGCCCTCCTTAAGCCTAGACATAGGAACGTCACTACAAGGAGATCCAATTCCCATCTACTACATATCCCACGATGTCACAGGACCCAAGGACAAAGATCATTCGCCTATTGGGCATCCAACTGGCTCAACTCTCTCGGCAGTGACATAGCGACTGCTCCAACACTCGGCCTCTTCAAGTCCAAGCTGCGCCTCTCACTGCTTGTATCCTGCGATTGCTCATCTTAAAATTTCCACCGTTCCAGCTGCACATGCTCCAGCACCCAGCATTTACAATCAGTATTTGCACCCCTAGCACCTTACCTGTCATATTCCCTCGACAAGGCCCCCTGGCTGCACTGTCTCCCACCCTCACTCACCTCCCACCCCGTATCTCCACTCCTACCCCCGCCCCAACCACCTCCCGTACTCCCTTACCCCCTGCCTCCCTCTCCCCCTTGATCTCCTACCCTCCTCCCCCTCCCACCCACACTTCCCTTGTCTTGCTCATAGCTCTAGTCTTTGTACTGGTTATTACATGTCTGTAAGTCAACGACTATATGTTTGTAACTAAAAATGATGACTGTTGCACACGCTGACGTGGAACCTTTGTAAAGAGCCTCGTCTCAAAGGTATTGTAATCCTAGATTGAAATAAACAAAAAATAAATAAATAACATTCAACAGAGTGTGTGGTCCTGCTCTGATATACGCACGGCTTGGCTGCGTTGTGAGGTATAAAGCAAAGCAGAGTATTTTCTTCCATCTGAGAAGTGCATATATCAGATGCAACTGCACACCCTGAAATGTGTTATGCACTTATAAATTGGGCACAAAATTAATATATGGGGGGACACATGAAAAAGGTGTAGGTGTGCGGCCATTATGGAGTAATGCATGATCATGTGATGGATTTGCACCACTGGAAGTTAAGGATTTTTCTTACCCATTTTACCAATATTTATGTGTGAGAAGGTGTAATGGCCAAAACTACAATGGGGCTATGTATAAAAGTGACCAATATATGCACAATACACATGTACTTTACCTGCATGCTTACATGGCTGCAGACAGGTGCAGGATGCTAGGATTCACGACCTCAAGCATTTGCAGGGTGCCTGTCCACAGCCCTCCCCCAGCATGCAGGGCCACTGGGGCAGAGGGGTGCGAGCAGTGGACCAAGCAAGCATCCAGTCAAATACCCGTCCTGGGTCCCGGACTGGATCCCTTGCACCATGGGAGCAGGGGAGTGTGGGAAGGTGCAGAACCGGGATGTGTAAAAGTACAGCACTCACCCAAAAGGCTGCCCCCAGCCCACTCTGGCAGCCTGGTGGGCTGGGGCAGCAGTATACAGGGGGATCCTGTTGCTGTCGCACCCCGCCGGTAACCATCGGAGCACATGCACACAGTAAGGTTCCCTGTAGCATAAAATTTCCCATCATACATTGGTCACTTTTATGCATTGCCCCCATCATAATTTCGACCACTGGAGAGAAAAGTATAGTAAATAAAAAAAAAAAAAAAACACATTTGATGATTTCCAGCTGTGGTTGAACATAGTACTATCGTCAGATCCTGATTCATATTTTATAGGGACACTCTTCTAATTACCTGCCCAGGTCCGGTACAAGCAACACTTTTCCCCCTTTCCAAGGAAACTGGACAAATGACATCACACTACCCACTTCAAACAATCATTTGTCTAACCAGTTTAGACTTTGAAAGGAAAGGCTATATATATTTACATATTTTGCAATAATCTGATTCAAAATATGCAGTTTATCATCACTTAAGAGGAGGCATGACTTTAATAACTCATATGGCTCTGCCACTCATAAAGATATGGCTATAGTTTCACACTTGAAATAAACTGCATATTGGGCTCTATGCACAAAGCCTATGTGCAACGTATCTGCAGCGTGTAGGCAACCATACATGTGAATTCTGTATAGTGGGGGTCCAGCAGACACCCTGGTGGCATTCAGTATTGGTGCACCAGCCAGTTGCACACCAGATCTCCCAGCGACCTGAGCAGTGGCATGCCATAGGCAGTCCAGGGGTGTGCCAGGGGGCATACCTGCATTTCACATGAGTCACTAAGACACAGAATGCTGGGTTGGGAAATTTTAAGGCACAGGGAACCCTGCTATGTGTACGTGCCCCCCCCAACGGTTACCAACGGGGTGCAACGGCAACTGAATTCCCCTGCACACTGCTGCCTCAGCCTACTGGGCTTCCAGGGTGGGCTAAGGGCACCCATTTGGATGAGTGCCCATACTTTTACACTGGTTCTGCATCTTCCCACACTCCCCTACACCTGTGATGCAAGTGATCCAGTCTGGGACCCAAGACAGGCATCTGATTGAATGCTTGCCTGGATCAACTGCTCCACACCTGCCCACCCCTGTGGTCCGACACATGGGGGGGCTGCGGAAAGATGCCATGCGAATGCTTGGGTCATGAATCAATGCACCCTGCACCTGTCCGCAGCCACACAGGCATGCAGGCAATATATGCCTCCATCGCACATACATTGGTCACTTTTATGCATAGCCCCCCATTGTAATTTCAACCATTACAAACTCTCAGACATAAATATTAATAAAATGAGTACGAAAAATCCCTAACTACCAGTGGTGCAAACCCATCACATGATCATGCATCACTCCATAATGGCCACACACCTGCACCTTTTTCATGTGTTTTCCCCTTATTTTAATTTTGTTCCCATTTTGTAAGTGCAGAAACACATTTCTGGATGTGCAGTTGCATCTGATATATGCACTTCTTAGACTGATTGCAAATTTTTTATTCTTATTCATAACAAGATGAACAAAAATATAGGATATACTCCATTGAGTTAAAAACTCGTTTCCAAGGAGGTCCATTGAACAGATGGAGGAAAGTACCCTGCTTTGCTTTATACCTCACAACACACCCAATGCGTGTGTATATCATAGCATGACCGCACACCCTGTTGTATGTTAGTATGCAGTAAGACACTCCAGAGTGTGCAATTATGCTATAAAAACTGGGAAGCAATTTTTTTCTTTGGGTTCACCCAGTTGATATTTGCTGTAACAATGAATTATTATGACGAGCACGCACCCTGTCATTCAAAGTGAGGTGCTCCCTCATTGGCTCTTATTCTTTGTATGGGAGGGCTCATCAATTCTACGAACACGGTGGCTCTGTATCTCCATTAGGGAGAATCAGGAGCTGCCACAATAACACTTCAACTTCTCATAATGTTGTTTTCTATCTGGTTGATCCTACCAAAACTTGTATTTGGTTGATCCTGCTCTTTACCAGCTTCAGGAGTGCAAGAGGGAACGGCTCTGTGGCTGTCTCCTTACACTCACAGGTAAGAGTGATCGTGATTCTCAGTGTGAGCACTCGGCCACAGACCCATTCCCTCTGGTACTCCTGAAGCTGCTGAACAGCAGGATCAACCAAATACAGCTTTTTTTTTTTTTTTTTTGTAACTAAAGGTAGGATCAACTATATATGTATATGTGTGTGTGTGTGTGTGTGTGTGTGTGTGTGTGTGTGTGTATATAGAGATATAGAGATATAGAGATATATAGATATATAGATATATATATATATATAAATATAGATATATAGATACAGATATATATATATATATATATATATATATAGATGTAACCCTGAGTGGCACCACCCCCCAGTGTTACACCCCTGCCTACTACCCTGGACATAGGCTAAGGGGGTTGGGTTCGCTAACTTATAACATTTTTTAAAACCTTTGCACAGTGCCTCCACTCAGGGTGCGTTACGTGGGTGAGATGGTACTGGGTGTAGCCCCCTGAGCTGCTACACCACCCACGGTGACCAGTTACCTTCCCCAGACATGCCCCAAAACACAGCTTCCCACATTTCAACATTTTGAATTAAAGGCTCTCTCTAATAATATGCTCACACAGGATTTCAAACAACAACGAGAAGATATTTATTTCGGGGGGATTAAAGGAGCTAGGAAGGGGAAACAGGAGGAGCAGAGGATATCTTACCGTATTTACACATGTACAGAGAACATTTTGGATTTTGCTGGTGAACCCTCCAGCTGGGTGGCTACATATTAACAGGCAGACATAAATCACATTTTACCATTTGACTTAAGACATCCAGAGCCCTGGCTATCTAGCTGCTGATAAATCAGATGTTAAACACAATTATTAATAATACCCACACTGGTACCAGTCCCAGATACAGCAGAAACCCCGCAATCTCATACCATGCTGGTTAAACAGATACCACAGTCCATGATGTTGCAGGCCTGATGGAGTTGCAGCTGGTCGAGGTGGCAGCTAATAATTTGAGAGTGGGGGCAACTTGGAAACAGATTTTTTGTAAAGCGTCAAATTACTATTTACAGTACATCCACAGCAGGGATTGCCCTGCACTTTAGCAGACAAAGCAGGGATTGACCTGCACTCACAGAAACATAGAAACATAGAATTTGTCGGCAGATAAGGACCGCTTGGCCCACCTAGTCTGCCCATTTTCCTACGTAACAGATTAGCTGCAGATCCTAGTTAACCAACAGCTTACTTCCTCCTACCCCCTACTAGGACTGCCTTATGACACAGACTTCTGAACATTCCAGAACAAACTATGTGGATCTTACATCCAGAACATTCAGCACAATATTTGAAAGTCCCATCCAATGCAATGAGAGTGATGCTTCTGTCAAGCATCCTAAATGCAGTTTAAACACGGTCACATCCAGTACTTTATATACCAAAAGGCATCCATCCAGAGTAAGTTGGCAACGACACTTTTATCAAGCATCCCATACTTTAGTCACAGGCAGTCACATCCAGTACATTCTATACACCAAGAACATTATCCACAAGTGGAGTCCTATCCAGCACGTCTAGCCATTTAACACTTATACCAAGCGCTCTTAGACAAAATTTTGTGCAGACACAGGTACATTCTCTTTAAGGTATCTTAGACATTAACATGCTCTAGGGCCTCCTGTCTCATGAAGTGGCAAGTGCGTCTTGGCAGACAGCTCCATGATGGCAGGACTCTATCCCATAGCTACACATTTATGTGATTCACTAAGCCCAGCATCTTGCTGCACCTGCAACTTAGCCATTTGGACCACAGACAAGATGCATCCATTACTTGAACTAGGTAGTCTCTTATGGGGTTAGTAGCCCAGACTGATGACTTCAATACTTCACACTTACTTGTTTTTTTTCTCTTTTAGATATTTCCTGAAGAAGACCTAAGGTCGAAACGAAGATTTTTAACTCTATTTTCTATTTTCAGCGTGCATTTAATATAACCATTTTGTTTTGCCTTCACACTTAACAGCATACATTTGTTTCTTAATGGGGCTTAGGGCCCCAAGATTACTTAACGCGCTCCCTCATTACCTGGGGGGTCACGAGGAGGTGACTATCAGGTCCTCCACAGGTCTCATCCGCAATCAAAGGCATCCTGAAGACTTCTTCAGCTCTCTTACCACTGAGGTATTTGGTCAGCGCTCTCACCACTGCATGATGTCATCTGGTCTGGTCAGCACTCTCATCGCTGCTGGACATCTGATTCTTCGGTCCACATCTTTCCCCGACGTGGGAGGGAAGGCTAGCCTCTGGAGGACAATACTGGCAACCTCCAGACTAGCTGTTGCAGAGAGCACAATTACTGTAACTAGTTAACTGTTAACTGAAGAAAATAACAAATGCCCTCTGAAGACTGAAAGGGCTTGAATTAAGTGGCCCAGGCCTGATGGCATGGCTGGAGCCTGAGCCCTTCCCCCATGGGGGGCTCCCAGCAGGCTGGAGCCTGCTCTGCTGCTCTCTCTCCATGTCTCTCTCTGTCAGCTCTGCATCTCTGAAAATCTCTCTGAATCGCCAGACAAACTGGCAACTTTGTCTCTTTATAAAGCTCCTAGCTCAACTCCTGATTGGTGGCAAGGATGGGGTGACATATCTCCAAGTTGCTGAGAGACCTGTCAATCAGAACACTCGAGGCACAATTGGGTTGTGGAATTTGCGCCTAAAATAATGTCCCTGTAAGCCCCCATAAGCACTTGGGTGCTTACCCATGAGATGCAGTGAATGTCCCACAAGTCCTGGCTAGCTATTGCTGCAATTCCAATTGACTGTACTGCTGGCAATGGCTGCTTAACCCACTGTCCCTTATAGCTGATTAGATACAGTCCTGAATAATGTCCTGGTGCAGCCAGAAAAAAGTGATTATTTACCTCAAATGCCCCACAGTTCTGTAGTTTAAAGGCTGTACTTGCAGTCGCTGCAAAGATGAAAAACATGGCTCTTTTACTTTTCCTGTCACTACTGCACTTATGTAAGCTCCCCTTGCAGCAGCTGACAGGCTGACACACAGAGTCCCAGATACTGGAATTGCCAGGGAAACAGTACTCCTTTTAACTTTAAACACTTTTCCCCACGTGCACAGTATATTCCCAACAAGCAGCAACAGTTCCATTATGTAAAACATTTTAATTCTTTGCTTTTCGGCTGCAGCTGAACATAGCTACCCTGGAAGCAGCCAGATACACTGTTATGCATTATTCAGATGACCGGGGCCCTGAACTTGCGCACTTAAATGAGCTCCGGTCAGAACTCCTTTAATTCCCATCTGAGCAGTCCCCCAGCAGACTGTTCATGGTCACTGGGTCCCAAATAGGTGGAAGGGATCCCAGGACCCATGGCACAGTCCCTGAGACGACCGCAAAACAAGCGGCTCCAAATCAAAGGCGCTTTGCACTCCAACGCGACTCCCGCTGCCCTGGAGGCAGGGCTTTTGCAGCGGGAGCCCGCGGTCAGGAGTTTAAGCCCTGAGGGGCTGGATTTTCATTTGTCTGCAAGCTGGGCACACATGAGGGCAAACAGGACCTGGGAAGCCAGAGAAATTAGAGGCCAAGTCAGGAGAAGCCCGAGAGACAGCGGGAGAAGGACAGAACAAAATGGGTTAAGGTAAACCCAGAGTGGCATTTCTAGGAACCCCCATGTGCAAGGGGGTTACATAGATAGATATAGATAAAGATATAGATATAGATATAGATATCTATTATGGTAGAGTAGCACTTTTAAGGTTAAAGGGTGAAATTTGCACCTTAATAACTTTGCCACTGTTCAACAGATTTGCCTGAAATTTGGTATGCATGGTTGGGCTTGGCAGGTCTTGGGATCTGCAAACCTTCGTACCAGTCGGATATACAGTTGCGGAGTTATTAAGCAACATCTGAATGCTCAATTATATTTTTGTGTGCATTCTTTGCTCATGCCTACAGGAAGCACAGTTTGTGCGACAGTCCGAAAACTTCAGGGAATGTGTGTCCGGGGTCCCCAATGTGCCTTTAGAAGATTTCATGAAAAAATATTGAACGGTTCAAAAGTTATTAAAAAAACAAGTTCCCATTATAAATCAATGGGAAAAGTTAACAAAAAGTTTGAAAGTGTCGCAAATGCACTTTTTAGTGTCGCAAACGGCCCTAGTACTGTTGCAAATCCGCCGTTTTGTTTTCAGTTACTGATCAGAAAAATGATTGCCATTTAAAATTGGGACCCTCTAGGGACACAATTCTTTCTGTGTTCACCTAGTCGGACCCTGAGGATGATAGCCATGTCTTTATTTTGGGGTTAAACACCCCAGAAATATGTTTTTCAAATTTCTGGAAACAGTAATGTTGCTAAGTAGTGTTGCACCTGCGACACTTTCGTAAATTTTTGCAAAAGGTGTCGCAAATTGCGAAAATACTTTTCCAGACTATGGCCAAAATGACAGGAATTCTTTGCCACCATGCTGCAAAAGAACGGTTTGGTCTTTTGGGCTGAAATTTGGAGGGAAAGCAGCCAACATCTCTCAGATGTGCCTTTTCATGGCCTGGTGAAAAAATATTGCACGGATGCCAAGTTATGGTACACCGAAGTTGACGTTGTTTTCCAATAGACTAACATGGTGGCATCCGCCGAACCTTTCAGGGCTCATATCTCAAAAGGTGTGAGATACGGGATTTTTACAGCAAAAATGTAGCCAGGAAAATCATGAATCATGTGACTTTTTTTTTTCTACGTCATACGGCTACTGAGATTTAAGCAAGGCCCATTATTATGCATACCTTCTTTGTACACATTGTGTTTTTCTATGCAGCTGTTGGGGAAAAACAGGATATGTGCTTCTGCTAATGTTACAGTTACTGTTTCCACTTGCGTTTACGTACCGGTTTGCATTACCATTCCCATGCACACCATCATGTGTGTTACACTTTGCATTTTCGTTTGTGTTTGCATTTGCTTTACTGTTACCATTTGCATTTCCACAACTGTTTGTGTTTCCGTTTGCATCACCATGTTCATTGTCATTTGCGTTTTCGGCAGCCCTTTCATTTGTGTTTGCATTTGTCTTTCATTTTGCATCTTCTTTGCTGTTACTGTTACCATTTGCGTTTCCTTTTGTGTCACTGTGCCCGTGCGCATTACGGTTTGTGTTTCCATATTCGCTTCCATTCCCATTTCCGTTTCTGTTTCCTTTGACATTATTGTTCATGTTAACTTTACCATTTGCATTTACAATTACGGTACTGTGACCATGCGCGTTATGATTTGCGTTTCCATATGCCTTTGCATTCTCATTTCTGTTTCGGTTCCCTTTAGCGTTATTTATGCTGCTAACGTGTGCATGTCACAGTTTAAGTTTCCTTATGCGTTTGCTTCTCCCTTTTGCGTCACTGTTTGGTTTGGTGTCACTTTGCGCTTGCATTTCTATTAATGTTTGCTTTACCATTTATGTTTCTGTCACCATGTGTGCAACCGTTAGCGCTTGCATTTCCCTTGCACTTACAGTTACTATGTCAGAAAACATCACGTGGTGAGGGCCCAGTGCTTCCACCACCACATTCCATTCACTACTTCTGCTGCACATTCTCAAAAAGAAGAAAAATTAGAAGCAAAAAAACTCTATTTAATGCAACAGTTAGGGTTGTTTTGCAGTGGCAAAAGTGATAAAATTCGAAGTTAGGGTTGAAACCCCCCCCTTGCACCCACCCCCACACTGCCCCCCCCCAGCTGGCATCGGGATGTGCATTGGGGTCGTAGGTCCTAACTCTCACCCCATTCTTCTATAGTTCACCACCTCAGCTTTACATATGTGATGGGATGAGAGTAAGGCATGACCCAACGCACACCCCGATGCTGGCTGAGGGGCTGGGTGCAAGGGGGTTCAAACCCAACATCTAATTTCCTCGCTTTTGTCACTGTGGAACAACCCTAACTGATGCATTAAATGGAGTTTTTTGCCAATAATATATCTATATCTATATCTATATATAGATTATAGTGCCACGGTAGTGCCACTATAGTTAAGGTTGAGTACCCCATTTAAGGTTAAAGTGTGAAATTGTGCATTTTAATAACTTTGCCACTGTAAGACAGATTTGCCTGAAAAAAGGCACAGAGCGGTACTATACTAACATACTAACACACTAACATACTAAAATGCCAGCAGAATAGGCCTAACGGTCTTTCGCGTCTGCTTGTTTGGTCAGCCCCAACCCTGGGAGCTGACCTTGCTGCCCCCCTTGCCTTCTATAGCTTCTCCCTTCCCAATTCTGGATATTCTCGCTGCATTGGATTTTGCTTCCAGAACCCTTCCCCTGTACCTGTCCCACCCTCTCTTGAACCCCTCCACCAACTCTGCCTCCACCAGCCCCCTAGGCAGCAGATTCCATGGCTCCACCACCCTCTCAGTGAAGTAGCACCTCCTCCTTTCTCCCCTGAATCTTCCCGCCTCCAGCTTCCACCCATGCCCTCTAGTGGCCCCCTCCTCCTTCCTTTGAAGCACCCTGACTGTTCCTCCCCTATTTACCCCCTTCATGTACCTGAAGACCTCTATGGAAACATAGAAACATAGAATTTGATGGCAGATAAGGACCGCTTGGCCCACCTAGTCTGCCCATTTTCCTACCTAACAGATAAGCTGCAGATCTTAGTTAATCAACAGCTTACTTCCTCTTACCCACCCCTAGGACTGCCTTATGCCTGTCCCATGCATTCTTGAAGTCCCCCACTGTTCTGGACTCCACGACCTCCTCAGGGAGGCTGTTCCATGCATCCACAACCCTCTCAGTGAAAAAATACTTCCTCACATTACCCCTGAGCCGTCCCCCCTCTATCTTCAAATTGTGCCCCCTTGTTCTTGCACATCTCTTTTTCTGGAAGATGCTACCCTCTTGGACTTTGTTAATTCCCTTAAGGTACTTGAATGTTTCTATCATGTCCCCTCTCTCCCTTCTTTCCTCAAGAGTATACATATTAAGTTCCTTTAGTCTTTCTTCGTATGTCTTCTGGTGCAGACCCTGCACCATTTTGGTTGCCCTCCTCTGGACAGCCTCCACTCTGTCTATGTCTTTGTGGAGATGGGGTCTCCAGAACTGCACTATACTCAGATGGGGTCTCACCAACTGTCTGTACAGAGGGATAACAACTTCTTGTTTTCTACTATTGATGCCTCTTCCTATGCATCCCAGTATCCCTCCAGCCTTCCTTACTGCCTTCTCACATTGCTTGCCCACCTTTAGGTCATCTGATATAATTAACCCCAGGCCCCTGTCTATTTTTACTGTTGTCAGTATCTCACCCCCCATTGTCCTTCCCTGGGTTTTTGTTTCCCATGTGCATTATCTTGCACTTCTTTGCATTAAATCTGAGCTGCCATACATTTGACCATTCCTCCAACCTTGCCAAGTCCCTTCTCATCCTTTCCATCCATCCTGTGTATCAACCCTGTTGCAGATCTTTGTGTCATCAGCAAAGAGACATACTTTTCCTTCCAGTTCCTCTGCAATGTCACTTATAAAGACATTAAAAAGGACCGGTCCCAGTACTGAACCCTGCGGTACCCCACTAGTAACCCCCCTTTCTTCACTGTGGACTCCATTTACTACTACCCGCTGTGTCCTGCTGTCCAGCCAGTGTTTTACCCAGGCTACCACCCTGGGACCTACTCCCAGGTTGGCTAATTTGTTTACTAATCTTTTGTGTGGGACTGTGTCAAATGCCTTGCTAAAGTCTAGGTTGGTCATGTCCACAGCCCCTCTCTGGTCTACTACTTTGGTCACCCAGTCAAACAAATTAATCTGACATGACCTTCCTGCTGTGAATCCATGCTGTCTTGGGTCTTGTGTCCCACTGGCCTCTAGGTACTCAACAATTCTTTTCTTCAGAAATGATTCCATTATTTTCCCTACCACTGAGGTCAAACTGACAGGTCTGTAGTTTCCTGCCTCCATCTTGCTCCCACTTTTGTGAAAGGGAATCACATCCGCCCTCCTTCCGTCCTCAGGTTCCACACCATCCTCCCATGATTTATAAGAAAGGGTAGTCAGTGGTGTTACTAATTCTTCGCTTAGTTCTTTTAGAATTCTGCGGTGGATCCCATCAGGCCCCACTGCTTTATCCACCTTCAGTTTTAAGAGTTCTTTCAGAACCCTTTCTTCTGTGAAAGGATTAATATCAACCCCCCTGTCCAGAATGCTTCTATTGACTGGATTAGGTATCTCCCCCTGCTTTTCCATTGTGAATACTGAGCAGAAGTATTTGTTCAGTATCCCTGCTTTTTCACTGTCACTCTCTACCCAATCACCTTTCTCTTTATCCAGCCTCGGTATCCCTACCTTAGTCTTTCTTTGCTCCCTAATGTACCTATAACAGGTTTTATCCCCCTTCTTAACTGAGTTGGCTACTTTTTCCTCGGTGCAGGCCTTTGCTATTCTGACTACCTTCCCTGCTTTCTTCTGCTTTAACTGGTACAGTTCTCTGTCCTGCTTCTTCTGAGTTTCCTTATACTTCCTGAGTGCTATATTTTTATCCCTTACCTTCCCCGCCACTTCTTTTGAGAACCATAGTGTTTTTTTCTTTCATTTTGATATGTTTATTTGCTTCACACAAAGGCTTGTTGCCTCTGTGATGGCGGTTTTAATGTTTCCCCATTGTTGCTCCACCCCACCTTTATGCCTGTTTGCTAGTACTTTTCTGAGGCACTCTTCCATTTTGACAAAATCAGCCCTCATGAAGTCCAGTGCCTTCACTTTTGTATGGCTTGACTCTACAGCTAAGTTTATTGTGAACCACACTGTTTGGTGGTCACTAGTTCCCAGATGGCTACCCACTGCAAGATCAGAGATCCTCTCTCTGTCCCCATTTGAGGGTACCAGGTCTAAGGTTGCTCCCTCCCGAGTGGGTTCCAAAACTAGCTGTCTGAGGCATGCCCCCTGTAGGGTATCAAGAATAGCCCTACTCTTGGATGTGGCTACAGCAAAGGTGCTCCAGTTAACATCTGGCATATTCAGGTCCCCCATCAGCAATCTCCCCTTTCTCTGCAATCCCAAGGATGCCTTCTATCATTTCCTTGTCCATTTCCTCCCCCTGAGACAGGGGTCTGTATACATCCCCTGTGTGGGTTGGGTGCCATTTCCAGTCTCCAGGGTGAATAAAAGTGTTTCCTCTCCTCCCTGTTTACCCTTTAGTTCTGTTGTTTTGATCCCTTCCCTTACATAGAGGGCTACCTCCTCCTCCTCTTCTTCCCTCCCTGTCCCTCCTGTAGATTGTGTACCCTGGTATGTTAAGATCCCAGTCATGGGTCTCTGTGGTCCATGTTTCTGTGACTGCCATGAAATCCAGGCATCCCTCTTCCACCAAGGCCACCATTTCAGGGAGCTTTTTATCTAGACTACGGGCATTGGTACCCATTACCCTCCATTTTTTTATTGCATTATTTCTTTTTGCCCCATCCATGTCCTTACTGCCTTTGTCTTTTTCTCCATTTAGCCCAGATCTTCTCCCTATCAACTGCTCTATCTTGGTGTTTACCTCACTAACTACCCTAATTTTTAGCGGGGCTAGGATTTCCCTTCTCCTTTCAGTACCTCCCCCCTTGGCTAGTTTAAATGCTTGCCAACAAAGCATTTAAACCTATCACCTAGGATCCTGGTTCCCTTCCTGGATAGATGCAGACCATCATGCCTGCATGGGCATGCATCCCTCCAGGTGGAGCCCCAGTCCCCAATGAAGCCAAATCCCTGAGATCTGCACCAGTTTTTCAACCAGTCATTGAATCCTATGGTGTGGGAGTACCCTGGCCTCATCCATGCCATAGACAGGTAGCATTTCTGAGAAAGTTACCATGTGTGCTACTTGTCTAAGGCCCCTCCCCAACTCCACAAAATCCTGTTTCACTGCTCTGATCACATTCTCAGCCAGGTCATTTGTCCCTAGGTGGATAATGACATTCAGCTCACTCCACCTCACGTCTGCTCCCAAGATCCTGAGGATTCGTTTCCTGTCCCTCCAAGCCATGGCACTGGGTAGGCACCTTACCTCCCTTTCCCCTCCCTCCCCCAGTTTTACCCCCTAACAATTGAGTCCTCCACCAGGAGTTATTTCCTTCCCCTATGGGGTCCTGTGCCACCCTCCTGTGGGTATCCATTGTGGAGGTTCCCAGCATCCTCCTTGGTCTCCACTGTGGGTGCCTCCATAGAGGAACCATGCTCCAGCAGAGTGGTGAATGAACTGTGGAGAGGCACAACTGGAGGGATGTGCCTCCATTTCACCACCCTCAACCTCCCTGAGCCCACCATGGTCCAACCACTCTTCTTTCTTGGCAACCTCTGAGGTAGAGGCAGTGGTCTGGGTGGTCCCTGGGTGGGGGAGCAGGTTTCCTGAATCCTTGCCAGGTCAGCATGGAGACGAACAACCTCCTGCCTCAGACCAGAGAGGTACCTAAACATAGGGCAGCAACGCAGTCTCCAGAATGTCTCTTGGAAGACTGCTGCTCCACAGCCAATGCATTGCACCACTCCTCACATGTCTGTGTCCCTTCCTGTTACAGATGCTTTTCTTTTTTTTTTGTTCTTGTTTTAGTGTGTGCAAGCTTGTGAGTGTTTCTACCCCCTATTCAGTGTGCTATACCTTTAAGTATGTGAACAAGTGTATGTTCTTAGCAGTTTTGGGGAAGTGATGTCAGAACCCCTGCTATAAAGGAAGCAATGTGCTTGGGGCTGGTAGGGTGAGGGGTAGGGTGGGTGAGAGTAAACCTATGCCATCCAAAAGCAATCAACTACAACTCTGACCCTCCAACCTGGGGTGTGCCTTCCTTCCTTTCAGACACCTATTTCACAGAGGTTAAGCAACAGGTCTAGTCACAAATGAATGCAAATATCTCCCAGCTACAGTTCCTCCCTGGCAAATTAAAGTTAAACTAAGAAAAATCAGCCCCCAAAACAGAATAAATACTAGTTACTTACACAGGTCCAAAAAGGAATAATTTAATTCAGTGTAGTCTAGAAAATAACCTCCTTGATTTACGGAAGCTTTGGCTGCTTTTTCTCTCTTTGTGTCTCAGCACTCAAGGTCTCAGTCATGTGTTAGGGATCCTAAACATCTGTGTCAGAACTATCTCACATCTGTGGAGGGTTACTATGAAGCCACTAAATAAACTTTCATGTGAAGTCATTGAGGACATGAGATGGGGAAGGGATTCCATTGAAACAAATAGGGAAATAGAGCCACAAACTGGGTCAAACCTACCTACCTTCCTTTCTTTCTTTCTTACATTTTATTTACAACTATTTTATAATTACATGTATTATTGGGAAGCTGGGTGCTGAATAACATGTTGCAATCTTTCAAACCTTCATTTTACATCTTTTCCAAAAGGAAAAACAACCACATCATGATCAGTGGCAAAGAAAGGTAAGTCCATACTAAAAGGTGGGGGTAGATGTAATTTCTAACATATATATATATATATATATATATATATATATATATAAAATAAGATAACCATGCAATTTCTCATTCTGTTGCTAAGATGGCACGATCTTTTATTATTATATCCGCATTATGATATATATTTATTACTACAGCTGCCTAAGAAAAAATGAGCTAGCAAGTACAGTTGCAAAGTCATGCAAAAACAAAACCATCACTATACTGAATATAACTTAATGAGGCCAAGAGCTACAAAAGAGTCTCATTGTTGAAGAGTGTATATTGAACATTTTACAAAATTCTTTCACAACCCTTGCATTCATAAACAAGCATTTGTCAATGCCGAACGTTGATTGCATTGGTCCTTTGAACTTGCTCACTGGCCCTCTGTCACTTGCTCATTCCATTTCTTCAGGTGCTGCAGGTTGCTGTTTTGTACTAGGCTCCTGCCTGCATTGGCACCCTTTTCTGTGCACAAAGAAATCTGCAGCTGACCCAACAGAGCTTCGTTGAGGTGGGTCACTCCCCCTCTCTGACTCGCTCATTCTGTATGTCCTGGAGCTGCAGGCTAGCCTTTTGCACTGGTCTCCTGCCTCTGTTGGTGGCTTTTTCTGCCCACAAAGAAATCTGCATTAGTCCTGACACAGGTCCATTGAGCTTGCTCACTCCCCCTCTGTCACTCGCTCATTCCGTTTCTGCCAGTACTGCAGGCTGGCCTTTTGTACTGGGCTCCTGCCTGCATTGCTGCCTTTTTTTGCCCACAAAAAAATCCACAGCAGTCATGATAGAGTTTTGTTGAGCTTGCTCACTTCCCTTCTCTCACTCGCTCATCCTGTTTCTCCTGCCGATGCAGGCTACCCTTTTGTACTGGGCTCCTGGGTGCATTGCAACCTTTTTCTGCCCTCAAAGAAATCCACAGCAGTCCCAACAGAGCTGCGTTGAGCTCACTCACTCCCCCTCCTTCACTCGCTCATTCTGTGTCTCCTGTTGGTGCAGGCTGTCCTTTTGTACTGGGCTCCTGCCTGCATTGGTGGCTTATTCTGCCCACAAATAAATCTGCAGCAGTTCCGACACAGCTTTGTTGAGCTTGCTCAATCCCCCATCTCAGTCTCTCATTCTGTTTCTCCTGGAGCTGCAGGCTGCCATTTTGTAGTTGGCTCCTGCCTCTGTTGGCGCCTTTTTCTGCCCACAAAGAAATCTACAGCAGTCCCAACAGAGCTCTGTTGAGCTCGCTCACTCCCCCATCTCACTCACTCATTCTGTTTCTGCCAGCGCTGCAGGCTACCCTTTTGTACTGGGCTCCTGCCTGCATAGCCGCCTTCTTCAACCCACGAAGAAATCTGCAGCAGTCATGACAGAGCTCTGTTGAGCTCGCTCAATCCCTCCTCTCACTTGCTTGTTCTGTTTGTCCCACTGCTGCAGGCAGCCCTTTTGTACTGGGTCCCTGTATGCACTGCTGCCTTTTTCTGCCCACAAAGAAATCTGCAGCAGTCCCAACAGAGCTCCGTTGAGCTCACTCACTCCCCTTCCCTCGCTCACGCATTCTGTGTCTCATGCTGCGGCAGGCTGCCATTTTGTACTGGACTTCTGCCTGCGTTGGCACCCTTTTTTGCCCACAAAGAAATCCGCAGCTGTCCCGACACAGCTCCATTGAGGTTGCTCAGTCCGCCTGTCTCACTCGCTCATTCTGTTCCTCCTGACACTGCAGGCTGCCATTTTGTAGTTGGCTCCTGCCTCTGTTGGTGCCTTTTTCTGCCCATAAAGAAATCTGCAGCAGTCCCGACAGAGCTCCGTTGAGCTTGCTCACTCCCCCTCTCTCACTCAATCGTTCTGTTTCTGCTGGCGATGTAGGCTGCCCTTTTGTACTGGGCTCCTGTCTGCATTACCACCACCTTCTGCCCACAAAGAAATCTGCAGCAGTCACGACAGAGCTCCGTTGAGCTTGCTCACTCACTCCTCCTCCTCCTCCTCCTCTCTCACTCATTCATTCTGTTTCTCTCACCGCTGCAGGCTGCCCTTTTGTACTGGGTCCCTTCATGCATTGCTGCCTTTTTCTGGCCACAAAGAAATCCACAGCAGTCCCAATAGAGCTCCGGTGAGTTCACTCACTCCCCCTCCCTCCCTCACTCCCTCGTTCTGTGTCTTCCGCTGCTGCAGGCTGCCCTTTTGTACTGGGTTCCTGCCTGCATTGGTGCCTTTTTCTGCCCACAAAGAGATCTGCAGCAATCCTGACACAGCTCCATTGAGGTCACTCACTCCACCTCTGTCACTCGCTCATTCCATTTCTGTGGGCGCTGCAGGCTGGCCTTTTATACTGGACTCCTGCCTGCATTGCTGCCTTTTCCTGTCCACAAAGAAATCAGCAGTAGTCATGATAGACCTCCGCTGAGCTCGCTCACTCCCCCTTCCTCACTTGTTCATTCTGTTTCTGCCGGTGCTGCTGGTTGGCCTTTTGTACTGGGCTCCTGCTTGCATTGCCACCTTTTGCTGCCCACAAAGAAATCCGCAGCAGTCACAACAGAGCTCCATTGAGGTTGCTCACTCCCTCTGTCCCACTTGCTCATTCTGTTTCTCCTGGTGCTGCAGGCTGCCCTTTTATATTGGTGCCTTTTTCTGCCCACAAAGAAATCTGCAGCAGTCCCAACAGAGCTCCATTGAGCTCGCTCATTTCCCGCTCTCACTCACTCATCCTGTTTCTGCCACTGCTCCAGGCTGCCCTTTTGTACTGGGCTCCTGCCTGCATTGCCGCCTTCTTTTGCCCACAAAGAAATCTGCAGCAGTCATGATAGAGCTCCATTGAACTCACTCACTCCCCTTCTCTCACTCACTCATTCTGTTTTTCCCACTGCTGCAAGCTGCTCTTCTGTACTGGGCCTCTGTGTGCACTGCTGCCTTTTCCTACCCACAAACAAATCTGCAGCAGTCCTGACACAGCTCCGTTGAGCTTGCTCACTCATCCTCTCTCATTCGCTAATTCTGTTTCTACCGGTGCTGCTGGCTGGCCTTTTGTACTGGGCTCCTGCCTGCATTACTGCCTTTTCCTGCCCCCAAACAAATCCGCAGCAGTCATGATAGAGCTCAGTTGAGCTCATTCACTTCCCCTCTCTCACTTGCTTGCTGTATTTATTCTGGTACTGCAGGCTGCCCTTTTTTACTGGGCTCCTGCCTGCATTGGCACCTTTTTCTGCCCAAAAATAAATCTGCAGCTGTACCGACAGCTCCATTGAGGTGCTCACTCCCCCTGTCTCACTCGCTCATTCTGTTTCTCCTGACACTGCAGGCTGCCCTTTTGTACTGGGTTCTTGCCTCTGCTGGCACCTTTTTCTGCCCACAAAGAAATCTGCAGCACTCCTGACAAAGCTCCATTGACTTCACTCACTCCCCCTCTTTCACTCACTCATTCTGTTTCTGTCGGCACTGCAGGCTGACCTTTTGTACTGGGTTCTTGCCACTGCTGGCACCTTTTTCTGCCCACAAAGAAATCTGCAGCACTCCTGACAAAGCTCCATTGACTTCACTCACTCCCCCTCTCTCACTCACTCATTCCGTTTCTGTCGGCGCTGCAGGCTGCCCTTTTGTATGGGGCTCCTGCATGCATTGCCGCCCTTTTCTGCCAACAAAGAAATCTGCAGCAGTCACGATAGAGCTCCATTGAGCTCATTCACTCCTCCTCTCTCTCAGTCACTCATTCTGTTTCTTCCACCGCTGCAGGCTGCCCTTTTGTACTGGGTCCCTGCATGCATTGCTGCCTTTTTCTGCCCACAAAGAAATCTGCAGCAGTGCCAACAGAGCTCCGTTGAGCTCACTCACTTCCCCTCCCTCACTCACTCATTCTGTGTGTCCCGGCGCTGCAGGCTACCCTCTTGTACTGGGCTCCTGACTGCGTTGGTGCCTTTTCCTGCCCACAAAGAAATCCGCAGCAGTCCTGACAGAGCTCAGTTGAGCTCGGTCACTCTCCCCTTCTCTCACTTGCTCAATCCTAATCTGTCCCAAACACTGATTTCCGACAGCGACTTTGGTATTCTGTGCCAGAAGCGCAAAAACACATTTCAGCCAGGATGTGAAAAATGACAGCTGTACTTTTTACAAGGAGGTGTGGAAAAATGCCAGTGTTGAAAACATGGCATGAAAATATTACTAATTTGTGAAGTTACAAGGGTGAGTGGAAACTGCACGACGCACGCTCGTAACACGGCCATTTTATGGAGTTTCATCACAAAATTTCCAACATAGGCATTGTAGCACCTCTGCTCACGAACAGTGTCAGTGTGATTTTCTTAATGTGTCCCAAACACTGTTTTCCCACAGCAACCACGCATTGTGCGCTGGAAGAGCAAAAACACATTTCAGTCAGGATGTGAAAAATGACAGCTGCACTGCATAAGGAGGTGCAAAACAATGACAATGTTGAAAATCTGGAGTGAAAATATTATACATTCGCAAACATACGAGTGTGAGTGCAAACTGCTCAACACACGCTCATAACACAGTCATTTTATGGAATATCTGCACCAAATTTTCAACATACTCTAGGCATTTTAGGACCTCTGCTCATGAACAGTGTCATTGTCATTTTCGTAATCTGTCTCGAACACTGATTTCCCTACAGCAACTGTACTAGTCTGTGCCGGAAGTGCGAAAACCCATTTCAGCCAGCATGTGAAAAATGACAGCTGTACTGTTCACAAGGAGGTGTGGAAAAATGCCAATGTTGAAAATCTAGCATGAAAATATTGCAGATTCGCAAAGGTACGAGCTTACATAGCAACTGCACAATGCATGCTCTTAAAACAGTCATTTTTTGTATTTTTTCCACAAAATTTGCAACATAGGCTTTTTGAGAGCCTGCCTCATGAACACTGGCACTGTCATTTAGTTAATCGGTCCCAAAAGGTGATTCAGCACAGTGACTGCGAAATCACCTTTCGGAGCCGATTAATGCCATGACAGTGGCAGAATTCATGAGGAGGGGTCCCAAAAACCCCATGTTGAAAATTTGGTGTCAAAATTCCCAAAAAATTACTGAAATATGCATCAAAGTTGAAAAAACCCTATTTATTCCATTATACAGCTTACCAGCATTTCCTCAGTTTGCGGTCACCTTTGAAGAGTGCAGACGTGTTCCCTGTCCACCGAAGATCATCATGCCAGACTCCAGAGGTAGTTATGGGGTGGGGAGGTGTGGGGAGGGTGTGGGGAGGTGTGGGGAGGCAGGGGTGCGTGCAGTGGATGGGTCGCGGATTGCGGGAGGGGGCAGGGAGACCGGCGATGGACCGTTCCTTTTCACAGGGAAAAAAATAAAAACATTACAGGACCTTTTGTTTTTTTTCAGGGCCAATGGACTCTTTTTTGGAGGGGGCAGCTGTAGCTGGTGGGGGATTGTGCACCCCCATTGGCACACTACAAAGGGGGGGCCACATCATGCCGAACAGGATTAGGCACCCCCATCGGCACACAACAAAAGCAGGGGGCAGATGACATTATGCTGACAGGGATTGGGCATCCCTGTCAGCACATACTGGTATGGGAGGGTCTCATGAGCCAAGGGGGATTGGGCACCCCCTCAGCACACAAGAACTTGCGGTCGGGGAACAAGTCAATGGAATTGGGCACCCCGTCAACAAAAAAAACAGGGGAGGGGACATGATGCTGAGGGGAGGTTGGGTACCCCCTCAGCAAACAGGTGGGGAATGCAAGGGAGGCCTGCAATGAGGGGTCGCTCCCTCATTGCTGCGGATGATGCTGCAATGACAAGGCAGCCCCTGGTTGCAGTGGCTAAAACTTCTCAAGGTTGTGGCACACTGGCTGAACTAGTGTCAGCAGCATCGGGCCAAGCCTTTAAAGGCTGTGAGGGCATTGGCCACAACAGTGTCATGCCTCCACGACCTCCTTCTGGCAATCTGCCGCAATATGTTTCTTGCGCATGCGCACAATCAACATAAAAATGGATTTACAAGGGATGGGATTTCCGCTTTGTGTAAAATCAAATAAAGCTTATTGGTGCATCTGGCAACTTACATAGGAGGAATGATTATGATGTTTGGCCTCCTGAGTGTGTGGTAGTGAAGTGGTATTGAGGGATAAGCGCAGTTTTTGCACATTAGGATGTGTGAATTATTATGCGTGTGCAGTATAGAGAGGGAGGTTAAATGAGAGTGAGGGAGGTTATGAGAGACAGAAGGTTAAGCACGGAGTGGTTGAAGAGCTTGCTCAAGGTCACATATTGAATAAGTAGGTTTGGTGGGTTTCAGACTAGGACTGGGAGATTTCTTTTCCACAGGACATAGGAGGACAACACCACCAGACCATGTCTCCCACTGACAGACCACACCCCACCCGACTGACAGATCTTGGGGGGCATTTTCAAAAGTCTTAAAATGGACACAACCCCTAATTACATTGGGAAGGATTAAAAGTCATCATATTTGAAAAACTCCTAATTAATGTCACTCGGGATTTTTAAAAGTGTAGTAGTAGACTGTCTATTGTTTGCTTGGTTTATGTAACCATTGTGAACATTTAAAATAAAATAAAAATCTAGAGGATTCAGTACAAAAGACCAAAACAAGTCTTAAACAATAGGTAATGAATAAGTTGATATAAAAATACATGTTACATAACCATGCATTAAACATCTCAGATTTAAAACACAGAAACTATCTAATTCATCATTGTTTTATCCAGATTTACTGTTCCTCTTTAACCTCCATATATGTTTCACACTACCAAAAGTTAACAAATATTAGCAAAATAAAAGAGGCAAAGTTTGCAGGTTCTCCATGTTGCTTCCTCAAATAGCAAGATAAAATGATGAACAGTATAGAAAAAAGGCTACACTGATTTGGATCGAGACAACCAAGAAAAGGCTGCCATTCAGGGAAGACTAACACGGACTTCCAAGGGGGTGTCCCTACTCAGATAAAGATCCTCATCCTCTGCAACAGGCCAATGGCATCCCCATATTGGGATGGGACTGAGCAGTAGCATCAAAACCTCACTTCTGCCTTATGGTCATACACAGAAATACTCTGCCCCTGGCAAAATTGGTAGAGCTACACACACTAGACCTGAGACGAGTCAATGTGTGTTGTCAGATGGAACCCACAAACTTTGAGAAGCACTTGAGGGCACCAAGTAAAGCATGCTGCTTCATGCCCTTACTGACCTCCCCTTTGGCAGCTACTTCCAAGCGCCACACTCCAGGCATTGCATATAGGGGACTGTGAGTGATGCCTACACCTAGATGCTGGGTCATTTTATCCACAGTAAGAACCTTTGGCCAATATTGTGCCTAACCCACTGCTCCTTGCCCATATCCCTGTTACAGCTCCCAGTAGACCAACAGCAGAGGTATAACAGTCTCCATATGGCAACGAACCTCACTGGGATGTAACTCAAGCCTCCCCAAAGCTAGCTTCACTTTTCAATAAAACAAATAGCCTGTCATTGCTAACCTAAAAAGTACAATCATATTACCTGCTTAAACTTCATATGATTATATGGGATTATTTAACAAATGGAATATGTGTCCTTATACTGCAAAAAGGCTTGTTCCAAAAAAATCCCACCACATACATCTGAGTTTTCATGGCACTCACATTGTCTAGCTGCCCTTTTAATATGTTTTTGGGGCACTAGGTCAAAAAAGTGACATCCTAAACAGCACAGTCAACAACTGCGAAGTCAAAACACCACTGTCAACAACAGTACCCACCCAAAACACCGACTGCAAGAACAATGGCAATGGTAGTTGTCCCCAAAGACACAGACTGCCTCCCTGCAACCCCTGTTATGGGGGGCTTTGCCCCTCCGACCTCCCCATCTCTATATATATTATCACCTCTGAGGGGAGGCAATTCGGGAAAGGGGTGAAACCTCAGGGGGGTTATTGAGATGGGGAAGGGGAACAGTAGAGGACAAGGTGGGGGGTAGATACAGTACCCACACTAGTCGGGAGGGGGAAGAAACAAAAAACACACACACATCCCAAGATAACAAAAATTAAAAAACAAGTATACCTCCTGGGACCGGGAATCAAACCCCGGTCCACCAGCGTTCTGCTGCCCTCCGTTGCCTGTTGCACTACCTTCTGCACCACAGCAGCTGTTCAGTGGAACCCCTCCAGCAAAGATTCCATCCCTTCCCCACTCTTCTTACCAGCAGTATAGCTACAGGGATAACGCTAACCTGACCTGTGCTATACTTTCCCTGTAGCTGTATTGGCTTTCGCTATTTAGACAGCACATTTCTGACTGTGCTATTTAGGTTTCGCTCTTCTGACACAGTATGGTTTTGGCAACCTCAAAGCATAGTGTCTGGATGAAAAAGCATAAGGGCTATTTACAAATCATATAAAATCAGGTTTTTTTCTGGAAGCTCCAGGGGCCATCGCTAGCATAGCTAGTCCGTGACCTACAAGTACACACCATTGCAGGAAAGCAAATGTTAAGGCTCAAAGATAATTCCAAAGTAATACTCCCAAATGTTGTCTTGCCTGCACCATGTGGACATTACCTTGAGATACTTCTGACCACCATAGTTTGAAAATTCCCTTCTCTGCACTCGGTATTGGAAATATCCTAAGACACAAAAATCTTTTGCAGCCGAATTGGTCGAATGAGCCTAGTTTTACTTCCAAACAGCTCTTTGAACTCTTTCCTCCTTTTCATGCTATCGCCTTGCAGACCATCTTCTGGGAACTCATGCCACAAGTAGTATTCCTGTATTTAAAAAAAAAATCCCTTTCTGTAGCTGTAGTGTTGCTGGAGAGAGATTGAATATATAGCCATATAGCCTCAGCCCCATAACTATGGCATATCTTTTCAAAGGAAAAAAGTCTTTCAGCACTCAATGTGCTGCCCCCATATCACCAGCCTTGGTCAATCAGGAATCTAGCTTCATAGGACACCATCCCAAATCAAAAGAAAACAGAGGGACTCTGTGCTCGAAACAGCATTCCCATGGCAGTCCTCTCCAAACACCACATACGGGACAGCCTGATCACAAGTAGTCACCGGGTATCATGATCTGGTGTTTTCCAGCATTTTCCAATATTTTTGCTAGGGTTTTCATTAGCGTTTCAAGCAACACTAACAATAGCTATATATTAACCATGTATTAAATAACCTTTCCATACTTATCACCACTTTCCTAATATCACTTAAAGACAAAAACAGTAAAATAGGAGAGCAGAATTTGTTGAATGGAGAGGCCTGACGCCATCTTGTTGCTCTGCTGTCCCTATCAAACTGTTCTTTTTAAAAGTGATAAAATGGGGAAAACTCTTAATTATGTCGGGTGGGACTTTTAAAAGTCATAAAATGGACACAACTTGTAGTTACAGTACACATCAGTGTTAGAAACTGCCCTGATAAGTGTAGACCATGTTTTATCTTGTACGAGCTGTGTTTAAAAGTTGGACTGAACTGTAAAATTTCTAGCAATTTTATAGTAATTTGCATCCAGTTTTGGATACAAATTCTAGGCATGCAGTAGATGTAAATGACTGACAAGGTTACACTCAGTCTGAAAACTGGGCCCAAGATAATTTATATCTAAACTTTGCAAACTGGAAATAACTAAGTCAAGAGCTTTGAAACTTGGACTTAGCTATTTGCTAGCTTTGAAAATTGGACCTAAAGGCATTTTGCTTATGTACAAAGTTGAACAATTGAAAAATGTATCCAAACATAGGTTTTGAAAATTCCCCCTTGTGTCTAACACAGCCATTTACTTTACTTTTCATTCACTCACTGGCTGGCGGGCTCACATATGCATACATGCAACAAATAAAAAACATGGATTTCTGTGCATGGCTTCAACAGTAGCAGTTAGTAAAAAATATTTGTCAAATAAATCCATTAAATTCCTGCCCTTTTCAAGTTTGCTAAATTAACTGGTTCCTATTCCTGCTGCAAGGCGAAAAATAGATAGACAGATAGATAGACAGACAGACAGACAGGTAGACAGACAAGGATTTCTGTGCCCTCTACACCACTAGCACTAACTTAAAAACAAATTGTCATATAAGCCTTGGAAAATCAGCCCTGCTCCTTTCCCAGTGTGTTATTATCACTCTGCCCTGCTCCTGCTGCAAGGCCTGCAGCTGCCAGTGTTGGCTCATACTGTGCACTAACTCCTCTCTTCCGGAGTACAATTTCACTAGTTTGCTAGCCTAAAATTACAGTTAAATGCAATGAGAATTAGCTAACTGAAATGATAACTCACAATTCTCTGGTTATTTTGAAGGGTTTCTGATCAAATGTCACTCATTCTTTGGCTGCAGTGGGCATAGCAATGCATCCGTCTTGCAAGCACAGTAGAGAAGGGAACTTACCGGATACTGACCGGACTTTTAAATAGTGGAGGTGAACGGCAATTACTGCACATTCACTGCACTATTTTAAAGACTGGTTGGTAGAACACGGCACTGTCTGCTGTGTTCAAGATGGCTGCCAGACTTTTCTGCACATGCGCGATGATTTGCACATGCGCACTTAACTCTGGTGGCACAGCAACACAGTCAGCTGTGTCCAAACTGGTCACCAGAGTTTTCTGCACATGTGCACTAAACTCTGGCAGCCATCTTGGACACAGCAGACTGTACTGCCATAACGTTGGAGTTCAGTGTGCATGTGCGAGTTGAAGCGCATGTGCAGAAAACTCTGGTGGCCATCCTGAACATGGCAGACAGTACCGTATTCCTCCATCAGCTCAGCTGCAGCCATACTGGCTCTGGCCAGAGTTTGTTACATAAAGTAAGCTCCTTCAGTGGCCAGTGTCACTGGTCCTTCCGCTGTGAGAGACAGCTGGAAACAGCATTGAGATGTGTTCAGCATGATTTCTTAATCTCCATTTCTGCTGATTGGTTGCTGCAGGTGATGTGGTTTATCAGCCACTTGAACATGGTCAGTGTGTGGTTCTTGTAAAAAGTGCTGTGTCATGACATTGAAGTACCAAATAGAAAACAAGTTCCTTCTGACCTGCTTCACTGGTGCCCAAAATCCCAGATTTCATCACAATTACTGAATTAAATTTGAGATCAGCTGATCCTTAGTGGGGGTCAGCAGGAAGGACATAGTAGGGATACAGAGAGCCAGACCACATGAGTAGAGTGAAACCCAGCAGTGCAGAGCAGCTATAAGTAGCAGTGAGCCAACAGCAGCAGGGAAGAAGAGCATGGGTTAATGGTTGGAGGACCCAGGCAGGAGCCAGGAGAACAGCAGAAGATTCCAAGCAGTGTGGGGAGCAAAGAGCAACCAAAAGGAGAAATCAAGCAAGTAGGCAAAAGCCAAGGAGCAGTGAAGGAAAAGGATGATGCTGACCCAGAAGCAGAGTGGCTGGCAGTAGGAGTAGCATGATGAAAGGGACACTACACCAAGTAAGAGGCCAGCAGGCAACAATAGGAAGCCCATAGCAACAGCACGACCAGCTTCTGGAAGGAGCAGCTGGAGGTCAGTGCTGAGTAATAAAGCAGGGAAACTAATGAATACCAGGCAGCCAAACAGACCAGTGCCACAGACACAATCATCATCTGAGAGGGGGTCTACTCCTGAGATACAGTGACAGGAGGCAGCAGGCAGCAGATTTGTATCAGGGGGAGAGGAGAATACAGGTAGCTGCCAGCATAAATTGAGCATACCTCTCAAACTTCTATCACTAAAATGAGGGACACAGACACTCAAAATGAAGGATAGAGAGGGACACTGATATTCATAAGGAGGGACACATTTTCAGACATGGAGATGCAAGCTCAGAAAACTGTGGGGACCATTGTGTTTACTTGTGCAAACTTTATTTTTTATTAAAATATTTTAATGTCAGCTTTAAAGTCTGAATTCACAGCACTTTCCCTTTGTGGGTAGCACTTTTTCTATGAGGGGTGGATGAGAGACAGACTATTTTTGAAGGGTAAAATGAGGGATGTCCCTCATAATCAGGGACAGAGTTGAGAGATATGAAATTGAGGGAATAGTGGGTAGGAGAGAATGCTGACTGAAAACAAATACACAAGGCAGCAGTGAAACAAGCACCAAAGAGCACTCAGTTGTGAACATATGCAGTATAAATATGTCTCACTGGGGACATGTCACGTATAGCCCACAACCCTACTGAATCCTGAGCATAGTCCCGTAAATATGGTAAAAATTATCTAGAAAATTTACCTTAGAGCAGATCTGCCTCAAATAAGGATAGCCACTGGATACCTAAACTATCAACCACAGCGTGAGTGGTTTAGTTAATGCATACTCTGAGCAACTGTAGCACCTCGTGTAGACATAGACACTCTTTTCTGCATTTACTAAAGATTGGTGTTACATTCACTCTGAGTGATTTGGTTTTGATGATTTCAGTGATGGGACAGGTGTGTAGGGTTGCAGACAATCAGTCCAAATTACTGTAGTTCTGGCTGGGGCTTGTGTATAGTCATCCTGGACTCAGACTGTACACTGCAGACTTGTTCTGTTCTGAGCATTATCCCATCTGCCTACGTAAGCTGTCAGGCAGTGTAATAGCATGGGATGAGGCAATCTGCACTGAGAATTCATATACAGAACTGAGGCAGAAAAAGATAATTACCAGCAGCTTGAACAAGATCTCCTGAAAAGAAAACAATTAAAAAAACAAACTCTGGTCAGAGCCACTATGGCTGCTAATACATTAACTTAATAAGGGTGTTTCATGGCCTTAAACATAAATATGAATTGCCATAGTCAACTCAGTGTATAAATTTCATTTTTTTTGAAAGGCAGATCATTTATATGATTGATCCTGTGTTTCCCATGTGTTTAAATGTGAGTGGCAAGTTAAGTGTGGAAGTAGAGATAGAGAGCTCTGCAACAAGGCCTTCAAGCAAAGGTAGAAGGAATGGTGCAAGAATGAGAGGCGTGTCTACATTGGGGACTGTGGGCCAAGCTAGAAGGATAAGAACCTATATTGAGATGATGGCCTGCTTTCATCCAGGAGGCAACCACAGTCCTCAGTGATGATTCAAATGTTACTTTAATAGATGTTTAAAGTAGCTGAGGGGGGTTATGAAAGAAATAGGGGAGGCAGATAGTGGGCTACTAAAAGTTGAGATAAACAGTAGGAAGATCCCAAGGGGAGATAATCCCACCAGAATGCAAGTTATTCAAGGAAGCAAGGGGCTAGTAAGGAAGAAGGGGGAAAGGAGCAGTCAAAAGAGAAAGATGTGGAAGGAGAAACAATTGGAAAAAGGAGAAAGTGGCAAGAAGAGAGGTGAGGGCTGTCAAAGTGGTTCAAGGTCTGTATCAAAGCCCTATAAATTGAGACTGAAGAGTTCAATATGTACACCCTTGAGGAAAGGAGGGAGAGTGGGGATGCTATGGAGACCTTTAAATACCTCTTGGGGCTTAATAAGATACAGGAGGAAAATATGTTTCAGAGAAAAAGGTGCTGTAGAACAAGGGGTCATGATATGAAGCTAGAAGGAGGTAGATTCAGGAGAGATGTGAGGAAGTAGTTATTCACAGAAAGGGCGGTGGATTCCTGGAACAGTCTTCCATGGGAGGCAGTGGGGGTGAAACCAGTGGTGGGTTTCAAAAATGCCTAAGACAGGCACAAAGGAATCCTAGGAGGAAGGAAGTGGGAGGAAGGTGGAAGAGACAGTGTTGTAGGGCAAGTTGGGTCTGCAACAAAAGTGATCATAACTAGATGGGCCCAGCGGTTGCTATCTGCCATCAGTTTCTATGAGTATACTTTTGCTTGACTAACACTCATTTGCCCAACCGTCAGTATCTCGACACCACGTGCCTAATAAAAGATTGCCCAACATGTCATTTTAGCATGCAGTGGAGTTTGTTATATAAGTTAAGGGGGTATGTGGGGGGCATAGCCCCCTGAAACATGAAATAAACTCCACCGTGGGCAAAAATGAAATGTCGGGGGTACTGTGTGTCGGGCATGTGGTGTCGGGATACTGAAACTCAGCCAAGTGAGTATCATTATTTTGTCATATATCCATTTATATGTTTATGAAACCCCCTCCTTGGGAGATTAGTAGTCGATTCGCCCTTCCCTGGGTTTTGTGGCCTAATTCGGCCCAGTAGGAAAAAAAGTTAATTCTTCTCAGCAGTCAGGTGTAGCCTCCGGTGGGTCAGGATGTCACCATGGGTGCATAAGGGGATAAAGCCCAGCAGTTTAGATGGGAGGGGGAGTTCTGGTTGGAGGAGTGAGCGGCGAAGGGAGTGAGAGTGAGTCGGGGCTGGGCAAGGGGGATTGCTTGCTCTGGCCCCTGGCCAGTGGCACTTGGGGGACACAGAGGAAGACATGGGAGCTAGAAGCAAAAAGCTGCACAGTAACTTGGAAGGCAGCTAAAGTCTAGAGGGAATCCAGCAAACACAAGTCACAGAGTGCCCTGGCAGCTTGCATCGATTCATGTAGGGATCCAGTGGGCAAAAATGCTGCAGGGAGTGTAGTATCCAGAGAGCAAGTTGCCTTGGCACTCTATGGGATGTGTCCCCCTTCTCAGTTCAGGACCAGTTGCTGCCAGTTCTGGGAATGGATGCAGGGGTCATGAGGGAACCCACAAATCCCAAAGCCGTGAGGACTGCATGTTCTGAGGGGGACATGCTGAGCCAGTGCAGAGAGAGAGAGAGAGAAAAGAGAGAGACAGAAAGAGAGAGAGATGGGTATTGTTGAGAGTTTGGGAGCCTATGAAGAATAATGGGCTGTTAGGCACTGTGAACTGTTTTGGGACTTGTGCTGTCTTAAAACTTTTGTGACCATAGCAGTCCTGAGATAATGCTGAGATGAAGACTGTGCGACCTCCTTGGTCAGGTAAAAGCTGCTGCTATGGCCATACCAGCCATGTAAAAGCTGAATGTGTTCCCCATGAATTAACTGATGCTACCTGGAGCTATGTGTGAATATGTTTCATGAATTTGGGATCCCTGTTGTTTCTTCAAGTTCCGTGTGGACATTCCGTTATTGAAAAGAAAGTATGAATTAACCTGTTGTTTTCATCCAGCACCAGCAAGGGAAAGGGGACCCTGTGTGTGACATCTGGGCCTGGCTAACATGACCACTGGAAGTGTTTCTGCTGCTGTGGGCACCCCCTTCCCAGGGACATATTCCATCCATATCCTTAGACTCAGGGAGAGAGGACTACATTTCTATGTATGACAGATCATGTGATTCAAATGGATAAGGCACACAGCTGTTACAGTATTGCACTCGCGCAGTTGATTTACAGAGCAAGTTTAGATACAAATGTGTGTGGTGGTTGTTGGGGGGAGGGGTAAGATGATGCGGGATTGAGAATTCAATGAAAGTAAAAAACAAAACAAATTAAATACCTTCGCCATATAGTACTATGCACTCCATCAAGCCCAGCAGTGATGAACATTACATACATATTCTGTAGGTTACAATCAGTGATTTCAGAAATACATATTTCTTTATCCAAGCCATCAGCCTCCATTCAGTGCACATAGTAAGCTTGATTTGTAAAAGGCCGGGAAATAATTTAAAAGTTTAAGCTGAAAAAAAAGTCGAGTAATTATCATGTTTGGTCAGCTTCACCTTTCTGCATTTCCATGTATAAGTCTGGTTCTGACAGAGACAGAGACTGAGACAGAGACGAGGAATGGTGGAGCTCTGTTTATCATTTAGTCTTAGATCTGTCCTGAAAGGGTTAATAAACCCTACAGACAGGAGTAAATCATTGTACACTGCCAGTCACGCACAGCTGGAAGAGAGAGAGAGACAGAGAGAGAGAAGTGTAATCTGAATCTCTGCTGGAGCAATGCAGTCTCATTACAAACTCAGTTTTGACCAACAGGCAATGGCATAGTGCTACATTTAGAAGTGTGGGGTCTCCGTGAACTGCAATGTCCCCAAACCCTCAGGCCAGGGGTCTGGGTGCCACCTAGGCCCTCAGAAGCTCAGTTTTTAGATGCATCCTGGCACATTTTGAGGGTCATTTTTAAGACTATTTGGCTGTTTTTAAAGCGTTCTTTGACTTGTTGCAAACAACCAATATTACTATCAAAATAAATACTTATTTTTTTTTAAATGGTCAAAACTAAAGCAAAAAATCCAACTCCAGCCATCCTTCAAACATCCGAAAACATACCACTTCTCTTGAGTACAGTCAGATGTCACTGCAGCAAGCACTGCACTTATTACCTTGCAACCTGAATAGAAGACTCTGTCCCCCTCAACAATGCACCACACAGTCAGACATAGAAGGCAACGAGAAGGGCACTCAAAACACCAGCCTGGAGGTGCATGTGTCTGTCACACAGCAGACACGAACACAGACCTTCCATGCCAGAGAATGGAACTGATACACAGGACCCACTGAAGGGTCCCTCAAGGCCCAACTCTGACACAGGATGTCCACCAGGTCATGAATACTCTATCTGCATATACCCTAAACTGAGATGGTTGGAGCAGGGAGGGTAAGGCTCAGCAGGAACAGCTGCATGAAATGCAGGTCACATACAGTGACATCACAGCCCACTGGCTTGACATGCAGCAAGGGTTCTGCAACCTGTGTGACACCTCAGACAAATGGCATGACCATAATTATCACTGCACTATTGTAATGAATTGTAAAAAAAAAAAAAAAAATCCTAACAGTACTCTAGTTTCTCATTCTCTTCCTTTGAGCACTGTATCCTGGCTGACTTATACGCCCGTCTCCTCCTCAATATCCTCCCTGTTCTACACTATTATACTTTTTTTTATGTTACAGTGCTCCTGCCTCTTCTTTGCCCACATCAGTCTCTTTGAGGAAATTTATGTAATTCCAGTGTTCAGTCCCATTGATAACCTTCCCAGACCAAGATGACATTATGCCTGTGATGTCCACACTCTCTCTGCACAAATCCTTCCAAACAGAGTGGTTTGGGTTTTATCCAAAAATATAGGATTCCATCAGGCAATAGCATTTTTTCATTGATTTATATACTGGATACTTTTATTATCCACAGGGCCACTTATTCACAATGTTACATGAGGAAAAAAAACACTAGAAATTTTACAACTTATGTGTAAAAGTCACAAAATGTCAATGAATTTGACATTTTATACTAGAGCACTACAACTCATTTTTCTATAAATTGTCTTCTGAAACTTTGACAGGCTTAAGTAAAATAATGGTGGAAGAAGAAAAAATGTGCATTTATAGAGCACTTTTCATAGATACTGCATCCCAAAGCACTTTACAAATGATGATAGACTGGGAGTGATGTGACTGTGGTAGCAGCCATTTCATACATCAACACCCACACACAGCCTTGGATAATCGCATGAACAAGTTTCACTAGAAGGGAAACGTTAGCCAGGATACTGGGAAGAATTCCTATCTCTTGTGAAAAAAGGCATTTTTAATCTCTTCCTGGACACCCACCAGAACATCACCAGGGGTAGGCAGAAGGGACCAAAGGGTTATCATATCATGTGAAGGATGGCAAACCCTAACAGTACAACATCCCCTTAGTACTGCATTTGGGTGTCAGGACTTGGTATGAGCCCATTCCAGTGTGGGACTAGAACCCACTAATGTCTGTTCTACAGGTAGATGTGCTACTAACTGAACTACGCTGACACCATGTCTGTGTACCGAAATGTGTGTGATGCAATTAAATCTATTAAACAGTACTGAATGATCGTTAACATGTACCAGATCCTAAATAAAGAATGTCAAGGGATACCAACAATGCTTACTTAATCAAAAAACGTTTTTTAAAAAAGGTTTAAAATAATCAATTACTAAAATCGTATAGATAAATACAAAAATGCACTTTAGTGTTAGCAATGGAAAGAGAAAATAAGAAAAAGGATGAGAACCACTGATTTGGTAATACATACATTTGGTTAAAGAACCAATCATTAGTTATATTACTGAGAAAAGTACAGTTTGGAATGAAAATGTATTTAATATGTAAAACAAAATCATATAAGTTTTGATAAAACATACTGTAATTATTGACAACAAGCATTTGTCAATGCAGAATGTTGTCTCATTGGCATTGGTAGTGGTGGAGCTAGAGATGCATAATAGGAATGGCAGTGAAGTATTGAAGTGACGCCAACCCCACCCCCACCCTGTAGAGAGCGACAGGCATTGGGGTGTGCCTTTGGGTTGTCAGCTATAATGCTCGTGCCATTTTACCTCACCCTACTCTGTAGACACTGACAAGCGTCATGGTGTGCTTTGGGGTCTTTGGGCCTTATACTTATCCCATTCCATAAGGAAATACGCTGATGTGGGTGCAGTATAGGAGCATGGGGTGAAGTTTGTGGCCGAACAGTGCAAGTCACACCATGATGCCTGTCAGTGGCTGCAGAGTGGGGATGGGGGTGGAATGGCATGAGCATTATATCCGATGATCCCAAGTCACAGCCCTGACACCTGTCAGTCCGTACTGGGTGGGGTGCTACAGTTGGAAACCCTACTACCGTAGGTGTATAGTGGTAGTTTCACTCTACATTTTCAACATGGGCTTCTTGTCAGGCCACCTCATGAAAAGCGGCACAATCACTTTGTTAGCTGAAAGGTGGTTTTGCACAGCGGCTGTGGCATTTGGTGACAGAGGGACGAAAACACAGTTTTGGGCAGGATGTGGAGAATGACAACTGTATGGTTCATGAAGAGGCATAAAAAATGGCACGTTGAAAATGTGGAGTGGCAATATGAAATAATGGTGAAGCAACGAACATGCATACAAAACTGCGCAGCAGATGTCCACAACCCAATTATCTGTGGGAGTTTCTTAGGCACATATTCAACATAGGTATTTTGGGACCTCCCCTCATGAACAGTGATGTTGTGATTTTGTTAATGTGTCCCAAAAGGTGATTTTCCACAGTAAGCACACCATTGTGCGCCACAGTTGCGGGAACACGTTTTGGCCAGACTGTGAAAAATGGCAGCTGTACTGTTGATAAGGAGGTATGCACAAATGCCAGTGATGAAAATCTGGCATGAAAATATTGCAAATGTACGAAGCGACAAAGCTGCGTGGGAACTGCGCAATGCACGTTTTCAGCACAGTCCTTTTATGGACTTTTCGGCACCAAATTTTCAACATAGGCATTTAAGGACATCTGCTCATGAACAGTGTCATCGTCATTTCCTCAAACTGCCCCAAAAACTGATTTTGCACAGCGACTGTGTAATTTTGCGCCAGACGAGCGAAAACACATTTCAGTCAGGATATGTAAAATGACAGCTGTACTGTTCATAAGGAGGTGTGGAAAAATCCCAATTTTAAACATGTTGAGTGAAAATATTACAAATGCATGAAGTCACGAGCGTGCGTACAAACTGCGCAACGCATGCTCGTAAAACACTAATTTTATGGACTTTCAGCCCAAAATTTTCAACATAGGCATTTTAGGACCTCTGCTAATGAACAGTCTCACTGTCATTTTCATAATGTGTCTCGAACACAGACTTTCCACAGCGACCGTGCTATTCTGCGCCAGAACCGCAAAAACACATTTTGGTCAGGATGTGAAAAATTACAGCTGTGTTGTTCATAAGGAGGTGCAGAACAATGGCAATGATGAAAATCTGGAGTGAAAATATTATAAATTTGCGAACTTAAGAGCGTACATGCAAAATGCGCAACACATGCTCGTAACACAGTCATGTTATGGAGTATCATCACCAAACTTTCAGCATAGACATTTTAGGACCTCTGCTTATGAGCAGTGCAACTGTCATTTCTGTAATTTGTCCCAAACACTGATTTCCCACCACAGTCATGCTATTCTGCGCTGGAAGTGCGAAAACACATTTTGGGCAGGATGTGAAAAATGGCAGCTGTACGGTTCACAAGAAGGTGTGGAAAAATGCTAGTGCTGAACATGTGGCATAAAAATATTGCAAATTCGCTAAGTTACGAGTGTGCGTAGTACCTGCGCAATGCACGCTCGTAAAACAGTCATTTTTTTGGATTTTTCCAACCAAATTTTCAACATAGGTTTTTTGAGAGCCCCCCTCATGAACACTGGCACTGTTGTTTCTTTCCTTGCTCCCAAAAGGTGATTCCACACAGTGGCTGCGAAATCACCTTTCGGGACCAAATAACGCCATGACAGTGCAAGAATTCATGAGGAGGGGCCCCAAAAACCCCATGTTGAAAATTTGGTGCCAAAATTCCAAGAAATGCCTGAGATATGCATCAAAGTTGAAAAAAACCTATTTATTCCATTATACAGCTTACCGGCATTTCCTCAGTTCGCGGACAGCTTTGAAGAGTGCAGACGTGTTCCAGTCCACCAAAGGTCGTCGCACCAAGCTCCGGAGGTAAGTATGGGTTGAGGGGGTGTGTTGGGAGGCAGGATGCGCAGTGGGTGGGTGCAAGTGGTGGGTAGGGAGACTACGAGGGACTGTTTTTGTGTTACAGGATGAAAAATAAAATTGTGGGACAGTTTTTTTTCCCTCAGGGGATTTGGGACGCTGGGGTGGGCTCCCAGCATGCCAGCTAACTGTTTGGGAGGGGTTTCTGCAGCCGACAGGGGACTGGGCACCCTCGTCAGCACACAACAAAAAGGGGGATGTTAATTTATGCCAGCGAGTTGGGCACTCCCATAGGCACACAAGGAAGCAGGGGCAAGAGCCGAGGGGGATTGGGCACCCCTCAGCATATAACACATTGGGGGGTGCTTTATGCTGATGGGGAGTGGGCTCCCCCATCAGCACATAATTGGGGCCACAGTAAGCCGGCAGGGGGATTGGGTACCCCTGAAGTTGGCAGTTGGGTGGCTTCGCGCCATGCTTACAATGTGGCCGAGCACATCGGGAGGTCAATTGCATCTGATGAGCTCTGCTCGGATTGCAGCGGATCTTTCCTTAGATGTGCTCGCCACATTAGTATGCATGGTGTGGCGCCAGCATGCGGGCTGATTGGGGAATGAGAGACGCACTTATTGATGCGTGCCCTGCATTCACCCAACAGCGACCGCGCCTCCAAATCTCCACTGCCGCAAGATGTTGGCTGTGCATGCGTGCCAACTTCAAAATGGCGAGGGGAATGACATTAAAAAGAAAAAAATATTGAAAAATAAAAATATTGACATTATTGTTCAATCGATGTCAACAAAACTATTTAAATAGAATGTATAAATGAGAAGAAAAGTGTTTTTTATTAAAAACCTTACCTTTTGGTATTTTAACATAAAGTAATAATGTCAAACTTGTACCCTAGTAATATAAATGACAATCAAAAATATCTTAATTAGGTATATTGCACAAAAGGTTGCTCAGAAAGATGGAAGACTGGGTGTGGCAAAAACCGTAGTGAATTGGGCGGGTAGATGACTAGAAGGGAGACAGCAGAGGGTGGTGGTCAATGGGGTTAAATCAGAGGAAAGGGAGATTATGAGTGGGGTTCCATAGGGATCTCTCCTGGGTCCGGTCCTCTTCAACACGTTCATTACTCGTTAGTGACATTGGCGAGGCAATCCAGCACAGGCTGTTTCTCTTCACAGGTGACACAAAGCTATGTGGGAAGGTGGATAGTGATAAGGGAATAAGGGATATACAGAGAAAACGATAAAAACTAGAGGTGTGGCCAAAGATCTGGCACTTAAAAATCAATGCCTAAAAGTGAAAGGTAATGCACCTAGAGAAAAGGAACCCGAAGACAGAGTACTGGTTGGGTGAGGAGAGAATTTAACACTGCAGAAGAGGAATGGGATCTAGGGGTTACCATCAGTTACTCCCTTAAACAAACGAGCCAGTGCAACAAGGCCTATAACAAGGCTAACTGGATGCTGGGATGTAGCAGAAGGAGTATTGATAGCAGAAGGAAAGAGGTAATACTTCCCCTATACAGATCCCTGGTGAGACCTCACCTGTAGTATTGCATCCAGTTCTGGAGCCCTTAACTCAGAAAGGACAGAGATAGGTTGGAAACAGTGCAGCACCTAGTAACAAAAATTATTCAGGGCCAGCGGGGCAGATCCTATGAGAAGTGCCTCAAGGCACTAAATATGTATTCACTGAAAATCAGAAGGAAGAGGGGAACTATAACAGAGATCTTCAGGTTCTTTAAAGGAATTAACAAACTGTGGAGAATTATTTACCCTGACTATCAACTCAAGGTCACATGGTCACAAGTGGAAATTAACAGGAGGGAGGTTCTGGAGGATGTGAGGAAGTACTTCTATATGGAAAGGGGTGGTGGAACCTTGGAACAGTCTGTCGGATGAGGTGTTGGGTGCATACACAGTCAGGGGATTCAAGCAGGCCTGGGACAGAATGAAGAGAATAGTGATCACCTGGGACAACAAGACCAGGGAGGAGAATGGGGATAGGATGAGGAGGGTTTGCACCCAGGAGAAACAATAAGTTCCAGGGATTATAGGGAATATGGGCACACCGGATGGACCTCTGGTCTTTTTATGCCGCCATGGTCTATGTTTCTGTAATGTATACAAGGGTAATAACAACAACGTTTAAATAAAGGCAACAGTGGGGGGGGGGGCAGCAGCTAGTAAAACAAACAAAAGCATGGAACAGTGTACATCAAGAGGAACTGGCAATATAGTGCAGTGGTTTCAGGCTCTTAGCTGCAAACCTGGAGACCTGGGTTTCAATTTCACAGCCCCCACTTGCATATTGTGTGACCCTGAGCAAGTCACTTAACTTCATTGTGCTCCCAGGTCACACCTGTAAACAAGCTTTCAAGTTAGTGTGTCTCTCCTGGTAAACATAAAAAAAATAAATAAAAAACTTTGTAAGCAGACCGAGAAATATTGTATTGCTACTATTCAGATCACTGATCAGACCGCATTTTGGGTATAGTGTATAGATCTAGTCCTCATACCTGAGCTGTAGATCAAGCAGGGTCTGCGGTGATAATGTAGATAGGGAAGATGGTCAGACTGGGTGGGCCAAGCCATCCTTATCTGCCATCAAAGTCTATGTTTGTATGTTTCTAAGATAGTAGCAGGATTGAGGCAGTGCAGAGGAGAATGACCAATGTGTGTGAAGGCTTACAAAACAAGGGTTGTGTATCGACTGGCCTGCATGGGCAAGGACACTGGTTTACAGTTTTTACCAGAAAAAAAACTGTATATTTCTGGAGTTTAAACTGTCTGAATACCAGTAAAAGCACAGAATATCACAGAAATTGGGAATTTATTCCAGATCATTGAATCAATGAAATTGTGCTTTGCTATAAATTACTTCCTATAGTATTTTCATTTTGTTTTATTTTATTTTCTGGCCTTCTTTAATTCTGAGTATTTATACAAAAACTGAGTGTTAGAGAGCAAAATCTGTGTAAAATCCAGAAATCAGAAAAGCAATCATTGGTGCAGTCCTGAAATATCAAATCTTGAAAACGGAATTTCATCACTTCAAAAACCATAAACCAGTGTCCCTGCACCTGGGACTGTGCTCTGTGAGAAAAATGGAGACTCTACAGTGGCATGACTCAAATATCTAAAAGGGAAAACGCAATCAGACCAAATGCAACCTTCCCGAGCATACACATATGAGACAATAAAGAGCACTTTATGTCTTTGAAAGGACAGAGTCAAGGGAAGCATCAAGAAGAAGTACTTCACAGACCAAGTGGTGTCAGCCAGCACTGTTTCTACATTCAAAAGCTAAAAACGAGATAACGTTCCTTGAAGAAAGGGGATGACAGCATATTTGTTACTGAGTTGGTGCTGGTGTGCTAGGGGAATGAACCTGGTGGAGCAGTGATCTCTCTTTCTAAGTTCATATGTTCAGAATTCTTGTCTTGTTTCTTATTGCCTTCTGGTACTTTAGGATTCTCCTGTGTACTCTGCCTTCCTTCTAACCTTCCAGGCTGTCATTTTCTCCTGAACAAGCTTAGTCCCCTGTCTTGCTAGGTTTCTGGTTAACGATTTGATAGATGGATGGGGGGGGGGGGGTGGACGGACAGCAGATACGTGGACACACAGGTGCATTTACCCAGCCAGAGACGTTATGAAGTGCTCATTATTCACAGCTCTTGAATAAAAGTGAAAAGGGCAATTCTCCTCCTGCAAAAAACCTGATCCTAACAACATCTATGAATTAATCTGTATATCACTTTAAGCAGCTAGCAGACAGCCTGCACATGCTCTCTGCAATGGAATGCACATTCACTCTGCAGTGGAACATCAGAGTAGTTTGTACCACTCCCAGCACCGACTGCATGACACCTGACCTGAGCCTCAAGTGCCTGATCACTTTCAATTGCAATTATGACTCAATGCCCCAGATTTCACTCTGCATAAAATACTTAATTTTTTGAGTAAAAAGAAAGGGAATTACATAGAAATATCGAATCTGACAGCAGAAGGAGACCTTACTATACGACCTCACCTCACCAACCTACTGCCTTGGTCTGATGGACTCTACCCCTTCCCCCTTCTACCCCACCCCTCAAACCCTTGCTGCCTTCTTTGGGGACTAAGAGTTTAAATTCTATCATGCTTGTACTTTATTCTGATTCAGGCACTGAATAGTTTTGGATGCATTTTTTTTGGTTCCAGTTTCAAAAGGGATCTGGGGCGAGATATTCAAAAGTTTGCCTGGAGGCAAATTCAGGTTTGCCGTCGCAAACTGAGTTTTGCATGGATGTGCTATATTGGAAAGCCCGGTTAGGATGGGCAAACAGGGTTCAGCCCGGGCAATATTTGGGGTGGGAGGAGAATGTAAATGAAGGGGTGATGACCTGAATATTGGCTCAGTCCAATATTCAGAGTTTTGGTGCCACACAAGGCTGTTTTGCATGATCCCCTTGTACAGCTGAGATACCGCCAACCAGCAACATGAGTTACTCCCATGCAACCCTAGTGGCTGGCAGAGGAAGTGCATTTTATTGATTTATTTATTTACTTTGTTGACTAGGTAAGTACACTGAGCCAAAGGCCACTTTTCAGGAATGATCCAGCACTGCTACATGCAGCTAAAATATTACAACAACATGCAATACAATAAATATAACATATGTAACATACAATATGTGTGTAACATATAACATTAAAAACATTCTCAATTTGTTTGTTGCAATAAATGGGACTTTAGCTGTTTTTTAAAATTTAGATGGCTAATGGCTGCTTACATAGAGGCAAGAAGAAGGCAATGTGTTCCAAATTAGAGGAGCTTGCACAGAAAATGCACGTTCCCCCATAGCAGTTAAAATCTTAGGAGTTTGTAACTGTGAGCTAGAAGATCTTGATACTCTGATTTCTTTCCTGATCTCAGTTTGAATAATTAGCGGAGGCAGATGTTTTAATCTTAATATGCTGTCAACTGTACAACCAAGATTGTAGAGAGAATTAAGCTTAGGAAGTAGGCAGCCAGTTTCTTTGTACAATAAACAGTGATGAGTATTGTATGACTTAAGTGTGACAAATCGACGAATGGCATTAAATGTCCTAGTAATTAAATTTAGATTATTGCCCAACAACCTTGTGAATAGAAAAGAATTGTAATATGAAGTAGGTAATACTACACTTTTGGAGATTGCTGCCCTAAACTCCCTTATCATACACTCTTTCAAGCTATACAAGGCACACCGTTTCTGATTTACAATCTTACATGAATTCTTAATATGAGCAGAAAAAGTTTAATTTGAATCAAGTAACACTCCCAGGTACTTAATTCCACAACCTGTTGAGGCATCGTACCTGCCAAATCGGATATTTGTAGTTTCTGACAGCTAGATAATTTAGGTTTGGAACTACTTATTATACACTGTCTTCTTAATATTTAGCAACAGACGATGCTGCTACCGCCAAGTGTTCAGGGCTGAAAAATCTATATTCAAAGAAGAGTTAAGTATTTCTACTGATGGGACACTAGTAAATAGTATAATGTCATCTGCATACAAAAACATTTTTGAATAAGTTGGAATGCTAGAGATAGGATCAATATATATTGAAAATAGTAGGGGTCCTAAAATCAATCCCTGATGGACTCCTTGCTCCATGATATGAGTGCTGGAATATGAACCACCATAATTAACTTTCAAAGGACGGTCTGTGAGATAACTTTGAAACCACTTACAAGGTGAGTCAGCCAGACCAATGGCCTTCAGTCTCTGGAGCAGCATGATATGATCTACTAGATCAAAGGCCTTTCACAAGTCTACAAAGACTGCACCAGTTAATTTACCCTGATCCATAGATCTTAAGGTGTGGTCTGTGAAAGATGCCAAGGCTGTACCTGTACTAAACGATTTCCGAAAGCCATGCTGATCCGGAGAATGAAGCCCAGTGGACCCTAAGTATTCAACAAGCAGTTCATTAATTAGTTTTTCCAATATTTTACTTAAGGGAAACAAAACAGATATTGGATGATATTTGTCCAGATCCTGTAATGAACCTGTTTTAGGAATTGGTTTAATTACAGTTTGTTTCCAAATTTGCAGGAATTCTCCTGTGATTAGTGAACGATTAAATATAGTTGTCAAAGGCTGATAAGTCGACATGGCAGCCACTTTCAGCAATCTAGGCTCCAGTGCAGAACGTTTTTATATGGACAACTGTCTTAGGTGCTTAAGAACTTGTTTTATTTTATTTTATGAAAGTAGAAAGGTGGAGTAGTGCCACTGGATATAAATGATACATCTTTATTATTTGGTGCTTCTGTTTCTGTTCTGTACTTTGAGAAATCTGTAAATTTATGCAAAAATAAGTCACTTATTTCTTTAGTGTCATTTAGGTTTATGCAATTTTGTTTAATAGTCCCAGAAACAGCAGTTTTTGAAGGATCAAGTAAAGTATTTATTGAAGTCCAATATTTTTTAGTATCGCCCAGAGATCCAATCTGTTTTTTCTTTATCAGATTTGCATTTCTTAATCAGAAGCTTGTATTTATTTCAGGCAGTATAGTGCAGTGGGTTAAGGCTCTCAGGTGCAGATCTGGATATCTGGGTTTGAATCTCACAGCCGTCTAGGTGCATACTGTGTAATCCTGAGCAAGTCACTTAACTTCCTTGTGCTCCCAGGTTGTATCTGGAAACAAGCTTCAGCTTAGAGTGCTACACATGGTTAAACAATGTTCCATATCCCTTAATTGGTGATATTTATTGAATTCAATAATGCCGTTAGTAGACTTGTACATTTTCCAGAGTTTATTCTTACGTCTCATAAGATCAAATAGTTCAGGTGTTATCCATTCATTATCAGTTCCCCTTACTTGTTTTGTTAACATGGGAACATGTTCAGTTTGAAATTGAATAAGTCTGCTAACAAAGAAATCTGCTACTGCATTTATGCCAGGCATTGAGTCTAAATAAAACCAATCAATGAAGTACAGTTCAGTATATAATTTTTCTGTGTGAACATCTGTATAGTTTCTCTATATTTTTTTGCCATTCTGGTTACTCTCCTCTCTGATGGCCCACATTCCGGAGGGAGCCCCAGTCCCATACCCCCAGCATCCACTGGATATGCCGACCGACTTCTCCAAGGGCTTACCCCCGCGGTGGGGTTAGCTTGGGTACCCTAGACCCCCTGAAGACCGGATACAGTTCTGGTAGGTGCCACAGCTGGTTGGGGAGCAGGACCTGTGAGCCCCTCCTTCATCCAGCCATCAGAGATATACTTTCCTGGTTTTCTTCCTCTAGAGGTAGGGCATGCAGTGACATCAATGACGGTGCTATACACGCTCCTGTGCACATCCCATCGGTGTCTGCCCCGCCTCTGCCACCATAGACAGTGCTGATGTCCCAGCCCCCAGCCTCCGCTAAGGGCCAGGCAAGCTCCGACCACTGATTCCCCCCTCCCACCCCGGAGGAGGAGAGCTATAGTTTCTATATTTAATAGGTTTGGGTGGAATTTTGATTTTAGTATTATTCCAGTTGCAAAAAATGGGAAGGTGATCACTAAAACTGTCAAAATATGTGCCACATTCAGCAATCTTGTCAGGGCTTTTTGTTAACATCCAGTGCAATATTGTATGGATGTCACTGTTTGCATTCAGATGAGTATAGCTAGTTATTATTTGGGTAAAACCTGCATTTAATGGTAGTACAGTATATCCAAATCTGACTCAGCTGCCAGCTCCCAGTTTAAATTGAAGTCTCCCATGACTATAACATACTTATTTTGTGTCACCATCTGTAAACATTCTAGGATTTCTTTTTTCAATTAATTAAACTTTATTGTAATTTCTTTAATACAACAACAGAGATAAAAAAGGTAATGACAGTCATTTGCAAAACAGACCAAACATACAGATCCGTAGAACACCAAATCCCCCCTTCTACCTTCCCAATCCCTGGAGCACACCAATAGATGTCCAGTACACCCAGTGGTAACTAATGGAGGTTGTTCAATTTCGAAAGTCCAGGATGATCTCCCAGAACGAGAGTTTCCCAACAATCTAAGATAGTACAATAGCTTAAGTGGACCATGAAGAAAAAGAGGTGGCCAACAAGCCGTACAACTGTTCCCACACCTGGAGTGGAAACTGAGCAGTCGGTCATTCCGAAGGGCAATCTGCTTTTCCATCTCCAGTGCCATCAAAATTTACTGATGTCACTCTTAGAATGTTGGGACAACATCATCCAACCAATGTCGACAAATTATCAATTTTGCTGTAATCGATATCAAGGCCATGTAGGCCCAATGTAGCCTGACCAAGTCCGTCGAGTAGATACCGAGTAAACAAACCTCAGGGGTAAAAAAGGAGTCTAAGTCCAAGATGGGGTCTAGGGAGCGACAAATCTCAGACCAGAAGGGCATGACCTTGGGACAATCCCAAAGAATATGTTTGAGATGTCCCTCAGCCAGTCCTCAAAGATAGCATTGGGAGATACCGGTTTACCCATCTTGTGGAGCCTGGAGGGTGTGAGGTAAAGATTATGCAGGATTCAGAACTGGAGTAGGCGATAACGGTCCTGCTTGACAAATCTGTACAGATGTTTCCAGACCTTTCGCCAAATTTTAACTGACTTCTGGAGATGGAATGCATGTTGCCATTAATAACAAACTCCCTTTAGACTAGCTGGATCTGCTGATTGGTAAAACAGATACAACCCAGACACTGTGTGGGGTTGAACTGCTAAATGGAGAAGCTGGGACAGAGGTTCCTCGGATGAGGGAGATCGGGGAGGGAGACCCAGAAATGAAGCGATTGCTCCTGTAAGTTGCAGGTGCTTAAAGGGATGAAACACCAAAAGATCAAATTGGGTCTGTATAGCATGGAGAGGTGCAAGCACGCCATCCTCAATAATGGAGTAAAGCATGGCCAAGCGGAACCAGGGACAAAAGCCATAGGGGACTGGCTGGTTGCCAATTAGTATATTGGGGTTCTCTAGTAAAGCCTGAGAGAGATCCTTTCTCCATTCTCATCCCATAAAAGCACAAAGTTGGTTGAGAGCTCTCAGGGACCACCAAATGTGTGTACCATTGAGTCTCTGAGGCAGTTGGGAGGGTTTGATGTATAATGAACAGTGGAGCTGGAGGCCTGCCTGAGCACACAAATGCTGCTCTATCAACAGCCAAAGGGGCCGATATTCTGGGCTGTGGGGGTATCAATGGGGGGAGTCCCATAGTAGAGATTTAGAACTATGCAAAGCGCAGTAGTACAGAAAGAAATCCGGGAGCTGTAATACCCCTCTCTTCCTAGGCAGGGTAATCTAAGAGTATGCCCTTCATGGGGTCCCCTGCTTCCACAGGAAATTTGAGATTATTGAGTGGAATTTGGCAAATCAAATCTTAGGTAAATAAGAACCTAACATACCCATGGGATATAAAACATGGGGTAGGACATTCATTTTAATCACTTGCACCCTACCCCAGAGAGAGACAGGGAGGTGCATCCACCTCCGAAGATCCCCAGAAATACCCTTGAGTAAAGGAGTCAGGTTCTCCTTCTCTAGGGAAGTCAAAACCTGGGGACTCTAATGCCCAAGTATTTCAGAGAATGAGGTTCCCATTGAAGCCCCATGTCTGTAATTTGCTGATGAGGGACATGTACATTGAGAGGAACCACCTGAGTTTTATCCAAATTAAGCCAATATTCCACCACCTCTGAGAACCTGCAGATCTCAGCAAGGGCTGACGGAATTGACAATTGAGGCTTGAGAAGGTGTAGCATCAGATCATCAGTGTATGCAGAGAACTTGCAGGAGATCCCCCCAACCTTGATACCTTCCACCATGGGGTTGTTTTGGAGATTATGTAGTAGGGGTTCCAGATAAAGGTTAACTAGGAAGGGGGAGAGAGGACATCCTTGTCGAGTACCATGTTGAAGGGTCAGGGGAGTCAACAGGATACCATTACAACAGATCCAAGTCATTGAATGGGAGTAAAGGGCCCTCACCCAAGCAAAGAAGCTGGTGGGGAAGACAAATTTGTGGAGAGTGGCAAAAAGAAAGGGCCATGAAACTCTGTTGAAGGCTTTTTCTGCGTCAAATGAGACAAGCAGAGCCAGGGTCTTGCTCTTGCCTGACGCAGAAATCAAATACCAAAGTGTGCAGAGGTGATCTGAGGATGATCAACCTGCCATAAATCCAACTTGTGTGGAACTGATAAGGCTTGACCAGACCTGAGCCAGATGGTTGGCCAGTACTCTATCCATAATTTTAATGTCCGAATTGAGAAGGGAAATGGGCCTGTAATTACTAGGTAGCAATGGGTCCCTATCTGGCTTGGGAATAAGCAATATCCAGGCCTGAGTGAAGGAGAGATCTGAAATGTCAGCGGTGAAAAGATAATTAAATAAATCGGTAAGAGTTTGAATAACCGAGTCCCCACAAGCAATGTAGAAATTGTTAAGGAATCCATCAGGGCCGGGGGCTTTGTTTTTGTGAATAATACAGATCACTTCTCTGACTTCACACTCTGTGATTGAGGAGTCTAACAATTCTCTCTGGGTGGAGACAGCCATGGAAGTTGTACAGTGGCCAGATAATCTGTAATAAGATTGGGAAGGTCAGGCGAGGCTAGATCCTCAGTGTATAAAGCTTGGTAATAATGAGTAAAAATGTCTGCGATTTCTCATGGTTGAGTAAGAATTGGGCCCTGTGGGTTAGGTTGAAGTGAGCAGATAGTCTTTCTAGCCTTTGTCTGTTGAAGACTTAGTGCCAAAAGCTTCCTGGCTCATTCTCCCACCTCTAAGTATCGGAACTTAGTGCACTGGAGGCCAAGTCTGCTTGCTCTGCCAAAAACCTAAAATATTGTGCCCTTAGAGCACTCAATTATTGCCATATAATGGAATCTGAGGAAGAGGAGGAGAGGGAGTGCTCCAGATTTCTGATCTGCTGGAGTATTCCCTCCATCCTCCCTGCTTTTTACTTCTTATGGGTGGATGCTATCCCAATCAGTTCCCCCCTTACCGCACACTTAGCGGCCACCAAATAACATGTCTATAGAAGTGACAGAGCCCTCATTGGCCTGGAAGAAGTTATCCAAAAAAGTATTAATAGCAGACCGGGTATTCATGTCTTTAAGAAGAATAGTGTTATGGCACCAGGTAATATCCCATTCCTCCAGGCCAAGGAGGCTATGACCCAATGAGACTGCAGCATGATCGGAGACTACCATAGGGTGGAGCTCACAGTCCTGTAGACCAGATACTATTGAGGTACTCATTAAAAAGTAATCAATTCTCAAGTGTGAAGAGCGGGGTGCAGAGTAGAAGGTGTATTGGTGCTCGGATTTGTGAAGAAGGTGCCAGAGGTCCACGAGGCCCGCCATATCCAGTAGGTCCTGAAGACTCCTTTGCCCCGGGGAGAGGTCCTTTCTGATAAAACCAGATCCAGTTGAGGTCAGGGTCCAGAACTAAGTTCCAGTCCCCTCCAAGGATAATCAGCAGCTGTATAAAGGGGCAAGATGGGACAAAAGGACAGTGAAAAATTTAGGGAGTCTGGGTTTGTGCTGTATACCGAACCCAGTACTAATTCTGTTAGCCCCAGCCGGCAATGAAGGAAAATGAACTGACCTAACAGATCCCAAACCTCCTGTATTAACTGCTTTGGTAATTTCTTCTCAATGAAAACAACTCCTCCTCCTCTCTTAGTGCTGACCCCAGCTCCACACACATGGCCCATGCACTCTCTTCTAAAAAATAGAATAGAACATCCTCCCTGTGAAGATGGGTTTCCTGAAGGAAGGCTACACTTGGTTGAAGCTGCTTGAGGTACTTCAAAATCATGTGGCATTTTCTCCTATCCTGGGCTCCTTTAAGGTTCCATGTCAATGTAACCCTTCACCCCTGCCTTTTTTGCCAAAATGACAGGTGGCATGCTGTTGAAGCTGACAGCAGTACCTGGTGGGGACTGGGTTCGGGGAGGATGAGGTTACTCGGCACAGGGGGCCTAGGTCTGGCTACTCTACACAGGGGTACCCAAGTAAATCCGAACACAGGAAGCAATAACTGTAATGTCCAGAACCAGGAATGGGATTCTACAGTGTGGCTTTTATTCACTTCCAAGCTGAACAAACAAAGATAGACGGACTCCACGGGCTACATTCCTGGTAATGCTGATTAGAGACAACAGAACACTTTTTCACTATTTCCAGCCCTCAGGCTCTGAACCCACCAGGCACACAGCCCGGACGTGCACGCAGCTTTGGGTACACAGCCCGACTTGTACACTACATGGGTTTTCCACAACTGGCCCGGCTCCCCCGCTGGCCACTTGATCCGGGGTCCATTTTGGGAAATTAACCAATTATCCTGTTGTGGCTCCCCAAACCACACTAGAGCCTTCGACTCTTAGAGGGAATTTTCCTTCCAATCCCACATCTGGGTACTTCCCTCATCACTGGCCAAGTGCCTGAGGCAAAGTAGAAATCCACAAAGCAAATCCATAAAGGTGGACCGGGTCACTAAAGATGGGGGTCTCCTACCTCCAGCTTCCACAATCCATACCCGGCCATTTCTCTGGAAACTAAACAATTTCTTTACTGAAATTTAGCAATGTAGGTCCCTGGGTAGACGTATGTCACATCTCCTCTACATATCTTGAATTTCCCAATAAGCACTAGACTTGAATCTACTTTTACTCTTTGGCTAAGCCTATTACTCTAGGCCTCCCACTATTTCAGTAGTCCAGTCCCCACATGTCACACAAGTCCCAGGGTGAAAAACATAGGCCCTTTCAGGAAGAGCAGACACTCACCCTCCGGTTGCAGGTGCCCCACAGGCGACTCACAAGTCTTCTTGTTCTCCCAAAAACTCTGGAACAAATAGGCAGCTTCTCCATTAGTAGCAGGACCAGGGGGTTGTCCCTGGAATATGCAGGAAACCCTTTCCTGCTCCCATCCCTGGAGGGAGGGAGCACTGAGACCCATAACAGCTGTCTGCACCACTTCAAACTACTTCTGTGTCTCTCTTTTGGTGGAGACACACAGCCTTTTTACCTAAAAGTAGCCCTCTGTCAGGGCTGAGGCTCCAAGAGCCTACACTGAGCTGCTGTGTTGCTTTCACAGCAAGCTCCCAATACCAACTGACCTCAGACTACTGTTCAAACCTCCCAACATTCTATTCCAACCCCCTTGCTGCATATTCCATTGTGGCTCATGCAGCTGCGATAGTTCTATTGGTGATGTCATTCCTCAGTCTCAGCTGAGACTGAGAACAGAGTGAGACAGTGTGAAACCCATTTAACTGGAGTTTCATAAGCTGCCTTCCCTGCCTACCACTAGGTCTTACTGGGAATCTAGTAACCCCAGGTAACAAGGGGGTTGCATCAAAAATCTATACAGTTGGGAAAGAACAGCAATCTAATGGGCTAGACCAAGCTAAAATGCTAGACATATCTTATAACCTAATACCTAAACCCTTTAAAGTGTGCTCCAGTTCCCACCATCACCCCATGTAAATGAGATGCCAAAAATCTAGTAATAGTAGGTAAACCCCCCATAAAACAAATCCCCAAACCCCCTCCCTCCACTAAGAAATAAGTAGTAATAACCGACCCATACGAACTGTATCCCCTAACTCACCCTCAAAAAATAAACCTTAAACCCAACAACAATCTATACCCTGAAAACAAACCCCTATCCCTCGATCCTCCTGACCGCTCTTCACTAATACTTCAGCCCATGATGCATGAGAGCTGGCACCACCCCCCTCAGCTCTCCATCCTCCTCAAAACTCAATAAGCCCAGCAGTTAACATCTTAATTACAAGACTATAAGTACCACAAAATATTGTATAGTTTTAACGTTTGAGAATAGTAGTACATTTAACTACCAACAAACAATTCAACAAACTGTTTAGGTATGCGTGGTCCCTAGGTAGGTACAGTATTATATCTGAGGCATAGACAAAAAGTACAGTCCTAAGTTTCACATTCAACTTGGAGCAAGTATACAGATGTTCCAGTATCTTAGGCTTTCAGGGTATAAAAAAATATCTGGTAGCCACCTTCGTAAATGAGAACTGTCCTAGATGTGTAATCAGGTTTGTTCCAGGCATCAAGGAGCCATGTCAGACAGTTGGCTCACTAGGGATTCCTTATGAGTTCCTGTTCCCAATGTCCAAAATAGTCCAGACACAAGGAACAAGAGAAGGGGCCAAGATCGCAGAGAACAACACTGAGCCATGGGGAAAAGGGTTGGGCCCAGCAGGTAACATCCTTTTGTTTAAAGTTCATACCATTCTTTGCAGGGTAAAGTACCAATGTTATTCAGTCTTAGTCCACCCACAGTCCAAGGGAGATCTGGGATGCCACCGCCACTGTATCCTTAGAGTTAGGACCAACGACCCCAACGCACACCACGATGCCTGTTGGTGTGGATGGGGTGGGCTTGTGGTGCAAGGGGTGGCAACCTTAACACCGAATTTCCTCCCTTTTGTTGCTGTGGAACAACCCTAACTGATGCATTAAACTGATTTTTTTGCCATGAATGTATATATATATATATATATATATATATATAGTACAAATGATAAGTTTCCCTGGTAGTCTAGCGGCCCCCTCACCCATGATCACTGATTGCCGACACACACAGTATTCAAACAAACTCATTTTTCCTGGTAGTCTAGTGCCCTCCACCACCCCAATCACCAATCCCTGGCACACACGGTATTCAAACAAGTTCATTTTCCCTGATAGTCTATTGGCCCCCACCCCCGATCACTGATCTCTGACACACACAGTATTCAAACAAGTTCATTTTCCCTGGTAGTCTAGTGGCCCCACCCCCACCTCATGATCACAGATCCCAGCATACACAGTATTCAAGCAAGTTCACTATCCCTGGTAGTCTAGTGATCCCCATCACCAATCACTGATTACCGACACATGTATTACTCACGGAACACACAGTCCTGGTAGTCAATTGCTCCCCCACCCCAATCTCCTATGAGAAATGTTTAATCATCCTTGGTGGTCCAGTGGACCGTGATATCCCCGATCCCCTGTATCATGCAAACCCCAAATACCTGGTGGTCCAGTGGCCCCCCCCCCGTAGTGCCCCTGCCTACCACCCCACTACCCCCTCCTGAAATGAGTGGCGACTGGCTCAGCGCACCGCTCACCTCCTCAGCCAGCCACCAACTGGGCTCTGAATAAGTGCATGCATATCGCTCATTCAGATCTCAGAAAGGCAACTAATACGTGGAGGCGAGTGGTGGACTGAGTCATTCGCCGCTTCGGTAGGGAGCAGGGTGTTAGTATTGCGGGGGGGCCACTATACCACCAGAAAAGGAGAGAACAGAACAGATTAGATCCTTGCATTTTACTCTTTCTGCATAACAAATGGTACAGGGCCTTATTCAATCCTGTCACACCTCCCCCTACCCACACCTATGCCCGATGTATATACAATATTCCCTGATGTCTAGCAGCCCCCCCACCAGTACCCATGCCCGATGTTTACCATATTATTCCCTGGTGTCTAGCTGTCCTTCCCCCATCTGCACCCATGCCTAATCTACAAATATCTCCTGTTGTCCAGTGGTCTCCCCCCAAAACCCAATCCCCTGTATTATAAAATAGCACCATTCCCCGGTGTCCAGTGCCCCCATCCCGAGCCCCTATAAAATAAATAGAAACCATTCCCTGGTGTCTAGCGGACCCCCCTCCCTATCCCTGATCCCCTGTGAAATACAGTGAACCCATTCCCTGGTGTCTAGCAGACCCCTCAACCCCCCACCCTGGCAGGTAGTGCCCCACCACCCCGCTGCCCCCCATCCTGACCCCAAGCTGGCAACTGGCACAGCCCTCTGCTCTCCATCATGGCCAGCCACCGACTGAGCTGTCAATAAGCTTGTACTATATATCAAAGGACAATGCCCTGATGCCCCTTCCTTGTCTTTGCCCTTTGATTTTGACAACTGTTTCTTGGACGACAAGAAGGGAGAAACAAACTTTGAGCCCTTTACCTTCTCCATGCCTTTAAATTCTTTCAAGGCAAGGAAATTTTAGAGCTTCCTTACTGTGTTACCTTGTAGCCTAGTAGAAACTACGGAAAATTGCAGAAACTCTCATGCTGTGAGAAAGGCCCAAACAGCACACACAAACTGAGTGTGTCTTCTTTGTAAATTTTTTAACCTCACTTACAATAACGAAATAATGGTTGTTTAGATTTTGACGGCATGTGAAGATGACAATGGTAAACTTTAGAAAGTAACAAATAGCAACATCTTGTTCAAAGTTGTTTCCTTCAGCAGGTCCAATGAGGATGATTGCCGGGGGGGGGGATAGAACTGAGGAGTGAGGGGGCCACCCACATTATGTATGCATCAATGCTGCATGTCATTGTGGTCGGACCCTGGCTAGCAAAATGTTTCTGTGTGGTCCTGACTGATGGCTCACAGTTCCAAAGGTGTGGCCTAATGGAGGAGATATCCTTGATAAGAAGCCTGTGACTCCCCCTTACCCAACTCAGCCTTCTTCTGCCCCAACAGTTGCCTTATGCAGCTGTTCTCTGCCCTTCAGTCACCTCACAAAGCTGCCCTCTATCCTCAGTTACCCCACGCAGCTTCCCTCTGCCCTTCAGTTATCTCACACAGCTACCTTTTAGCCTAATTTGTGCCACACAGCTGCCCTCTGTTCTCAACATTTAATACACAGACCTGTCCTCTAGTCTCAGTTACCCTACACAGCTTCCCTCTGCCCCCAACAATTACCTCACAGGACAGTACTTATTTGACCCTGTTGATTTGTCGCTGCACTGTTATGTGTGTGCAGCCTTCTCCTGGATCTAGTGACCAGATCTCCCTTTCCTTCGCACATCAGGAGTGGCTCTATCTCCAGAAAAGTCCCATACCTTGGATTTAGCTGAATTATTAAAACTGTGCCTGACAGTCTAGGAGTTGGGATGGAGTCATGATAAAGATGGCACTGTTACTCTGTCAATGTTGGCTGCTGCTAAGATGCTCCTCTGCTATCACCCTCACCATCTTCAGCCTGATTCTCTTTACTGAGTGGACCACAGGGAGGATGGGCTGTCAGTGCTGGTTATTTTGTACATGTTCCTCACATCAGGTGGGGCAGCTGAAGCAGTCAGCGATTGCAGTTCCATGTGTCCTCCAGAGGAGTGGCCACTGGTCACAGTTTCATTGTATATGTCCTTTATCAAGGGGGACTGGAGGAGCAGCCACCAGTTGTTGTTCGACTGTGTATGAAGAGCAGCCACCGATGGCATCTTGGGGGACCTGAGTATTGCCCACTGATTGCCGAAAGTTTGTCAGGAATGGCTGCCAGTAAATTATGTATAAGTGGGAGTTGGAGGCTGGAAGAGCACTTGTCAATGGTTGCTTGGGAACTGGAGGAGCACTCCTGCTCATGGCTACTTCAACTGAAGGGGGAGCCACCAATCCTGCACATATGTGTTGTGGAGGTGGGCGGATAAGAGGAAAAATGACACATGGCTCAAAGGGATGAAAATGTAAATACTATTAATTGTGAGTGTGTGAATCCATGTTGCTTGCTAGTTGCTACCAAGGTTATGAGCAACTGGTGCCACAGTCAGTTTATAGGTGGCTGCTGTTTGGACTGGGCACAACCTGATTTATTGTGGTTGCCATTTCAAATGGTAGGACTAGAGGTGTTTTGTAGACAGTGAAATTGGATACTGCATTCATGTTAGTGCCACATTTACTGAGATGAGGAATGAATGTAGTTCTCACACAGTAATTGCAGGAGTAAGATGAGTAAATTGCTTCTTCCTGACTCGGAAGACCCACTGATAGTAATTCCAAAAAGTCTGTTCTGATGTCAGGCAGCCTGAGAAAACAGCTTCTACTTGGGGGGGGGGGGTTACTTTCAGGTTCTGCACAGTTCTCCTTTAAGAAATGTATTGTGTAACGAATCAGAAGCTGCAGTCGACTAGTATAAGCTGCTTTGCTCAATATAGATATAGAATTGAAACTTTCATTGTCTGGACCAAGTTCCAACAGATCATACTTATCAAAGCTGACTTCTCATAATCCTTCTTCTCCCCATTTTTTTCCTTTGTGCCCCTGTTCCCACTCTAACAACAGGGTGACCATCGCTGGACCAAGAGGGTGGGCACATAAGCAGTTAACATCCTGTGTTTCAGTCCCTCCCAGGTTCAAAACTGGGTGGATGCAGGACCTCATTGTAACTGAGATGCTGCATCTCCTGCTGGGCTATCTTGGTTAAGTCAGTTGTAAATCAGTCATGGCAGTGTACAGAAGTTTTACTTTATGGATAGGGTAGACAAGCAAAAACAGAAGGAGATAGCATGTCTGTAAAGAGAGGAATCAGAGACCCACAGCTAAGTCCCCAGATAGCACTGACTTGGGCTTTTATGTCATAGCTAATTTGTTCAGAGACAGCTTCTCATGGACGAGTAAACTGCCAGGGCCATGTTCCAAGAAAAGGAGCAGCCTCATTTTTGGAAGACAAGAGGTGAACACTGTAAACCCTGGCAGCAAGCCTGGCATGCTGGCAGAGATTGAGGGTGAGTCTGCCACAAATGCATGGCAAACCACACGTGCTAAGCCTCTGAAGGGCCCATACTGAGCAAAGTGTGAACTGCACAGGAGTATCCACTGCATGTTGTCAGTGAGGTACTTCAGAAGCACTTGGTGCCAATTGCTATGCTTCTGTAGCAGATTTTAAACTCAGCCACAATAACCTTCCCTTGCAAACTGCTCTCACCACAGTCACGGCCTGCTTGCTGTGATAAACTCAGATCTCCAAAGCTGATGCTTGTGGGTTATCCTGCATTCTGCCATCCACCTAGTTGCTAAATTAAAATAACCATTAAACAATAAGGGACAAATTATGGAGGAAATATAGCTTAGTTGTTAGTGTGCACAGCTGTGAGGGTCATCCGGCTGTCAATTGGTTAGCCCGTCATGCTACTCCACTGCTGGCTCAGGTTCAGGAGTAGACTTGGGGAGCCGGATTGGGTGGCCCAGCAGGCTTGTGTGGCATTGCTGCATAGCAGTGTTCATAGCCTGGGAGGGAGGAAGGGAGTTCTCTAAGTTCTGTCACCTGTGGTGGGCCAGGAGCTTGCCTTCTCCACAGAGGTGTTGCTGCATGTGTGTGGGGCCTGCTAGGGTACCACCCAGCATCAGGGGGAAGGTGGACAGCATTAAAGGCTTGGAGTTAAAAAACTAAGGAAAGCACCCTGGGCTGGATTTTCAAAGGGTGACGCAGGACTTGCATCAGGCCCTGCCTCAATCCCATTTATTGGCACAGCTGCGCCAAACTCCTTTGACGCAACTACACCTGATTTTAGTACATCGGGTGCAGTTGCAACCATTTCCTTAATTTACGGCAGCTTGCGCCAAAGATTTGGTACAAGCCCCATAAAAAGGGTCCCCCAAATGGTACAAGTTAAACCAGGGAAAAGCTGGTCTAACTTGTGGCATTTGGCACTTGAGACTGAAAATCCTGATCGCCGGCCAAGAGAATGCCTAAGCCCTCTGCACCAAACGATCAGTGCACCACGGGCTTGCAGCATTCATGGAGCTATGAAAATTGAGCCTCATGTCTCCCAGACAGCCTCTGTGACAGTCACTGGTAGTCTCAGGCCCCACTCTATGTGGATCTCCACTGGGATGATGGTAGGGGGAGCAGCTATTAGGGCTGTGAGATTGCCCGATGGACCTGAAGTCAAGAGGAGGTGGCAGTACAGGAGCATAAAGCTGCAATGCATGGCAAAAAAAAAAAAGAAAAGAAAACACAACTGTGAACACTGGTTTCCAGGTTTGAATCCCACCACCACTAACTGTACGAGCATGTAATTAAGTCACTGATGCAGTATTAGCCACTTCTAAGCAATTAAAAAACAAATTGTAATGAAAAATAATTGAGGTAACCTAACCAGGAACTAATCCCGGGCCCACTGAGTACCATCCCTTCCTGTCTGTAGATATCTCTCTCTCTCTTTTTCTTTCTCTTTCTCCCTCCCTCCCTCTCTTTCTCTCTCTCTCTCTCTCTCTCTCTCTCTCTCTCTCTCTCTCCTTTCTGATTTTCCTTAACCTTTATAACCTAACAGTTGATGCCAACTGTTCAAGGTTTGGAAAATGCTTGGGAATAGTTTATTTGACATGCACTCTGTAAAACAAAATTCTTGCCTGCCTTTTGTTTTATTTCAATGTGTATTGCATTTTAAATAACTCACACTTGAACAGAGAGTCCATACATAACAGAAATTTCAAAAATCCTTTAAGGTCAAACAATACAATAACTTGGAATGCCAAGTCAGTTACAATAGAGTAATATAGTATAGAGTAATACTGTAGTACACGAACAAATGAATTTTAATAATGAGAATACCAAATACAAATGACAAATTAGCTACAAGACATCAAACCATCAACTTAGTAATAAGGCACAACAGGGTGTGCATTGTGCTAGGTTAACAACACTACTCAGGTGGATTGAAGCATGATTCCAAATAATGGCACTCCTCAGGGGAGTTGAAGCAAAAGATTGGATAACAGCACTCCTCAGGAGGGTTGAAGCACAAGTCCAGATAACAGCACTCCTCAGGTGGGTTGCAGCATAATTCTGGATAACGGCACTCCTCAGGAAGATTGAAGCATGAGTTTGGAAAATGGCACTCCTCAGGTGGGTTGAAGCATGAGTCTGGATAATGGCACTCCATCATGGGTTGAAGCACTTGTCTGGATAACGACACTCCTCAGGCTGATTTAGGCATGAGCCTGGATAACGGCACTCCTCAGGGGTTGAAGCATGAGTCTGGATAATGACACTCCTCAGATGGGTTGAAGCACGAGTCTGGATAATGACACTTCTCAGGTGGATTGAAGCACAAATCTAGATAATGGCACTCCTCGGGTGGGTTGAAGCACGAGTCTGGAGGACGACACTCCTCTGGTGGATTAAAGCACAAGTCTGGATAATGGTACTTCTCAGGGAGGTTGAAGCACGAGTCTGGATAACAGAATTCTTCAGGTGGATTGAATCATGAGTCAGAATATGACACTCCTCAGGTGGGTTGAAGCATGTGTCTGGATAACGGTACTCCTCAGGTGCGTTGAAGCATGAGTCTGGACAACGGCACTCCTCAGTGGATTGCAGCACATGTCTGAATAATGACACTGTTCAGGTGGATTTAAGCATGTGTCTGGATAACAGCCCCCCCCTTAGGGGGTTGAAGGATGAGTCTGGATAACGGCACTCCTCAGGTGGGTCGAAGCATGAGTCTGGATAATAGCACTCCTCAGGGGGTTGAAGCATGAGTCTGGATAATGACACTTCTCAGGTGGGTTGAAGCATGAGTCTGGATAACAGCACTCCTCAGGTGGGTTCAAGCATGAGTCTGGATAATGGCATTCCTTAGATGAATTGAAGCACTAGTCTGGATAATGGCACCCCTCAGGTGGGTTGAAGCATGATTCTAGATAACAGCATTCCTCAGGTGGGTTGAAGCATGAGTCTGGATAATGGTACTGCTCAGGGGGGTTGAAGCAAGAGTTTGAATAACAGCACTCCTGGGGGAGGGGGGTTGAAGCACAAGCCCAGATAACAGTACTCCTCAAGTGGGTTGCAGCACAATTCTGGTTACCTGCACTCTTCAGAAAGATTGAAGCACGAGTCTGTATAATGGTACTCCCTAAGTGGGTTGAAGCACAAGACTAGATAATGGCACTCCATCGTGGGTTGAAGCACGTGTCTGGATAACGACACTCTTCAGGTGGATTTAGGCATGAGTCTGGATAACGGTATTCCTCAAGGGTTGAAGCATGAGTCTGGATAACAACACTCCTCAGGTGGGTTGAAGCACATGTCTGGATAACGACACTTCTCAGGTGGATTGAAACACAAGTCTAGATAATGGCACTCCTCAGGAGGGTTGAAACACGAGTCTAGATGACGACACTCCTCTGTTGGATTGAAGCATAAGTCTGGATAATGGCACTCCTTGGGGAGGTTGAAGCATGAGTCTGGATAACAGAATCCCTCAGGTGGGTCGAATCATGAGTCTGAATAATGACACTCCTCAGGTGGGTTGAAGCGTGAGTCTAGATAATGGCACTCCTCAGGTGGATTTAGGCATGAGTCTGGATAATGGCACTCCTCAGTGGGTTGAAGCACGTGGCTGAATAACGACACTCCTCAGTGGATATAAGCATGAATCTGGATAACAGCACTCCTCAGGGGGTTGAAGCATGAGTTTGGATAATGACACTCCTCAGGTGGGTTGAAGCATGAGTCTGGATAATGGCACTCCTCAGGTAGATTTAATTTTGAGTCTGGATCACGGTACTCCACCTTCCACACCCTTGATGGGACCATCTTGGAGGACACCTCCTCATTTAGATATCTGGGGGTTTGGCTGGACCAGCACCTCAACTTCTCTGTGCATATCGATGCTATCCTGAAGAAATTGCACCCCAAGCTTGGTGCTCTGTACAGGAATCATAGTTGCATCCCGCTGACTGTGAGGCTTGAAACTGTCCAGAAGATGATACTCCCCATCTTTGACTACTGTGACGTAATCTATGGTGCTGCTTCCAGATCCTCCCTGACCAAGTTGGACACTCTCTTTAACTCCTGCCACTTTTCTATAGGTTCACCTTCCCACTCCCACTACTGTGAGCTCTATTGCCAGGGCTAGCGTTAAGGTTTTGGCATGGTGTGCTCCTTCAAAAATTAGGAGCACACACTTGCAAAATTAAGACCAAAAATCTGTGCTCCTACACACTTAATGTTATTTTCTAAAGATAAGTGAATTAAAAAACATGTTACCATGTTTCTGAGTGCCCCCATGTATCACTAAAATGTTATATAACTGTTTACAGACAAAGGAAAATTATTGTTTCAAACAACATAGTATTACAATATTGTGATGTCATAATGGACAAGTACCTCACAGTTATGCCTGATATGTACTACTCCATGTTATTGTAGCTATAGTACAAATTTGCAAATGGATTGCAAATATCAGTTATTGTTTTTTTTTTTGGTACAGGGACAAAACTGTGGTGGCAGTACTTGTTGCTTATGGTAACATTTGAAATTGAACCTGTTCCTGTTATGATCATGTGGCAATACAATGAGCCACCCACATCATGCTCTAGTGTGATTCAACTGATGGATATACTGACTGACTGACTACTATTGAATCAATGAAATTGTTGATCAAGTAAATACAATTCAATTTTTATGAAAGAAAAATAAGATGTTTGTAATTAACTTACCAGAGTTGTGTTGTGATGAGATCCTCAGGCTCTCAGACTGTGAATGCAACTGATATTCAGTTGACTTCAGCAAATTAAGCTGAGTGCTCAGTCAGAGCGATGTATCATACTAGAAATATTAAGCTGGTTATGAAGCATTAAACATTTTACATTTCGGGTAGCTTATATGAAATATGCAATGCATGAATTATACACTAGTCAGACAAAGATCAATGTTTATCATATTGTACATGTTTATTTAAGATGCATGTATTTGTACACCAACCACCACCATACATTATATACAAACAGTATGTTTTGATTGCCAAAATAAATGCATGTTTTTGTTTTTAAGTTGTACATATGTAACAAAAAGACAAGTACACTACAGTTACGTAACAACTTACAGTAACAGTAGATCTTAGAGAGGTGCTCTTGCAGCAAACATTACCATTAGGATGAATGCTGCCAGTGGTTAGGACCTCATGGAAAATAATTTGTAGCTGCAGTCTGTGGGGGTGGGGGAGACAGACGCCTGCACTGCCTGACGTGGTATAAAAGGGTGGTCCCCGTGCCATTTTTGTTTCCTGCTGGTGACCCAGCTGAAAAAATGAAGAACCAAGTAGTATCTCCCTGGAAGAGCAGGATAACAATACTGACTCCTGGGGAATGTTGGGTGGGAATTGGGAAAGCCACATGCTGCAACAGCTTCTCTCGAAGATCTACTGCTACGGTAAGTTCTTATGTAACTGTGTTGTCTCTTACCTTGAGAGGAAGATCTTGCAGCAGGTAACAAATGCAGAACTGATTCCGAAGCAATATAGAACTCAACCCTTGTGAAGGGGGAAGGCAAGGAAGGAACACACACAGACACCCCCCCCCAAGCAGTATAAAACTTAAGACAACCCTTGGGAGGGGGAAGGAACACACAGACAGCCCAAGAAGTACAAAACTTAAGACAACTCTTGGGAGGTGGAAGGATTAAAGGAACACAGACATCCCCCCAAGCAGTATAAAACTTAAGACAACCCTTGGGAGGTGGAAGGATTAAAGGAATACACAGACCCCCCCCCCAAGCAGTATAAAACTTAAGACAACCCTTGGGAGGGGGAAGAAACACAGACACTTCCAAGTAGTAACTTAAGACAACCTTGGGGAGTGGGAAGGAACAGTACAGACACAGCAGGAACAGAAGATCTCACGAGATAAGACTCTGCAGAACCACAAGGCCAAAACCTGCTCTGCGACTGGAATTTATGTCCAAGCTGTAATGCCTGACAAAGGTATGGATGGAGTGCCAGGTGGTCCAAGAAGAAGGTGACTTTGGTTGGATGGGACTCAGAAGAGTCTCAGACCTGGCCTAATCCTCCTCCGTAATTGTGATGGTGGTGTTTCCCTCCTGAAGCATATTCTCTGGGTGGGGACTCGGAGAGTCCTTGGCTTGGAGGAGGGAGACGAGCTGTGCTCCAAGTTTGCTGCATAGCCGCCACCTTCTGTTCGAGGAGATAGGCCTTTTCAAGGCATTGGCTCTCCCAATCTGGTTAGACTTTTAGCAATGTGGGTAGTCGGCATGCAGTGCCGATGATTGGGGGGCCTAGACAGATGAGGCAGGCCACGTGGCTATCTCCTTGGCCAGAATCAGGTTGCTGCATACACATTTACATAATTACATTTGCACCATGGTGGAGAGGGCGACGACATGCAAGAGGAATAATCTTCAACAACGTCGAAAAACTTCGAATCAGTGTAAAAGACAAAACTGCTGTCGACTGCGATGAAGGACTCAAAAGGTGAACTAAGCAGGTAGATGGTGGAAGGGAAAAGAACGGAAATGGTGCCGGTGACCGCCTTTATACTACGTCTGAAGTTGGGAGGAGCTGACGTTGGGGGCGGTCCAAATACCCCGCTACAGACTCCTAGCTACAAGATATTTTTTGTGGTGTCCTAACACCTGGCGGCATTAGTCCTAATGGAATAGCTGCTGCAAGAGCTCCATCTTGAAGTCAGATCTGTACTATCTGGCTATTGTCTGTTCTCAACCTGTATGGCAAAAAGTCTGCACATTTAATCATTTGTTACACACACCAGTGGGGGGAGCACCATGAATTTGCAGCAGTGCTTTAACAAGAATATAACTTAGAGTCACAGTAGAAAAATCACATCTCCCCATAATGGTAATGCAAAGCTTCATGGACTCAGTACCTGCAAAACACAAGAAAATGTTAGGCTGGTTCAGCATTAAGCAGGAATGCATGGGCTGAAAGGCTGTAGGTATCTAGACTCTCACACAATTAATATGCAACCAAACCCAACCCAATAGATCAAGTTATGACTGGTTCATTTACTTGTGGTGTTCGTTGTACAGATGAGTTGCACTGATCATGATCAGTCCTGGTATGATGATAAAAAAAAAATGTCTGCAACTTCTGTTTGCACCCTCTGCTGCATATAGTACAAGTGAGTGGCCTCTCACCCAGCACCATGCATTTCTGCTTAAAGTCTGAACCAGCCTAACATTGTCTCAAATTTTTCTGGCGATTTCATGTTTGTGGTCCCATATATGTTTTTTAAACAAATAGTCTCATTTGATAAAATGTACATAAGAGAAATATGCAGAATGTACTCTATGAAACAGTGTCCACAATAAAAAAAAACAGTTTTTCACTATTATTTACATGCGTTTTATTTACATTTGTATAGTGTTGGCAATTTGTTTTGGTTTTTTTATCATTTAACAATTTCTCCTTCCCTTGCAACCACAGTCCTGCCTTAGCTCCAGCCACCACTCCTCCATTCCACCTCTGACCCCGAAGCTCCATGCCAAGCTGGCAGATGCATCTCTGCCTGGGAAGGGGGCCCTCCGAAGCCCCCATGCCCGGCGAGGAACCATTACCGGCACACGTCTGGGCATCGTCGGCTGGTGAAACTGCGGCTATCAAGCTGCCGCGGATCTGTGTGTTGCTTTTTCCTCCATTGGTTCCCTGGAAGCACAGATGTACAAAGATGTCAGCACACTAATGTGCAGACGTCTGCTGTACTTTCCCCCCACTAGCATCCACGCTACTGCAGTACCACCGGGCATCCCCAGGGACCAGCAGAGCACGGCGTGCATCCCTCCCTTCTCCCCAGGGCTAGAAGATCTGTCATCGGACGCTCAATCCTAGTCCTCCCCTGCCGACCCCCAATGACCCAGGCTCGTTCCTGAACCAGGGTCGCCACCGTGGCGCAAGGTGTGCCGTCCAGCATCTCAACCCTCAGCACCACCTGGCCGGCTGACAATTTGTTCTTAAGATGTCAGGTTACCAACTTAAACAAAGCCTCATTTTTAAAGATCTCCCACTAGTGTGTGATGGGGAGGTCTGGTCATCACTTTTGTAACAGCAGAGCCATAATGCACAATACATGTGCGACTGAAATTGTAATGCACCCAAGTACTAGGTAACATGAAAATAAGGTTAGAGATTTAAGTCATGGGTACTGGATGGACAAGCACTAACTAGTTTAAGTTTAGACCTTGCTGCACGGTCAAAAGTATGGCAGCATCAGTGTTCGTGTCATGTGCCCGGTCATCTGCACCAGAGGATACCACGGCAGTGGTAGGCAAATTATTGGAATCACTGCTTCTGTGTCCTTTGGTTGCAGCAGAGTGGTGTGTCAACCTTCTCCTCACCTTAATCTGTTCCCAGTCTTTATGCAGTGAATGGTAATCAATATTTTCAATAGTACAGTACCACTCACTTTCACAAAATAATGTTAACAGATTGCCTACATAGCATTCCTTAAGATGATTACGAAGTTTGTTTTTAATACCATTCCGTGCCGAAAAGCCCCTTTCTACTCCTGCTGTAGACACTGGCACTGTCAAGGCAATGGTGCACAAAGACCTAAAATTAGGGAATGCTTCAGAAAACTTGTCAAGCTTTATCATTATTTCTAGAAATTTATTTAAATTTTGCTTCCTGGGCAATACAGAGTTCTTTAAGTTTACCCTTTCTGCGGTCAGACATGTTACAGTAAGTTGGAAGCTTGATAAGTGTTTTCTTAAATTGAGCAACATCTTTTGCAGCATCAGTTGCTGCTAAATTTATATGATGTGCTGAGCAGTGAAATGCTATTAACTTAGGGCTGTCATGTTTTAGCAATGCTGCTACACCGGAGTGAATTCCAGACATGACACTTGCTCCATCGAAGCAGAACGCCACACAATCTTCCAACTGCAATCCACAGTCTGCTATTTCTGAGCAGATATGTTGAGCGATACTTACAGCATCGCAGCCAGACAGCTTCACAGCTGATAGAAAATGTTCTTCAATGGAATTGTCTAAATAAAAACATATAAAGATTAGAAGGCATGGCTCTGTTGATGTATCTGTACTCTCATCTGCGAGAATGGCATATTTGCCTGCCATTTTTGCCCTCTGGATTATGCGTTGCCGGATCTTGGTTGATAACATTTCATGCTTTTCTTGAACACTTTCATGACTACTATGAAGGGTTCCACCTTTCTCAATTTTATTCAGAACTGCATTCATTCCCTTTTTTTGGTACTAAACCCAGCAGTTCTACAATGTTCCCATATACAGTATTCGGAAGTCCATTTTCCGCTATGAAATGTGCCAACTGCATTTCAAAATATCTAGTTTCACCCATTTTCCCTTCTAGTTTCTGTTCTAAAACTTTTGCAGATTGAAGTGCTTCATCAAGGTTAACACCACTCACAGCTTGAACTCGCTGACTATGTTCTGCACTACATTCATGTCTGCAAAGTATTGACTTTTTGTATATTTTGTTGTTCCAATTACAACAGAATTGACACATCATATTTGTAGTTATTAGATCAATTCGTAACCATGGAAACATACATTCCCACTGAGGGTCATAGTATAAAACGTTCACACTTTTTTCCCTATACTGTAAGTCATGTTTCATGGCCCAATGCTGCCTACAGGGTCTAGACCCCTTCCATATAGACACAGATAAGAAGTCTACTGTATTTGTTTGATCTATTTGTCTGGCATCTACTTCTACTACTGCTTCCACTTCTTCATTTTCACTGTTAACTATTGACATTACTGACTCTGACACAGCAGCTGTTCTTGCAGATGAAGTCTTAATCTGATTCTGAATGACTGATGCATTTGTACAGGTACTGACTCTGCTACACTCATGCTCTTCCACTTCAAACTGATCCTTCTGATAATCAAATGAAGAAGGTAATTCAACTACTGGAATGCTGCTGTGGTCTATTAAATAACATAATTTATTTAGGAGTTATTTGAATAAGGGTTATTCAAGTAAATATATGGTATCACATCTTAATAGAAATATAATAATACTTTGGCTCAAATGGGAACACATACTTATTAGCCTATTGGGTACTGGCATTGGCCCAAAAATAACTAAAAGTGTAGGACAAAATTTAGAACCAAGTTCTTTCACTTTAGTTTAAATGTATCAAACGCAGGTTGTCTTTTTCCAAATCAATGAGATCATAGCACGACTGGTGCAATCGTTTGATCACCAGCAACTTTCTGGTGGTATAGTCTCAGTCATGGACTAGTGTTGTGTGCAGATTCTAATTTATTTTATCCAAAAAGTATATGAACAGAAACACATGCACTAAACTCTTACATCAGACTCCTCATCTATGTCATATTAACAATGAAGATGTGTCGAATGTTAATTTAGATGAAGCACTGTCTTCTCAGTAATGAATGTGAAGTTGCAAGTCAGTCACAAGTCACATTTAAGTAAGGTGGGTGGTTCAGTATTGTGATTCTATTTTCAGTACAATGTCAAGTGGAACTGCAGCACAGCAGGCCAGGCAGGCAAAATGGCACATCACAAGATCACAGCACATAATCGAGAGGCCAAAAATGCCAGGGTAATACTGTGTCATGATTAAAAAGATCTGGTATCTTTGATACCAATATACAAGGATTAGGATTGACAGTTGGATAATTGAGTGGCATTCAAACTATGTTGCAATTGCAACTTCAAGACAGCCTGTGCAACTTGTCGTATGGTATTGTATATCCATCTAGACCATGGTTGAGAAAAATATTGCTCAGTTTTAAATATACTTCCAACCAAGGTCCTCCAGAGGACAGAGGTGTCCTGTACTGTGCTTCACACAATCAGACTCAGTATGTCATCTCAGATGGGTTCATCTGCCCCCACATGTGGGATGTGACAGTTGACGGACGCCTATGAAGTTGGAATGTTTTGGACATTAAGAAGACAGTGTATGTACTGCCTGCAGTCAGCCTAGAATGACTTCAGAATTCTATTCTACGCTGATGCACTTTGTCCCAGTGTGTGTGCAATATGATTCAGTTAGGTTTAGTACAGACACTTCAGCTCAGAAATCTCCCGATCCTTGTTCTGGCACATGTGTAATGGTAATTAGGAAGACACACGGACTCAGTGGACTCTTCCAAGGAATGTGTACTCATGGCAATTAGGAAGGCAGTATACTGAATCCAGCTTGCATATTTCAGATCAGCAATAGCCATACAGTGGTGCCACAGGTGGCTCCATGAACTATGCTAGGCTATACATACAGTGGTTGAAAATTGTCCCATGGAGGGACAGACTATCAAAACCAATTAGGCTGGGGTTAAACTTAAGATGTTAAAGGTGACTGAAAAATTAAGTCCAGCACTGCGGGGACAGACTATCAAAACCAATTAGGCTGGGGTTGAACTTAAGATGTTAAAGGTGACTGAAAAATTAAGTCCAGCACTGCAGGCAGCCTATTCCATTCCCACACATACCATTGTAAACAGCTACGAGAGTGCAAGGCTGCTTTCAGTCAATTTTAATGCAAATCTGCACATTTTCATCTATTGCGTAAACTTTTTGGCAAACAGAAGTGATGGCCAGTTCTCAATCGAGACGACGGGGCGCACATTTACCTAGGTATTAATTTTATTCCAGCCATGTTTGTGACATAGCTAACACAATACTATGATCTATGGGGCAGCAGGGGAGAGGGAGACTTTATGTGCTTATTTTATGATTTTCGCGGGGATCTTCATGCCCATAGTAATACCTACAGTAACATTGTCTGCCCCGCCGGAACAGGTCATTGCTGTAGGTATTAGGTTGTGTATGAAAACCCCCACAAAAAGTCATAAAATAAGCACCTCAAGTCCCCCTCTCCCCTGCTGCTCCACAGATAGTATTGTGTTAGCCAAGTCACAAACCTAGGTGCAATACCTAGATAAACATGTGCCCCTTGGAACGGGACGGTCCCCTGGCCAGGCTACCACTGCTGTGTTCACCGAAAAGTTTCTGTAATAGATGAAAATGTGAAGATTTCCTTTAAAAATCATCTGAAAGCAGCCCATCTCTCCCACAGCTGTTGATAGGGTTAACCGTTATGCTCAATGTTGGACAGGAGCAGGCTGCTGGAGTTAATTTATAGGTCACTCTTAACAGTCCTCTGGAAAAAAAGTGTTGAAGATAGGCTGAGAGATGAAAGTTTTTCTTTACCAGTATATACGCTGCCTGAATGGTTGCCGAGTGTAACGGGCCACTGGAGCTGGGGCAATGTTGTTATTGTTCAGCCAGTGAATAAATTATTTTTAAGCAGTCTAGGCTGACTACAAGCAGCACACACACACCCCTCTTTCTTGTTCAGGCTTGACAATGTTTCAGCTTCATCATCTCTGTCCAGCTGGGGCACCTGAAGCCAGCTGCCAGTTACTACTGTTGTAAAGCAAATGAAATGGAAGGACCCTTCGATGAGAAACAAAATGAAGTACAGTTGCATTAAGCAATCTGCGCATTCAGCACAACCCCTTGTTCATCAATGGTAAGAAAAAGTGTCAGAATGAGAAGGCACATATATGAATTGGTGTTTTTAGAGAGAGACAAGAGAAGAGCTTTTATTTACATTACACTACCTAATTTTGTAATGTAAAGGAATAAAAGTGATGACCAGACCTCGCCTCACCCAAAATATTTAAAAGGTAGGAGGAATATGACTATCATTTATGAAAATAGGGACATTCAAAACTGCTGCTTGCGCACAAGTAAAATTCCCTGTCCTCTAATACCGAACAATAATAGACTATGTAGAAGTCAAGCCACAGTAATCCAATTTTACATCTTCACCAACCCTTGCCTAGCCCAGCCCCTCGCACCCACCCACCCTGGCCAACACAACAATAATCCAACCTTTTCCAACAACCAAGATCATGATGTTGGTGTTCACAGTTCGACCAGACTGTATGCCACAGCTTCTGGAAGTAGTTCTCCCACCCTTCTGAGACAGTGTAATGTATCTGTGAACACACAATGCAAATGCATTACCATGGCTTTTTGGCATGAGTGCTATGATGCTGTATCGCAGTTTGGGAAAGCTTTACAACCCACAAGTCAGACATCGATCATCACCGTGTCCCATTATGGCCAACCACGTCCCATGACAAGACACACACACTGGTTACACAGATTGTATAGTACATACATAATAAAACAAAAAATTATATGGTCATGTGCAACAGTTGTTTAAACTTAAGACAACTATCTCCTGTAAGCGATCATGCCGGTAATCTCACAAGTATCGGCAGTTGCCACAGCCACTTCCCCCAAAATGTTGCATATTTTGGAGATCCGCACGATTGTGGCAGACAGCACACGGTGGAACTCAGCTGACTGGAGACATGACAATTTTAAAATAATAAGCAGTCTAACAATGAGTATACAGTGTGTGTGTGTGTGGGCGATGTGCACTGCATGTGGTCGGTGTCCAGGAGTTGTTGTTTCCTTGCCTTACAAGGCAAACATTTGGCAAACATCCATTATAATAGAAATTAATGTAGCAGGGCAGGTGACAACAATGCATCATGTAATTCAACAAATACATAACAGAAAAACAGAGGGAAGGGGAGGGAGAAAGGAGACCCACCCGGTGGCACCCACCCACCATCTCCAGCACAGCAGTAAGCATACAGTCTGAGTCACCATGTCACTGTTGTCACACCAGTGTGCAGTTCAAAAATAAAAAACAATAGGAGAAAGGATAGTTCTTGCTTAGTTAAAGCGTTGTTTTTGGCCTTCATACTGTAGCTGTAGCATGCTTACTAAGAACAGTAATATTGATGATCCCCATTAAAATCCTAATGCATTGCACATTTTGCACTCATGTAAGCATTCACACACACAGTCACTTGACTTTAAATTGCTACTCTCATGACCGGGTACTGAAATAAATGATAGTGACATAAGAACAGTGTTAAAAATGTAAAGGAAAACATACATGTCATCCGGTCTGTGACCTCTCCACCCCCGCCCCTCCCCATTTGTCCCAAAATGCACCCTCCCTCATATTTTCTAAATGTAATTTGCTTCCATGTCAACAGACAACTGTTTTCATGTAGCTGTTAAAGATATATGCAACTGCTTCTGTTAGTTTTCACACTTCATACTATGCACTGTCACTCTCCTGTGAGGGTCCATTTCATGGTTGTTGAGATCTCATTGTCCCTGAGACCTGTATTAGCATATGAGAATGTGATGCATAATGAACCTTTAAACTCCCCAGTATGCCTGTCTGCTTCAGTAGTTTTAAAAGAACCAAGCTTCAAGAAGATGTAAAATACCACATTTACCGTCAATGAGTTTTGCAGACTATCCAAGTTGTAATGCAGTCCCCCCAAACTCCATTCGGTTCATAAGTTTCCAGAGAGTTTCTGCAGGGTATTTGTTATTTTAGCATAGAGATACATGATATAAATGGTTGATCAGACATATGCTATTACAGCTCTCCAGGACAATGAGATTTCAACAATCATGAAATGGATGCTCACAGGAGAGTCACAGGGCCTAGTAAAGTGTAAAAACTAATAGAAGCAGTTGCATACAGTTTTAACAGCTACAACATAAAGAGTTGTCTGCTGACAAGGAAACAAATAACATTAAGATATGAGGGTGCAGCCTTCCTTTACACAGTATTGTTTTCTCTTTTGTTGTGGTGGTCAGACATGGGAATATAAGTGGCCTGCATGCGCATGGCAATGGTCATCTGATGCACATACATAAAGCACATTAAAATGTATGCACTTTATGTTATGTGCATTGTGTCGCAGGCAAAGCGAACTGGTTTAGGATACTGGACTGGTCTGGCTGCTGGCATTGATTGAGCGGCCCTAGTATCAGCAACCTGGGGGACAAAGAGTGGAATTAACAAAAAAGAAAGGTGGAAAAAAAAAGTTGCACTTTCTCTGACAATTGAATTGACATCACAGGATTAGAGCCCTGGCCTAGGAAGGATGTGTGATTACTTTACTGTGTAAGTGTGACTGTATACATGGCATTTTCAGTTCTGAAAGTAGTACCGTATCCTTGGTGATCATCTGTGTCAATGAGTAGTACTTTGGTATCATTCAGATTCACGCTGCATAACATCTTTGCTGGTGGTGCTGGATTAGGATTTTTCATTTCATTTTCATCTGTATCAATGTCAACGTCTCTGTCTAAAAAACCAAATATAGAAATTATAACAGAACTCACACAAGACAGACAGCTGGGGTAATTGCACCCAATAGCCAATACTAATAACACCCTCACCTTACCCTGACAGTCCCCCACCCCAAACAGACCAGTAAATTCAATAATTGGGACATAACATCCGTCATCACCTAAGAAACAAAAACACTTTTACGGATGACTGACCAGCGCCAATTGTAGACAAGCACTAAGAAAATAATGCAGTCTGATTTTGAAAACATTCCTAACCAACACTTTCAAACAATTTTTACAAATATTCATACATATACAGTTTATTAAAACACCTAATTCAGACTTCAGACATGCAAAAAGGAAGTAGGGAAGCACACTGACACTGCTGGCTAGAGTGGCTGCTAGTGCTATCAAATCAAATTGCTGCCAGACAGACTGAATAATGGTATGGGATGGGAATCAAATGTAACGTTTAAAGTCAGACTGTTAGTGTTGTACACTTGACAACTACCTGTACCATGTCATGACAAGATGGTCATGACAGAGTAATAATAATCGTGTGTGCATACTATAGCTTTCAAATGTAATCACCAGGCCTTTCCTCTTCTTCCAGTTCTTTTTCTGCTCCAGTGGCTCCACCCGTGACTGGGTGCATCCCTCAGGTGTGAGTGGGCTTAGGCTTACTTTACTCATCACCTACTACTGTACTACACTGCATGCCTCCCTGACCCCATCTCTCGTCTGAGTCATCTCATGACCAAGGAATCTGGTTCAATGCCCCCTCTCCTGCTGGCCCTCAGAAGGAAGGAAGGATCTAGGAGAGTCAACAAGTCATGTTCAGGACTGGTGGACCAGCACTGGGCATGTGAGCTCTGAGACACAGAAGCACCACATCACCTCACCCGGTAGTTGGAGCATTTCCTTGTTATCTCCCGAGTCCCACCCCCACCCCCAGTGCAGGACATATAGTGACAAACATGCGCCATCATGTGCAACTGTGTTCCCATCCATGATGCCTGCAGGAAGGCCGCCTGACACTCGCCATTCCCCAGTTGCAGAGTCAGACTTTGCAGAGTCAGACAATCTCCACTGGGTGCCACTTGCGTAATGCGGTACTTTGGCTGGACCCCCGCCCCTTCCTCCCCAGGAGAGGAGACAGAGGAGAGCAATCCATCGGATGCTCAATCTCTTGCTTGACCAACCCCCAGCTCACAGGGCTCGTTCCTGAACCCAGGTCGCTGCCATGACACAAGCTAAGGCAACGGCCTCAGTGCCACCGGCCAGGCATCATATACACATCAGTTTTAATGAGCTATTATATATACTTACCAACAGAACAGAATCAGACTCAGTCGCAAGAGTTTGCTTGCAAAAAAAACAATCTGATGTCACATGGTTGTAAGCGTGCACTATTGCTGGTACTTGTGGCAGAAGAATTCTTCTTGGCTTTTCCAGCAGCAGTAGATTTGGTCTTTTCACATCTTCTGGATCCTCCGACTTCTGTTGCCGTCTGAGGGCATACACTGGATTCGGAACTGGAACTGGAAGGTTGACACGCATGCACTTAGGACACTGACATGATGGAACAGTTGTCTTGCAGTGTACGTGGTCATGCGAGTCTTGCCGCCACACCTCTGGTTCCTTCCATGGATGTAAGTGGACTATTGAACTTAGTTGGATGATGGACTCCAGAATCAGTCCTTTAGGCTCTTCTCCTGCATGGTCTACAATGCATGTGACTGTGTAGCTTGCTTTAAACTGGATGGAAGGAAAAAAAATACAATTGGCATAATGCATATGACCACGACCGGCTGGTGAACACCACACTACCTACCTACTACTACACTACTACAAACTGCAACTTACTACAGATACGAGGACAGGAGGAAACAGCATGAGATTAGATTAGGGAGCCCGATTAAGGGGAAAAATGAGGAGGTTCTTTTGCACAGCCATAGAAAGGGTGGTGGATGCATGGTACGACAACGACCTACCGCAGGAAGTGGTGGTGAACATGAGTACAGTGCAGGGCTTCAAACAGGCATGAGATACCTGTAACCTGGCTGGCATAAGGGAGCAATACAGATGTGTATGAATTGAAATAGGCCATTGACAGAGTACAGTCCCAGGCGGGCCCATGGCACATTCATAAGGTAGAAATTAAACTGAGACTGGTGGGCCACTGGGCCTTGCAACTTGTGGCTGGGTCCTTATCCATCATAAACTTCTATGTTTCTATGTACTGTACCAGAATAACAAACTCAACTACCACTGACACTACCTGGTCCACAGCCTGGACAGCCATACTAACCGCCCCACCCACGGCCACTTCCAGCTTCTACCACAAACTGCCGCTTGACTGAGTGCCTACCAAAAGAACCAGCAGCAGTGCCTGCCGCCACCACCTCTGCCAATCCCCCCCCCCCCAAGGGCAAGGCAGCACTAGGCTCTCTGTCTGCTGCTGCATACCAATCCACTCCTGTCCTGATTGTGTCTGCTACTGCTGCTGCTGCTGTAGCAGCCAGAGCCATATCCAGAGGACCAATTTCCAAATACATACCAATCGATTTTCCATTTCCATACTATGATTGCAGATATTACATATACATATACACACACATATATACATACACACTGGTATGTAACTAGTATGTGTACTATTTAGTATGCTGCAGTCCAGCACACTGCGTGCGCAGCTGCATAATTACAGAACCAGCCACAAAAGCTGCATGGTGCCAAGCGTGCTGCACCCACATCCTGCATAATCTCTCGCCCTCAGAGACTCGGAGGATGGGAGGAGTGGGGACATCTCATACGTCCTCCCCTGACTCCCATCTCCAGTCCCTCCCCTGTCCCATCCCACATCTCACCAACTCCAACAAAATCATAAAAGTACAAGTAGAATAGTAGAGAACCAGGTTTTGGATTGGAAATCTCTAAGACAGAACTAGACACCACTGTGTGTGTCCTGCTGAACTGATTGATGAATTTGGAACTTGCCAGCAAAAACAAAACACACTTGTTGTGTATGGGTCCTCTGATGATGACAGCTGCGCTGCCTCTGTCACTGTGTCTGTCCACACTGCCTGGCCATGGCCGAGGCCAGATATCAGATACAGTCAGGAGTGCACTCCTCTTAACTTGCAAACTGGATCAGGGATCTGAAAAATAAAAAACTCAAATGAGTTACACATTACTATTTCATCACAACACAGTCACAGAGCCATCATGATCATTTTAACATTTGACTCTCGAGTAGGACAGACGACTTCCAGACAGACAGTGTACGATGTGTGTGTCATGGCTGTGTGTGTGTAGTTGTAGTGTAGTAATACACTAGTGCTGCCAATGTGTCGGGTCTTCCACCAAGTTCCACCATACACTCACTCGCACAGACCCCCAAAGCAGGTACCTTCCAACCTCCCCCGGTCATCACACAGTGACCATCTCCCTCTCCAGTCCAACGACACCAAGTCCATGCATCCACACTCACTCCACCCTCACCATTCCTCCCCCAGTCCCAGAAGGTTTTGCAATTGAACTAAAGGCCCAAGGCCAATCCATCCACAGTCCACGATGTCCACCATGGCATAGCCACACAACTGGTACACCAGATAAGATAATACTGTTGGGACCACCGCCAGACCATACCCTGACCCCACCGAATGCAGTGCCCCCCCCAAAAAAAAAGCAACAGCTGACTGAGCAACAGTACATCACTTGTTGTGGATGGACGGAGCCCCCCACACCCTTGGCATGCCTGGCCCAGCCTTGTTGCCCCATCTCTGTGCTCTCTCTATCCTATACATCTCCAAAACAGAACAGTCAGGTACTGGCTAGGACTGAAAGAGGAGTCAAGAGCCTGAGGACGACTTCAGTAGAGCATTAGAGCCAGGGGAGTAGTAAAGCAAGAGTCAAGCATATAGCATGAAGCATGCATACCAGAGAACCAGAACAGCTGAACAGTAATGACCACGGTCGGAGGACTGCAACAGTGAACTGCCCAACATGCACCGCCACCTCCCCAGACCCCACCTACATTCCACACTTCTAAAAAAAATTCAAAATAGTGACCGAACTAACCCAACCTAATTAAAATTCTAATTCAGCAGATTCCAATTCATTTTTAACTGTTTGTGTTTGAGCCCACACCATCCCCCACCCACCCCCATTTCAGCAAACTGTTCTTTCCTGAATCCTTATGCAGCATACAAACAGCTCAGTGACAGGACTGCAGTTAACTGACCAACGCTGATGTGCCTCCCTTCACACTTCCATAACAAACCAAAACAGAATATATTGACTTTTTCTCTTTCAGCATACAAACAAAATGAATGACCATGGAGGACTGCATTGTTAAATGGCCAACATGCCCCCCACTGATGACCACAATCAACCACCCGAAATGCAGTATTTAATGGAGGCACTATAATCTAAACATAAGAAAACAATTTACAAACGGCAGATAGGTCGCAGTCGAGATTATGGGTGGAGGAGACATCGGCCTGTACAAGAGGTGACTGCAGTTGAACTGAAGAACCACAAACAGGCAAACGGATACCGGAATGAAGCAAACAACCAAAAGCCCCCACCCCCACACACACACACACGCGACTTCAAAATCTACCTACAGTAAACAAATTCAGCAGTATTAGAAAGTATTACTATTTAGGCAGCAGTCCAGGCAGCTCAAGCCTCAGACATCGGGGCCAGGCCGGTACACGAGGTGACTGAAGCTGAACACAAGGCAGCAAACGGAAGGAGTCAAAATTAAAACAAAGCTTGCAAAACTATGGACAGCAACCCTCCTCCAACAATGTACATCACAGCAGATCACCACTACTTAATAATCACTGCATCATGAAGTCCATTCGCAAAGACGATAGCAGCCACAACTACCACCAAAGAATACCCATGGCATCCATTCCCCCAAAAATGTTAAATCAGAATCAGATATTTCACAAGTCAAGAGCCTATGTACCATTGCACCACTCAGCGACCACCAGGAAACCACACTGCTACTTTTACTGCCCTAAACCAAATGCAGCTCTGCCAAATGCACTGTGCAACTTTTACTTTTGGGGCACATATTTCTTTCCTCTGGGACAATCGACATACCTTTTTATTTCATTAGGCTTGCACGCTGGAACGAATGCTTCGTTGGCTAGATCAGCTGTTTGGCTTTTCATCAATCGCTCGCTTCTCTCATCTCCTTGTGCTTGCCGCTCTTGCTGTTCAATTAAAAGACGTGCTCAGCCAATCAGTGAGGGGAACAGAGGTAGCCTGCCCCTACACTGCTTTGACCGAAGTAAAGAAACACCAATAGTTTTAATGGAAACTCCCGCCGCAAGTAATGAAGTAAAAAGACACAAAAACCCCTCCTCTTTGCACTCCTTTCTAAGCTTAATACTGCACACGGCACCCTCTTTTTTGCACTCCTACTAGAAAATAACATTTTTTGCACTCGGCCCACAAATAAGTCAGGTTTCATGCCCTTCCCCCTTCGTGCTCCTAGTATACAGCAGGAGCACAGACAGCAGAGGAAAGGACTTTAAAAACGTGCTCCGGGGGAAGCAAAGTGTGCTCAGAGAAAGGAGCACACCCTTAACGCGACCCCTGTCTATCGCTCTCTAACCTTCCTTCCACTATCTCACAGACGCATCTTTCACTGTTTAAAACTAACCTACAAATTCTGGTTCGGGGGGTTCCCCTCCTATCTTTCATCCTCTCTCTCTCCACTCCACCTCCCCCCACTCACTCTCTCAGATCAAATGACGCCTGCACCTTGAACGTCCCTCACCATTCCACCCACATTGGTCAGACTGGTTTCACACATCATTTCAGTAAAATCTGGAATTCCCTCCCCCTGAAATATGACACTCCTCCTCCAACTACTCCCTTACCTCTGCCCTACACAATTACCTTTCCTTCAGCTTTTCCTGCTTTCACCCACTTTAATACCTATCCCCTGTTTCTGCCTTCCTACCATGACCCCCGCAGCAGGGTTCTCAACATCCTGAAGGGGGAAAGCAAGAAATGGTTACACCTTCTCCTCATATTCAGTTCTTGCCTCTCCTCCTCTGTTCTCCACCTGCCCTTCTGGGTCACCAGTGTGCACAACCTAAACCCCATCCTTTTTACTCCAACAGCATTTGCGTATACCTTGAGCCTGCTCCTGGTACATGAATGCACTATAATGGTTCTATCACATTATTACTGTTTTGTACGTTTATACGTACATAGATAGGTTTATAGGTAGGTGGGTCAAGTGGTTCTTATCTGCCATCAAAGTCTATATATTCTTTTTTATGATTTTGGACATGTATTGTAATTTCCCCAATGTGCCACCACTGTTTATTGTACAATACCTTGTGTTCCAACTGTTGCACAATCTTACAAAGTTGTACTGTCTGTACTACCCACATACTATTGTAACTGATCATCCTTCACAACCCTATGTAACCCCTGCCCCCAGGTCACACCGTGAGACAAGCAACTTGTTGTTCAGTGTGCCCTCCTGGTGAAACATTTCAATAAATAAAATAAAATAAAAACTCCTCAGGTGGATTGAAGCACGAGTCCAGATTATGGCTCTCCTCAGGTGGGTTGAAGCATGAGTCTGGATAATGGCACTCCTCAGGTGGGTTGAAGTACAAGTCTGGATAATGACACTCCTCTGGTGGACTGAAGCATAAGTCTGGATAACGACACTTCTCTAGTGGATTGAAGCATAAGTCTGGATACTGGCACTCCTCAGGCAGGTTAAAGCATGAGTCTGGATAATAGAATTCTCAAGTGGGTTAAGCACAAGTCTGGATAATGGCTCCTCAGGTGGGTTGAAGCATGAGTTCGATAACGCACCTCAGGTGGATTGAAGCGTGAGTCTGGATAATGGCACTCCTCAGGTGGGTTAAAGCATGAGTCTGGATAATGGCACTCCTCAGGTGGGTTGAAGCATGATGAGTCTGGATAATGGCACTCCTCAGGTGGTTGAAGCATGAGTCTGATAATGGCACCTCAGGTGGGTGAAGCATGAGTCTGGATAATAGCACCTCAGGTGGGTTGGAGTATGAGTCTGAATAACGGCACCTCAGGTGGGTTGAAGCACGAGTCTGGATAACGGCACTCCTCAGGTGTGGGTTGAAGCACGAGTCTGGATAATGGCACTTTGTGGGGTGAAGCATGAGTCTGATAATAGCACCCTCAGGTGGGTTGGAGCATGAGTCTGGATAACGGCACTCCTCAGGTGGGTTGAAGCATGAGTCTGGATAATGGCACTTCTCAGGGGTTGAAGAATGAGTCTGGATAACGTCATTTCTCAGGTGGGTTGAAGCACAAGGCTGAAGGTTTACCTAGGATTGGGGTTCCTTCAAATCTGCATCATGTTCCCACCAACTCAGCAGGTTCTGCTTTCTTTTATATTTCAAAGACAGTCCACATTAGTTACACTGTGCCAGTGTTGTTCACCTGAATGGTGCAACCTACTTCATGAATCTCCAGGTGGTATAAAAATGAAAAGCAGCAGCTGCTGCATACTCAGGAGAGGGATTCATCAATGTAGTTGCAAGGGCAAAAAAATGTGATTATTAATTTAACAAAAAGTGGCATTAGCATATCAGAATGTAGGAAAAACATAACAAGTTAAATAGGAGAGCATATAAAGGTATGGTTTAAGAACTGTTCCCCATCACAGCAGTAAAAGACCACACTTAAACTTCAAAGTGGAAAATATTAGGTTAATTGACTGCTAATGGTTTAATAACAATGTTTTATACCTCCCAGACTGCACGACAGCAGAACTTGTTTGTAACCAAAACTTGCAGTGCAACCAGTGAATGATTTGACAATGTTTTGTTAAGAGTATGTGAGCCCTCAAAATGGCTCAAAAATCAGACTACCTCTGAGCAAAACTGGAAAATTGGATAAGAAAAACTGGATTATCTGGGGCAAAACCAGACAGGTGACAACCCTAACTGACAAGGAACGTAGTCAGGGAGTGGATGGGAACACATGGGTTTGGCAGACTCCATCCCTGGCACTGATTCTATTGACAAGGTATTCCTCCTTCCATGGTACCTGAGAATGTAAATGTAGTAAGGAACAATACAAACAAGATATGGAGGCGAGAGGTCCATTTTCAGACCCTGCCTGAACCGTCAGGTTATTTGTAGTGTTTTTCATGTGTTCTGGCTGAAGGGAATGGATTAGGAATTTTCTGGTTCTTTTTCCATGGCTTGTTGAGTTTCTCTTTATGTCTGATAAGGGCAAATTAGGTGATCCTCCTGCCAATGGCAGATATTTTCAGGTTATCACAGGTATCACAACCCTTGATGCCATTTATTACCAAGGGTTTTTCTGAGCTATCAATGAGGTGTGCTTTGATGTTAGTTTACTTCAGATTGTTTAAAATGGGGTCTCAACACAATGAGGGCTGTGCAACAAGCCAGTATAAGAAACTCGGTTGTCTCCCATTCCACTTCTTGTTTTTCTGCCTTTTCCTCATAAGTTGCCCAGATGCTGTATTTGTTAGCCCTGGGTCTACACATTCAATATCCTTAATTGATATTCTCTTCCTAATTGCAGGAAGTGAAACGCTTTTTCCTGAACCAACAGGTTCCATTGCTTGTACCTTTCAATAGGTGGTGATGATTTATTATCTCCATCCATCCTGGGAATGCTGTTGAATGACATGTGAGCAGTTGTTGTGGTGAGATGACTCTAGCCAAAAATTTCCGCACATAAATAAAGGTCATTGTACACACACATCATAGCAGCTAGGATTGGGGTTATCATGGAAGCCCCTAAAGAGTTCCCTGGTTTCTGAGAGGTTGTGGAATTTCCTTTTTTCTAGCCTCTCCTTGGCCTCATCAGGCTTCCAGCTATGAAGCCAGTCACCCCCTTTTCCTCTGTGGGGGAGCGGGGTTTGATTTTCTTAACCGTCAAGCCCTCGTTGAGGAGGTAGGATAAAGGTTTAACCGCTAAGCAGTCATTCACTTATCAGACTTAGAATATATGGTCATGCAGGTATATTTTCTTTAACTCATCCTTTTGCTAACAAAAATGCAGTTTGTTGTTTGTTTGCTTATTTCAAATGTTTTACAAGGAAAGACATACTGAGCTGGTAACAGTTCGTTTCCAGATACGACCTGGGGGAGTAGAATGGAGGAGGAAAGAACAGATGCAAAATACAGTAAAAATATATAGAATGGAAACAAGCATATCAACAATAAGACAATAATGCTTAAGAATAAAAATTGGCAAATAATAAATTACATGCAGTAAATTGTAGAACTGATGAGAAAGCAAATAAATATTAATCAACATATCAAAAGAAGGTACAGAGGGATTAATGATGCGAGGGAAATGTGAAATGCTGAAAAAACATGATAAGAATTTCAGGAAAAAGGGGTTTCAAAACAATGTCAGACACAACTGCAGGAGTGGGAAGAGAAATCAAGGAGGGGAACTTTAAGAGCAGGAAAAGAGGGCAATGAACAGCAGTCTTCTATCTTGTCCGGTTATACATCTGACATAAGAACATTTCCTGCAATATTATATTCTCAGTTTACCTACCATTTCAGGCTGTCTTGGGTCTAGACCAAGCCTGTAAGGATTTTTTTTAATGATTTCTACTGGTCTTGGGCCTTTGTCTGGCAGGTATCCTGATCTGAAGCCATGTTCAAGGGCCTCCACAGTAAGTATATTTCAGTCCTTGGCTCCCTTTGGTGGAATATTCTTTCTTAGAGTGTATTCTCTCTGTGCAAGAGACATTCTTTTTGGCAGTTGGACTTAGATCTGACATGAGCTAGAGTATCAACTCTCTTCTCCCTACTTTATGTTTGAGGATATGGTACACTACGGCATGTCTACCCTCAATGTAGTCCCCAGTCCGACTGACTCTAGACCGGGTGTCTAATGGAAGAGAATATGTGATTCAGACTATATTTCATTTCAGAGCACTTCCAATATTCGGTTTTTTTATGTCCCCTGGCATCCTTGCCTCCTGAGGGAAAGTTGACAGCAGCTAGTTAGATTGTCTTAGCTTATGTCATATTAGACTCGATCTCGAGGGCAAGGCTAAGTTAATGATAAACTAAGGTATCTGTTTCCAGAAGCTCTTCCTTACTCCCCTTGTAGACAGACCCATACTCCCACGATCACTCCTTCTGTTGCCCAGTCTTCAGCCACTTGAAGTTCTGTACATTTTTCACAGTTTTTTCTACAATCTGTACCACTCAGATTGGGCTCTTGAGAAGAATATTAGGATGGATAATGGATTTGACTGCTTCATCGCTGGAACATGTTATTTTTGCCAGTCTCTTGTTGTACAATTACAGATTATATAAAAGTTACAAGTTTCACATATTAGGTTTTACTATAAAAGCATCTTGATAAACAGATTATTCATAACTAGCAACACTAGACAGAGTCAGGATCAAAGATTACCATTGTAAACACATACATTTTTTTTACTCAAGCTTATTTTGCCCACCATGGGTCTTAAATATGGTGGTATATCACTGCAATATTTTGGGCCAAAATTGGAAATAAAAGGGATCTGCCTACTTCGAAATTTCTTTTAGGTGGCAGAAATTCTACCTCTTCTGCAGATCTACATGAGCTTTTAATACTTCTTTGTTGTAAGTTTTCAGGTAAATAACCAGGTACCAAATTTCTATAGCATTTATACATGAAACTAAGGTAATAGATACTACTACTGTACCCCCCTCTATTCTCATCCAGTCCTGTTTTTTCTCAGTTCTCCATCCTGCCCAGCCCCAGCTCACCAGAAACCACCTCCCAGAAGCCCCTGGTAGTGCCTGAATGACCGGGGAGGTGGTTGACCAAGAGAAAAATGCTTGGAGTTTATCAGCCAGTACCACACTATATTGGTCCGGTAGTAGCTGCTAACCTCAGAGTTTTGTTTTGGTCAGCCACCTCCCAGGTCACTCAGGAGCAACCAGGGTTTTGGAGGTGGCTCAGGCCAGGGCCAGGCAGAGAGAGACATTGAGAAACAGGGTCCTAATCGGACTCAGTGCTGCATTTTAGCAGACAGTTGCTGGCAGGATGCGAGTCGGTGGTGGAACATGGGGTAGGAGGGATTTAAGTCAGTACAGGCTGTTGGGGGGGCAAATCTATGAGGATACCATCAGTTGGGTTAAATGCCATTCATGCCCATGAAAATGACTATTGCTTAGGAGTCAGAAAAGGCTGTTGTAAGTCAGACTCATGTGACTGGACAATAACACAGATGCCTGTCAACTTGTGCCTGCAGCAGTAAGGTAAGGGGAGGGAGTGGACTTTTTTCTACTGTATTGAATGGGGTAGAGGGTTTAGAATGCATAATCCAAATTTGATTCTGATTCTATACCCGTTAAGGGTTTTTCAGAATTCACAAGTTTTTGTACTGAATGCCTAAATTCCAAATTCCAGAAAAAGCTTGAGATCCGATTCTGATTTCCTTATTCTGAGCATCCCTAATTGGGTAGCATATCATATAAGTGACCCAAAGTGAGTGACTAGAATTATAGTGACTCATTTGGGTGCTTTTAATAATAGGCTCCTGCAGAATAGTGAGGGTATGCAAAAGCGACTAGGGTTAAGGGTGAACAGAAGGGAGGAACAACGAGGAAAGGGGAGGGACAGGGGGTTGTCAGGCACTGGTGTACAGCACCCCAGGAGTTGAGAATCCTAATTGGGGATGTGAGGCAAAGCCCCTCTGCAAAACACTTTATTTAATTCCAGATGTTGGGTCGCTGTAGTGTGTATATCGCCGATTTGGTTTTCAGTGATATACACTCACCATAATAGCGATCTCTGTTTTGTGGTCACTATTATGACATGGAACCCCAATTGTGACTTCACTCATTGTGATATCCCAAGTAACTGATATGACAGCAAGTGATAGGCTGTTCTTGTTCAGTTGTGATGTCAGGGTCAATGGGGTCATAGAGCTGGTGAGATATGAGGAAGAATAGCACTAGATATACCAGCCTGTATGCTCACTACCTTTAGAATGAATTTAATGGACAGAACATGCTGATTGGAAGTCCAATATCAGACATTCATGTATGACTATTTAATAGTATTTTCTGTTATGATGGACCATCCTATATAAAATAAATAAGATTATGTTTAAAATAATGAAAATATTTGATATATTATTGATTTGTGAGCAAGTAAATGTTTGTTTACATTAGCGCCCTTCGTCGGAGGCCAAGGACACTTCAGAACTAGGGCAGACTAAATCAGCAGGAAAAAATGCAGAAAAAAATAGCATATCTACATGATAATAAATAAACAAATAAATAAATAAATAAAATTAGTTAATTAATAAAGCATAGCTGGGACATAATTAATAGTGGGAATCATAAGCCCCCAAACCTGGGATGGAACAGATGCATCTTCAGACTCCTCTTAAATGCTTCCACTGAAGGGACCTCTCTTTTTTTTTCCTTTTGTACTCTCTTTATCCTCTGTCTTGGGCAGTCCTCCATCTCGCCAACCCCCCAGCCCCATCTCCCACTCGCAGCACACCTCCTGTCATCCTCCATGGCTTATCCCACCCATGGAGGGGCAGCAGGGATCCCTCAACCCACCGACATGGATCTGATTTGGGAGGTGCCTGCCATTTGCAGGAGCAGCACCTGCAGGGCTTGGCATTCATCCAGTTGCACCCAGGACATTTTCTCCTCCTGGTTTCTCCTCCTCTCCCAGAGGTGGAGCATTTTGACGCCAGCAATGGCCGGCTGTGCGCACTTCCACCCACAGCACGCCAGATGATTACTCCACCCCCATCCCTAACGTAGTGGGACCCAGGCATTTTGACACCCAGCCACCTCTAGGTGTCAGAGATGCACCGCCTCTGTGTCCCTCCTCCTCGGGAGGAAAGCTGTCTTCCAGATGCTTGATCCTCTCCCACCCCGGCTGACTCCTGAAGACCCGCTCACAGTGAACATGGGTCGCCGGTGTGGCAGGAGACAAGGCATGATGCCTCAACCCTCCACGCCACTGGACCAGCAGGAAGGGGCCTCTCTGATGGCTCTTGGAAGGGAATTTCATAAAACTGGGCCAGCCACCTCGAATGCCCTCTTACCTGACATTTTGAGCCTTGCTCTTGGTACAGTCTGGAGGCCCACCTCGGCAGAGGGGAGAGAGCACAAGGGTACATAATGGTGCAGGAGATTTCCCAGGTATCCAGGACCCAATCCATGTAGGGCCTTTTAAGCAAGTATTCCCACTTTACATAAGATACACTACTTCATTGTCAGCCAGTGCAGTTCACACAGAACTGGAGACCCATGACACATTCTCAAAAGGTTGGCCACTCTTTTAGCTATTGTGTTCTACACCAGCTGCAGGCATCGGAATGTACCTCTACTGGTATAGAGAACTGCAGTAGTCAAGCCAAGACATCATACATGCATGCACTAGAGTCACCAGGTTGCATGGGCGGGATAAGGAATTTAAAACAGAACAGTCAGGTACTGGCTAGGACTGAAAGAGGAGTCAAGAGCCTGAGGACACTTCAGTAGAGCATTAGAGCCAGGGGAGTAGTAAAGCAAGAGTCAAGCATATAGCATGAAGCATGCATACCAGAGAACCAGAACAGCTGAACAGTAATGACCACGGTCGGAGGACTGCAACAGTGAACTGCCCAACATGCACCGCCACCTCCCCAGACCCCACCTACATTCCACACTTCTAAAAAAAATTCAAAATAGTGACCGAACTAACCCAACCTAATTAAAATTCTAATTCAGCAGATTCCAATTCATTTTTAACTGTTTGTGTTTGAGCCCACACCATCCCCCACCCACCCCCATTTCAGCAAACTGTTCTTTCCTGAATCCTTATGCAGCATACAAACAGCTCAGTGACAGGACTGCAGTTAACTGACCAACGCTGGATGTGCCCTCCCCCTTCACACTTCCATAACAAACCAAAAAACAGAATATATTGACTTTTTTCTCTTTCAGCAGCATACAACGAAAATGAATGACCATGGAGGACTGCATTGTTAAATGGCCAACATGCCCCCCCCACTGATGACCACAATCAACCACCCGAAATGCAGTATTTAATGGAGGCACTATAATCTAAACATAAGAAAACAATTTACAAACGGCAGATAGGTCGGGTCGAGATTGCGGGTGGAGGAGACATCGGGCCTGTACACGAGGTGACTGAAGCTGAACTGAAGAACCACAAACAGGCAAACGGATACCGGAATGAAGCAAACAACCAAAAGCCCCCCCCACCCCCACACACACACACGTCGCACTTCAAAATCTACCTACAGTAAACAAATTCAGCAGTATTAGAAAGTATTACTATTTAGGCAGCAGTCCAGGCAGCTCAAGCCTCAGACATCGGGGGCCAGGCCGGTACACGAGGTGACTGAAGCTGAACACAAGGCAGCAAACGGAAGGAGTCAAAATTAAAACAAAGCTTGCAAAACTATGGACAGCAACCCCCTCCTCCAACAATGTACATCACAGCAGATCACCACTACTTAATAATCACTGCATCATGAAGTCCATTCAAGAAAGACGATAGCAGCCACAACTACCACCAAAGAATACCCATGGCATCCATTCCCCAAAAATGTTAAATCAGAATCAGATATTTCACAAGTCAAGAGCCTATGTACCATTGCACCACTCAGCGACCACCAGGAAACCACACTGCTACTTTTACTGCCCTAAACCAAATGCAGCTCTGCCAAATGCACTGTGCAACTTTACTTTTAGTAATATATTTCTTTCCTCTGGGACAATCGACATACCTTTTATTTCATTAGGCTTGCACGCTGGAACGAATGCTCACATAGATCAGCTGTTTGGCTTTTCATCAATCGCCGCTTCTCCATCTCCTCTGCTTGCCGCTTTGCTGTTCAATTAAAGACGTGCTCAGCCAATCAGTGAGGGGAACAGAGGTAGCCTGCCCCTACACTGCTTTGACCGAAGTAAAGAAACACCAATAGTTTTAATGGAAACTCCGGCCGCAAGTAATGAAGTAAAAAGACACAAAAACCCCTCCTCTTTGCACTCCTTTCTAAGCTTAATACTGCACACGGCACCCTCTTTTTTGCACTCCTACTAGAAAATAACATTTTTTGCACTCGGCCCACAAATAAGTCAGGTTTCATGCCCTTCCCCCTTCGTGCTCCTAGTATACAGCAGGAGCACAGACAGCAGAGGAAAGGACTTTAAAAACGTGCTCCGGGGGAAGCAAAGTGTGCTCAGAGAAAGGAGCACACCCTTAACGCGACCCCTGTCTATCGCTCTCTAACCTTCCTTCCACTATCTCACAGACGCATCTTTCACTGTTTAAAACTAACCTACAAATTCTGGTTCGGGGTTCCTCCCATCTTTCATCCTCTCTCCACTCCACCTCCCCACTCACTCTCTCAGATCAAATGACGCCTGCACCTTGAACGTCCCTCACCATTCCACCCACATTGGTCAGACTGGTTTCACACATCATTTCAGTAAAATCTGGAATTCCTCCCTGAAATATGACACCTCCTCCAACTACTCCCTACCTCTGCCCCACACATTACTCTTCCTTCAGCTTTCTTCCTGCTTTCACCCACTTTTTCACCTATCCCTGTTTCTGCCTTCCTACCATGACCTGACCCCTGCAGCAGGGTTCTCAACATCCTGAAGGGGAAAGCAAGAAATGGTTACACCTTCCTCATATTCAGTTCTTGCCTCTCCTCCTCTGTTCTCCACCTGCCCTTCTGGGTCACCAGTGTGCACAACCTAAACCCCATCCTTTTTACTCCAACAGCATTTGCGTACTACCTTGAGCCTGCTCCTGGTACATGAATGCACTATAATGGTTCTATCACATTATTACTGTTTTGTACGTTTATACGTACATAGATAGGTTTATAGGTAGGTGGGTCAAGTGGTTCTTATCTGCCATCAAAGTCTATATATTCTTTTTTATGATTTTGGACATGTATTGTAATTTCCCCAATGTGCCACCACTGTTTATTGTACAATACCTTGTGTTCCAACTGTTGCACAATTCAAAAGTTGTACTGTCTGTACTACCCACATACTATTGTAACTGATCATCCTTCACAACCCTATGTAACTCCTGCCCCTCAGGTCACACCGTGAGACAAGCAACTTGTTGTTCAGTGTGCCCTCCGTGAAACATTTCAATAAATAAAATAAAATAAAAACTCCTCAGGTGGATTGAAGCACGAGTCCAGATTATGGCTCTCCTCAGGTGGGTTGAAGCATGATTCTAGATAACAGCATTCTTCAGGTGGGTTAAAGCAGGAATCTGGATAGCAGCACTGCTTTCGGGGGTTGGAAGCAAGAAGTTTGGATAACAGCACTCCTCAGGTGGGTTGAAGCACAAGTCCAGATAACAGCACTCCTCAGGTGGGTTGCAGCACAGTTCTGGATAACGGCACTCCTCAGGAAGATTAAAGCACGAGTGTGGATAATGGCAGTCCTCAGGTGGGTTGAAGCATGAGTCTGGATAACAGTAATCCTTAGGTGGGTTGAAGCATGAGTCTAGATAACGGCACTCCATTGTGGGTTGAAGCATGTGTCTAGATAACGACACTCCTCAGGTGGGTTGAAGCACAAGTCTGAATAACGACACTCCTCAGGTGGGTTGAAGCATATGTCTGGATAATGGCACTCCTTGGGGAGGTTAAAGCATGAGTCTGGATAACAGAATTCCTCAGGTGGGTTGAATTATGAGTCTGAATAATGACACTCCTCAGGTGGGTTGAAGCATGAGTATGGATAACGGCACTCCTCAGTGAGTTGAAGCATGTGTCTGAATAACGACACTCCTCAGGTGGATTTAAGCATGAGTCTGGATAACAGCACTCCTCAGGGGGTTGAAACATGAGTCTGGATAATGGCAGTCCTCAGGTAGATTTAATCATGAATCTGGATAGTGGCACTCCACCTTCCACACCCTTGATGGGACCATCTTGGAGGACACCTCCCCATTTAGGTAGCTGGGGGTTTGGCTGGAACAGCACCTCAGCTTCTCTGTGCATATTGATGCTATCCTGAAGAAACTGTGCTTTAAGCTGGTGCTCTGCACAGGAATCGAAGTTGCATCCCGCTGACTGTGAGGCTCAAACTGTCCAGAAAATGATACTCCCCATCTTTGACTACTGTGACGCAGTCTATGATGCTGCTCCACATCTTCCCTGACCAAGTTGGATACTCTCTTAACTCCTTCTGCCACTTTATCAATTCCTTCCCGCCTCCCACCACTGTGAACTCTTATCGCCTCTAACCTTCCTTCCACTATCTCACAGACGCATCTCTCACTGTGCCAAACGAACTCAAATTCTGGTTCGGGGCTCCTCCCTATCTCTCATCCTCTCGCCACTCCACCTCCCCCACCCACTCTCTCAGATTAAATGACACTTGCATTTTGATGGTCCCTTGCCGCCCACCCTCATTGGTCAGACTGGTTTCGACCATCATTTCCCTAAAATTTGGAATTCCTTCCCCACTAAAATATGTCACTCCTCTTCCAACTACTCCCTTACCTCTGCCCTACACAATTACCTTTCCCTCAGCTGTTCCTGCTTCAACCCACTTAATACCTATCCCTAGTATGTGCCTTCCTACCATGACCCCCCCCGCAGGGTGCTCAGCATCCTGAAGGGGGAAATCAGGAAATGGCTACCCCTTTTCCTCCTATTCAGTTCTTGCCCTCTCCTCTCTTTCTCCATCTGCCTTCTGGTCACCAGTGTGCACAACCTAGCCCCATCTTTTTACTCCAACAGCACTTGCATACTGCCTTGAGCCTACTTGGTACATACTATGTACTATAAATGGTTCATCATGTTGTTACTGTTTTGTACATTTGTATGTTCTTTTGTATGGTTTTGGACATGTATTGTAATTTCCCCAATGTTCCACTACTGTTTATTGTACAATACCTTGTGTTCCAACTGTTGCACAATCTTACAATGTTGTATTGTTTGTACTACCCACATACTATTGTAACTGATCATCCTTCACAACCCTATGTATCCCTTCCCCCCAGGTCGCATTGTGAGATGAGCAACTTCTTGTTCAGTGTGCCCTCCTGATGAAACATTTCAATAAATAAAATAAAATAAAAACTCCTCAGGTGGGTTGAAGCATGAGTCTGGATAACGGCACTGCTCAGGGGGGTTGAAGCAAGAGTTTGGATAACAGCACTCCTCAGGGAGGTTGAAGCATAAGTCCAGATAACAGCACTCCTCAAGTGTGTTGCAGCATAATTCTGGATAACGTCACTCCTCAGGAAGATTGAAGCATGAGTCTGGATAATGGCATTCCTCAGGTGGGTTGAAGCTTGAGTCTGGATAATGATACTCCTCAGGAGGGTTGAAGCATGAGTCTAGATAACAGCACTCCTCAGTGGGTTGAAGCATGTGTCTGGATAATGACACTCCTCAGGTGAGTTGAAGCACGAGTCTGGATAAGAACACTCCTCAGGTGGGTTGAAGCATGAGTCTGGATAAGAACACTCCTCAGGTGGGTTGAAGCATGAGTCTGGATAATGGCATTCCTCAGGTAGATTGAAGCACAAGTCTGGATAATGGCACTCCTCAGGTGGATTGAAGCACGATTCTAGATAACTGCATTCCTCAGGTTGGTTGAATCATGCGTCTCGATAATGTTACTCCTTGGGGGGGTTGAAGCAAGAATCTGGATAACATCACTCATCGGGGCACAGTCCATGTAACAGCACTCCTCAGGTGGGTTGCAGCATAATTCTGGATAACTGCACTCCTCAGGTAGATTAAAGCATGAATGTGGATAATGGCTCTCCTCAGGTGGGTTGAAGCACGAGTCTAGATAATGGCATTCCTCAGTGGGTTCAAGCATGTACCTGGATAATGACACTCCTCAGGTGGATTTAAACATGAGTCTGGATAACAACACTCCTCAGGGGGTTGAAGCATGAGTCTGGATAATGGCACTCCTCAGGTGGGTTGAAGCATGAGTCTGGATAGTGGTATTCCTCAGATGGATTGAAGCACTAGTCTGGATAATGTCACTCCTCAGGTGGTTTGAAGCATGATTCTAGATAACAGCATTCCTCAGGTGAGTTGAAACATGAGTCTGCATAATGACACCGCCGCTCAGGTTGAAGCATGAGTCTGGATAACAGCACTCCTCAGGGAGTTGAAGCATGAGAATGGATAATGACAGTTCTCAGGTGGTTTGAAGAATGAGTCTGGATAATGGCACTCCTCAGGTGAGCTAAAGCATGAGTCTGGATAACGGCACTCCTCAGGTGGGTTAAAGCATAAGTCTGGATAATGGCACCCCTCAGGTGGATTGAAGCACGAGTCTAGATAATGGCACTCCTCAGGTGGGTTGAAGCATGAGTCTGGATAATGGCACTCCTCAGGTGGGTTGAAGTACAAGTCTGGATAATGACACTCCTCTGGTGGACTGAAGCATAAGTCTGGATAACGACACTTCTCTAGTGGATTGAAGCATAAGTCTGGATACTGGCACTCCTCAGGCAGGTTAAAGCATGAGTCTGGATAATAGAATTCCTCAAGTGGGTTGAAGCACAAGTCTGGATAATGGCACTCCTCAGGTGGGTTGAAGCATGAGTCTGGATAACGGCACTCCTCAGGTGGATTGAAGCGTGAGTCTGGATAATGGCACTCCTCAGGTGGGTTAAAGCATGAGTCTGGATAATGGCACTCCTCAGGTGGGTTGAAGCATGATGAGTCTGGATAATGGCACTCCTCAGGTGGGTTGAAGCATGAGTCTGGATAATGGCACTCCTCAGGTGGGTTGAAGCATGAGTCTGGATAATAGCACTCCTCAGGTGGGTTGGAGTATGAGTCTGAATAACGGCACTCCTCAGGTGGGTTGAAGCACGAGTCTGGATAACGGCACTCCTCAGGTGGGTTGAAGCACGAGTCTGGATAATGGCACTTTCAGGTGGGTTGAAGCATGAGTCTGATAATAGCACCTCAGGTGGGTTGGAGCATGAGTCTGGATAACGGCACTCCTCAGGTGGGTTGAAGCATGAGTCTGGATAATGGCACTTCTCAGGGTTGAAGAATGAGTCTGGATAACGTCATTTCTCAGGTGGGTTGAAGCACAAGGCTGAAGGTTTACCTAGGATTGGGGTTCCTTCAAATCTGCATCATGTTCCCACCAACTCAGCAGGTTCTGCTTTCTTTTATATTTCAAAGACAGTCCACATTAGTTACACTGTGCCAGTGTTGTTCACCTGAATGGTGCAACCTACTTCATGAATCTCAGGTGGTAAAATGAAAGCAGCAGCTGCTGCATACTCAGGAGAGGGATTCATCAATGTAGTTGCAAGGGCAAAAAATGTGATTATTAATTTAACAAAAGTGGCATTAGCATATCAGAATGTAGGAAAAACATAACAAGTTAAATAGGAGGCATATAAAGGTATGGTTTAAGAACTGTTCCCCATCACAGCAGTAAAAGACCACTTAAACTTCAAAGTGGAAAATATTAGGTTAATTGACTGCTAATGGTTTAATAACAATGTTTTATACCTCCCAGACTGCACGACAGCAGAACTTGTTTGTAACCAAAACTTGCAGTGCAACCAGTGAATGATTTGACAATGTTTTGTTAAGAGTATGTGAGCCCTCAAAATGGCTCAAAATCAGACTACCTCTGAGCAAACTGAAAATTGGATAAGAAAACTGGATTATCTGGGGCAAACCAGACAGGTGACAACCCTAACTGACAAGGAACGTGTCATAGAGTGGATGGGAACACATGGGTTTGGCAGACTCATCCTGGTACTGATTCTATTGACAAGGTATTCCTCCTTCCATGGTACCTGAGAATGTAAATGTAGTAAGGAACAATACAAACAAGATATGGAGGCAGAGGTCCATTTTCAGACCCTGCCTGAACCGTCAGGTTATTTGTAGTGTTTTTCATGTGTTCTGGCTGAAGGGAATGGATTAGGAATTTTCTGGTTCTTTTTTCCATGGCTTGTTGAGTTTCTCTTTATGTCTGATAAGGGGAAATTAGGATCCTCCTGCCAATGGCAGATATTTTCAGGGTTATCACAGGTATCACAACCCTTGATGCCATTTATTACCAAGGGTTTTTCTGAGCTATCAATGAGGTGTGCTTTGATGTTAGTTTACTTCAGATTGTTTAAAAAATGGGGGTCTCAACACAATAGGGGCTGTGCAACAAGCCAGTATAAGAAACTCGGTTGTCTCCCATTCCACTTCTTGTTTTTCTGCCTTTTCCCTCATAAGTTGCCCAGATGCTGTATTTGTTAGCCCTGGGTCTACACATTCAATATCCTTAATTGATATTCTCTTCCTAATTGCAGGAAGTGAAACGTTTCCTTTTTTCCTGAACCAACAGGTTCCATTGCTTGTACCTTTCAATAGGTGGTGATGATTTATTATCTCCATCCATCCTGGGGGGGGGGTGCTGTTGAATGACATGTGAGCAGTTGTTGTGGTGAGATGACTCTAGCCAAAAATTTCCGCACATAAATAAAGGTCATTGTACACACACATCATAGCAGCTAGGATTGGGGTTATCATGGAAGCCCCTAAAGAGTTCCCTGGTTTCTGAGAGGTTGTGGAATTTCCTTTTTTCTAGCCTCTCCTTGGCCTCATCAGGCTTCCAGCTATGAAGCCAGTCACCCCCTTTTCCTCTGTGGGGGAGCGGGGTTTGATTTTCTTAACTTCAAGCTCTCGTTGAGGAGGTAGGATAAAGGTTTAACCGCTAAGCAGTCATTCACTTATCAGACTTAGAATATATGGTCATGCAGGTATATTTCTTTAACTCATCCTTTTGCTAACAAAATGCAGTTTGTTGTTTGTTTGCTTATTTCAAATGTTTTACAAGGAAAGACATACTGAGCTGGTAACAGTTCGCTTCCAGATACGACTTGGGGAGTAGAATGGAGGAGGAAAGAACAGATGCAAAATACAGTAAAATATATAGAATGGAAACAAGCATATCAACAATAAGACAATAATGCTTAAGAATAAAATTGGCAAATAATAAATTACATGCAGTAAATTGTAGAACTGATGAGAAAGCAAATAAATATTAATCAACATATCAAAAGAAGGTACAGAGGGATTAATGATGCGAGGAAATGTGAAATGCTGAAAAACATGATAAGAATTTCAGGAAAAGGGTTTCAAAACAATGTCAGACACAACTGCAGGAGTGGGAAGAGAAATCAAGGAGGGGAACTTTAAGAGCAGGAAAAGAGGGCAATGAACAGCAGTCTTCTATCTTGTCCGGTTATACATCTGACATAAGAACATTTCCTGCAATATTATATTCTCAGTTTACCTACCATTTCAGGCTGTCTTGGGTCTAGACCAAGCCTGTAAGGATTTTTTTTAATGATTTCTACTGGTCTTGGGCCTTTGTCTGGCAGGTATCCTGATCTGAAGCCATGTTCAAGGGCCTCCACAGTAAGTATATTTCAGTCCTTGGCTCCCTTTGGTGGAATATTCTTTCTTAGAGTGTATTCTCTCTGTGCAAGAGACATTCTTTTTGGCAGTTGGACTTAGATCTGACATGAGCTAGAGTATCAACTCTCTTCTCCCTACTTTATGTTTGAGGATATGGTACACTACGGCATGTCTACCCTCAATGTAGTCCCCAGTCCGACTGACTCTAGACCGGGTGTCTAATGGAAGAGAATATGTGATTCAGACTATATTTCATTTCAGAGCACTTCCAATATTCGGTTTTTTTATGTCCCCTGGCATCCTTGCCTCCTGAGGGAAAGTTGACAGCAGCTAGTTAGATTGTCTTAGCTTATGTCATATTAGACTCGATCTCGAGGGCAAGGCTAAGTTAATGATAAACTAAGGTATCTGTTTCCAGAAGCTCTTCCTTACTCCCCTTGTAGACAGACCCATACTCCCACGATCACTCCTTCTGTTGCCCAGTCTTCAGCCACTTGAAGTTCTGTACATTTTTCACAGTTTTTTCTACAATCTGTACCCACTCAGATTGGGCTCTTGAGAAGAATATTAGGATGGATAATGGATTTGACTGCTTCATATCATGGAACATGTTATTTTTTGCCAGTCTCTTGTTGTACAAATTACAGATTATATAAAAGTTACAAGTTTCACATATTAGGTTTTACTATAAAGCATCTTGATAAACAGATTATTCATAACTAGCAACACTAGACAGAGTCAGGATCAGATTACCATTGTAAACACATACATTTTTTTACTCAGCTTATTTTGCCCACCATGGGTCTTAAATATGGTGGTATATCACTGCAATATTTTGGGCCAAAATTGGAAATAAAAGGATCTGCCTACTTTAAATTTCTTTTGTAGGTGAAATTCTACCTCTTCTGCAGATCTACATGAGCTTTTAATACTCTTTGTTGTAAGTTTTCAGGTAAATAACCAGGTACCAAATTTCTATAGCATTTATACATGAAACTAAGGTAATAGATACTACTACTGTACCCCTCTATTCTCATCCAGTCCTGTTTTCTCAGTTCTCCATCCTGCCCAGCCCCAGCTCACTAGAAACCACCTCCCAGAAGCCCCTGGTAGTGCCTGAATGACCGGGGAGGTGGTTGACCAAGAGAAAAATGCTTGGAGTTTATCAGCCAGTACCACACTATATTGGTCCGGTAGTAGCTGCTAACCTCAGAGTTTTGTTTTGGTCAGCCACCTCCCAGGTCACTCAGGAGCAACCAGGGGTTTTTGGGAGGTGGCTCAGGCCAGGGCCAGGCAGGAGAGAGAACACGGAAAGAACAGGGGTCCTAATCGGACTCAGTGCTGCATTTTAGCAGACAGTTGCTGGCAGGATGCGAGTCGGTGGTGGAACATGGGGTAGGAGGGATTTAAGTCAGTACAGGCTGTTGGGGGGGCAAATCTATGAGGATACCATCAGTTGGGTTAAATGCCATTCATGCCCATGAAAATGACTATTGCTTAGGAGTCAGAAAAGGCTGTTGTAAGTCAGACTCATGTGACTGGACAATAACACAGATGCCTGTCAACTTGTGCCTGCAGCAGTAAGGTAAGGGGAGGGAGTGGACTTTTTTCTACTGTATTGAATGGGGTAGAGGGTTTAGAATGCATAATCCAAATTTGATTCTGATTCTATACCCGTTAAGGGTTTTTCAGAATTCACAAGTTTTTGTACTGAATGCCTAAATTCCAAATTCCAGAAAAAAGCTTGAGATCCGATTCTGATTCCCTTATTCTGAGCATCCCTAATTGGGTAGCATATCATATAAGTGACCCAAAGTGAGTGACTAGAATTATAGTGACTCATTTTGGGTGCTTTTTATTGTGGCTCCCTGCAGAATAGTGAGGGTATGCAAAAGCGACTAGGTTAAGGGTGAACAGAAGGGAGGAACAACGAGGGAAAGGGGAGGGACAGGGAAGGGTTGTCAGGCACTGGTGTACAGCACCCCAGGAGTTGAGAATCCTAATTGGGGATGTGAGGCAAAGCCCCTCTGCAAAACACTTTATTTAATTCCAGATGTTGGTCGCTGTAGTGTGTATATCGCGATTTGGTTTTCAGTGATATACACTCACCATAATAGCGATCTCTGTTTTGTGGTCACTATTATGACATGGAACCCCTAATTGTGACTTCACTCATTGTGATATCCCAAGTAACTGATATGACAGCAAGTGATAGGCTGTTCTTGTTCAGTTGTGATGTCAGGGTCAATGGGGTCATAGAGCTGGTGAGATATGAGGAAGAATAGCACTAGATATACCAGCCTGTATGCTCACTACCTTTAGAATGAATTTAATGGACAGAACATGCTGATTGGAAGTCCAATATCAGACATTCATGTATGACTATTTAATAGTATTTTCTGTTATGATGGACCATCCTATATAAAATAAATAAGATTATGTTTAAAATAATGAAAATATTTGATATATTATTGATTTGTGAGCAAGTAAATGTTTGTTTACATTAGCCTTGGTAGAGCCAAGGACACTTCAGAACTAGGGCAGACTAAATCAGCAGGAAAAATGCAGAGAAAAAATAGCATATCTACATGATAATAAATAAACAAATAAATAAATAAATAAAAATTAGTTAATTAATAAAGCATAGCTGGGACATAATTAATAGTGGGAATCATAAGCCCCAAACCTGGATGGAACAGATGCATCTTCAGACTCTCTTAAATGCTTCCACTGAAGGGACCTCTTTTTTTTTCCTTTTGTACTTCTTTATCCTCTGTCTTGGGCAGTCCTCCATCTCGCCAACCCCCAGCCCCATCTCCCACTGCAGCACACCTCCTGTCATCCTCCATGGCTTATCCCACCCATGGGAGGGGCAGGGATCCTCAACCCACCGACATGGATCTGATTTGGGAGGTGCCTGCCATTTGCAGGAGCAGCACCTGCAGGGCTTGGCATTCATCCAGTTGCACCCAGGACATTTTTCTCCTCCTGGTTTTCTCCCTCCCCTCCCCAGAGGTGGAGCATTTTTGACGCCAGCAATGGCCGAGCTGTGCGCACTTCCACCCACAGCACGCCAGATGATTACTCCACCCCCATCCCTAACGTATGGGACCCAGGCATTTTGACACCCAGCCACCTCTAGGTGTCAGAGATGCACCGGCCTCTGTGTCCCTCCCTCCTCGGGAGAGGAAAGCTGTCTTCCAGATGCTTGATCCTCTCCCACCCCGGCTGACTCCTGAAGACCCGCTCACAGTGAACATGGGTCGCCGGTGTGGCAGGAGACAAGGCATGATGCCTCAACCTCCACGCCACTGGACCAGCAGGAAGGGGCTCTCTGATGGCTCTTGGAAGGAATTTCATAAAACTGGGCCAGCCACCTCGAATGCCCTCTTACCTGACATTTTGAGCCTTGCTCTTGGTACAGTCTGAGGCCCACCTCGGCAGAGGAGAGAGCACAAGGGTACATAATGGTGCAGGAGATTTCCCAGGTATCCAGGACCCAATCCATGTAGGGCCTTTTAAGCAAGTATTCCCTTTACATAAGATACACTACTTCATTGTCAGCCAGTGCAGTTCACACAGAACTGGAGACCCATGACACATTCTCAAAAGGTTGGCCACTCTTTTAGCTATTGTGTTCTACACCAGCTGCAGGCATCGGAATGTACCTCTACTGGTATAGAGAACTGCAGTAGTCAAGCCAAGACATCATACATGCATGCACTAGAGTCACCAGGTTGCATGGGCGGGATAAGGAATTTAAAACAGAACAGTCAGGTACTGGCTAGGACTGAAAGAGGAGTCAAGAGCCTGAGGACGACTTCAGTAGAGCATTAGAGCCAGGGGAGTAGTAAAGCAAGAGTCAAGCATATAGCATGAAGCATGCATACCAGAGAACCAGAACAGCTGAACAGTAATGACCACGGTCGGAGGACTGCAACAGTGAACTGCCCAACATGCACCGCCACCTCCCCAGACCCCACCTACATTCCACACTTCTAAAAAAAATTCAAAATAGTGACCGAACTAACCAACCTAATTAAAATTTAATTCAGCAGATTCCAATTCATTTTAACTGTTTGTGTTTGAGCCACACCATCCCCACCCACCCCCATTTCAGCAAACTGTTCTTTCCTGAACTTATGCAGCATACAAACAGCTCAGTGACAGGACTGCAGTTAACTGACCAACGCTGGATGTGCCCTCCCCCTTCACACTTCCATAACAAACCAAAAAACAGAATATATTGACTTTTTTCTCTTTCAGCAGCATACAACGAAAATGAATGACCATGGAGGACTGCATTGTTAAATGGCCAACATGCCCCCCCCACTGATGACCACAATCAACCACCCGAAATGCAGTATTTAATGGAGGCACTATAATCTAAACATAAGAAAAACAATTTACAAACGGCAGATAGGTCGCAGTCGAGATTGCGGGGTGGAGTGAGACATCGGGCCTGTACACGAGGTGACTGAAGCTGAACTGAAGAACCACAAACAGGCAAACGGATACCGGAATGAAGCAAACAACCAAAAGCCCCCCCCACCCCCACACACACACACGTCGCACTTCAAAATCTACCTACAGTAAACAAATTCAGCAGTATTAGAAAGTATTACTATTTAGGCAGCAGTCCAGGCAGCTCAAGCCTCAGACATCGGGGGCCAGGCCGGTACACGAGGTGACTGAAGCTGAACACAAGGCAGCAAACGGAAGGAGTCAAAATTAAAACAAAGCTTGCAAAACTATGGACAGCAACCCCCTCCTCCAACAATGTACATCACAGCAGATCACCACTCACGAATAATCACTGCATCATGAAGTCCATTCGCAAAGACGATAGCAGCCACAACTACCACCAAAGAATACCCATGGCATCCATTCCCCCAAAAATGTTAAATCAGAATCAGATATTTCACAAGTCAAGAGCCTATGTACCATTGCACCACTCAGCGACCACCAGGAAACCACACTGCTACTTTTACTGCCCTAAACCAAATGCAGCTCTGCCAAATGCACTGTGCAACTTTTACTTTTGGGGCACATATTTCTTTCCTCTGGGACAATCGACATACCTTTTTATTTCATTAGGCTTGCACGCTGGAACGAATGCTCGCATAGATCAGCTGTTTGGCTTTTCATCAATCGCTCGCTTCTCTCATCTCCTTGTGCTTGCCGCTCTTGCTGTTCAATTAAAAGACGTGCTCAGCCAATCAGTGAGGGGAACAGAGGTAGCCTGCCCCTACACTGCTTTGACCGAAGTAAAGAAACACCAATAGTTTTAATGGAAACTCCGGCCGCAAGTAATGAAGTAAAAAGACACAAAAACCCCTCCTCTTTGCACTCCTTTCTAAGCTTAATACTGCACACGGCACCCTCTTTTTTGCACTCCTACTAGAAAATAACATTTTTGCACTCGGCCCACAAAAGTTCAGGTTTCATGCCCTTCCCTTGTGCTCCTAGTATACAGCAGGAGCACAGACAGCAGAGGAAAGGACTTAAAACGTGTCTGGGAAGCAAAAGTGTGCTCAGAGAAAGGAGCACACCCTTAACGCGACCCCTGTCTATCGCTCTCTAACCTTCCTTCCACTATCTCACAGACGCATCTTTCACTGTTTAAAACTAACCTACAAATTCTGGTTCGGGGGGTTCCCCTCCTATCTTTCATCCTCTCTCTCTCCACTCCACCTCCCCCCACTCACTCTCTCAGATCAAATGACGCCTGCACCTTGAACGTCCCTCACCATTCCACCCACATTGGTCAGACTGGTTTCACACATCATTTCAGTAAAATCTGGAATTCCTTCCCCCTGAAATATGACACTCCTCCTCCAACTACTCCCTTACCTCTGCCCTACACAATTACCTTTCCTTCAGCTTTTCCTGCTTTCACCCACTTTAATACCTATCCCCTGTTTCTGCCTTCCTACCATGACCCCCGCAGCAGGGTTCTCAACATCCTGAAGGGGGAAAGCAAGAAATGGTTACACCTTCTCCTCATATTCAGTTCTTGCCTCTCCTCCTCTGTTCTCCACCTGCCCTTCTGGGTCACCAGTGTGCACAACCTAAACCCCATCCTTTTTACTCCAACAGCATTTGCGTACTACCTTGAGCCTGCTCCTGGTACATGAATGCACTATAATGGTTCTATCACATTATTACTGTTTTGTACGTTTATACGTACATAGATAGGTTTATAGGTAGGTGGGTCAAGTGGTTCTTATCTGCCATCAAAGTCTATATATTCTTTTTTATGATTTTGGACATGTATTGTAATTTCCCCAATGTGCCACCACTGTTTATTGTACAATACCTTGTGTTCCAACTGTTGCACAATCTTACAAAGTTGTACTGTCTGTACTACCCACATACTATTGTAACTGATCATCCTTCACAACCCTATGTAACCCCTGCCCCCAGGTCACACCGTGAGACAAGCAACTTGTTGTTCAGTGTGCCCTCCTGGTGAAACATTTCAATAAATAAAATAAAATAAAAACTCCTCAGGTGGATTGAAGCACGAGTCCAGATTATGGCTCTCCTCAGGTGGGTTGAAGCATGATTCTAGATAACAGCATTCTTCAGGTGGGTTAAAGCAGGAATCTGGATAACGGCACTGCTCGGGGGGGTTGAAGCAAGAGTTTGGATAACAGCACTCCTCAGGTGGGTTGAAGCACAAGTCCAGATAACAGCACTCCTCAGGTGGGTTGCAGCACAGTTCTGGATAACGGCACTCCTCAGGAAGATTAAAGCACGAGTGTGGATAATGGCAGTCCTCAGGTGGGTTGAAGCATGAGTCTGGATAACAGTAATCCTTAGGTGGGTTGAAGCATGAGTCTAGATAACGGCACTCCATTGTGGGTTGACGCATGTGTCTAGATAACGACACTCCTCAGGTGGGTTGAAGCACAAGTCTGAATAACGACACTCCTCAGGTGGGTTGAAGCATATGTCTGGATAATGGCACTCCTTGGGGAGGTTAAAGCATGAGTCTGGATAACAGAATTCCTCAGGTGGGTTGAATTATGAGTCTGAATAATGACACTCCTCAGGTGGGTTGAAGCATGAGTATGGATAACGGCACTCCTCAGTGAGTTGAAGCATGTGTCTGAATAACGACACCTCCTCAGGTGGTGGATTTAAGCATGAGTCTGGATAACAGCACTCCTCAGGGGGTTGAAACATGAGTCTGGATAATGGCAGTCCTCAGGTAGATTTAATCATGAATCTGGATAGTGGCACTCCACCTTCCACACCCTTGATGGGACCATCTTGGAGGACACCTCCCCATTTAGGTAGCTGGGGGTTTGGCTGGAACAGCACCTCAGCTTCTCTGTGCATATTGATGCTATCCTGAAGAAACTGTGCCCCAAGCTTGGTGCTCTGCACAGGAATCGTAGTTGCATCCCGCTGACTGTGAGGCTCGAAACTGTCCAGAAAATGATACTCCCCATCTTTGACTACTGTGACGCAGTCTATGATGCTGCTCCCACATCTTCCCTGACCAAGTTGGATACTCTCTTTAACTCCTTCTGCCACTTTGCTATCAATTCTCCTTCCCGCTCCCACCACTGTGAACTCTTATCGCTCTCTAACCTTCCTTCCACTATCTCACAGACGCATCTCTCACTGTGCCAAACGAACTTCCAAATTCTGGTTCGGGGGGCTCCCCTCCTATCTCTCATCCTCTCTCGCCACTCCACCTCCCCCCACCCACTCTCTCAGATTAAATGACACCCGTACCTTGATGGTCCCTTGCCGCTCCACCCTCATTGGTCAGACTGGTTTCGACCATCATTTCCCTAAAATTTGGAATTCCCTCCCCACTAAAATATGACACTCCTCTTCCAACTACTCCCTTACCTCTGCCCTACACAATTACCTTTCCCTCAGCTGTTCCTGCTTCAACCCACTTAATACCTATCCCTAGTATGTGCCTTCCTGTGACCCCCATAGGGATGCTCAGCATCCTGAAGGGGGAAATCAGGAAATGGCTACCCCTTTTCCTCCTATTCAGTTCTTGCCCCTCTCCCTCTCTTCTCCATCTGCCCTTCTGGGTCACCAGTGTGCACAACCTAGCCCCATCTTTTTTACTCCAACAGCACTTGCATACTGCCTTGAGCCTACTTCTGGTACACTTATGTACTATAAATGGTTCTATCATGTTGTTACTGTTTTGTACATTTGTATGTTCTTTTGTATGGTTTTGGACATGTATTGTAATTTCCCCAATGTTCCACTACTGTTTATTGTACAATACCTTGTGTTCCAACTGTTGCACAATCTTACAATGTTGTATTGTTTGTACTACCCACATACTATTGTAACTGATCATCCTTCACAACCCTATGTATCCCTTCCCCCCAGGTCGCATTGTGAGATGAGCAACTTCTTGTTCAGTGTGCCCTCCTGATGAAACATTTCAATAAATAAAATAAAATAAAAACTCCTCAGGTGGGTTGAAGCATGAGTCTGGATAACGGCACTGCTCAGGGGGGTTGAAGCAAGAGTTTGGATAACAGCACTCCTCAGGGAGGTTGAAGCATAAGTCCAGATAACAGCACTCCTCAAGTGTGTTGCAGCATAATTCTGGATAACGTCACTCCTCAGGAAGATTGAAGCATGAGTCTGGATAATGGCATTCCTCAGGTGGGTTGAAGCTTGAGTCTGGATAATGATACTCCTCAGGAGGTTGAAGCATGAGTCTAGATAACAGCACTCCTCAGTGGGTTGAAGCATGTGTCTGGATAATGACACTCCTCAGGTGAGTTGAAGCACAGTCTGGATAAGAACACCTCAGGTGGGTTGAAGCACGAGTCTGGATAAGAACACTCAGGTGGGTTGAAGCATGAGTCTGGATAATGGCATTCCTCAGGTAGATTGAAGCACAAGTCTGGATAATGGCACTCCTCAGGTGGATTGAAGCACGATTCTAGATAACTGCATTCCTCAGGTTGGTTGAATCATGCGTCTCGATAATGTTACTCCTTGGGGGGGGGGTTGAAGCAAGAATCTGGATAACATCACTCATCGGGGGGCACAAGTCCATGTAACAGCACTCCTCAGGTGGGTTGCAGCATAATTCTGGATAACTGCACTCCTCAGGTAGATTAAAGCATGAATGTGGATAATGGCTCTCCTCAGGTGGGTTGAAGCACGAGTCTAGATAATGGCATTCCTCAGTGGGTTCAAGCATGTACCTGGATAATGACACTCCTCAGGTGGATTTAAACATGAGTCTGGATAACAACACTCCTCAGGGGGTTGAAGCATGAGTCTGGATAATGGCACTCCTCAGGTGGGTTGAAGCATGAGTCTGGATAGTGGTATTCCTCAGATGGATTGAAGCACTAGTCTGGATAATGTCACTCCTCAGGTGGTTTGAAGCATGATTCTAGATAACAGCATTCCTCAGGTGAGTTGAAACATGAGTCTGCATAATGACACCGCTCAGGTGGGTTGAAGCATGAGTCTGGATAACAGCACTCCTCAGGGAGTTGAAGCATGAGAATGGATAATGACAGTTCTCAGGTGGTTTGAAGAATGAGTCTGGATAATGGCACTCCTCAGGTGAGCTAAAGCATGAGTCTGGATAACGGCACTCCTCAGGTGGGTTAAAGCATAAGTCTGGATAATGGCACCCCTCAGGTGGATTGAAGCACGAGTCTAGATAATGGCACTCCTCAGGTGGGTTGAAGCATGAGTCTGGATAATGGCACTCCTCAGGTGGGTTGAAGTACAAGTCTGGATAATGACACTCCTCTGGTGGACTGAAGCATAAGTCTGGATAACGACACTTCTCTAGTGGATTGAAGCATAAGTCTGGATACTGGCACTCCTCAGGCAGGTTAAAGCATGAGTCTGGATAATAGAATTCCTCAAGTGGGTTGAAGCACAAGTCTGGATAATGGCACTCCTCAGGTGGGTTGAAGCATGAGTCTGGATAACGCACCTCAGGTGGATTGGAAGCGTGAGTCTGGATAATGGCACTCCTCAGGTGGGTTAAAGCATGAGTCTGGATAATGGCACTCCTCAGGTGGGTTGAAGCATGATGAGTCTGGATAATGGCACTCCTCAGGTGGGTTGAAGCATGAGTCTGGATAATGGCACTCCTCAGGTGGGTTGAAGCATGAGTCTGGATAATAGCACTCCTCAGGTGGGTTGGAGTATGAGTCTGAATAACGGCACTCCTCAGGTGGGTTGAAGCACGAGTCTGGATAACGGCACTCCTCAGGTGGGTTGAAGCACGAGTCTGGATAATGGCACTCCTCAGGTGGGTTGAAGCATGAGTCTGGATAATAGCACTCCTCAGGTGGGTTGGAGCATGAGTCTGGATAACGGCACTCCTCAGGTGGGTTGAAGCATGAGTCTGGATAATGGCACTTCTCAGGGGTTGAAGAATGAGTCTGGATAACGTCATTTCTCAGGTGGGTTGAAGCACAAGGCTGAAGGTTTACCTAGGATTGGGGTTCCTTCAAATCTGCATCATGTTCCCACCAACTCAGCAGGTTCTGCTTTCTTTTTATATTTCAAAGACAGTCCACATTAGTTACACTGTGCCAGTGTTGTTCACCTGAATGGTGCAACCTACTTCATGAATCTCCAGGTGGTATAAAAATGAAAAGCAGCAGCTGCTGCATACTCAGGAGAGGGATTCATCAATGTAGTTGCAAGGGCAAAAAAATGTGATTATTAATTTAACAAAAAGTGGCATTAGCATATCAGAATGTAGGAAAAACATAACAAGTTAAATAGGAGAGCATATAAAGGTATGGTTTAAGAACTGTTCCCATCACAGCAGTAAAAGACCACACTTAAACTTCAAAGTGGAAAATATTAGGTTAATTGACTGCTAATGGTTTAATAACAATGTTTTATACCTCCCAGACTGCACGACAGCAGAACTTGTTTGTAACCAAAACTTGCAGTGCAACCAGTGAATGATTTGACAATGTTTTGTTAGAGTATGTGAGCCCTCAAATGGCTCAAAATCAGACTACCTCTGAGCAAAACTGGAAAATTGGATAAGAAAAACTGGATTATCTGGGGCAAAACCAGACAGGTGACAACCCTAACTGACAAGGAACGTAGTCAGGGAGTGGATGGGAACACATGGGTTTGGCAGACTCCATCCCTGGCACTGATTCTATTGACAAGGTATTCCTCCTTCCATGGTACCTGAGAATGTAAATGTAGTAAGGAACAATACAAACAAGATATGGAGGCGAGAGGTCCATTTTCAGACCCTGCCTGAACCGTCAGGTTATTTGTAGTGTTTTTCATGTGTTCTGGCTGAAGGGAATGGATTAGGAATTTTCTGGTTCTTTTTCCCATGGCTTGTTGAGTTTCTCTTTATGTCTGATAAGGGGCAAATTAGGTGGATCCTCCTGCCAATGGCAGATATTTTCAGGGTTATCACAGGTATCACAACCCTTGATGCCATTTATTACCAAGGGTTTTTCTGAGCTATCAATGAGGTGTGCTTTGATGTTAGTTTACTTCAGATTGTTTAAAAATTGGGGGTCTCAACACAATAGGGGCTGTGCAACAAGCCAGTATAAGAAACTCGGTTGTCTCCCATTCCACTTCTTGTTTTTCTGCCTTTTCCCTCATAAGTTGCCCAGATGCTGTATTTGTTAGCCCTGGGTCTACATTCAATATCCTTAATTGATATTCTCTTCTAATTGCAGGAAGTGAAACGTTTTCTTTTTTCCTGAACCAACAGGTTCCATTGCTTGTACCTTTCAATAGGTGGTGATGATTTATTATCTCCATCCATCCTGAGAGTGCTGTTGAATGACATGTGAGCAGTTGTTGTGGTGAGATGACTCTAGCCAAAAATTTCCGCACATAAATAAAGGTCATTGTACACACACATCATAGCAGCTAGGATTAGGGTTATCATGGAGAGCCCTAAAGAGTTCCCTGGTTTCTGAGAGGTTGTGGAATTTCCTTTTCTAGCCTCTCCTTGGCCTCATCAGGCTTCCAGCTATGAAGTCAGTCACCCCTTTTCCTCTGTGGGGAGCGGGTTTGATTTTCTTAACCGTCAAGCCCTCGTTGAGGAGGTAGGATAAAGGTTTAACCGCTAAGCAGTCATTCACTTATCAGACTTAGAATATATGGTCATGCAGGTATATTTTCTTTAACTCATCCTTTTGCTAACAAAAATGCAGTTTGTTGTTTGTTTGCTTATTTCAAATGTTTTACAAGGAAAGACATACTGAGCTGGTAACAGTTCGTTTCCAGATACGACCTGGGGGAGTAGAATGGAGGAGGAAAGAACAGATGCAAAATACAGTAAAAATATATAGAATGGAAACAAGCATATCAACAATAAGACAATAATGCTTAAGAATAAAAATTGGCAAATAATAAATTACATGCAGTAAATTGTAGAACTGATGAGAAAGCAAATAAATATTAATCAACATATCAAAAGAAGGTACAGAGGGATTAATGATGCGAGGAAATGTGAAATGCTGAAAACATGATAAGAATTTCAGGAAAAGGGTTTCAAAACAATGTCAGACACAACTGCAGGATGGGAAGAGAAATCAGGAGGGAACTTAAGAGCAGGAAAAGAGGGCAATGAACAGCAGTCTTCTATCTTGTCCGGTTATACATCTGACATAAGAACATTTCCTGCAATATTATATTCTCAGTTTACCTACCATTTCAGGCTGTCTTGGGTCTAGACCAAGCCTGTAAGGATTTTTTTTAATGATTTCTACTGGTCTTGGGCCTTTGTCTGGCAGGTATCCTGATCTGAAGCCATGTTCAAGGGCCTCCACAGTAAGTATATTTCAGTCCTTGGCTCCCTTTGGTGGAATATTCTTTCTTAGAGTGTATTCTCTCTGTGCAAGAGACATTCTTTTTGGCAGTTGGACTTAGATCTGACATGAGCTAGAGTATCAACTCTCTTCTCCCTACTTTATGTTTGAGGATATGGTACACTACGGCATGTCTACCCTCAATGTAGTCCCCAGTCCGACTGACTCTAGACCGGTGTCTAATGGAAGAGAATATGTGATTCAGACTATATTTCATTTCAGAGCACTTCCAATATTCGGTTTTTTATGTCCCTGGCATCCTTGCCTCCTGAGGGAAAGTTGACAGCGCCAGTTAGATTGTCTTAGCTATGTCATATTAGACTCCTGGGATTCTCGAGGCAAGGCTAAGTTAATGATAAACTAAGGTATCTGTTTCCAGAAGCTCTTCCTTACTCCCCTTGTAGACAGACCCATACTCCCACGATCACTCCTTCTGTTGCCCAGTCTTCAGCCACTTGAAGTTCTGTACATTTTTCACAGTTTTTTCTACAATCTGTACCACTCAGATTGGGCTCTTGAGAAGAATATTAGGATGGATAATGGATTTGACTGCTTCATTGCGGAACATGTTATTTTTTTGCCAGTCTCTTGTTGTACAAATTACAGATTATATAAAAGTTACAAGTTTCACATATTAGGTTTTACTATAAAAGCATCTTGATAAACAGATTATTCATAACTAGCAATACTAGACAGAGTCAGGATCAAAGATTACCATTGTAAACACATACATTTTTTTTACTCAAGCTTATTTTGCCCACCATGGGTCTTAAATATGGTGGTATATCACTGCAATATTTTGGGCCAAAATTGGAAATAAAAGGGATCTGCCTACTTCGAAATTTCTTTTAGGTGGGAGAAATTCTACCTCTTCTGCAGATCTACATGAGCTTTTAATACTTCTTTGTTGTAAGTTTTCAGGTAAATAACCAGGTACCAAATTTCTATAGCATTTATACATGAAACTAAGGTAATAGATACTACTACTGTACCCCCCTCTATTCTCATCCAGTCCTGTTTTTTCTCAGTTCTCCATCCTGCCCAGCCCCAGCTCACCAGAAACCACCTCCCAGAAGCCCCTGGTAGTGCCTGAATGACCGGGGAGGTGGTTGACCAAGAGAAAAATGCTTGGAGTTTATCAGCCAGTACCACACTATATTGGTCCGTAGTAGCTGCTAACCTCAGAGTTTTGTTTTGGTCAGCCACCTCCCAGGTCACTCAGGAGCAACCAGGGTTTTGGGAGGTGGCTCAGGCCAGGGCCAGGCAGGAGAGAGAACTGAAAGAACAGGGGTCCTAATCGGACTCAGTGCTGCATTTTAGCAGACAGTTGCTGGCAGGATGCAGTGGGTGGTGGAACATGGGGTAGGAGGGATTTAAGTCAGTACAGGCTGTTGGGGGGCAAATCTATGAGGATACCATCAGTTGGGTTAAATGCCATTCATGCCCATGAAAATGACTATTGCTTAGGAGTCAGAAAAGGCTGTTGTAAGTCAGACTTGTAAGTCAGACTCATGTGACTGGACAATAACACAGATGCCTGTCAACTTGTGCCTGCAGCAGTAAGGTAAGGGGAGGGTGGACTTTTTCTACTGTATTGAATGGGGTAGAGGGTTTAGAATGCATAATCCAAATTTGATTCTGATTCTATACCCGTTAAGGGTTTTTCAGAATTCACAAGTTTTTGTACTGAATGCCTAAATTCCAAATTCCAGAAAAAAGCTTGAGATCCGATTCTGATTCCCTTATTCTGAGCATCCCTAATTGGGTAGCATATCATATAAGTGACCCAAAGTGAGTGACTAGAATTATAGTGACTCATTTTGGGTGCTTTTATTGTGGGCTCCCCTGCAGAATAGTGAGGGTATGCAAAAGCGACTAGGGTTAAGGGTGAACAGAAGGGAGGAACAACGAGGGAAAGGGGAGGGACAGGGAAGGGGTTGTCAGGCACTGGTGTACAGCACCCCCAGGAGTTGAGAATCCTAATTCGGGGGGATGTGAGGGGCAAAGCCCCCCTCTGCAAAAACACTTTATTTAATTCCAGATGTTGGGTCGCTGTAGTGTGTATATCGCCGATTTGGTTTTCAGTGATATACACTCACCATAATAGCGATCTCTGTTTTGTGGTCACTATTATGACATGGAACCCCTAATTGTGACTTCACTCATTGTGATATCCCAAGTAACTGATATGACAGCAAGTGATAGGCTGTTCTTGTTCAGTTGTGATGTCAGGGTCAATGGGGTCATAGAGCTGGTGAGATATGAGGAAGAATAGCACTAGATATACCAGCCTGTATGCTCACTACCTTTAGAATGAATTTAATGGACAGAACATGCTGATTGGAAGTCCAATATCAGACATTCATGTATGACTATTTAATAGTATTTTCTGTTATGATGGACCATCCTATATAAAATAAATAAGATTATGTTTAAAATAATGAAAATATTTGATATATTATTGATTTGTGAGCAAGTAAATGTTTGTTTACATTAGCGCCCTTCGTCGGAGGCCAAGGACACTTCAGAACTAGGGCAGACTAAATCAGCAGGAAAAAAATGCAGAGAAAAAAATAGCATATCTACATGATAATAAATAAACAAATAAATAAATAAATAAAAATTAGTTAATTAATAAAGCATAGCTGGGACATAATTAATAGTGGGAATCATAAGCCCCCAAACCTGGGATGGAACAGATGCATCTTCAGACTCCTCTTAAATGCTTCCACTGAAGGGACCTCTCTTTTTTTTTCCTTTTGTACTCTCTTTATCCTCTGTCTTGGGCAGTCCTCCATCTCGCCAACCCCCCAGCCCCATCTCCCACTCGCAGCACACCTCCTGTCATCCTCCATGGCTTATCCCACCCATGGAGGGGCAGCAGGGATCCCTCAACCCACCGACATGGATCTGATTCGGGAGGTGCCTGCCATTTGCAGGAGCAGCACCTGCAGGGCTTGGCATTCATCCAGTTGCACCCAGGACATTTTTCTCCTCCTGGTTTTCTCCCTCCCCTCCCCAGAGGTGGAGCATTTTTGACGCCAGCAATGGCCGAGCTGTGCGCACTTCCACCCACAGCACGCCAGATGATTACTCCACCCCCATCCCTAACGTATGGGACCCAGGCATTTTGACACCCAGCCACCTCTAGGTGTCAGAGATGCACCGGCCTCTGTGTCCCTCCCTCCTCGGGAGAGGAAAGCTGTCTTCCAGATGCTTGATCCTCTCCCACCCCGGCTGACTCCTGAAGACCCGCTCACAGTGAACATGGGTCGCCGGTGTGGCAGGAGACAAGGCATGATGCCTCAACCCTCCACGCCACTGGACCAGCAGGAAGGGGCCTCTCTGATGGCTCTTGGAAGGGAATTTCATAAAACTGGGCCAGCCACCTCGAATGCCCTCTTACCTGACATTTTGAGCCTTGCTCTTGGTACAGTCTGGAGGCCCACCTCGGCAGAGGGGAGAGAGCACAAGGGTACATAATGGTGCAGGAGATTTCCCAGGTATCCAGGACCCAATCCATGTAGGGCCTTTTAAGCAAGTATTCCCATTTACATAAGATACACTACTTCATTGTCAGCCAGTGCAGTTCACACAGAACTGGAGACCCATGACACATTCTCAAAAGGTTGGCCACTCTTTTAGCTATTGTGTTCTACACCAGCTGCAGGCATCGGAATGTACCTCTACTGGTATAGAGAACTGCAGTAGTCAAGCCAAGACATCATACATGCATGCACTAGAGTCACCAGGTTGCATGGGCGGGATAAGGAATTTAATTCAGTTCATGTTCCTTAAATGGTAAAAGCCACACCAACTACAGCTGACACTTGCGACTCAAGCATCAGCCTTTCATTCAGAATGACTCCCAGAGTTTTCACCTTTGTGGCAGCCAAAAGCTTCGATGAGCCAAGCCAAAGCCCAGTCTCCTTCTCTGCAACTGTTTCTCTCCCATATGGCCCAGATCAACTACTAGTAAACATTCGGTGACTGGTTTCACAGTTTACTGCTTAAATTACTGGCTGCCTTTGCCATTATATGCCTTATCTGTACATTGGGTTTTATTGGTTGTGGGGGAAATTATTGCAGTGCAGTGAATGGCATTGTAAGGGTTGGGAGGGAAGGAGTAAAGTGTTATTTTGTTATTTTATTATTAATTTTCATTTTGTGTTAACTGTCTTTTTAGGTTTTGTTATTTTATTTTAATTTTTGTATAATTTCTATAGTTATATGTTTTTGGGGTACCAGTTAGAGAGAGTGTCTGGTACCCGAGGATCTTATCTTATTCTGTTATTGTTTTGTTTCATGGTTTATTTATATTTTATTTTTGTTTTGCTGGTTTTGGGTTTTTGGGGTGTTTCATGTTTTAGGTTTAAGGAGTTTTAAGTTTAAAGTGTAGCTTTGCCTTTGATTGTGTAAAGAAATTAGGAATTTGTGTGTAGTTTTGCCACAGTTTTTGTGGCATTTTGTGGAATGTGCCTGCTTGCTCCCCCAGTCCTGTGCTATTCAGCCTCCTCTCTCCGCGCTCTCCGCCTGTTCTCTCCCCCCTGCCTGCCTTTACCTATCAGCGATGTCGGGTGCTAGGGATTGCTCGTGGGGGGGGGCAGGCAGGGGGCACAGACAATGGAGCTCGAATGAGCAGCTCTGTCCCATAGGAGTTGTTAGGATCAGAAGACTCCCTGGGCCGAAATGGTTTCTGGAACGTGGTGATCCATGTCTAGTCCCCATACCAAGGGCACCCCCTTTTTGGGAGGGCAAGTAGCCAGGATGGCTCATGAACATCGTCCGACCCGGGCGTTGTTATGCAATGCCAGATCCATTAAGAACAAAACTGTACTTATTGCAGATTTTGTTGGAACAGCGAATCTGGTTTGCATCACCGAGACCTGGCTAGATGGAAATGCCACCACAATTTTGGAGGCAGCTATTCCTCTCGGTTACTCGGTGTTACATCGCCCGAGATTGGATCGGGGGTAGTGGTCTGTTTCAAGACCGATTTGGGCCTCACTGGGGTACCGGTTGAGGAGGCCGTTTCATTTGAGCGGACTGTGGTAACTGGTGTGGGGTGCAGGATAGCTCTCATTTACCGTCCACCAAGTGATGAGAAGCTGTTCCTGCAGGAAGTAGCAGACTTCGCCACCGACTAGGTCGGCCTCTGTGGAGATGGTCAGTTTCCACCCTTTGCGGGACGTTGTCCCTGAAGACCTGGTGGCAGTGATTTACCTCTCGGTGTTCGGTGAGACCAGCACAGATCCAGAGATGTTAGTCATGGCATATAACAAGGCTATTTCTTCAGCTCTTGACCTGATTGCTCCTGTCTGTGTTCACCCCCTTCCGCTCCGCCTCCAGGCCTCATGGTTTGATGGGTCTCTGAGGGAGCTGCGGAGGTTGGGGCATAGATTAGAACATCGCTGGCGGAAATCTGCCTCAGATGCCGACCACCTTATTTTGTTAGAGCATTATAAACTCTATCAATCAGTGATTTCCCATAAGAAGGCAGAATGCCTGTCCAGGGAAATCACTGTTGCTCAGAATCGACCGGTTCAACTCTTCCGAACTGTGGACAGGTTGTGCAACCCAGCTTGTCTGCAGCTCCATCGACTTTTTTCACAAATGGAGTGTGATGAGATCACTCGATTCTTTGCGAATAAGGTGGCCGACATCAGGCAGGAGGTACATCAGTCTCATTCTATGGGGGATGCGGTTGGTTGGTGCTTGGTCGCCATGTCCGGGGTTTCCTGGAGTACCTTTGACCTACCGGAGTTCGTTGACACTATGAGGATTGTTCAGGGAAAGTGCCTCACATGCTGTAGTTTAGACCTGGGCCCTACTTCCCTGATTTTGGGTTGTAGTGATACCATTGGCCTGGTCCTAGCTCAGATTGTCTGGTGCTCCTTGGAATCAGGTGAGTTTCCAAGCTCCCTGAAGGAGGTGGTGGTGACACCTCTTCTGAAGAAAGCTTCTCTGGACCCGGAGACTCTAGCGAACTACAGACCCATCTCAAACCTTCCTTTTGTGGGAAAGGTTATCGAGGAAGTTGTGGCAACTCAACTGGAGAACCATTTAGCCATCCATAATTTATATGAAATCTCTCCAATCGGGTTTTCATAAAAGGCATAGTACCGAGACTGCTCTGGTTCGGGTGCTCAATGATCTCCTGATGGCAAGAGATGGGAGAAACCAGTCCATCTTGGTACTCCTTGATCTGTCTTCAGCTTTTGACACTGTGGACCATGGGGTCCTGCTTGAGCGCCTGAGGTCCGTCTGTGGGCTGTCTGATACAGTGCTCAGATGGTTTTCATCTTTCCTCACCAGTAGATCTCAGAGAGTTGTCTCAGGAATATTTTCTTCCGAGTCTTTCTCTCTGCCATGTGGGGTACCCCAGGGCTCGGTGCTGTCTCCCATGTTGTTTGCAGTGTACATGCTGTCCCTCAGAGATGTTGTAAGATGGTATAGGCTAAAGTTTCACTGTTATGCTGATGATACCCAGCTCTACCTGTCTTTGGCCCCCGACCAGGTTAGTACTATCTCGGTATTTAACAGCTGCCTCGTTGAAATCCAGGACTGGATGAGCTCTAGCAGGTTAAAGTTGAACGCAGGAAAGACTGAGGTTTTGGTAGTGGACCCGGGTCACAGAACAGAGGGGTTGAGGACTGATCTGCCCTCTGGTTTAGTCTTGAAGGGGCGCTCAGATCCTTACCTCTGAATGGGTGCGTGATCTGGGAGTGATACTTGATGATGAGCTGACCCTCCGTCATCAGGTGTCGGCAGTCATCAAGTTAGCCTTTTATCATCTTAGGAACATTGCTAGGATCAAGCATCTCGTTCCATCCAGTGACTTGCCTGTTTTGGTCCACGCATTTGTGACCTCGCGCCTTGACTACTGTAACTCCCTTTACTTAGGGCTTCCTGGGGTTGATATCCACCGCTTGCAGCTAGTGCAGAATGCTGCTGCACATTTATTGACTGGGTATCTAGGAGATCTCATATTACCCCAGTGCTGTACGATCTGCATTGGCTGCTGGTTCAGTGGTGGATCACCTTTAAGGATAGGTTTATTAACCTACAAAGCCCTACATGGACTTGGTCCTGACCACTTGAAAGAGCTTCTGGTTCCTTACAACCCTGTGCGATAACTCCATTCGGCTGATGAGGGGTTGCTGGAGATTCTGAGGGTTAGTTTAAATTCATCTGGGGCTCGCACTTTTGAGTTTTCTGCCCCTACCCTCTGGAATTCTCTGTCTCGACAGTGCCAGACAGTGTGGAACTTTAAGCAGGCACTGAAGATTCTCCTATAGGGCAAAGTTTTTTTCTGAATCTCTGTGATTTCATTGATTTTAATTGAATTTCTTGAATTTTTACATATTTGTCAAACACCTTGATATTATGAAAGATGCTATATCAAATAAAGTTATTATTATTATTATTATTATTATTATAATTATAGTACCTCAGTCTTATCAGGGTTTAGTCTTAACCAGCTCGATGACATCCAATCCTGGAACTCCGTCAAACCCTTATTAAGTACATCCACTGTACTCAGCATCCCGGGTGCAAAGACAGATACAGCTGTGTATCATCTGTATAGCAGTGAAATCCCAGCCCATACCATCTAATGATCACTCTCAAGGGCAGCACGTACACTACAAACAACATAAGCGAGAGGACGGAGTCCTGGGGAACACCACAAGGCAGCAGCACCGAATGTAGGGAAAAATTCTCCAACACTACCCACTGTGTCTGGTACCTGAAGTATGACTCAAACCAGCAGATGACTTTGCCAGTGATCTCTACAGTATATAGTCCTTCAGCTGATCTGATAACAGCCCATGGTCTACAGTGTCAAAAGCTGAGGAGAGATAGAGGAGACTGAAAATTCACCACTCTCCTCTATCGCTTGCCCTGAGAAGGTAATTTTGCACACTGACCAGTGCAGTTTTAGTGCTACAGTATGTTTATATCTAAATCCAGACTAGAGAGGCTCATAGATGTCATAGGCTAGGAGGCGCACCTCGAGCTGCAACACAACTACCTTCTCAATAACCTTATCTAAAAAGGGTAGGTTAGAGATAGGTCAGTATTTCACCGGGCTGTCCAGGCCCAGTGATGGCTTCTATGGAAGAGGCCTCACCACTGCACTTTTCAGTGGAACTGGGAAGCCCCCCCTAACAAGGAGCACTGGACAATCCTGGTAAACATCAGGCCTAGATACCCAGCACAGCTCACCAGTAGCCACACTGGACGTGGATCCAGTTTGCGGAAGGTCAATCGCAGCACAAAAATCACCTTAATCACCTCTTCCACCATCACTGGTCTAAACTCCTCCCATGACAGCTGATCGAATCTGGAAAGTGACAGCTCATTACTGATGGGGGAGATTATGGCCTGAATAAAAAACACCCTGTCAAAGAAGAACCGAGCACAAACTCTTCACATTTAGTGGGTAAAAAATCTCTCAGAGGCTTTAGACAGGGACATAGAAACATAGAAATATAGAAATTGTCGGCAGATAAGGACTGCTAGGCCCATCCAATCTACCTGTGGACCCTATACATGTACTGTATGTGTCCACTGACCTTAAGTGATCAATGACTTTTCATCACTCCCTCCCTGCTCAAGGTACCCTTGTGCCTGTCCCAAGCATGTTTAAACTCCTCCACTGTGCTGGCCCCTACCACCTTTTGTGGCAGACTATTCCAAGAGTCCACCACCCTCTCTGTATAGAAATACTTCCTCACGTTACCGCATAACCTACCCCGCTCCAATTTCATATCATCCCCCCTCGTTCTGGTATCTTTCCTACATTGGAAAAGATCCCCCACCTGCACCTTGTTTATGCCCTTGAGGTACTTAAAGGTTTCTATCATGTTGCCACTTTCTGTCCTCTCCCCCAGTGAGTACATATTGAGGTCTATTAGTCTCTCCTCATATGTTTTGTGGTGCAAGCCATGCACCATCTTTGCCCTTCTTTGGATAATCTCTACCTTGTTTATGTCTTTACACATGTGTGGTCTCCAGTACTGCGAGACCTTACCAGTTTTTTATACAATGGCATCACCACCTCCTACCTCCTGGTAGTAATACCTCTGCTTATACACCCCAGCATGCCACTGGCCCTCCCTGCAGCCTTTGCGCACTGCTTTGATACCTGACAGAGTAACCTATCTACAGTCCAGAAAAGCTACGCTGGTCAATTCCTCCTGGCAGCAATATCCCTCAACAGGAACTCTGCCTTCTGCTGGGGATCACCCTTTGGTATTCACCATAATGAGTATCTAAAGCCAGTTTGTCTTCCTGGGCCCTGAATGTCCTCCAGCAGTGCTCCAACCTCCATCTCCTTGCCTTCAACTCCCATGTCTTACTGTCGTTCCATGGCAAGCCACAGCATGAAACAAGGAAACATACACAGACAGGTGTCACTGCTCAAAGGCTGCTGTGACAGCTCTGTTATAAGCTACCACAGCCTTCTCCAACCATGCAGCCTAAGCCACCACCACACCCGAGATGCGTAGTACTGCCTGAAGTCCCTCTGGCAATAGACCTCGTAAAGGGTGGTACCGGACCATCTCCACAGGGGGTGGACTACCAGGGGGGGGGGGGCCCTGAAGGAGAACTTAATACTGTAGTGAACCAACCAATTGACTGGTTCAGTTTTGATGCTATCAACCCCTAAGTCCCAGGAAGGATGCCAGGTCCAAGGCGTGGCCATGTTGATGGGTCATGGATGTAACTACTTATAAAAGGCTCAAGGGATTTCATCACCAGGATGGAATCTTGAACAAAATGTGGCAATTCGTCATCAACCCAGGCATTTAAATCACCCAAAATTAACCATCTGGGAGGCTCCAATACCCTGTCATCAATGAAGTCTGTGATTTCCTGTAGGAACTCCCCCTCATGGGCATGCATTCAAACATTGAGGTCTTCCCAGTGGGTACACCACCAAGTTCAGGTCAGTTCTAAAACAGATAATGACCTTCCCCCCATTGCAGTCCTTCCTCAGACAGTGAACCATGGATAGTCCAGCTGGGATGGCTGCCTCTAACAGTGAGCTTGCATAATCACCTAGCTAGGTCTCTATGATGCAAGCCAGATCAACCAAGGAATCAGGCAAAAAGTTCACTATGACAGTGGTCTTATTCCTCATCAATCTGGCATTGTATAGTGCTGCTCAAAGAGGATGAGCAGAGTCATCCGGACCCTCAATTACCTGGCCACTCAGTCCAGTGGAAACCCTGAGTATGGGATCAAGCATATCTAGCTTTGCCCCATGACCCATTTCACCACAGGGTGCCTCCTGGCCCTCAGTGCCCTAATTGCACTCTCCCCACCAGCACGTCCTGAACCCAACCTCCATGTCTTGTGCTTCCTTACAATTTCCACTGCCCTGCATCACATATGCACAGCACTAGGCAGGGGAGGGTCACAAAAGGAGCACTGGCCATGGAAGAGGGACGAGGAGTAGATAAACTTCAGGGTCTGCAGTTTCAGACACATCCCATACACTATTACACTCTAAAAACCTCCTTATAAAACTAAAACCCAAACCCAATAAATAACCCACTAACCACAACCCGCCCACAAGCATACCCACCAGAACCCTCTCCCACTTCCTTTACAGACACTGTACTCACTCAGACTATAACTTAACCAACCATACATCCACATCTACACACACCTATACAAATCACACATTTCACTAACAGCTCATCCACTAACGTACTCTGCCCAGTTCCCACCAGTCACTCAAATGTTATTCAAATAAAAAAATAAAAAGGTGGGGGGAGACTAGAAGAGACAGCCCTGCACAAGTAAACACACTACAAAAGATTCAGTTTGTAAAACAGTTTTTCCATGCCACACACTATGTCTGCTAACATCAGGTGTTATGAGCACCAGAAAATTCCACCTGTGAGTCTACAGCTCTACAGCACTGGTCTGGAGTGTGGACCACAGAAATGTTTAAAATTCTGTAGGAGTAAACTTCACCACCTCTGGTGGCACACCTCTTACACAGGCCACATCTGTTCCTCTCTGCAACAGTTCTTTCAGCCCCCTGGCCCCAGCTCTAACTCTAACCCAAAGGCAGGACACACCAGATGGATATCAGAAACTGGTGTGCCCCCCTCCCCAGCTCTTTCCAAGGCAGTAGTGGGGGCAGTTGTTAAAGGATAGTGCAGGCAAGTCAGTTCACTAATCCACTCCCCACAGACAAAGTACAGCGCACTCTCTGCCAGTACAAGCAGCTTGCTCATTGCAGCTGACACACCAGTACCTGCACCACTCCTTGTACATGGTAGAGGAATGCTTCTTTCAGCGCATCATAGAAATGAAGCAGTGAATCTGCTTCTCAAGGACAAGTTCAGGTTTATTGGCAGGAAGAAAACTCCATTGAGCAAACTCATTTACAAGGAAGTCCTGAGACAATAAAGTGTAAGCACGTCAAAACAAGAAAAAGAAACAAGTACAACATATCAATCAATATACATGGCAAATATACAATATCATACAGCTTCCAATCAGGGAAAAAGAAAAAAATATATAAAGCATTAAGATTTCCAGAGAATTTACATTATGATGCCGTCCATACATAAACAATCTCTTCCAGATGGCTATCTCCTCATACACACTGCGTAGTACCGCCTCCATTATGCTGGAGGTTCCTAGTATCACATAAAACCTAAGCATACCATCAGACAGATGTCCAGAGAAAACAGATGGCAGTTACATCTTCTGGTGACATGAGTTGCCATGCGTACCTGGAGTTGAGGGGTATGAGATTTTAGGCGGGAGAGTGAGGAAGTAACTGTAGGGAAGGGGAAGGGTGGAGGAGTAGTTAGGTAGAAGGCCAGATAAGGATAAGTGGAGAAGGGGAGCCTGGGTTGAAGAGAAGGATTAAGGGAGGGAGATGGCCACGAGAGGTGGAGAGGAAGTGGAGAGGGTGGGTAGACCTGGTAGAGTGAAATGGTAAGGGTGACAGAGAAGAATGATAAAGTAAACAAGGAGGGTGGAAGTCAGGTATTCAGTGAGTGAGGTGCAAAGTGGTTGTTCTTGGTGGTCGGGGGGATAGGAAAGGGATGAGGTTAGATGAGACAGATGGTAAGGGGCAAGGGAACATTAAAGAGAGTGTGGTTCTTGTGTCAGAGTGAGAGTGGAAGAGGACACTCTGTCAATGGAGAGCGTAGTGGTCAGTAGCAATGGCAGGAGTCACATAACTTGCTAGCAAGTAGGTTTTTGAAGCTGCTCGGGGGAGTAACTGATGTAGTTTAAGAGTAGATTGTACATTATTCCAGGCAGCTGGTAGAGCATGGCTTATGACCAGGCTCCCGAAGCGGGTGCGGATACTAGGAACCTCCAGCATAATGGAGGTGGTACTACGCAGTGTGTATGAGGAGATAGCCATCTGGAAGAGATTGTTTATGTATGGAGGGAGTTTTAACAAGAGGGCTTTATATAGCCAGGTGTGGAAGTGAGAGAGTCATCTAGTAGTCAATGATGTCCAGCCCAGTGAGGCATACAAATCGCATTGGTGAGTACGATGATAAGCATTTGAAATAAGTCATATTGCTCTATGATAGAGTGTATCCAAATGGTGTAAGAGAGAGTCTGCACAATGACCATAAAGGATGTCCGCATAATCAAGGAGTGGCACGAAGGTTGTCTGGACCAGTCGACACCTGGCTTCAATGATAAACAGAGATTTATTCCTATAGAAAAAGCCAAGTCTATACCTTAATTTATTTGCAAGGGAGGCAATATGAGTTGAGAAGGTTAGGTGTTGGTCCAGGTCTCAGCCGATTGGAAACCACTTCAAGGCTATCATCAAGAAGGGTCTTTATAGGGGGTAGGGATGATAGGTCTCTTTGAACAGCAGAATGAAGTTTGGAATGGAAAAACATGACCTTGGTTTTTTTTGCATTTAAAAGGAGTTTAGACTGAGCAAGGCTGAGCTGGAGATGGTCAAATTTTGATTGGAGTTTCATGTGGGCTTCGAAGGCCGAAGGTTTGGATATGTATATTGCCATGTCATCTGCGAAAAGGTGTAGTTTTGCTTTATTTATGTTGTCGCCAGTGCTATTGATGTATAGCACAAACAGGAGAGGGCCAAGGATCGAGCCTTGTGGAACACCTCTCAAGAGGAGGAGTGAGGAGAGGGAACCACCTGTTTTCACTTGTTGCATTCTATTTGACAAGTAGCTGTTGAACGATGCTAGTGCAGGTCCAGAGATGCCATGCCATTTAAGCAGTGTCTAGGAGTATAGCATGGACGATGGTGTCAAAGGCTTTGCTAAGAACCAAAAAGACAGTGCCTGCGACTTGTTTTTTGTCCATGGCCATGAGTCAGTCATTGGTGACTGAGGCTAGGGCTGATGTGGTTCAGTGGGCTGGTCTGAAATCTGACTGGGATGGGGTTATTAAGTTATTTTTGTTGAGATAGCCTCTTATCTGGGCATTTATCAGCTTCTCAAGTATTTTAGATAGTAAGGGAAGGATGGAAATGGGACGGTAGTTATTTAGGTCCATGGGATCGCCTGACTTAAATAAGGGAAGTACCTGGGCAGTTTTCCATAGGTCGGGCATGGTGCTAGAGCAGATGGACATATTAAACAAGTGCAGAATGGGAGCTGTTAGGTACTGCACACCAGCTTTGATGAAGTAAGGGCCTATTCCATCAACATCAGCACCTCTGTTAACATCTAATTGAAATAGGAGGTCTTCAACTTTTTTTAAATGGAAGGGAGTGAAGGAGAAGATACCGTTTGTTGGTGGAGGGCCATGTCTGGTTATATTGGATGCTAGAGTGACTGCTTTTGAAGTATCAAAAGCAAGGCTTGCAGTGGAGAAGTGGGTGTTAAAGCTGTACAGGATGCTAGGTTTATCAGTAAGGGTCTGGCCATTGAGGGATATTTTACCAGGTAATGTGGATGAGGGTTTACTGCCTTCCGCTGCTTTAATGATATGCCACAATTTGCTAGAGTTTCTCTTTGCAAAGTCAAAGGCAGTGAGGAAGTAAGAAGCTTTGGAAGCCCTGATCTGTTTCGTACATTCATTTTGGGAGGCTCTGAAGGCGGCCCAGTCTGCTGTGAGTTTGGTCTTTCTGGCTGTAGCCCAGAGATGATCCTTTGTGTTTAGTGCAGCCTTTAGGTCAGTTGTGAACCAATGGCAGGCAAGTTTCCAGATTCTACATTTTAGTTTCGGGGCATGTTTATAGATGATAGCTTCTAAGGTGTTAAAGAAGGCAGCCGTATCATTGATGTTTGTGGCAAGGTAAAATATGGTCCAGTCTACGTCTATGAGGTTCGTTAAGTAGTAGGATAGATTGAACTTGCGGAAGCCCTTTTTCCAAATGATCCTATTTGCTGAATTGGGTGGTTGCTGTCCTCTGACACAAGCCACAACACAATTGTCACTGACATCATTGTGGAATACTGCTACTCATGAGAATTTATGGGGTCTGTTTGTAAGAATAAGGTCAATCAATGACCCATTTAAAGATGTTTTGGGGTTTGGATGAGTGTACTCAGTTACTAGTTGAGTGAAGCCAGCCTCGTCACAAAAGTCCTTGAGTTGCAGGCTTTTATTGCAGACTTTATGCCAGTTGAGATTAAAATCACCTAGCATGATTATCTCATTCTGTCTTGAGTTAGATGTAGAGCGTTGGTGATTTAGGAGTTCTAAACCCCCAGAAGGTAGGTGATAATAGCCTATTATTGTTAGTTTCCACAGGGGACAGAGATAGGTTAAGCAGAACAGATTTGAATTCTTTTGGGATGGCAGTGGGGGTGATGTCAGAGACAGAAAATTTGTCTTTGACAATGATAGCTACACCTCCTCCCCTGGTTGGCCTATCACTACGAATGATGTTATAGGAGGGAAGGGAGATTGCCGCATCAGGGGTGGCTTTTATAGCCAAGTTTCTGTTAATACAAGGATGTCTGGATCAGTGTGGGAGATCCAGGCCTGGATCAGCTCAGTTTTTTTCAGTAAGCTAAACACATTGATATGCAGACACTTCAAGTCCTTGACATGAGCAAAAGCAGCTGGCGATGTTATGGATTGGAACAGACCAGGGTTTAGCTCAACATTCCCAGCACAGATTAGTAGCAGAAATAATATATTGCTGAGCCATCTACAGAGCAGTTTGATTTTTGAGGATTTATGCCCCCTACATCTGGTGTAGGTAGGTGGCCCATATTTACCAGAATAGAGAAGGGATGAGGGATACAGAGCATAGAATAGCTGTTATGCCTGGAATGATGTGGGATGAGAAGCTGTCATCAGAGCTGCAATAATGAAAGTATGAGTGTTCCATAAAGATGGGAGAGTGTGGAGTGAGTATGAGGGTGGATAATACGTGAAGAGGTAAGGAGCTCAAAATCAGGGCAGGCAGGAGGTGACTGTGTGTTAGGAGGACAGAGTAGATTGGTAGGTATGTGGATGGGGGAGCAATGTGCAGAGAAAGAAAATGCTGGGGAGCGAGAACAAGGCCAGGTAAGGGGTGTGTCTCAGCATTGTGGGATGTCTATTGAGCCTGAAAAGCTTGTGGGAACTAGGAAGTGGGCACTCGTGGCAGGATATGCAAGAAGATATCTTGGTTATAAAGGAATTTTTAGATATAGGGTGTAAGTCACAGCACTATTAGTCGATAGTGGTAATTTAGTGACAAAAGCAAGGGATTTATATTATGGTGTCACTTGGAGGCAGTTGCAGTTGTTTTAGCCTATGATTTAACCTTGGTGCAGAAATTTTGGATAATCCTTTGGAGGTATACCAGAAAGAAAGGTCAACAGGTGAGAAGGTGGGAGTGCTGGCCCTATGGGTGATGACAATAACTTGCAAGGGTGAGGTGGAGGTGAATAGAGATGTCAGAAGTTAAGGAGATAAAATTTGGAGGGGAGAGGTGGAGATGAGTAGAGACATTGATTATTAGGAGGCCAAGGGATCAGCAAAAATGCCATATTATAGGCACTGAACAGGGTCAATGGGTGAGAGAATGTTACTAAGGGCAGAGTTAAGGTGTATTTAATAGAAGCTGGGGTTGGGGACGGTGGGCAGGACAAAATACTTTTTTAAAAATAACTACTACTGTCAGTAATAAGCTGTACTTTAAAAGGAAAATCACGCTGTTGTTGGAGCCAATGGCAGGGTGAGAGGCATAAGATCTGCCAATCGGGGTCTGTGTGGCGCTGCGATGAACCAATCAAAAACTTGGGCTTTAAGCCCAGTTAAGTTCCATACCTGGAGATCGGCTGTGCTGACAGGTGTGGGATGGACAGCGGGCAGTCGGTAGGTCCCCAAACCACGGCTGCTGCCCAGTTGGCTGGAAGCCCGATCAAGGGCTGTGTCCTGGAAGGGAGAAAAGAAGGGGATTATATTAATTATAGGGGAGTGCCGTGGGGCTGGCACCTACGCTAAGCGGTGGAAGGGTCCCAAAAAAAAGAAAAAATAGACGGGAGTGAGTGAGTGAGAAAAAGGGGCTGAGCAGGGAGGGATGGAAGAAAAGAATTTAGCACAAGCGGGTAGCTGGGGGAGGGGTGTCTTGCCTAGATGCCAAGAGTTTAATGGCTAGGTCAAGCGGTGGGAAGGACCAGCTGAATACAAAGCAGAGGAAAAAAGAAAAAAAGAAAACATCTGGTTGATACAGGAGCAAGTTCTGGGTGATACAGATAAGAATTGGAAATTAGAGGGAAATTAGGATGGCGGATGCGGTCTGTAGAGGCAAACGCACGAGAAAGGAATTTTTTAATTGCAGGGATTTACAGGGTAAATACAGACAGTGTAGCATGCAGCATGAACAGGGTTTACAAGGTGGCGATAGGCAGTGAAGCGAGTGGCAGAAACAGAAGGGAAAGAGGGATTTGCCAACACTGACTTTTAAATAACTTAGCTTGGTATTAATGGCTACAGACAAGAACTGTATTGGCTGTATTCCTACAGTAACCAGTTAATAAATCTAAAAGTTAGCATTAAACATACAATCCAGGTACAACAGGAACTAAAACAATTTGTTGCAGTTCTGGAAATTAACTGTGGCTAATGCAGGGGAAAAAATACAATTCACAGCAAGGTAATTTCTTAACAAAATACTAGTTTAGGTAATAGTTACTACTGTCAGAATTAAGATGTACTTTAAAAGGAAAACCACACTGTTGTTGGAGCCTATGGCAGGGTGAGAGGTATAAGACAGTGGCAGCACTCAGCTCCCAAGTTTACACAGCAGCCCAGGACCGCAGCCAGAGGTGACCACAAATGGGATCACTAGAACAGCAATCTAGAAACTTCTCAATTCACAACATGATTACTGGACAGTCTTAATTCTGATAATTCAGGCTGTAGACAGGGAATAATGATAGAATCCACAACACAACCAAGCAATTGTATCTCCTGTAAACAGCATGCATAGCACATGAACAGTACGTCTAATGAGCAATGGCAGAACCAAAGTGAAAGCTACTAAGCCGGAAGGACCCATGGAAGATGCTCAAATTCAATCTCTCAGCCTTACCACAAAAAAATAATCTTTAAACTTTCGAACCTACAGAGTTCTTCATCAGAAAGGTGTTAGTTTCCCTTTCAGATGAAATACTTTTTAGGTTCGAAAGCTTAGTTTTTGTCTGTAAATCTCTGTTGTTCCAGTAAAAGGTATCAAATCATCTGTTTTCTACATTTATTCACAGCCTTCCACCACATCAGAAAATTATTCAGTCTGCAAACCTCACCAGTGAAAACAAGAAATTTTGTTACATGCCTTTCCAGTATAAAACAAGCATTTGTCAATGCCGAATGTTGGTTGTGTTGGTCTGTTGAGCTTGCTCACTGCCCCTCTGCCACTCGCTCAGTCTTTTTCTCCCGGTGCTGCAGGCTGCTGTTTTGTACTGGGCTCCTGCCTGCATTGGCAGCTTTTTCTGCCCACTAAGAAATCCGCAGCTGTCCCGACAGAGCTCCGTTGAGGTGGCTCACTCCCCCCCCCCACACTCACTTATTCTGTTTCTCTGTTGGTGGCTTTTTCTGCCCACAAAGAAATCTGCAGCAGTCCTGACAGAGCTCGTTGAGGTGGCTCACCCCCCACACTCACTTATTCTGTTTCTCTGTTGGTGGCTTTTTCTGCCCACAAAGAAATCTGCAGCAGTCCTGACACAGGTCTGTTGAGCCTGCTCACTCCCCCTGTCTCAGTCACTCATTCCATTTCTGCCAGCGCTGTAGGCTGGCCTTTTGTAGTGGGCTAGTGCCTGCGTTGCTGCCTTTTTCTGCCAACAAAGAAATCAGCAGCAATCATGATTGAGCTCCATTGAGCTCGCTCACTCCTCCCATTTCTCACTGTCTCTCTGCCACTCGCTCATTGTGTTTCTCCTGGCGCTGCAGGCTGCCCTTTTGTACTGAGCTCCTGCCTGCGTTGGCACCTTTTTATGCCCACAAAGAAATCCGCAGCTGTCCTGACAGAGCTCCACTGAGGTTGCTCATTCCCCCTGTGTAACTCACTCAATTTGTTTTTCCTGATGCTTCAGGCTGCCCTTTAGTACTGGGCTACTGTCTCTGTTGGCACCTTTTTCTGCCCACAAAGAAATCTGCAGCTGTCCCAACAAAGTTCCGTTGAGCTCACTCACTACTCTTCTCTCACTCGCTCATTCCATTTCTGCTGGCGCTGTGTGTTGCCCTTTTCTACTGGGCTCCTGCCTGCGTTGCCGCATTCTTCTGCCCACAAAGAAATTTGCAGCAGTTACAATAAAGCTCCGTTGAGCTCACTCCCCCTCTGTCACTCGCTCATTCTGGTTTTCCCACCACTGCAGGCTGCCCTTTTGTACTAGGGCCCTGCGTGCATTGCTGTCCTTTTCTGCCCACAAACAAATCTGCAGCAGTACCAACAGAGCTCTGTTGAGCTCACACATTCCTCCTCCCTCACTTGCTCATTCTGTGCCTCCTGCTGCTGCAGGCTGCCCTTGTGTACTGGGCTCCAGCCTGCATTGGTGGCTTTTTCTGGCCACAAAGAAATCTGAAGCAGTCCCAACACAGCTCCATTGAGCTCGCTCACTCCCCCGCTCTCACTCACTCATTCCATTTCTGCCGGCGCTGCAAGCTGGCCTTTTGTACTGGGCTCCTGCCTGTGTTGCCACCTTTTTCTGCCCACAAAGAAATCTGCTGCAGTCACAATAGAGCTCCATTGAGTTCACTCACTACTGCTGTGTCACTGGCTCGTTCTATTTCTCTTGGCACTGCAGGCTTCGCTTTTGTACGGGGCTCCTGGCTGCACTGGCACCTTTGTCTGTCCACAAAGAGATCCGCAGCTGTCCCGGCAGAGCTCCGTTAAGGTCACTCAGTCTTTCTCTCTCACGCGCTCATTCTGTTTGTCCTGGTGCTGCAAGCTGCCCTTTTGTGCGGGGCTCCTGCCTGCACTGGCGCCTTTTTCTGCCCACAAAGAAATCCACAACAGTCCTGATAGAGCTCCATTGAGCTCACTCAGTCCCCCTGTCTCACTCGCTCGTACTGTTTCTCCCACCGCAGCAGGCTGCCCTTTTGTACTAGGCTCCTGCCTGCACTGACACCTTTTTCTGCCCACAAAGAAATCCGCAGCAGTCCTGACAGCGCTCCGACAAGTTCCCTCACTCCCCCTCCCTCACTCACTCTCCCGTTCTGTTTCTCCTAGTGCTGCAGGCTGCCCTTTTGTGCTGGGCTCTTGCATTGGGGCCTTTTCCTGCCCACAAACAAATCCGCAGCAGTCCTGACAGAGCTCAGTTGAGCTCGGTCACTCCTCCCTCTCACTCGCTCGATCTTAATCTGTCCCAAACACTGATTTCCCACAGTGACCATGCTATTCTCCGGCAGGAGTGCAAAAACATATTTTAGCCAGGATGTGGAAAAGGACAGCTGTACTGTTCATAAGGAGGTGTGAAAAAATGCAACTGTTGAAAATGTGGCATGAAAATATTACAAATTTGCGAAGTTACAAGGGTGCGTGGAAACAGTTCAATGCATGCTTGTAACACAATCATGTTATGGGGTTTGTCACCAAATTTTCAACATAGAGATTTTAGGACCTCTGCTCATGAACACTGCCACTGTCATTGTTTTAATGTGTCTCGAACACTGATTTCCCACAGTGACCACGTTATTGTGCGCCAGAACTGTCAAAACACATTTCGGTCAGGATGTGAAAAATGACAGCTATACTGCTTGTAAGGAGGTGTGAAAAAATGCCACTGTTGAAAATCTGGCATGACAATATTACAAATCTGCAAAGTTATAAGGGTGCATGGAAAGTGCGCAACGCACACTTGTAACACAGTCATTTGATGGGCTATCATCACCAAATTTTCAACATAGGCATTTTAGGACCTCTGCTCATGAACAGTATCACTGTGATTTTCTTAATCTGTCTCGAACAGTGATTTCCCACAATGACCGCCATATTCTGTGACCGAAGTGTGAAAACACATTTCAGCCAGAATGGGAAAAATGAGAGCTGTACTGTTCTTAAGTAGGTGTGGGAAAATGGCAATGTTGAAAATCTGGAGTGAAAATATTACAAATTTGCGGAGTTACGAGCGTGTGTGCAAACTGTGCAACACATGCTCGTAACACAGTCATTTTATGGAGTATCGTTACCAAATTTTCAACCTAGGCATTTTAGGTCTTATACTCATAAACAGTGTCACTGTCATTTTCTTAATCTGTCCTGAACACTGATTTCCCACAGCGACTATGCTATTCTGTGCCGGAAGTGCGAAAACACATTTCAGCCAGTATGTGAACAATGACAGCTGTACTGTTGACAAGGAGGTATGAAAAAATGTCAGTGTTGAAAATCTGGCATGAAAATATTACAAATTCACAAATTTACAAGCGTGCGTAGCAAGTACGCAACGCATGCTCGTAAAACAGTTATTTGTTGGAGTTTTTCCACCAAATGTGCAACATAGGCTTTTTGAGAGCCCACCTCATGAACACTGGCACTGTCATTTCACTAATCAGCCCCTAAAGGTGATTCTGCGCAGTGACTGCGAAATCATCTTCCGGGGCTGATTAACACCATGACAGTTCGAGAATTCATGAGGAGGGGTCCCAAATCCCCCATGTTGAAAATTTGGTGCCAAAATTCTAAAAATGACTGAGATATGCATTAAAGTTGGAAAAGCCTATTTATTCCATTATACAGCATACTGGCATTTCCTCAGTTCGGGTTGGCTTTGAAGAGTGCAGACTGTTCCCGGTCCACCGAAGATTATCGCTCGGACTCCAGAGGTGAGTATGGGGTGAGGGGTGTGGGGAGGCAGGGTGCGGAGGGTGGGCACAGGTTGGGTGGGGGCAGGGAGACCGCCGAGGACTGTTTCCTTTTTATGGGGTAAAAAAAAGACATCGCGGACTGTTTTTACTTTGATCGATGTGCATGCTGGGGTGGGCTCCCAGCATGCCACCGGAGGCTTTCTTTTGGGGGCAGCAGTAGTCGATGGGGTATTGGGCACCGCCGGCACACAACAAAAGGGGGGGGTACCATTATGCTGACGGGGATTGGGCACCCCATCGGCAGACAATTAAAGCGAGGAGGGGGGTTTACGTAATGCCGACAGGGAGTGGGCTACCCCATTGGCAACACAAACACTCCGGCATTTAAGCCTATGGGGATTGGGGCCCCTGTCATCAAGTAAATATGGTGGCGGGGTGGATATTGTTTGTGAACATGGCGGCAAGCCGCTGCCATGTTCACAAACAATATCAGTATGTGAAGATCCTGCCCTGCAATGACGGGTCGCTCCCTCATTGCAGCGAATGGCTTATGCTGCAACGACGAGGCAGCCCCTGATTGCAGTGGCTGATTTTTTACAAGGTTGTGGTACGCTGGCTGAACTGGTGTCAGAAGCAGCATGCCACAGCATTGGGGGATACTGGACAAGCCTTTAAAGGCTGTGGGGATATTGGCCATAACAGTGCCATGCCTCCACAACCCGCTTGTGGAAAAAGCTGCCACAACATGTTTCTTGCACATGCGTGCAATCAACATAAAAAGAGATGGAAACCAAACCTCACTGCAGTGTGCTATGATTCAGCATTCAGCAACCCTGGAGAAAAGGACCAAAATATAAAGGCACCAAAATAAATAAATAAATAAGATTACACATTTGTCAACTTTTTTGCAAAACCTGAAACACACAGTTTTTATAGCAATGTTTTTTAAATGTTGATGCCTGTTTTACTTGCAAAAACTATTGCACATGGACTCCAACCTTTGAAGAATCAGATTCTATAAGCTTGCTGACAGGGCAAACTGGAATCTGAGTTCTGGAGATGACATCATCAGCACTCTTTACTGAAACCAGCTGTTTTTGAACAGACAGTGCATTTAGGGTTGTAAAATGACTTTAACTTTTAAACAAAGTAACTAAGAGATCTCTTTATGTTGGCGCACGTGCACAGCCAACATCTTGCGGTAGTGCAGATTTGGCGGCTCGGTCACTGTTGGGCGAATGCAGGGCACGCACCAGTAGGTGCATCCCACATTCCCAAATCAGCCAGCAGCAGGGGCTGACACCCTGCCTAGCTAATGAGGCCAAGACACCACAGAAAAACTGCGCTGCAATGAGAGTGAAGCTCTCATGCAGCGTGACCTCAACATGCCTCCCTCTACGTGCAGGCAACATGACAGCAGTGACTGCCGCTGTTGCCTGTCAACCCCCCACCTTAATTGTGTGCCGACTGGGTGCCCAATCCCCCTCAGCATCATGCACCCCCAACAGTTTTTCTCTGCCGATGGGGGCCCAATCTCCATCGGCATGTATCCCTCCCTCACCTTAAATTTAGTCAACGGGGGAGCCCACTCCTCATCAACATAATGTGTCCCTTCCCCGTTTTTTGCTTGCCAAGGGGGTGCCCAATCCCCCTCGGCTCCTGCAGCCCCCCTTTCCTTGTTTGCTGACGGGGGTGCCCAATCCTCTGTCAGCCAAAGCACCCACCCACACACACTCAGATGGCACACCGGAAGCCCACCCCAGCATGCCAAAGCACTTATTAGAATGAAAACGGTCCCCAATGTCTTTTTTTTTATCTATAAAGCAAAAACGGTCCCTTGTAGTCTTCCAGCCCCCTTCTATAACCTGTACCCACCCACTGCGCACCCTGCCTTCCCACACCCTCCCACCCCATACTTACCTCCGGAGTCTGGCGCAATGATCTTCAGTGGACCGGGAACACGTCTGCACTCTTCAAAGCCGACCGAGAACTGAGGAAATGCTGGTAAGCTGTATAATGGAATAAATAGGGTTTTTCAACTTTAATGCATATCTCGGGCATTTTTGGGAATTTTTACACCAAATTTTCAACTTGGGGTTTTTGGGACCCCTCCTCATGAATTCTTTCACTGTCATATCGTTAATCGGTCCCAAAAGGTGATTTCACAGTCACTGCATGGAATCACCTTTCAGGACCCATTAACAAGATGACAGTGCCACTGATCATGAGGCGGGCTCTGAAAAAGCCTATGTTGCAAATTTGGTGGAATAAATCCAAAAAATGACTGTTTTACGAGCGTGCATTGCGCAGCTGCTACGCAGGCTCATAACTTCGCAAATTCACAATATTTTCATGCCAGATTTTCAACACTGTCATTTTTGTACACCTCCTTGTGAACAGTACAGCTGTCATTTTTCACATCCTGGCCGAAATGTGTTTCTGCACTTCCGGCGCACAATAGCGCTGTCGCTGTAGGAAATCAGTGTTTGGGCCAGATTATGAAAATGACAGTGACACTGTTGGTGAGCAGAAGTCCTAAAATGCCTATGTTGAAAATTTGGTGACGATATTCCGTAAAATGACTGTGTTACGAGCGTGCATTGGCAGATTGCACACATGCACGTAATGTCATGCATTTGTAATATTTTCACACTGGATTTTCACCATTGGCATTTTTCCACACCTCTTGATGAACAGTACAGCTGTCATTTCACATATCCTGCCCAAAATGTGTTTTCACATGACTGGCGCAGGATAGCATGGTCGCTGTTCGAAATCACTTTTTGGGACAGTTTGAGGAAATAACAGTGACACAGTACATGAGCAGAGGTGCTAAAATGCCTATGTTGAAAATCTGTTTCCAAACATCCATAAAATTACTGTGTTACAAGGGTGCATTGCGCATTTCCCACACACCATTGTAACTTCGCAAATTTGCATATTTACATGCCACATTTTCAACACTGGCATTTTTTTACACCTTCTTATGAACTGTACAGCTGTCATTTTTCACATCCTGCCCAAAATGTTTTTCCACGCTGCACTACCAAAGCCAATACCAGCGCAACAACATTCGGCATTGACAAATGCTTGTTTTTGGCATGAGGCTGCTTGGGGCTATGCTGATCCAAATTCTAAAATGTATTGATGCTATAAATTTGGACTGTAGTCCCTCTTTAAAGCAAAAGATGTTGGTGAAAACACCGACTGGCACAAATGTGGACACAACACAGAAACTTACATAAAAACATCAGGAGTTTTTTTGTTTTGTGGGAGGCTCCAACCCCACCCCCCGATGTGGTGGCTTCACACCAGACACCCCCTGGAATTAATATAATCAACTTTGAGGGGGGGTGTGAACCTCAGTAATGGGGAGAAACTCAGGAGGGGGAAATGTCTTTGTGAAAAAAAAAAAAAAATCAACTTCAGTTCAGAGAGACAGGGAACCAAACCCTGGTCCCAAAATCTCCTCTGTTCCAAATGTGAGTGCCTCAGCCACTCCACCACAGGAGTGGCTCAACCATGTACCACATCTACTACTCTTTTATCCTTTCCCCATCTGCACATACAGTGACAGGGGTAACCATAATTTCGTAACGCTGTTATACCCCTCACTGTAAATGCTCATGAGATTCCAGTCACGACATTATTGCAGCAAAGTTATGGAAGCGATGTCATAACAGGATACCAAATACAGTTGCTTTCTTGTCTTAGCTTCTGCTGTAAATTCAAAATCAATCTAAAATTCTAAAATTACTGTTGTTTGAAGCTAATAAGAATACAGAAAGCAGATAATGCTGTTCTGCTAAACTATGCAAATTATGATAGTGAGCCCAGCTGACATGTAACTCATGCTCAGCTTAGAAAAAAACACGTTTATGGCTGAACAACTTGTTCTCAGCCTAAAGGACACTGAGCTTGGTGAACGCATCCAATTAATGTTTAATGGTTTAAATATTTAAATGAGTTGCATGCTTAGCTGTCTGATTGCTCAACTGGCCATGCTCAGCTAAAGCTACCATTTCAGCCAAGTCCTAATTATCACCTAGTTTGCTGGCAGTTCATTATCAGCTCTACATTTTCATATTGATATTCAGCTACATTTACATTTATTGTAAGTCACATGACCTCCTTTTTCTTAAGGCCCTCTGAGCTGTAAAAATGGATCATACTAGGACCCTTACTGAAAAATAGATTTTGCACCTCAGTTAGACTGTCCTGGTGTAAATTAACTGCAAAATGAATGAGTAGTTGAGCAATAGGAAGTCACAACATTGGCCTTCTGGGACTTACAACCATGTGGGTGTCCATAAAAAGCAGAACTGTGCTGCATGGATAGGGACTGTGAAGAAGGGGTCAGGGATCTGAAGAGTGACTTGCATAACTGGAAAGGTGGCCCAAACTCTGGCAGTTGATGTTCAGTGCAAAAACGTGAAAGGGATGCACACTGCTAAGAAGAACCCATGCACTGAATACTGGATGGGAGGGATTTAGTTAGCGACAGTGTCACATGAAAGGGATCTGAGGGACATCATCAGCAACAGTCTCCAAACCTCTGGTCAGTATACCAGGCATATATCAAGGTAAATAGGATGCTGGGATGTAAGGGAGGGGATTCAATAGCAGGGGGAGGGAGGTGATATTGCCCCAGTACAGGCCCCTGGTGAGCCCTCCCTGGAATACTGTGCTCAGTTCTGGAGCTTGCATTTGAGGAAGGACAGGACCTGCTACACAATGTTCGAGATGCAGGATCACTAAAATGATCCAGGGTCAGCAGAAAAGATCATACAAGGAGCTGCTGACAGACCTGAACATGTACACGCTGGAGGACATGAGACAGAGAGGAGATAAGATCAACACTTACAAGTGCCTGAAGGGGATAAACAATGTTGAAAGTGTGGACATGTTCACCAGGAATAGTACCACAGTGATGAGAGGGCTTGGGTGGAGACTAGTTGGGGGGGAAATTTAAGAGAAACATCAGGAAGATCTTTACCAAAAGGGAGGTGGAACAACTGAATAGACTGCCAAAGGATGTGGTGGTGGTGGCTGGGTCTAAAAATGGTTTCATGTTTGGTGTGACAGGTACAGAGGGCTTGTGGTACTGAAGGAGGGGTGTAGGGAGTGAGGTAGTGGGCAAAGTGTATTCTCATTGCTGATTGGCTAAAAGCACCAATCAGCCAGTCTGGTATGAGACAACAGAGAATGGGAAATAAGTAGTCCTAGTTTCCGTTGTCTCCTCTTGTTCTAATAGTAATGAGCCAGTAGAATTTTGCAAAAGGCTACTTTTCTTGCTTAGTGAGTGAGAGACGCCCCCCCCAACCCTACTTCAACTGGCACAAATTCAAGTTCATTCACTTGCCACATAAGAGTCTGAAAGCTGCCTTTCTGTTTTTTTTTTTTTTTTTTACAGCAGTACGACTCATTGGGAAAACTGCCTTCACTGAAAGCAGTCACATTGCTTGTTACAGCGATTGTGCCTGACGGAGTTGATCCTCTGTTTTTACCACGAGTAACAGAATTACTGATAACCGTACAACAACCAGAAACTCTCAAAAAAATGTAAAAATAAAATTAAAAAACACAAAATGGCACACATGTTTCACTGTAGAAGGTTTGAGGGTATTTACAAACATAGAAACATAGACTTTGATGGCAGATAAGGACTGATTGGCCCACCCAGTCTGCCCATTGCCCTACCTATTGGATAAGCTGCAGATTCTAGTTAACCAACAGCCTACTTCCTCCTACCCTCCACTATAATTGCCTTATGTCTGTCCCATGCATTCTTGAATTCCCACACTGTTTTTGACCCCACGACCTCCACAGGGAGGCTGTTACATGCGTCCACCACTCTCCATGAAAAATACTTCTTCATGTTGCCCTTAAGCCCCCATTATCTTCAAATTGTGCTCCCTGTTCTTGCACATCTCTTTTCTGAGAGATGCTACCCTCTTGGACTTTGTTGATTCCCTTGAGATACTTGAAAGTTTCTATCATGTCCCCCATCTCCTCCTTTTCTCGAGGGTATGCATACAGTATCAAGCTTCTTTCGTCTCTCTTTGTATGGTTTCTGGTGCAGACCATGCACCATTTAGTTGTCTTCCTCTGGACTGCCTCCATCCTGTGTATGTCCTTGCAGAGATGGGGTGTCCAGAACTGCACAAAGTATTCCAGATGGGGTCTCACAAACTGTCTGTAGATAGGGATGACAACTTATTGTTTTCTACTGATGATGCCTATAACTTTGCATCCCAGTATCCCCCCAGCAATCCTTACTGTCTTCTCTCAATGCCTGCCTACCTTTAGGTTGTCTGATATGACTACCCCCAGGTCCCTTTCCATTTTTGTTGTTGTTAGTATCCCCCCCCCCATTGTTTACTCTTCCCCTAGGTTTTTGTTTCCCAGATGCATTACTTTGCACTTCTTTGCATTCTTTGCATTGAATCTAAGCTGCCATACTTTTGACCATTCCTCCAACCTTGCCAAGTCCTTTCTCATCCTTTTAACCCCCCTTATGTATCAACCCTGTTGCAGATCTTTGTGTCATCTGCAAAGAGGCATACTTTTCCTTCCAGTCCCTCTGCAATGTCACTTCTGAAGACATTAAAGAGGACCGGCCCCAGTACTGGATCCTGTGGTACCCCGTTAGTAACCCCCTTTCTTCGGCATGGATTCTGCTTACTATTACCTTCTGTGTCCTGTTGTCCAGCCAATTTTTTACTGAGGCTACCATCCTGGGACCCACTCCCAGGCTGGCTAATGTGTTTATTAATCTTTTGTGTGGGACTGTGTCAAATGCCTTGCTAAAGTCTTGGTAGGCCCTGTCCACAGCTCCTCCCTGGTCTACTGCTTTGGTCACCCAGTCAAAGAAATCTATTAGATTTATTTATTTATTTAAATGTTTTACCAGAAAGGCATACTGAGCAGACTACTGCTCGATTCTGACACGGGGTCATAATGTTGCATGGTAAAATGCCGTGCGGCACAAGTGCGTTGGGTGGTGTCAGGATATTTTCTTTTCTGTGGGGGGCTCCACCCCCACCACACAACCCATTACGGGTGCTGTGCCCTCTGGACCCACCCCCACTTAGGATTCTAACTCAAGGGGGGGTCCAACTTGGAGAGCACACAGGTCCGGGTTACGCCATAATGCCGTACGCTATTAAGCGTATGACATTATGACCAGGTATGCTCTATTCCGGATGCATCCTGGGAAGACAGGTAAAGGGATGGCAACATAATAAGGATAACACATCATAAACTCAAAAAGCCATATACAGAGATCAAGGGAATATACAGTATACAAAACACATGAGAAGCAAATTGAACTATGTTACAGCGGCAATGTCGCGGGCACAATAAAAGAGAACTGAACATTGCAGGAATAAAATAGGCAAAAATAGACAAACCTGACATATTCACAGGAGAATATGTTAGGCAAACTTGATATAGCCTCAGGAGTAACAGCAGCTAGACCAAGGCACTCTAGCTGGTGGAGGAGAAGTGTGCTTTGAGGAGGAAACTGAAGTGCCAGCGGGGGGGCCAGTCCGAATGGACTCAGGGAGGAAATTCCATAATTTAGGCAGGCAATGTCTGAAAGCTGTCTGGCCTACTGTGGTGGTCATTAGAGGAACAGTGAGTAGTCAGGAGTCGATGTTCCTGAGGGAGTACACCGGGAGGGCAGGGACTGATAATGCAGAAGTGAGATATTGCAGGAGGGTTTGGGCCCAGAATTTGGCCATGTAGATAGCGCTTTGGGAGAGCCACTGGTCTTGCAGCGATGGGAGGACCAGTGACCAGTAGAGGACATAATGATGGGTGGAGGGCTGACAGTCAAGGGCAGAATGACAAAAGGAATGATAGAGGGTGTCCAGTCTGGCTAGGGTGGACTTTGAGGCAGCGCTGTAGACTACATCCCCAAAGTCGAAGATAAGGAGTATCATTTTAAGTACAATTGCGCGAAGGGTCGGCAGGGGGATGCATTCTCAGTCGCGGTACAAGGCACCCAGCTTGGAGTGAAGCTTTTTGTGGATTGCATTAATATGTACAGAGAAATCAAGATTCTGGTCAAGTCAGACCCCAAGATATCTGAAGGAGGAGCAGTCCTCCAGCAAAATCTCATCCAGTGTGTGGAAAGTGGGAGTGAAAGGGAGCTGTGAAAGTCTCTGCCTAGTGCCAAAGGTCATGGAGACAGTTTTCCTGGCATGGAGAAAGAGCTGATTAGAGTGAAACCAGAGCTTGACATTCTTGAAGTCCTGCTGCAGCCTGGTCGCAACATCAGTGTATGAGGGGCTGTAAGTATACAGTACTGAATCATTTGCATTCATATGGATGGATGTGTGTGGGCAGGCAGTGGGTAGATCATTCAAGAAGATAGAGAACAGTAGGGGGCCAAGGACCAAGCTTTGGGGAACACCAGAGGAAACAGGGAGGGAGGTAGAAGTGGAGTTGCGAATTCTAACAGATTGGGATCTGCCTTCCAGATATGAGTGGAACTAGCTGGTGGCTGCGCTAGAGGGTCCTGTGAGAGAGAGGGCTTGGAAAGGAGGAGGAGGTGAGAAACAGTGTCAAATGCCTTTGCCAGGTCAACAAAAATGGCTGAGGTAATGTGGCCCTTAGCCATACCTGTGAAGATGAAGTCAGTCAGTCAAAGAAAAGAGGAGGAGGTGGAGTGGGACTTCCTAAACCCAGACTGACAAGGTATAAAGAAGGATGAGGGGTCCAGAAAAGCTGAGAGTTGAGTCAGGACAAGGCATTCCTGGAGCTTTGCCAGGTTAGGGAGTAGAAAGATAGGGTGGTAGTTCCCAGCAGCAGAGGGGTCACCGTTTTAAGGGAAAGGGATTACCGTGGCATGCTTCCATTCTGAAGGGATAGAGGCAAGAGAGGAGAGGTTATATAGTGAAGACAGAGGGGTGGTGATGGCAGGGGCTGACAGATATAACATTTTGGAGTCCAGGCCTGAGGGGCACTTGCATTCAGTGGGATTTAGGGTGAGCAGTGCGTTGTAGACTTCAGCTGGGGAGACCTGGTGGAAAGTGAAGGGAGGGGCAGAAGGAGAGTCTAAAACAGGGTAGGTGGAAGAAGGGGGGGCATGTGGGACAGGGTGGAGAGTGGACAACAGTGATGATGTGCAGCTTGTGGAGAAGGTGTTAAATTCTGTAGCCGCTTCTTGCAGGTTGGTGACGGTGGAGTCGCCTGCATTTAGGACCAGGGTGGGGGGCTGCGTTGGAGGAGAGAATAATGATTTAGCCACCTTCCAAAATTTAGCTGGGTGATTTAAGTTGATGCGGAAGGAGTCTTTGAAATGGCTGGCTTTTGCCCAGTGTATTTGTCTTGTACAGGCATTGCATAGGGCCCTATACCTTTGATGAAATACAGGTGAGCCATAACACTTGAAGGCCTTCCATTCCTGATCCCTGGCTCTAAGAAGGGCCATGATGTCCACTGATATCCATTGCAGGTGGGATCCCCACAATTCGATTTCCTGGAGTGGGACAAAAAGATTCCAGACTGCGAGAAACCTGGTTTTAAAGTACTCCAGGGCTGAGCCAATACAGGTAGCCTGGGGGATGTAGGACCAGTCAGTGTTTACCAGGGCATGTTGGAGTACTGCAAGGTCAAGGGATTTATAGGATCCGGTGAGTAGAGTCCTGGGGGTAGTGCCTTGGGCCTAAATATTTTCCTGACTAAGTAGATCATGTGATGATCACTTAAAGAATCTGGTAAGAGGCCAACAGCGAGTATTTGATGTGGATGAGAGGTGAGGGACCAGTCCAGTAGAAAATGGTTCGGAAATTTGGGGTTGAAGCATGTCTGTGTCTGACATGACCTTCCTGCTGTGAATCCATGCTGCCTTGAGTCCTGTGCCCTTCTGACCTCTAGGTACTCAACTATTCTTTCTTTCAGAAGTGATTCCATCATTTTCCCTACCACTGAGGTCAAACTAACAGGTCTGTAGTTTCCTACTTCTACCTTGCTCCCACTTTTGTGAAGGGGAATCACATCCGCCATCCTCCAATCCTCAGGTATCACTCCCTCCTCCCATGATTTGTTAAAAAAACTATTCAGTGGTGTCACTAGTTCTCCCCTTAGTTCTTTTAGAATTCTGGGGTGAATAAAGTCAGTCCCCATTGCCTTGTCCATCTTGAGTTTTAGGAATTCTTTCAGGACCCTTTCTACTGTGAATGGACTGGTATCGATCGCCTCTATCCAGAGTGTTTATATTGTTTGGTTTAGGTATGTCACCCTCCTTTTCTTTTGTGAATACTGAACAAAAATATTCATCCAGTATCTCTACCTTTTCACTGTCACCCTCTGCCCACCCTCCTCCCCTTTATTAAGCCTCACTATCCCTCCCATGGTCTCTTTTCACTCACTAATGTACTATAAAAGGTTTTATCCCCCTTCTTTACTGAGTTGGCTATCTTTTCCTCGGTTTGAACCTTTGCTATTCTGACTGCCTTCCCAGCTTCCTTCTGCTTTAACTGGTACAGTTCTCAGTCTTGCTCCTCCTATGATTCTTTATACTTTCTGAATGCCATCTTTTCCTCCCTAACCTTCCCCGCTACCTCTTTTGAGAACCATAGTGTTTTTTTCCCTTCATTTTGTTTTGTAAATTTGCTTCACACAAAGGATTGTTGCCTCTGTGATGGCAGTTTAGATTTTGTCCCATTGTTCCTCCACCCCTCTTTCCTACCCTTTTGCTAGCGTGTTCCTTAGGCACTCTCCCATTCTGCCAAAGTCAGCCCTTCAAAAGTCCAGTACCCTTGCTTTTGTATGGCTTGACTCAATGGCAGTGTTTATTGTGAACCACACTGTTTAGTGGTCGCTTGTTCCCAGATGGCTACCCACTAATACATTTGAGATCCTCTCACTGTCCCTGTTTGAGAGTACCAGATCTAAGACTGCTCCCTCCCGAGTAGGTTCCAGCACTAGCTGCCTGCAGCATGCCCCCTGTTGGGCATCCAGAATGACTCTGCACTTGGATGTGGCTGCAGCAAAGGTGCTCCAGTTAATATCTGGCATATTCAGGACCCCAATAAACAATATCTCCCCTTTTTCTAACATTCTAAGAATGCCTCCTATCAATTCTTTATCCATTTCCTCCCCCGAGATGGAGGTCTGTATACAACCCCTGGGCGGATTGTGGTGCCATTTCCCGTCTCCAAGGTGACCCACACTGCCTCCTCTCCTCCCTTTTTATCCTTTAGTTTGACTGCTTTGATCCCTTCCCTTATGTAGAGAGCTTCTCCTCCTCCTCCTCCTCTTTTACCCTCCCTGTCCCTCCTGTAGATTGTGTACCCCAGAATGTTGACATTCCAGTCATAGTTCTCTGTGAACCAGGTTTCTGTGACTGCCACAATATCCAGGCATCCCTCTTCCATTAAGGCCACTAGTTCAGGAGACATGTTACCCAGACTATGGGCATTGGTACTCATCACCCTCCATTTTTTGATGGTCTTACTCCTTTTAGCCCTATTCCTGTACTTACTGCCTTTGCCTTTTTCTCCATTTACCCCTGCCCTGCCCCTTATTGATCTCTCTATATTTGTGTTAACCTTAAACCTATCACCTAGGATCCTGGTTCCCCTCCAGATGTAGACAATCATGCTAATATAAGCCTGTATCCCTCCAGATGGATCCCCAGTCCCCAAAGAAACCAAAACCCTGTGCTCTGCACCAGTTTTTCAACCATTCATTGAATCCCAGGATGTGGAGTACCCTAGCCTCATCCATGCCATAGACAGGCAGCACCTTCAAGAAGGTTACAGTGCGTGCTACTTCTCTAAGACCCCTCCCCAACTCCACAAACCCCTCCTGCACAGCTCTGATCCCAATCCCAGCTAGGTCATGTGTCCCTTGGTGAACAATGACATCCAGCTCCCTCTCCAGTGCAGCTGCTCCCATGATCCTGAGTATTCGCTTCCTGTCTCTCCATGCCATGGCACCAGGCAGGCATCTTACTGCCCTCCCTCTCCTCTCTCTCTCCCCCAGTTCTAACCCCCTCATGTTTGAGTCCCCCACCACTAGTTGTTTCTTTCCCCTGTGGGATCCTATGCAACCCTCCTGTGGGTCTCCTTTGTGGAGATCCCAGTATCCTCCTTGGTCTCCACTGTGGGTGCCTCCATAGAGGAACAACGCTCCTCCAGAAAGGCATATAAATGTCTGCTAAGTAACCGGTGGTGCACTGTACTGTGACAAGCAGGCAGCACGTCTCCATCTGCAGTACAGGACTTGTGAAAAGTATCATTACTTTGTTATTGAGTGAGCTCCATGCAGTACCACAAATTACTCCATTGCAGTTAGTGTGCCCTCTCCCCCCAGTCACGCTTACAAAACTTTCTTCTTCATATGTGCAATTTTTAAACAGTACCTTGTTTGCATAACTGAAGCTGCCATTCCTCACACATCGTGCCATGCCCAAATCAATCAACATGATGTCCACTAACTGCAGTGTACAGTCCCAACTGCAGCTCAAGACCTACCCCACAAGCTGTCATGTTCCCAATCACCACCTCAATTAAAAAAAAAAAATCATTAACTAAAAGAAAACAAATTAAGAAACTTGCTTGTTTCTCTGGCGTTATTTGGAGTGTGAGCTCACTCCTGCTGTAACAGCAACTCATAGACAGGTGGGAAAATGCTGTAAGGGGTTTAAAAAAAAAAAACGATTAGGGTTTTGGAACCAGCAAACCGATACAGTCTAACCTTGTTAAACACAGCACTGTAAAACGGATCACAGATGTATGTGAGGGCTCGATTTGCGAAGAAACTGATGGGGGTGGGGTGCTGTTAAACACAAGGGCTGAGACAATCAAGTAAAAAAGAAACAGCTGTTCAACACTGCAGTGCACTCTACTGGCAGGTATACCAGTAGAGGGACTACTTTACAGAAAAACTACCTTAAAATAGATTTGACTCATTTTATTTATTTATTTTTTAATTTTTTAACTCTTATATAAAAATGTAACATACAGTATAACCCATTTTCTAAGCACAATAATACCCTCCAGGTGGGTAGTATTGGGCTATACCAGACCTTCCAGGGGCTATAAGGCCCTCCACCTGTGGTGTCAGGCCTCAATATGCCCCTGGGTGGTCCAGTATAGCACAGTACCACTCACCCTGGAAGGTATTATTGCTTATGTAGAGGGGAGGCGGCTGGGGAAGTTTGATAGAATTCAGAGTAAGAATCCTATTTGACAGTATGCCTTTGGGGAATAGGTAAGAAAACTGGGCAGACTGGATGGATGTTAAGTCTTTTTCTGCTGTTATTTTCTATGTTTCCAGCTTGTCATCTCTTCCAGAAAGACAAGCAGCACTTTGTAACCATGGTAAACAAATGCATTTTGCAACTAGCCTTTAGTCAGAACGTTGGATGACAGAAAAAAAGGTTCCAGGGCAGCTCTGGGTGTGCGCACTGTAGCTCCACAGACTTTGGATCAGGATTCTGTGCATTTAACAAACCTGGTGCCATGGGCTGAAGATGAAGGCACCAGCCAAAGGCACAGTGCTGCTACAATTGGCCAGAAACTGACCGGGGTCCTCTGCTGAAGAGTTGTGTGGCATGCTGCCCAGCGTTTGACCTGAATATACTTTCCATATAGCACTGTGCCAGATGACTGGATTACAGCAAATAAAAAAAATAAAACTGAGGCTTAAACCTCAGGTTCAGGCAATATGCAGTGCTGATGCAGACTACTAGAAAATCAAGAAATGTGGCCTCTGATTTCATACCATTAGCTGAATCAGGTGACTCACAATAGGTCAGCTCTGGCTGGCAGCATATTGAATCCAGCTGTGTATATCAGTTGGGAAATTAATGCCTACAACATTATCTCACTGCTTGGAAGTCCCAGTTCAGTGCACAGCCCACCGGTGATGCTTGGCCTTTCCTCCACAGCCCTGCTGTTTAAGTCAGTGGATTAATGGCTAGATCCTGACCTCACTGCTAGACTGCCCAGTCTGTTGGCTGTCACAGGAACCAAACTAGGAAGCCAGCTGTGAAGGTTTGTAAAATTACTGCCTACTGTATTATGTCATGGCTGGACAGTCTAAGTGCTCACGCTCTATCTGTGATGCCAGTATGGAACTGGGGCCCAGCTGTGGAGGCTATTAGATTTCTACCTAGTATGTATTTTGTCATAGGACGATCCAAACTCAGAACTCCACATCCTAGCTGCAACATACTCATTCAATCAGTCAATCAATCAATTATTCAAAAAATGTACATGTCTTTTGCTATTACATTTGCCAGTATTTTGCTGGAGAGCGCAAGGAATGCTTGGATGCATTAGGAGGGGAGCTAGACCAGGTTATGGGAGATGACCTCCCTGCCATACAAAGCATTGGTTAGAACTCACCTTGTGTAGTCTATCCTATATGGGCCACCATAGCACAGAAAGAACACTGGGCTCTACAAGGAATGATTGGACACACTAAAATTATATAACCTAGCTAGGTTTTTAAATAATAAAGGGGATAGACAGAATGGAGTACACAGATGTTTGAGTTGGTGAGTGGTTAACATGAGTAACAGCCTTTGCACAAAGGCTATGGAAGTTATTATTTGTTCAGGCTTTTAAAGTAGAGCTAAAGAGATTTCAGTGGGGAAATAGTTTTGAAGACTACACAGCATGAGCAGGAGTGCAAAACTATACATATCCCCTAATGTAAAGCATCATGGTAGCATATGCAAACCACAGTGAAGGAACTAAGGCTGTCTCAGAAAGGTGAGCCAGTTTTAATTCCATCATGGTGATTTACATATACTGTTCAACAGTGATCCCCAGGGAATGCCTTATTTTTTTTCCAAAATCAATCCACGGCAGGAGGGGCACAATCCATTGCACTCAAATCCAAATAAATGCCAAACACATCCAGAAAAATCCAGCATTCAGTTTTACTATATTCCAAAAAAATGCCCAGACCACCCTTTACTGTATTCAGCGTTTTGCCTGATAGGAGAAGGTGGCATTTTACTTAGTATAGAAATATTCTTCTGAATGCTGTTATGCCTTCTAGTATATATGGAACATTGTCCTGGTTTACTTGCATGTCTCCAAAGTTTTTACTTTTTAAAACCATCAGTTGCACCAGGCACTTGGGTTAATACCCCAATACTGACACTGCAGTGCAGCACGAGGAGGATGCTGCACTCCTGAGGTGCCGTCTTTCGGATGAGATGTTAAACTGAGATCCCATCTGCCTGTTCTGGTGGTAGTTCCAGTGGATGCTAAAGATGTCATGGCACTTCTCAAAAAGAGTAGGGGAATTTTATTGAAAACTGGATTTCATTACAACACAAATACATTGTATATACATTCTAAACCAACTATTAACCAGTTATAACAAACAGAAAAAAAAGATTCAGCAGAAAAGAAAACATTATACATATTGCTCTGCATTTGTCAATGTCCTGCACACTATAATCTACTAATATTCTACAAAATAATATCCTAATCACTAATTTCCCATTCATTGCAATTGACTCAAAAAAGCCTAGCTCTTTCAGGGGTATATCTCATGATATCAAATTTCATGGTTTTAATCAGTGATCTCCCAATATTCTGAAAAAGTTCCAGATGAGATACTTCTCTCTGCTGCAGAACCCACATGCACCTAGCCTAACAAATAAAATATTTTATTGTTGCAAATACTATGTACATAGTGTCTTTGTGGTATTTCCCAAATAGCCCTCTTACAGGACCATGCATTACAGTCTTATAATTAAAATTTCCAAACAAAGGCTCCTTCCATGTTCTAGCCAAATATGTCAAAAATGGTTTTATATACTGTATGAACATTCTAAAAACAAGTGTCGGGTTTCCACAATTTGCCCACATGCCATTCTGGGGTAATATCTCTCTTCAAGCTGTTTATGCTTGTTATTATCCCTTACTCCTAATCTCCCAAAATTGCCTAACCAAACACAATCCCACTCGAAATGCGGAAGTCTAGGGTTCACCAATTGTTGGAGTACTGTTTTTTTCTGTGTGTCAGGGCACTCCGGGAACATTATTTCAGCCCTACATTCTGCATCTTTAGAAAATGGGCTTTTTATTTGCTGGACTCTGATTGGCTAATACCCCTGCCAGGGGGGTACATTAACTTTCAATAGACGCCCAGCAAATAAAAAGTGCCAGACCAAACCTGCCTCATGCCCACTCAAATATCATTGTGCCCAGTCTGCTTCCTTATTGGTCGAAGCACTGGGCACAGAATTCAAACTGCCGCCATTTTTTTTAAACAGTTAGCGAGTGAATAGGTCCCCTCTCTCTCCTACCACCCAACACCATAAAATAGCAATCAGTACACTGCCAGACACCTAATAAAACCGTGATTAACAATATCAGCCTCCTGTCCTTGCTCTTGTGCCTGAGTCTCTACACAAAATGCTGCCTGTAATAAAAAAAAACAACCTTTTCACGCTTTCCGTCAACCGAACATGTGGATGTCGCAGTTCAGTTCCCTAATACATTCCTCCACAACTGTATTGTTCCCTAGTTCTCCCCGACTGTTAAAAAAAATGCCACAGTATGCAGATCCCCTTCCCAATACGCACACAGTCCAAACTTATAAATGTAGCCATATTCGTCTTCTTGTCAGCTGCCTCGGCGTGTCCTCCGCTTTGGTATGCAGGATCGTGACTGGCTGGGCAAAATGGCACTCGTCTTTTGCTTTACTGCATTGAATCCAATTTGTTCCCAGTCCTCAGGACAAGCAGCGAGGATCGGGAAAAGTGAAGCACTGCTAGGACCGAAAAAAAACCTTTTCCCGCTTTCCGTCAAGAGAACGTGTGGACTGTAAATAAATGGAAAAAAAAGAAGCAATTTTCATAACTCGAGCAAAGTGCATATATGGGGGGCATGAAACAGTTCTGATTGTTCCTGATCCTCAGGCAGGCAGAGGATCGGAAACTGAAAATAAATTAAAAAAAAAAAACGAAGCAGAGCTAGGACCGAGCAAATGTGGGAGACAAAATAATTGTAATGAAATATAACAGCTCCCCTACTGACCACTAGTGAAGCCACTATTCCAACACTACAAGGACTACTTTAACAAAAAGGACTAAAAAATAAATTTTCAGTCATTTTACTAGATTATAAATGTTTTGTAATACTATAAAAATGACACATGTACCCCATTTTCTAAAGCGCAATAATACCCTCAGGGTGGCGGTATAGGCAATACGGACCTTCCAGGGTTATAAGGCCCTCCCTACCAGGTGTCGGGTCTCTATTTCCTGATGGTCCGGGTATTGCCCAATACCGCCCACCCTGTCGGGTATTATTGCTTACATAATCAAACCATACATTTTTTCCTATCTAATGTTACTATCTGTTCTATACTAATGCTCCATTTCACCAGCATTTTCATACATTCCACTCCATATTGAGGAGTGTGTGCCAATCTGTTCAACCCTCTGGGGTTCTTATTCTCCCACACTCTTTTGCATGGCTCTAGCCATGCATTTAACATTAGCTTCCATGGTGAAAAGAGTAGGGGAAATATTTATTGACAAAGAAACTACAAACCAAAATCACATTGACAAAAATAAATACAAAAGACTCATGTAACAGGAAAATCAGAATCAGTCACCCATGGTAAGCATTTCCATAAAGCAAACAATGATCCAGATGACAAACTTCTTAGTTCAGAAAAATAAACATCTTTTAAATCCTGTTCAATACTTTGGACCACCAGTAGGTGGGACATATCTTTTTGCTGCAAAGTGAAAAGCACAGCGAGCAGTCCATAAATGCCATTTAATGATGGTAAACAATAAGTTTAGAGTGTCAATATTCCACTTTTTCCAGGTTGCTGGAAACCTACCATACAACATCTCATAAGTAACAGGAGTAAATAAAAGTTCCTTCCATCTGTTCGCTAAAAATAACCAAAAACCAGTGATATAGGAACAAAGAAAGAACAGGTGTTGTATTGTTTCATCCTGATTTACACATAAAGGTCTGGAACACAATCTTTCATTCAGCTGTTTACGTTTATGATTTGCCTTAATATTGATCTGTTCATGACAACTAAGCCAATGTAGATCCCACATCTTCTGTGGGATGTGAGGATTCCTTAACAGTGTGTATAAAGCAGGTAAGGAAGTAGGGGGACATTTGGGAAAAATAACAAGATCTGCACAAGTTCAAAAAATTATAAATGGCTTTCCTATTTTGAGTCATAATCATATGGCTAGTAATCTTCCATTGTTTTAAACGGCAAAAGGTATCGTGAAGATAAGAAGGGGTAGAAGATGCCTGTTTAACCTGTCTCAAAGTGTTAAAGTCCCAAAGATGAAACCAGGGTTGACATGATTGAAAAAAATAAAATTCCCATCTTATATCATAATTAACTAAAAGTGGTTTAAGATTAGTCACAAAAAATAAACTATTATAAAAAAATAATGGGTGAATCATATTAAGACCACCTTCCTTGAAAGGTAAGCAGGTAATGGAATGCTTAATGGGATTCAGGCGGCTGCCCCATAAGGCCAGAAAAAATATACTCAGAAGTTTGGTTTCCAAAACACGGGGGGAACATAAGGCAAAAACAAAAAAATCGAGAGCAAGTGAGACTTTATCAAGTAAACCCTCTTTTTTTTTTACTGAGCTTCCAGGTGTTCAAAAGATAAACTTTGGCCCGCGCCAGGTCCAGTTTGGGAGTCCAGTTGAGAATGTCTAAAGGACCCGAGCCAAACAGTATGCTCAAAATCTTAAAAGGGGTGTCACAAAGTGCAATACTGGAAACTATTATATCATTCGACTGCTGAGATCCAAGCCGTCAACCGACACATTTCTCCAAGTTCAGGGATGCTCCTGAAACAAGACCAAAGGACTTACAGAGATGGAGAGATGCGTCTGCCGAAGGAACATCAGCTACTATTAAACTCATGTCATCAGCATAGGCTAAAACAGAAAGTGGTAAGGAACAAATAGGCCTAATATTGTGTGCCATATTAATAGTGTGAAGTAAGGGATCCAAAAAAAAGATATACAAAAGGGGACTGAGTAGGCACCCTTGTCTAACTCCTCTCTTTAAAGGTATCAAAGGACCCTTCCAGCCATTAACAAGAGGGATAGAAATGGCTGTAGAATATAATAAGCACAACCAGGAGAGAGTAGTCACAGGAACCCTATATTGTCTCAAAACCTGCCATAAAAAGTCATGACTCACCGAATCAAATGCCTGTCTTTGATCCAATGAATACAGGAGGCCTGTTAACCTATTTGAATTGCCATGTTCCACCAATTCCCGTAATAAAGGACATGATTATGTATACTTCTGCCTGGAACATTACTAGATTGAGCTTCTGAAATAACAAGATGGGCCAGCTTTGCTAGACGGAAAGCTATAATTTTAGTTAAAATTTTAAAGTCCATATTCAATAGGCTAAGAGGCCTCCAACCAGTCCATAATTTTCTGTCTCCTTTCTTATGGATATAGAAGGTACTACCCATATTAAATTCTAATGGCAAAGTATCAGCTTTTAAAAGGAAGTTATAAACTGCGGCCAATTCCATGCTCAACTCAATATTAAGCAATTTATAAAGCTCATTCAGAAGGCCATCCAAGCCTGGAGATACTCCAGATAGCAGAGTTGTGATGACCTCAACTACTTCTCGTGCCTGAATATCACAAGCAAGCATATCAGACACAGATTGTTGCACATCAGGAACAGAAATGGGACTAAGGAAGGTCAATATATCATGTAGACATATAGGGAATGGACTGAGTAAGTTTTGAGTATACTCGGCCACATAATTTTGGATAAGCCTAGAATCAGTAATTGTATGACCAGCTTCAGTCACAATAGTATCAATGGTTCTCCCTGTAATCTGTTCAGAAAAATGTGCAAATGGGCAGATCACATCATAGGCACCTTTTACACTAAAACATTGACATTGTTGCACTGAAGCATATTTTTTGGAGTGATATTCCATTAAAGATTTTTTCAGGGTACTAATTTGTGAAGAAAAATCCTAGCTAGTGGTATACGAAAGGGTAAGGAGTTTTTGTAGCTGATGTCATGTCCTATGGTATGTGAAATAACAATCTTCATGATGGGTTTTGCTAAAGGATTTCAGTAATTTCATCAAATCCCTCTTCTTATTTAACCACCACCACCACCAAGGATCATCGTAAAGAAAAAACACAGAATTTCTGTTTTGAAAAAAAGATTTAAGAAGTGTTAACAACAGAGAATTCTCCAATAAGGAAACATTACATTTCCAAGTGCCAGGACCAAAAGTAGCAACATACTTAGGACCAAGGAAAATGGTAAGCAAATCATGATCTGAAAATTCAGCTACCTGTACTTCAGCAGCGAGAGTCTGTAAAAAGGAGGACACAAAAAAAAATTTATCTGGGTAGCTAAAGAGCCTTTATGAAAGGTAGGGGTATGTGTCTGGGTGAGAGAAAGATAGGCATCCTTCAGTTTTGCAGAAAATACAAGATTTTTGAGAAAAGTGGTATCACAAAATAATTTTGTGGTTTTTGAGACCAAGGATCTGTCCTTAGTGGACAACCCATAATTGAAATCACCACCAAAAATGCCATGCATAGAGGTGGAAAGATAGGGTCAAACCACTTTCAAGAGTTCATTCCTAAGCGACTTGGTTTGTGGGGCTTAAATATCGACAATCCGAAAAGGGATAGAAAGGAACCTAAAGCCTATCAATAATACCCTGCCAGGGCATAAATCTAGAATCTTAATAATAGAGACATTAGGAAGATGAAACAAAATACCCACCCCAGAACATGTCTCCTGTCCAAATGACCAATATGAGGGGCCTAAATGCTAGGATTTTTGGGCTCTAGAAATTTCAGGCAAAGAATGGAATCTAACATCTTGTAGAAGTATGAGACTGGCAGTAAGGCAAGACAAAAACGAAAAAACTGAATCCCTCTTATGTTGTTTTTTTATACTGTTAATATTAACAGTACAGTATGTATTGCAAAAGAAGTAGACATATGCACAGCAGTCACCTCTGTCTACCCTTCCTCGGGGTACATTCTTTATGTTTTGTCTTGGCCTTGGCTTTATTTTTTGGGACCCCACATTGTCGAGAGGGACTTCAGTGTCTGTAGTAAGTTCAGGGTGAGACGACTGGACAGAAGAAGAGTCAGGGTCTGTGTGTTTTCAGAAGTATGTCGCAGCAGTTCATATTTATTCATCAAAGGGAGAGTCTCTACCCTCTGAGCCTTAGAGGAAGGTGAACCAAACTTTTTTGAACCCCTTGTAATTCTAGAAGGTGTAGTAAAAGGGTCAGAAGGGGAAGGTTCCATTGTTTCTAATGGAGCCGGGCCGGGGTCCTCATAGAAGAGCCACCTGAAGTAGAACAGCTAGGAAGAATTGGGGAAGAAGGAGGGTGGGGAGGTAGAGAAAATGTGACAGGTTGTGGGACAGGCTCAGTCAAATCCTCCCCAGCAGTTACTACAGTGGCAGTGGGAACAACACTATGTGATTCAGCTAAAGTAGTGGGGGGGGAGCGGGCAACTGTAGAAGTAAAAGAAGAGGGACCCTTAATGTTAGAGCGTTGGGCCGTTGTAATAATAAGCTGTTGCTCCTCTCCATCAGCTAAAGTAGGAGAATTATGGGCAGTCCAGGAGCATTGCTGAAAAGCATGTTCCAGGTCTTCACATAAAACACAGAGAGGTTCTTCAGTACACTGTGAGCCTGCAGGACTCAAACCACCACAAACAGTACATTTAATAGTGTCACAAATGCTGCTGAGATGAGAGGTGGAACTGCACTTATAACAGGCTTTAGGTTGTCCAGAACAGAACAAAACTCCCCTATCCCTGCCTAACAGAAAACTATTGGGTAGGTGTTGAATATCAGTATCAGTAGTCCGGAGCATAACCCTAACCTTCCACCCTCCCATCCACAAATTTTCCGAATCAAAAATAGCTTCAGGGTCAGAGAGCACTGTACGTCTTTGTTTCAGCCAAACTATAATATCGTTCAAACTAACACCTTCATCTCTAAACAGAATAGTGACAGTCTTTTGTGCAGGTTTCGTTAAAGGAATTGCACTGAAAGGTGACCATAAAGGAGTATTTTTCAACAGATGAAATTGGGACCAAAATTTCTCTAAACCTTTTAAGGTTTTAAAACTTTATCAGAAAGGGACTCATTAGAAACATGTATTAATGCGTGGATATCATAAGCAGCAAATTTCATGGAGTCTTTAAGCAAAGTGCGCCCAACAAAAACCCTATCAGGCATTTCAGGTAAACCCCCCAAATACTGTAATCTGACAGCATTGTGTCTCTTAGTCTGTTGGGTGGGAACAGAAAAACAAGATGCATATGTTTTAGTAGATGTAGAAGCAAGAAAAGTTGGTCATTCAGTCCGTTGAGGTGGTAGACCAGGGCCCTGGGGTGGTAAACTTCGGTGAAGAGGGTCAGAGTCCAAAAACAGAGCTGCAGGAGAAGTGGAAATTGAGAATTGGATTCTGTGGTAAGTGCAAAGCAGGCATAAGCGTGAAGTCCAACTGGTCTTGCACAGGAGAAACAGCTGGGGAGTCTGCAGGGGTGATCCAAATGGGGGAAGGACCGGAGTGCCAGGTACCGACAACTGGATCCCTCTGCCACCCTGCTGCAACAAGAGCAGAATCAAATGACCAGTCTCCCTGAGGAACAACCTCTGCAGGGGGCAAGTCAGATGCAGAGGTTCGTGGAAGAAGATCGAGGGAAACAGCAAGGTTTTCAGGAGAAGTTTCAGCAGCAGGAGCAGAAAAAATTGTCGAACAGACCGCATTGGAATGCAGAAATGTCAAGGCTGTCTTTCGGGCATTTGACGCAGCAGTCTGCAACAGTGAGTCAGAATCTGTAGGCTGCTGCAAAGTTGAGTTCTTAAGTGCTAAAAGCTCCTGTTTCTTTGTAAGATAGCATGTTTCCTCAAGTAATAGCAAAGCGTCCACATCTGTAGGTCATAAACATTCAGTATTATGTAGAGACTCTTTAGCAGATGCTAGCTGTTGCAGTATAGGAACAGACTGGGACGAAACAATTGTTTGCTTACTTTGAGCCATCAAGGTTTCTGAGGAAGGAAATAAACTGGGAGATGCATGCAACTTAGATCCATTAGAAGAAGCTTGAGGAAGAATCGATGAGGTCTCTGGCAATCCAGAGACAGGGTAGGAGACTAACCCCCCTGCCTCCAATGCCTCCATGTTCTCCTCAGCAAGTCCAGAGGCAGCCATCTTGGTCCCACAGGAAAATGGGTCCCCCTTGCTCACAGGAAGCAGAGTAGGGGAATTTCCCTGGTGCCCTGGCCAAATTTCCCCCATTCACTAAAAATACCACCAACAGCTTAATCTGGTTCAGTTTCAGTTTATCATCTGTATCCCCTCCACCCCCGGTCGCCCCTGAAAAAGGGACCTCTAGGCTCAGTGGTTCTACCGGATCAACAAAATCCAATGAATAAATAAATTATCCTTTCTGCTGTCTCTCCACAGTATTCTTTTATATTGTTTTACAGATTTAGTCATCAGCTATGCTTTTGTTTATTCGGGTTTTACTTGTATCTCCTGAACTGTATGGTGTCACGATTCCTTATGGCGTTTTCTACTGCTAAATTGTTTTTAAAAATGTTAACCAAAGATAATGTTAAAGTAAAATGTTTATAGAGGCATGCAAGCAAACTAGGAAACTTTGTGAGTTATACTAGAAGGCATAAAAGGAAACAGAGGAATACTGATATAAGAAGCACAATGTCACCTTCTCCTAATGAAGCCTTACCAGGTGAAATACTGAGCACAGTAAGGGGTGAACTGGAAATTTTTTGGAATATTGTAACATTGAATACTGGATTTTGTTAAGTGTGTCTGTCATTTTTTTGGACTGGAGTGTAATGATTTACACATAGGGTGGGATATTCAGAGCAGTTGCGCCATGCACAATAGGGATGTGCCCGCGCAAGAGCTGATATGCGCCAAAGTGCGATATTCAGCAGGAGCAGTTGCGCAGTACAAAACCCAATGTGCCACAGCACAACAAAAATGGATGCATGTGCAAGTGCAGGGGGCGTATCCGGGAATAATGTGTGCAGTGCGATATTCAACAGTAGGCGATGTGCGCAATAACGGAGCAAGCAGATGTTGCGTGAAAGTGGAAATGAGCCAATATAAAAGGGAGCAAGTGAGGGGAGGATGATTGTGCCACAGAGGAGCTATAGCGGGGAAGCATGGAGACAGAGTGGCAGGGAGGCAAGCCAAGAAGCAGGGGGAAGGTGTGGCCAGGAGGTGGACGGGGGGGTCACTGGAGGTGTGCGCGAGTGAGTGACAGCAGGTGTGTGTGTGTGTGTGAGAGGGCCGGAGTGTGCCACAGAGGAAGGAGGGCAGTGGGTCAGAGGCAGATCACACAGTGGTGAAGAGCCAGGGGTGTACCCAGTGCAGGGGCAGTACAAGCAGCACACAGCCAGGGGGGACCAGGTAGATAGCCACCCGGGGGAGGGACACCAACCAGGGATATGACCAGTGCCACTTTCCAGATGGAGGCAGTAATGAGGGGTGTGAGAAGGGTGGCAGCAAGGAGGCATGGCCATGGAAGGGCCCGCCGGCGGTATGCCCAGAACAGGCTATGCTGTGCCCGCGTCAGTTTCAAGCTGTACAGTAACATCAAGATCATGGGCCAGTACTGCCTGAACTGGGCTATTCTTAGGTGACTCTGTGAGCTGTGCAGTGACGAGATGCAAGCACCCATGTGACGGAGCCATGCGCTGTCTGTGAAGACTAAGATCACAGCTGTCATGTGCCTGCTCACCACGAGCACCTTCCAGAGACCTACAGGGGACACGACAGGCATAACCCAGTTAGCCGGGTCATGCCTACTCACACAATTCCTCAGCGCACTGCTGCCACATGCTGTGGAGTACATCCATTTCCCCAGCACACAGGTGGAGCGCACAGCAAACATGCAGGAGTTCCACAGGGTAGCACAGTTGCCTGGCATGCTCGGGGCCATATACTGCACTCATGTAGGCATCTGCATGCCACCTGGCCTGGAAGGGGCAGCATACATCAAATGCAAGGGTTACCTGAGTGTCAACTGCCAGGTGGTGTATGATGCCAGGGGGTGCATAATCAATGTCTGTGCCATGCACCCTGGGGGAGCATACAATGTCTTCATCTGGCACCAGTCTGCACTGTGCCATAGGTTGGAGAGTGAGGACATCCCCACTGGCAATCTGGTAGATGAGCATGCATTGCATGCTGGATGATGGGTGCAGATGTGGGTGTGTGGTGTATGGGCAGGGGTGCCATGGGGAATGGCCAAGAAGGCCAGTGGCACAGTGTAGCAGACCACCATGCTAATGACACCCCTCTACACACAGGTGACAGTAGGTACGCGTTATGGCCCTGGCTGCTCACACAATACCAGTACCCCTTGACCCCAGCGCAGCAACAGTACAATGAGGCACACGTCACAACATGGAATGTCACCGAGCAGGTGTTCGGGCTGCTGAAGGCACGGTCCCATTGCCTGCACACATCAGGCAGTGCCCTACAGTACAGCCCCTCAAAGGCTGCGGGCTATTCCTGTTCTACTGTATCCTGCACAACATGGCCACTGACTGTGGGACACCCATTGAGGTTGAGGAGGGGGACAGCGGTGGGGACAATGAGGACACCAGTCCAGCTGGTGTTGGGCAGCCACCCCCTGGGCAAAGGGATCCTCGGCTGGCCCGGATGGCCCAGCAGCACCAGGACACCATTGCAGAGGAGCACTTTGGACCACACAGGTAGGTCAACAGGGCCATGTGCAAGCATCAAGGGCAAGGGCACAGCCCACAGACAGGCAGGGGTGGACACCAGGGAAGGTCTGCAGCAGGGGTGTGGGAATGGGCGGACGACTGCACCCAAAGGCAGGGAACAGCAGGGTTGCACATGGCACACACACACAGGTACACATACCCCTACCTATGCTCACAGGGCCACATGCATGACCACCTGTACAGGCCCCCCTCACCCACACAGGACCCAACACAACCACACCCAGTAGCTGACACTGTGTGTGACTCAGATGCTGAGCACCATTGCACAGTGGCAGACAGCACTACGCTGGCATCATTATGCATATGCCACAGTGGTCAGCAGCTGGGAGGGTGTGCACAGGGACCATGTGGGTGCAGGACAGGGCACCACACCCATGCAATGCACACAGAACACCACAGTGCACACTGGGCAGCAGCAGACAGTGGCTGTGGAGGGGGAAGAGTCAGTCATGCAGTACAGTAGCACAGCTGCCACGGATGCGTGGGCGGCCCCGCTGAGACCTGCCAGCCATACCAGGCTGACCAGTGGCCTCATGGGGTGGCACCAAAGGGCCCCCACGGGTGATGCTGCATGAACACGACCGTGTCTTCGCAGGTGTCTGCAGGCTACTGAACATGCCTGCACTAGGCGTGCTTGGTATGCTCACAGCCGAACCCGGCGTCAACATGGCAGGGGTCACCTGACTCCGAGAACGGAAGGTGGACATTGCACTCTGTGAGGTGTGTGGCAGCCGGGCACACAGCCGGTCGGCCAGTGTAGCCGCAACAGTTGCCATTGCAGTGGTGTGCCTGTCAATGGCTGTGGTCACATCCGCTCGCAGTTGAGCCAACATTGCCAGGAGCAGGGCATGGTCCCAGCTTCACCACTCTTCTGCCTGGCACAGCTCCATATGGAGTGCATCCACCACCACTATGAGCTGCATCTGCTGATTCACAGAAGCCTGGAGAAAACAGCTGTGGCCCGTTCAAGAGGTCGTCTGCATGGCCAACATGCTGTCCCTTGTGAAGTTCCTGGCCCTGCTGCACAGCACCCCTCGACAGTGGGTGCTGCATGGCGGTGCCTTCCTGGGGTACGTCCTCATGTGGTGCACTGCTGCTGCCCTCCGCCCCCATCCCCATGTTGACACTGGCCAGCTGCTGACGCTGCCCCTCCAGCTGCTGATTGCCAGGCACCGCCGGTGTGGCAGCAGCGGTGACAACAGCCCCACTACCGTGGCTGCATGCCAGTGCTGCCCCCACTGGATCCTGCAGATGCAGCCTGGATAAGGGCTGTTGGGCAGATAGCCATGCCAGCGCTGCCTGAACTGCTGCCTGGGTAGATGCCATCCCTAGGATCCCCCTTTGTCCCACTAACATCACTGTCCGGGACGTGCGTCATGTCATCATCAGTGCTGGAGTTGGCCCTGATCTGAGTCTCAGCACACAGGACACCGTGAGTAGCATCGTACTGGAACACAGCCAGGGCCACATCTGCACCTGCACCACAGGCATCAGCCCAGACAGATGTGCAGGGCTGCAGACGGTCGGTCCCTCGGATACTAGTGGAGGTGGATGGGCGCTCCACTGGTTCCAGGGCTGCTCCCTCGGTGGATACACCCACCACTACTGCCCCATGCAGATGCTCAGGAGCTATAAAAGAACACAGTACCGTTAGTGGTTCTACCTGGACCTGAGGCCTGCCCCCCTACCTTTCACTCACTGCCAGCACCAGTACTACCAATCAGCTCATGAGCTGATCCACATTTTAATAATTTACAGCAGAAAAATAGTATGCAGACTTGTCACCCATGGCAGAGTTGGTGAGATGCAAGGAGGCCTTGCTGTGAAGTTAGCCTGGGACCTCTGGAAAAATGAGACACAGCACCTTAATGGACATTGCTACCTAGGGTGCAGGTAAAGGGAGATGCATGAAAACAGTGTCAGTGTCCTTTCACCCCATACTTGTGTGAAAATGAGAGACTGTCATGTAGTTTGTGTGAAAAAGTGCTCTTTGTGGCATGAACTGCAGTTTTCATGCAGCGTGAATGAAAAGTGGAGCTCCTTACAGCTTGTGTGAAAATGTGTCATCTCAGATTATTCTCCTGCCACTTCCCTGGTAGTCAAGGCCCTGTACTGTGTGAGCAGGGGCCTATGATAGGACCCTCCCTCTGGAACAGTCTTCCCATAACCATTTGTACATCTCCATCCCATGCATCTGTTAAATCCAACCTTAAGGCATGGCTACTGAAAGAGTCCACATGTAAATGCTCACTGGGCTGCACTGGAAACCAAAAGCCACCATAAACCTACCATAACTATAACCCCCCCCCCTTTTCCAATTTTCCCCGCACATGCCCCCTCTCTCCTTGAGCACAGCCCACATGTGACTTTCATGCTGTCTCTCACGGCCAACCAGACAGGTTTTCTCAATCCCGGCCTGTGCCAGCTATCTGCCTGGGCAGGCGTGTTTACCTAGACTAGATGTCAGCAGTCTGCTGCTTTTCAAGATGCACTTTGCTTAGCTTGTGCAAGTGCTAATCTACTTTTCCTCTGTACTGCTGCCTGTATTTCTCTGTTATACCTTTATTTTCCCATGCCTGTACAAAATGTAAATAATGTCTGTTTTATTTTCCATGAGTGCTTTCATCATCTACATACCAAATGTAAATATCTGTATACCAAATTGTAAATTGTGTCCTCTGCATGTGTTGCTCCTTCACCACTTTGTGACTCAGGTCGTGACTGAAAATGGTCCACTGGATCAGTGCACTTACCTGGTTACCAAAAACATAAATAAATAAACAAAGAGTTGTAACCAGGTTAGTGGCATTGTGATTAAGTAAGTGAGTCATCTTATCACACTACCCAGGATATCATTTTTTTTTAATTTGATAAACTTTATTGAAGTTTGTTAAATCGCAATACATAGACAGAGAAATGTAGACTTGGACGGCAGGTAAGGACCACTTGGCCCACCCAGTCTGCCCATTTCCTTACCTATTGGATAAGCTGCAGGTTCTAGTTAACCAACAGCCTACTTCCCGCAACCCCCCACTATAATTGCCTCATGTCTGTCCCATGCATGTTTGAATTCCCCCACTGTTTTAGACCCCACAACCTCCCCAGGAAGGTGGTTCCATGCATCCACCACTCTCCGTGAAAAGAATTTCCTCACATTACCCCGAGTCGCCCCCCTCTATCTTTAAATTGTGCCCCCTTGTTCTTGCACATCTCTTTTTCTGAAAGATGCTACCCTCCTGGACTTCGTTGATTCCCTAGAAGTACTTCAAAGTTTCTATCATGTCCCCCCGTCCCTCCTTTCATCAAGGGTATACATATTAAGCTCTCTTACTCTATCTTCATATGGTTTCTGATGCAGACCCTACACCATTTTAGTTGCCCTCCTCTGGACTGCTTCCATCCTTATGTCCTTGCGTAGATGAGGTCTCCAAACTGCATGCAGTACTCCAGATGGGGTCTCACCAACTGTCTGTACAGAGAGATAACCACTTCCCTTTTTCTACTTGCGATGCCCCTCCCTATGCATCCCAGTATCCCCCCAGCTCTCCTTACTGACTTTTCACATTGCTTACCCACCTTTAGGCCATCTGTTATGATTACCCCCAGGTCCCTTTCCATTATTGTTGTTAGTACCTTCCCTGCCATTGTATACTCTTCTCCTGGATTTTTGTTTCCCAGGTGGATTACTTTGCACTTCTTTGCATTGAATCTAAGTTGCCATACATCTGACCATTCCTCCAACTTTGCCAAGTCCCTTCTCATCCTTTCTAGCACCCCTTGTGTATCAACTCTGTTACAGATATTTGTGTCGTCTGCAAAGAGGCATATCTTTCCTTCCAGACCCTCTGCAATGTCACCTATAAAGACGTTAAAGAGGAGTGTGCCCGGTACTGAGCCCTGAGGTACTCCACTAGTAACTCCTTTTTCTTCAGAATGAGTTCCATTCACTATTACCTTCTGTGTCCTGTTGTGCAGCCAGTTTGCTACCCACGCTACCGCACTGGGACCCACTCCCAGGCTGGCTAACTTGATTATTAATCTTTTGTGCAGTTAAGGTTACATAAATATCAATTCAAATTAAAACAAAATCAAAACCCCATCTTCTAGCCAGAACCACATTGTATATTAACGCAGTGAATTATCCTAGACCTTGAAATATGTGTATAGTAGAATACAAATTTTGACTAGAAGAAAGAAGGAAATATGGGTAGGAACTAGAGCCAGGACATTTCAAGAATAAAATCAGTTAGGTTACCCCATTTAGATTTGAATGTTTCTAGACTATTTTTCATACTTGCAATAAATCTCTCGGTTTTTAGATTTGAGAGAATCTCATTTCTGTACTGTAAAAGAGATGGGTACCCAGGATATCATGGTAATCTGTTGTGTGTGGGGCACCCTCTGAAAATTACAAATGATAAATACTCCTTGTAAGCTAACATAAACAAATGAGACTTAATTGCCTACATCAAAACTTCCACAGAAGGGCATTGTGCATAGAGAGTGATAGTCCACTCCATATCAAAGGGGCAGCTGCCACAAAGATTGTTCTGTCCTCTGACAACTCTAACCTGGAACATGGAACAGATAACAAGTCAAGCCCAAAAAGTTCTGAAGTGCTTGTGCTGTGAGTCTTTCAAGTCATTTACCCAGTCCGGTTCCATGAAAGCTTAGCGCCATCATTCATCTGCACAGGGTCACCGCCACCAGTAGGTTCTATTGCTGTGCTCCAACGCTTCAGCTACCGACTTTTACTGCAACTGTAGCAGACTGTGGTATCACTAACTTTTCTCTAGTGAAGGGACATTTAAGGAGTTGACTTATTCACTGAAAGTTATTTTTAGCCAAATTTACTGCCATCATCATTGAATCAGCGTATAGAGTGCATACATTGAATGTTCATTTGGTATTGCATTTTGCATTGTTTACAGGAAAACTATGTGCAAAAATGATAAAAACATATGTTGTGCATTGGGTTTTTGTTTCTCTGATGATCCCTAGCATTCTTTTACCTGCATCTTCTATAGCAACTCTTTTTTTTTTTTTTTTTACTTTTCTCTGCAAGTTTTATAGCTCCCTGGGGGTAGCCATTCAGGCTTCTTTATTGCCTTTCATTTTTTGGCATTTTCCCAGAATGCCTCTGGGAATGATGTGAATTAGACCTTGCATTACAACTAAGAGCCCAGGATCCTAATTATAATCTAGTCACATGTCACACCATCAAACTGCGGCAGCTTGTGAAAGTTAAAGGGGCACTGACAGCTTTTACACCCATTTCTAGTGCTACTGTATTTGCGTGCCTGTTTAACAGAGCTTCACTCATTGTTTGCTCTGATTCTGCTAACAGTGTGTAATGCACCTTTTTAAAGTGTATATTTGCTAAAAATGACTAACAGTTGTCCCAACCAAAATTCCACAGTCCATTGCTTACCATGTATCCCCGACATTGAGATGGCAGTGAATGATATCAACTTGTGCATGAACGAGGTTGGCATTTCTAAAGGGGTATAAAAGAAAATGAATGCTTAATACTGGTGAATATATTGACTTCTACAATGTCACTGTTTATAAAACCAAGGGCTATTTTCTACACAATTGTTATTTGAAAAGTGAAACCAGGACTCTGCGCTTGCGTGGCACCCACACAAATCTTTCTATGGGTTGTCAACCCTAAAGCTCATCCCATTCTACTGTATACTCTTCAAAAACATACACACCTAATGGGGCGAGCTTTAGGGTTGGGGTTTTAGGGTTGGAAACCCTAAAGCCACATTTCCCTGCTTTTGTCGCTTTAGCCTAAACCCTAAATGTCACATTAATGCAGTTTTTTGCAAAGAATACATATATATATATATATATATATATATATATATATATATATATACACATGTAGATATATATATGTATACACACATATATATATGTGTACACACACACACACATATATATATATATATATATATTATAGGCCACAATCGCACCCTATTGTTAGGGTTGAGTAGGCGTTTAATGTTAACCCCAAATTTTGCGTGTTAATAACTTTGGAACCATTCAACAGATTTGCACAAAATTTGGAATACATGGTCTTAGATGGTAGCTCTCTTGATTTGCCAAGTTGTGTTTCAATCAGATTTGCAGTTTTTATGCAACAAAGCACCAACAAACATGATTTTTGCCTTTTTTTGGCAAATGTCAGAGTCATTTTTCGACATCGTGCTGCACCCACACAGTTTTGAATTTTGGACTGGCATTTTCAGGGTAGAAAGAGGTTATCCCAAGGAACAATTCAGAGTTGATTTGGTGAAAAACTATTAATCCTCTCCAGAGTTATTAAATTTTTCAATTTCGAGTTTTGAGCATGCGCAGTTCACTGTTTGGGATAGATGCAGTTTCGATCAAGGATTCCTGATTGCGGTCGGCTTGTGAGCAGAGATTGAAAAAAGGGATTCCGAATCTTGCAAAATCCTTTTCTGTGAGGTAAATCCCTGTTTGTTGGCTGCCATTTTGTTTTCTCGCTTAGCGAGTGGAGAAAACAAAATGTTGTAACTTGCCCCAGGGATGTCTTTTATAAAAAACAAGGCATGGATTTTGATGAGGGGACATCCTCTACTTGCCCATGCCTTTGTCATTTTGTAACTTCCTTAACAAACAGCACTTTTAAGGTTTAAAATCCCTTTTCGCAATCCCTGTTCTCCAGCTGATCCTTTTTTTTACAAGATTGGCTTGTGAAAAGGGATTGCAAAAAGGGATTTTTAAAGGTCTTCCGACTCTGCCCCATTGTCTCTGGTGTCTAGTAGACCCCCTGACTACCTTGTCAAACACATTCCCTGATGTAAAGTTGCCCCTTGCCCTCTGATCGTCCTCCCCAGGTGCTGTCCGTCACTGGGATACCCATCACCGGTGTTGGAAAATATGCAATTTTCGATGCAGACTCCTACATCGAACTGCCATTTTTCAATGCAGAATCCTGCATCAAACTGGTATTTTTCCATGCAGAATCCTGCATCAAACTGCCCCCCCAAGCCCATTCTACTTTTTGTAATTTTCGCTGACAACAGGGTACCCAATCTCCATGTCAGCATTTATCCCCATCTTTCACTCCTGTGGCACACTGGGGAGCTCACCCCCAGGGTGCCGAAATAATTAAATTAATGGAAGTATGTTTCCAACACTGGCATGCCCACTCCCAGTGTCGGATGCCCCCAACCCCCAAGCCCATTGTATTTTCACCAACATCAGGGTGCCCAATCCCCATGTTGGCATTATGAAGCCCCTCCCCTGCCTCCAAGCAATGTGAGACACTGGGGAGCCCACTTCCAGTGTCCTGAAATATACATTTTAAACCTGTGAAAAAAAAGAAAACCGTCTCTGTCTTTTTTTTATCTGTGAGAAAGAAAATAGTCCCTCATCATCTGCTCTGCTCCTCCCCTCTCCACCGTCCTCTGCATACCACCTTCCACCCCTTCAGGCGTATGAAATTTTTATTTGGGAGGTGTTTAAATATGACATTTGTGAAAAGGATAGATAAAAGCCAGGGGGTCTGGGGCGCCAGGATAAAAGCTCTGAGGGTGTGTATGTTCTGTGGTGAATTTTTGGGGGTTTCTTGAAGAAAACACACACATTTGTTACATGTTCTCCACCCTAATTTCATGAGAAACTTTTTTTCACATGGAATCAGGGTTGTGGGAGGCAGTGGCTGTCATAAGTCTACAGAACCTCCAATGGTTGTGGACAACTGGTTATCTAACAGTGCGATCAACCACCGTGGTTCTACCTGCTGTGTTAGTAATGCTGCCTGGTAACAGGGCATTGTACCACTATGTGCGTAGATTATGGTGGAATATTATGCTGTGAGCACCAGGTCACCATCTAAACTCCCCCATGTTTTCTGTCAAGGTGCCCTATTTGCCCCCCCATGTTACTAGTGTGCAAGCGTGTGCCCCTTTTATATATCTGTATGTCAAAAATGAGCAGTTATATGTACTCCGAGTTCTGAGAGTGAGCTGTTAGGCTTATGCAGTTTTTGTAATATACTGTGATGTTTGAAATATTTCTACATAAAGGCTGCTGCTGGGTGTCTGGGGGCTGCTAGGCCCCAGAAGCTCTGGGATGTTTACATGCTCTGTGGTGAGTTTTAGTGCTTTTTTTGAAGTAAAAGCGCAGTTTAGTTACATGTTCCTCACTGCTAATTTTATTGGAATGTTTTATTACAAAGAATCAGGGGTGTAAGGAAACTCTTGTTGGCATTACAGTCAGTGGGACCTCCAATGGTTGTGGACAACTGGCTGTCCAACAGTACCATCAACCTCTCACTCCACATGCAGTACAATATGCAGTTTTGCCAGCAAGGCTAAGTACCTATGGTAGTCCACTGACTGACCAACAGTGCCACGATAAACCACACCACCATCACCAACCCTTACAGCCTGTGAGGAGACACTTGAAGTAGAGTAATGAGCTATGAATGAGCGTGGCACATCCAGCAGATGTGGGGTTGATTCCTGCAACCTCCTCTTGCATACTGTGTGACTCTGAGCAAGTCATAACCACCCAATGCTCCCAGGTCCCCTGAAAACAGGCACTTGTGCCTAGTGGGCTTTACCCAGTTACCAAAGGAATAAATCAATTTCATACAGAGGAGTTTTCCCAGAGGAGTCCGCTGCTCTTAGGATATCCCAAAAATTCAATGCTAGACCGTTTCCATCCAGTAAATGACTGGCTAGGGCAATGAGGGACACGAGGCCCCAATAATCAAGCCCTTGAAGTATGGATCCTACAAAAAACGCTGGCACTGTGGAAGTGATAAGAAAACAAAGTCTAAAAATGGCACCAAGAGGAACAGCACAAAAAAAATGGTAAAATAGCAAGACAATGTCACATAAAAGAAAAACCTATAGTAAGAAGGAAAAGTAAAGAACACACAACAAACTAGGCAAAACAACTAACCAAAAAGAAGTTCTGGTGCCTGACAATGTAGTCTGAGTTGGTGATGGTGAAGAAGAAATAAGAAACTGAGGCAGCTGTGGTCAGCAGTGCTGTATACAGTAGTGATGCCAGTAGGATCATAACAGTATGTTTCAGGCCCCATTCTCCCTTAAGCAGAGCCTTGCTTTAACAAATAATAAGCCACAAATCAACAGCGGTGGAGGCTGACAATGATGACAGTCAATGCAGTTGCTATTCAAGGCCCATACCTCTAGTATTTCCCTTCCAGAAAGAGAAATCTCCTTGCCTGCTTCACTGATAATTAAACCTGCAGCCATCAAAAACAGAGGTCTACCAAACAGAATTGGCCATGAAAGGCTGTTTTAATGCAGAAATGGCACACAACACAGAACTCACCTCTTCTTCCTCCATCACAGGAGGCTGGGGCAACAGAGACCTTCCTTGAAAAACAGCTTCACATGGTGATAGCATTCTGATATGACAGGAGCCATACATTCCATCAATGCACTATTTTACCAAGTGCAACAACAAATCTAATAAAATAATAAAACATTTAATCCAGCTTTTTTGTAAATTTTTCACACACAAAATATACAGATGTCCACTGTATAATCACAATATCCACTCGAAAATGTTGGTGATGCCAGGATTTACCCATGCCCGGGGTGTTTAGCCATTGCTGCGCCTATGGCGCAAACAACACCCCAGGGCGTGGATAAATCCTGGCATCACCAACTCCTCTCATGGTATATTGCTTAAATCACACCACATGGTACAGTGCCTCTTGTACCGGATGTGTGCACATGTGCCACTGCAAGTGAAATGTGATACCTAAGCACAAAACATGTTCTTGCCAGTGTCTGTTGGTCATGTGGCAACAGTATATGACGTGACCAGCACAAACATCAATGCAATGACTTATCAGAAAGCACCACCAAACCACTTTGTCATGATTGCCCTATCTTGCTCCTACAGAAAACAGCCCACACTGAAAAGTGAAATTATACAATGGGGTATGAAAATCCTGTAACCTCATTGGTCAAAACACATCACATGACCGTGATAAATCCTCCAGCATACCCACTATAAAAACAAAAAAACAAGTTGAACATTGTATAATAGCAGATTTATATCCACACCCCTCCTCCATGGCTCCCTAGGCATAACCCCCAGAGTTGTCTCTCCCTGACCAGCCTTTGTGTACACACTCCATCAACATTCAGGGACAGCTCGAATTTGGCTAGCTTGGCAAAACAAGGTAGGTGAATCAATGTGGAGGAGCTGCATATAAGTAAATGTTAAAATAATTCCAGTATACCCTTAGATTAGTCTTACAGGGATGTGCACTTGGTATGAGTAATTAACCAATCATTGTAAATACACTTTGCTCTTTCTCTTGCCTTCCACCACAATGTCCTCTATTTCTTGAGGAGCAAGAGAGTTTATAATGTCTCTGAGTATTTCATGTAACTTCTAGTAGAGTTCCTGATGCTGGTAATCAATTTAAATTAGTGCCATTTTGTTTACGTGCAATCATCCCATTATGCTAATACAATGATAATTTTCTTACAACAAAATTACTCAATTTTATGAGTATTATAGTCCTGATATGCATTAGGGCCTTATCCACAGTAGGGATGGCATACCGTGATTCACAAGGAGTCAGCCCACACAGGTCCACACCTGGATGATTATCAACAGCAAAGCACAAAGGGTAATCTTTAAGGGGTCATTAGGAATGAGACTGTGTAAAAGACAGGGACCACTCTGAGGGAAATATTGGTTATACATTGTAGGGCATCAGGGCAGACATGTGTTCCTAGTCTTCTGGCTTTTTATGTTAACAAGGAAACACACATGCACAAACAAAGAAGCAGAAGCAGATATAAACAAAATTAAACAGTACATGAAGCATGGGCAATATCTCACTGCATTACAAAATCCCCATTTATTTAATCATTTATTGAAGCTCATTTTGTAAACAGCCTACAGCCATGGAACAAGGCCCTCACAAATCACAAGTCAGCAAGAACATTTGTACTTTACAAAAGGACAGCTACTGCCTCTGAAGTTACTAGGAAATTTAAATCAGAAATTCACACAAAAGGACTGTGACATGGAAATGATTATTATCAATAAAGTTCACTTTTACATAAAAATAAACACATTTTCATCTTTGGCTGGTTTTTAATAAGTTGATATATTATTCATTGTACAATACAGTTAAGTTGATGTACAAACTATATTGCATGATCCTCCAGTCCTCCTTACCTTATGGCTTCGGGTCTGCTTCTGCTGGACTGCCCTCTGAAGTCTGACCTCGCTCGGTCTCTTGACAAGTTGACTGACAAAAACAAAATGCTTGCTACTGCTTCTGAATCTCCGCACCGCACTGTCTCCTTCGCTCGCCTCACCGCCGCCCGGTGTAAACTGCTGGAAATAAATTCCTGAACTGAAATTAAAACACTGAAAAAATCTTTCAGTCTCGCTCTAGCCTCTCGCTCCATACACTCTCTCTTCGCTCTTGTTGTGTGGTAACTAGTGGGTTCCGCCAGTTTACTGCAGTCTGCTGCTCCGCCATCAATTTGTCAGGTGACCGGTCCCAGTGACAGTCTCTCACAAGCCATGGCAACAGGATGGATGTGTTGGGGTCACGGATGGGGGTGAGACAGACTACAGAAGCATAAGCACGCTCCAGGCACCACTACAGACTCCTGAGGAGGCAAAAAAAAGTTTTTTTTAAGTTGGACCCTAAATGGCGCCCCTGCTGTCTGCTCAGCTGAGGCGTGGAGCCGAGGAGGACCGTGATTCACCCGACCCCCCACCGTAGACTACTCTATACCCGGGTACCGCGGTGCAGGTGCACCTAGCTTTGTTTGTTGGCTAGCTTGACAGCAATAGGCAGTTACGGCGTACGCCAAAGCACAAATTTAAAGGAACAGCGCGCCTGCACTCTGTACCAAAAATTTAAAATTCATTTTTATGTCATTTCGGGGTGTTTTGAACACCCTAAACACCCCCGCTCACGCCTGCCCCCTTACTCCCATACTTACCTCCAGATGTTGGTGCTGTCATCTTCTCTGGACCGGGACACGTCTGCACTCTTCAAAGTCGAAAAGCGAACTGAAGAATCAAGGTACACTCTCTATAATGGCAGTCAGTGGGGTTTTCAACTTATGTTGATATCTCAGCCACTTTTAGGAATTTTGGCCCAAAATTTTCAACATGGGGTTCTTGGGACCTCATCTCATGAACACTGGCACTGTCATTTCATTACTCGGTCCTGAAAGGTGATTTTTGTGGTCACTGCACTGAACCACCTTTTGGGACCAGTTAAAGAAATGACAGTGCCACTGTTCATGAGGGAAGGTCTCAAAAAGGCCATGTTGAAAATGTGGTGCAAAAAATCCCCAAAATGACTGCATTACAAGCGTGCATTGTGCAGTTTCTATGTAGGCTCTTAACTTCGCCAATGTTTAATATTTTCACTCCAGATTTTCAACATTGCCTTTTTTCATACCTCCTCATGAACAGTACAGCTGTCATTTTTTACATCCTGCCCAAAATGTGTTTTCACACTTGTGGCGTAGAATGGTGTTGCAGTTGTGCAGAATTATGTTTTGACGGGGATTTGAAGATTTTTTGTGCTGGGTATATGTGCTGAGGTCATAAAGAAAGGCTATGTTGAAAATTTGGGCTCAAATAAGGATATTGTTATGCTATCTCAATGGAGGGATGGGAGTGCAGGGTCCAAAGGACCCTGCGCTCCCACTGTAACATGTGGATAGTGTTGTATTATGTCGATGGAGGACTAGACCTTGCGCTCCCACCACACTGTTATACTATCTTGATGTAGGGATGGGAATACAGAGTCCAAAGGACCCTGCACTCCCACATGAAAATGAGGACAGTATTATGCTACCACAGAAAGTAAGGAAATTAGTTGCAAAAACTTCATTACTACATCAATTAGGGTTGCTGCAACAAGTGTAGGGAAATGAGACAATAGGGTTTCACCCTAACACTCCACCTCTGCCCTGCGAAGACCAGGAGGTGTTGAGGGGAGGGGGTTGGCACTGGGGTTGCCAACCCTAATACTCACCCCATTCTCCTATACTGTTACCACCCACCTTATTTTACTATGGAATGGGGTGAGTGTTGGGGATGGCAACCCCAGTGCCACTCCCTCCCTCCGACACCGAACGCCTCATTTCCCTATTTTTGTTGCGGCAACTCTAACAAATGCATTAACAACGTTTTTGCAACTAATATATATATTATAGCTGCATGGTAGTGCAGCTTTAGTTAGGGTTGCCCGGTCACTTCTATGTTAAACCTCAAATGTTGCACTTGAATAACTTTGCCACCATATGATGGATTTGCATGAAATTTTGCACGTGCACTGGTGTACCATAGATCTCTGGATCTGGCAAGTTGCGTTGTGGTCAGATGAGCAGTTGCAGAGCTGCATAGCACCACAAAATACACAAAAATGGGGTTTTTATGTATTTCTTTGCTCGTGGCTACAGCCCACATGATTTGTCCGACTGGTCTGAAATCTTTAGGGAAGATGCAGTCTGGGTCACTGATGTGCCTTTTGGAGATGTGGTGAAAAAAATATTAATCCATTCAAAAGTTATTCAAATTTTAATTTTTCCATTATAGTCAATGGGAAAAAATATATGTGTCTCATGAAAGCTGCCGGTAGTAAACTTTACTGTTGCAAATTGCCCTTTTACTGTTGTGATGCTGCCATCTTGTTTCAGTTAGTGGTGAAGAAAAATGTCTATAATTCAAATCCTACTGCCCCTAGGTAAACACTGACAGTTGTGTTTACCTAAATGGGACCTGAAAAACACAATGGTGCCATCAGTTTTTTTCTAGGAACCCTAGAAATATATATATATTTTTTGCAAATAACTATACTTTATTGAAATAACAACAGAAATTACATTCGTGCCCCATCCCAATGCATCCCCTACATTTTGGTACAATAAATGGAATAAGGTACAAGAGGTTATTTAAAAAAAGAAAAGGAGAAAACCCCCCAACCCATCCCGAATCCCACCCACCCACTAGGTCTGGCAGCCCAGCAAGCGAGGACATGATAAGAGAAAATCGAAGTTCCGTGGGGATCACTATGGAATAGTAGGGGAAAAATGTATCCTGGTATGATGATCCCTTTAGACCAACCTGGAATACAAAACAGAAAAGGAATAGTGGTTTAGAAAGGGGCTAATAGGCGGGATTAAAGGCATATGGTAAAAAAAAGATAAATAAAGGAGACAGGAAAACGAGGAAAAGAATAAGGGGGTTGAAGAGATAACCATTCCCATAGGCAACTTCAATTCCTCTACAGAAAGTGAGGTGAAATAAGAAATTGGATCACCTACTTAGACAGTGTGGGGCTATACTAGATGGTAATTGTGCTGATAGCCAAGTTGTCTTTTAAGCGTTGATATAAGTTGCCCCAGCATTTGTCAAATTTCTTTCTCGAATTGAAAAAAGAGGCCACAACCCTTTCTGCGTTTAAGGCTTCCAGGAAAGTGTCCCACCATTCTTTACATGAGGGTATTCCCTCTCTACGCCAGTATCGAAGAAGTAACAGCTTAGCCACTAAGGTGATTAAGGCTATCTGGTATTTGTGAGCTGTAGGAGAGATATGAGTAAACCTGCCAAGGATGCAAGTCTAGAGGTTAAAATGCGACACTACATAGCAGAAAGGAGTCATCCATAGCGGATTAGGTCCCAAAACTTGACTACCTTGGGCACCCCAGAGTTTATATAGGGTAGTAGCCAAGGGGTTGCCACAATCTTGGCATTTGGGTGACCTATGTTTATATATGCGTGAGAGTTTAGCTGGGAAAGATAAGGTTGTGTAAAATATTAAATTGAAGTCCCCGTAGTCTATCTTGTTTAATACAATTATATAGATCCTGCCAGACCTTTGTCCAGGTCTCTTCTGACCAGTTCAGGGATAAATTCACTTTCCAATAGTGCGGGGCAGGGGAGGCCTTAGAATCCCTTAAATTAAGAATAAACTTGTAAATTTTTGATATCGCTTTGTTAGATAACGCAAGATTTTTTATTTCCTTTATCAAGCTTCCTGCCTTCTCATACCCCTGTCCCCCTTTCAGGAAGGAGCAGACCTGATTTCGAATTTGGTATAGCGGAAACCTGTCCTTTGAATCTATTACAAACTTACCCACCAGTTCTGAAAATGGGACAGGGTAGCCACCCGAGACAAAATCGGCAATTCTAGGTTTACTGGAGGGGTTACCCACACCCCTTCTTAATGGTTGGTTACCGATCAATAGGTTCGGGTTGTTAACAAGGGGTTGCATCAAGTCTTTTTTAAAGGGGATATTTAGGAACGAGTAAAGCTGATGAAGAGCTTTAATATCCCAGCTGAGTGGAGTGCCTTTAAGTTTAGATGGGATTTTAGGCCAGGGAGAAAAGAGCAGAGACTCTAAATCCAAGTTAACACTATGAGCCATCAAACCATCTAGGACGCCACTTGCTGTAGATAACAGAGTTTCGGATGCCCATTGAGCTGACCTTGCCACATGGCTTGCTAAATAATAGATAAAGAAATCTAGCAACTGTAGGCCTCCTTCTTCCCTGCGACGAGTGAGTTTTCGATAAGCCCTACGGGGAGGGTTACCATTCCAGATAAAGTCAGTACAGTATTTGTGACAAAGGTTGAAAAAGGATTTTGGAAGGTACACATTAAGGTTAAAAAGGAAGTAAGAAATTTTCGGCAAAATCATCATTTTTATTGTATTGGCCCTCCAGAAATATATTTTTTAAAATCAGGTCCCCTGTAGTGTTGCAAATCATGACAGTACATTTGCAACACTGTTGCATCTGTACTGTCGCAATTTGCTGCACTACTGCACCAAAAAATAACATTTCTTTGCCACACCACTGCACCTAAACAGTTAGGGCTTTTTGGCTGAAATTTGCAGGGTGGCAAGCCCAGGCCCAGCAGATGTGCCTTTTGGTGGTTTGGTAAAAAAATGTAAAGTGGTTACAAAGTTACAGTACTCCAAAGTTGAGAAATTTCCCATAGGATAACACTGTGGCACTCATGGTGCCTTTCAGCGGCCGTATCTTGAAAACGATTGGAGATACGGATTTTTCGCTACCCACAGCTTAGTCCACCTTTAAGTGGACTAAGCATGCATGGAGGTTTGGAAGGCATGCTTACAACTGCAGTGGAATTGTTTTCATAGTTGCTACGGCTACTGAGATATTGCCAAATACATGTTACGAAGGTTCCTTTTGAGTACTATGGGGCTGCTGTATGGCTCCGTACTTATGTGTAAGTGGGAGTGCAGGGCCCAGAGGGCCACATACGGATATCAGCATGCAAAAACTGGGCAATGTGAAGGGAGCACAGGGCCCGGAGGACTCATGCTCCCACTAACACATATCAGTTATCAGTTACATTGCACTTTGTCAAAAAGAAGAGACATTCTTTACATAAAACTTTGTTAATACATCAGTTAGGGTTGATAGCACAGTGACAAAAGCATGGAAGTGTGATGTTAGGTTACCCACCACCACCTCATCCCCACCCCCACCCTCACACCATCAGACACCGGGTTGTGCCATGGGTTGTCAGGCCTAACTCTCACCTCATTCTCCTATACTGTAGCATGTCAGCTTGCTTACGCATGGAATGGGGTGAGGTTTGATCTGACAACCTCATGACACACCCCATCTGTTGGTGTGTGGGGGGTGGGGTGAGGTGGTAGGGGGTTAACCCTGACATCACAATTCCATGCTTTTGTTGCTAGCCTATCAACTCTAACTGATGCATTAATTAAGTTTTTTGCAATGAATATATACATATACACACACAACAGGTTGCATGATGTGCGCAGTGAGCTGTGGGAGGAAGGAGTCAGCCGACACCCTTCTCAGTAAGAGAACTGAGCCCAAAACACATGAAGAAAAGGGAAAGTTCAATGAGTCAAGCCTGACCCACTGAAGGAGACTGCGGCAGTGTTAAAACACAAAACAGTTCATTCATGCAGTCATGCACATGTAGCACAACCTCACAAAAATACTATGTGCACACACAGTAAAGATGTGCATGCATGGTGAAATGCACAGAGGACTGCTGACACCCTCTTCAGTTGTGCAAGGAACCAAGCCCAGAACCAGTCGACAGCAAGCTAAAAAACCCACAAAAATCAAAAACTTGCTTCACAAAAAAAAAATTCCCACTGGATTTGTGTGGAATTGAAAGCAGTGGAGATGGATTAGGGCAGTCAGCAAACAACCCTCCCCAATAAATGTACCCAGAAAAGCCAAGCCTGACTCCTGACACAAAACCTCTATGCAAAAAGGAAAATGTACTTCAGCAAAAAATCGCACTGGAGCTGTGTGAAACTGAAAGCAGTGGGGAAGGGGTCAGTTTTAAGGAGATACACATACACTCTCCTGGTCCCTGTAACTGAGACCATCATAAGGGACAAAAACACAAAAATGCAGTCAGAAAAGTCAAACCTAAGTTTTCTAATGCTGTTCAGATTTTAATACTGACTCCCAATATTTTATTTTGGCAAGTTTAAGGTCTCAGAGGTACTGCAATGTTGGCTCTCAGAAATGACTGTCTCCTGTCCTCTACCAACTCAGAGTGAGGAAATCACGTGGTGTGCATGACTGTGAGAGCCAGAAAAGGCCCCTGATTAAAAATCTCATTAGTGCTTCCTAAACTGCAGCCGAATAATGCACTATTCAGGAGGTCAGTCTGAATATTCAGGAAATACAGGAAGCCTACTGTTGCGGGGTGGTATTCGAGAAATAATATTTGCTCCATGCACATCCCTAGTGTAAATCACAAATGCATACAATACTGAATTTGATAAAAGCTCGGTAAAGATGGAATAATAACAGAATGAAACTGGAAAAATTACTTGTATGGAAAACATCAGCTTACAGTTTAAATGCAGTTACTTGCGGTGATGTTGTTAAAGGAGAACTGCACTGAATCTATACATCATTTTTTTAAATTCTGTTTCAAATTTCTGTTATTGCTGTAGCTGTACAGGCTTTCTAGTTATCCCAATGGGTGTTTCTGATTTGCATGCTGCTGGTAGGAACCATTTTAGAACTGTAGGATGTACTGTAGTTCATGTCGCTGTTCTACTCTTATATTGTTGGCACAATGCATCCATATTCTACTACAGAACTCTGTGACTGAGAGGACATAAACTACATCATATAATTCTAGAATGGTACTCACAGCAAAGCAGAAATACCCACTGAAGTAACTAAAAGGACCACACAGATATAACAATAACAAAATTTTAATCAGTGCTTCAAAAACAGCTCCTATTGGGAACGATTACCTACAGGTACAGCACTGTTCTCCTTTACGATGTTATTTAATCAATACTAAGGGCCATTCGCTAAAATGCCAAACTTTAGTAATTTTTGGGCCGGCTGATTGCAGTGTAGTTTTGGTGGGTGGCAGTGGGTACCTGCCTGAGACCCCCCCAAAAAAAATCTTCTAAAACACTTTATCCAGTTGCACTGTAGCCTTGGTGGCTGGCAGTGGGTGCCTGCCTGAGGCCCCCCCTCAAATCTTGTGAAACAATTGCTGTGTAGTTTTCACGAGAGTGGGTGTCTGTGAGCCTGCTTTTGTCAAGAACTTTATCTGATTGCAGCAATCTGCCTGTAACTGTCATAAAGATGAAGAAAAGATGTCCTGAAAGGGAAGCAGGGCAAGCTAAAAGAAAAAAAAGGAGGCGCAGCAGGGAAAGGTTCTTGCGTGGGACCCATCTCTACACAAGTAGCAGTTCTACAAGCATCAGTGGTAGTCGTGTGGCCCATGGTGGGGGTGATGTACGTTGTGAGGATGTTAGATGGAGAAGGACAAAGACAGGTAGTGGTGTTGGTGGTGCTGGTGGTGGTGGGTCTGAGACCGAGAAACATACTAGGCCTGGCATATAATAGTGCATTCAAAGAAACCATGGGGATTTATTAGTCCCCAGAAGCCAATTGGTTGTATGCCCACCATAAGTAGCAGTTTTTCCAGTCAGTCACAGTCAGTGTCTAGTGACACATGTGGTGGTGCTGGAACCAGCCGAAGTGAAACAAAAACACACAGGTCTTCCATTGTTTGTGTTTCTCCTCCTCCTCCAAGTACCTTTCTGTTGCCTACTGTCCATGGTGGTGATCTAATGCCCAGGGATCCTCCATCCCATTCTCAACATGTACAGACAAGCCCTCCCCCATGCAGCTTGTGCAAACTACACAACAACAGCTGGCAATGCCAGGTGGGGTGTCAACTCAGCAACCTGTACTCCTGCACTGTGTTGAGTCCATGGGCATTTTCCTGTGCCACCATCGGCTTGAGGCACTGTATGTTGTTCCTACTCCGAGAGTACCCGTAGGCCACAAATCAGAAGCTGTCTGGGTCTGACATTACTATTATTATCCTGTCACCTGACAAAAAGAACTGTTTGGTGTAAATGGGTGAGGTGCTGCTTATGGTATACCAGCCCCTCAGTTTTATAAAAGCAAGCCAGTAACATGTCTAGCACCAGCACAGCTGGTTGCAGTGGAGAAGACTGCCACAGAGGAAGAGGATATGGATGATGAGGTGCCAGAGGAAGGAGAGGCACTGGTGATAGAGGAGGGGGAAGCAGAAGCACTGGAAAAGGAGGAGGCAGTAGGAAAGGGGCAGGGGAAGTGTGAAGCATCAGGTGAGAGTGAGGTGGAGACAGGTTGGAAGGAGAAGCTGAGGAGGAGAAGCAGGGAGCACTGGAAGAGGAAGCAGGAGAAGGGGAAGAGAAAGTGGAGGTTGAAAGTGAGTTGTCAGTTACAACAAGCTCCACTGATGAGGACTATGATTCTGAGGAGTGGAAGCCACCACCACCACTAGTACAGGAGTATGAGAGCGACAAAGTAATAAAAGTAATGAAGAAGAGAAAGAATGAAAGCAACTCGATGAAGCAGTGAAACACAAATCCCAGGCCAAGTTCCCAGTCCCACCTGATAAATCTCATACTGCTGCTGGTGGTGGTGATCACGTGATGCAGCCACATCATTCCTCCCCCATGACCAGGAAAAATAAATCTTACAGTGGTGGCCCTACTTGTTCTAAGGCCTCCCCCAACCCCTAAGTGTGGTTGTTATATAAAGGATCTTCTACAGTATTGAAGTATTTTAAGGATGACCCCACAAGTCCACTCAGAGCATGTTGAAATATGTGTGAGAAAAAGATCGGCCAGGGTCAATCCACATGAACACTGGGAACCAGTGGTCTGGCTGATCATCCAAAGCATGAACACGGCATCTTACTAATGTAACCTCCCCCCTGCAAATGGGGTTCCCAAAAGTCTTCCAGGAGCTTGCCTGAATGCTCCAAGTCTGGGCGGTGTTCGGCATCTGAGCTGTTTAAATGTGGTTCCAAGTGAATGCTATTTGAGCCTCCACGTACTGTCTCTTTAACAGCTGTCTGCTAGCAGACTTAATTAGTTTGTATTGGCGGACTGTGTATTTAATGCTCAAATCCCGCCCAAGCTGCTGTTAATTCACTCCGTTTCTGCCGTCGCTACATGTGCAGTGGGAGCCTTGTTGAAAGATATAACCGTTTGCCAGAAATCTGTTAGAGTGATAATGAAAATACAGTTTGTCTAACCAACTTTCCCTTCAGCAAGGACTGTGTGGTGTAGCTCTTTCAGTTTGGTCCCGGACTGCTGAAATGGACCAATCAATGGGAAGGGGTTCCTTAAAATGGAGCCTGCTGGCAAATCAGAACTTGGACTCTCAAGTGGAGCCAGCCACAAGGGGATTGTATAGGGGATTGTATATTGACTGGGTCAGACTATCAGAACCTGATATTCGAGCACTCTGCCAGAAGCTTGACAGAGAGGAACAAGTGGCCACAGACACAGTGGACTGTTTAGTGGACTGTTTGGGGCTCTCTGAGAATTGCATACCTGCTGCTTATTACCATTTTTTTGCATTAGACATTGGTGCATTGCCTCAGCTAGACAATGACAGTCTTCGGCGGGCTTAATCCCGAGATCCTATGATCAAACCAGCTTTAGAAGCCCTCTACACAGGGAAAGATGTGTCCAAGTTACGCTCCATTGATTTGAGAACTGCATTGTTATACAAGGAAGGTTCTAAGTTGAAACTGATTAATAGACTGTTATACAGAGAAACCGTAGACAGAGGGGGACAAATACACAAACTACAACTAGTGCTGCCCACTGCCTTTCGAGACTCAGTACTGAGGTCCTTACACAACCACATGGGGCACCTTGGTATAGACAGAACACTTGACTTGGTGAGATCCAGATTCTATTGGCCTAAGATGGGGGCTGATGTTGAGCAACACGTTCAAGCTTGTAATCGCTGTTTACAGAGGAAAGCTTTGCCCCAGAGGGCTGCCCCCCTGGTTAACATCACCACCAGTGCCCATATGGAGCTGGTCTGTATTGATTTTCTGAGTTTGGAGTCTGATCAAAGAAATATTAGCAATGTGCTGGTGGTTACTGACCATTTTACGAGATATGCCCAAGCTTTCCCCACCAAGGACCAGAAGGCATCCACTGTGGCCAAAGTGTTTGTAGAAAACTTTTTTGTTCACTATGGGGCTCCAAAAAGAATCCATTCTGATCAAGGGAGGGACTTTGAGAGTCGTTTGATCAAAGAGATGCTTTCTCTGTGGGGGAAGCGAAAGTCCAGAACCACCCCTTACCACCCTCAGGGGGACCCACAGCCTGAACGTTTCAACCGCACTCTGTTAGATATGCTGGGCACCCTCCACCCCAAGACAAGCCTAGATGGAGCCAACAAATCAGCACCTTGATACATGCCTATAACTGCACCAAAAGTGATGCCACTGGGTCCTCCCCCTACCGCCTGATGTTTGGAAGAGAGGTCCGACTACCAGTAGATGTTTGTTTCAGAGTTTCTCCTGATGGGGTTCGAGCTGATAACTATCTCCAGAATGTGCAAAAGTTAAAGTCCCAGCTAAATCATGCGTATCAACTGGCTCAGACCATGGCTGCCAAAAGAAATCTGCCCAACAAAGAAAGGTATGATAAAAAGGTGAAAGCACAGGAACTCCAGGAGGAAGATCGTGTATTGCTAAGAAACCTGGGACTGCATGGCAAACACAAGATTGCTGATAGGTGGCACTATCTCCCCCACATTGTGATAGGCAAACTAGATGATCTGCCTGTGTACAAAGTAAGGTTTGAGAATAATTAAAAAAATGTTAGAACAATGCACAGAAATCACTTACTGCCCATTGGACATATCTTGATTAAATCTGAGCCCCCAGAAAATGCCCCCTCTGGACCAGTGACTATAGCTGCTGCTAAGCAAAAAATCAAGAAAGCCTTCACCTACAGAAGCTGAGTTAAAATGTTCCCCTCCACAAGTCCCAGTTGAACATGACTGTCAGTACATGTCAGAGGAAAGTGAGTGTGGCTTTGAATACTACCCTTCTTATGAGCTGATTCAGTGTTTCGGGGCAATCCCCTAGTCAATCCTGGAGATGAAGCTGGGCCTTCTGGACTGTCTAAGCCCCCAGCTTTGTCCCTAGAGCCAATGCTCCCAGAAAGTGAAGTGCAAAGCATCAAGTCAGATGATATGGAATCGTTGTGTATGGTTGAACTGTCTAAGTTTTCAGAGGAGAAAAATGATGGACTGGGACAAACTGGTGATATACCAGAACAAGAAGAGTGTGTTGAGTGCCCTGATAGTTCACTGCCAGTGTCAGAAAACTCCCCATGTGAGCCAAGTGTTGTGGACTCAGAGATTGTAACTCCTGGAGCTGAAAGTGCCCCAAGTTCTAGCATCTATACCCCAATGGAGACTCCCCTGACAAGTGAGGACAATGCTGAAAATGAGGCTCAGGGTGCAGACACTGTAACAGTTCCCCCTAGAAAGACTAGTCGAGCTGTAAAGCCTGTGGTGCACCTCAGTTATAATTCCCCTGGTAGGCCTGTGAACTTGCCTCTCAATGTTGTCCATAAAGGAGTGTATGTGTCCCCGAGCTCATTGCCCAAACTGAACATCAGTGCCAACGCCAGGTTACTTGTGTTGCCCTCTAGGTATGGTGCCCCTGCTCCATCCAGCCCCAAGATAGCTGATAGGGAAGGGCCCCCTCTCTTCAGGTTTCATGTACAGGAGGTAATAACCTGAGTTATGGTACAATGTGTGTATAATACTGGGTAAAAAGTAATGTACTGAAAAGTTTCAGAAATGTGTTTCTGGTAAGATGATATGTTGACTGATGATTATATGTATAAGCCTAATGTGATACTGATGTAAATGTATATGGTTGTATTAAAACTTACGGAGGTACTTACTTGACACGGACGCCATGTTTTTCCAGACCAGGAAGGGTGTAACCCCCCTGCAAATGGGGGATCCCAAAAGTCTTCCAGGAGCTTGCCTGAATACTCCAAGTCTGGGCGGTGTTTGGCATCTGAGCTGTTTAAATGTGGTTCCAAGTGAGTGCTATTTGAGCCTCCACGTACTGTCTCTTTAAGAGCTGTCTGCTAGCAGACTTAATTAGTTTGTATGGGAGGACTGTGTATTTAATGCTCGAATCCCGCCCAAGCTGCTGTCAATTCGCTCCATTTTTGCCATCGCTACATGTGCAGAGGGAGCCTTGTTGAAAGATATAACCGTTTGCCAGAAATCTGTTAGAGTGATAATGAAAATACAGTTTGTCTAACCTGCTTTCCCTTCAGCAAGGACTGTGTGGTGTAGCTCTTTCAATTTGGTCCCGGACTGCCGAAATGGACCAATCAATGGTTCCTTAAAATGGAGCCTGCTGGCAAATCAGAACTTGGACTCTCAAGTGGAGCCAGCCACAAGGGGATTGTATGGGCAGTGACTCTGGGAAATGTAGTTTTGACCTTGGCGCCTTTTTTCACCAACAGAGGGAGTCTTATTGTGAGTGACAGCCGAACCAGCCAACAGAGTGGTGTGGAGCTAAAGGAAATGCCCTGCTCTGTGACTGGAAAGATCAGATCAGTTGTGACAGTGAAGAGAGAAGGAGCTCTGTGCTTCTATGGTGTATAGTTTCGCGCAGGAAGCGCGTGTGAGGCCCTAAAGTTTGGTCTGCAGCCATTGTAAGTGCCAGTTCAGACTGAATCCGATTTGTGAGGAGAAAGAAGGAAGTCTGAAGAGTGGAGACCAGGCTCACCCTGTTGAAGACTGGAGAAATTGCTGAATCATGCTCTGTCTATCAGGAACTGAAGCTGCTGTGTGTGCTCCTGGGTATTTTGCAGTAAGTGCGATCGGGATCGAGGAGCAGCCTGCCTGGTGTAGTACTTTCCTTTTACATATGAGTGTGCGTAGTGCTTGTGGGGAATCGCTATTTCCAATCCCCTGTGCTGTGTGCTGTGTGTTGAAGCTGGAAGCAAACCCCAGCTTGTCTTGGACTAAATCCGTTTGCTATAAACTGCAGTGGGGTCCAGTCACAAGGACCTTGTCTCCATGCCCTGTTGTTTCTGACAATCCAGAGAACATCTGCCATCCGGTTCTCAGCTTGGGTATTGTGAGTACAAATCAGGGTATTCCCCTGCAGCCTGTTTTCAATCACAAGTGTGTCATCTAATTCTTGTTGTTTCACTGCTTCATGAACTGAGCCATCCGGCTCCAGATTACAATTGGGTGTTGTGCATATATTTTCTTCTACAGGGCCCTTTCCATCTGCACCTGCCGGCCAACTCCGGGCAACGGACCTGGCTAGCCCCCCCCCCAACCTGGGTACCCAGAGTGTGACTTTTCAGATCCTGTATGTGTGCACAGTACTGTGATTTAATGCCACCAATTAACCTGATTTCCCCTTCCCGTGTTACTGTCCCCTAAATAAATCAGATTTGTTGTTGTTATGCAATATACTGTCTGTGATGTTGGTGCTTATGGAAACAGTATTGTATTTCGCTGTGTATGTTGTTTAACCTTATTTTACAAGGGGTCCTCAGAGACATGCTGCAGAATCAGTCTCGGGGGTAAGTGGTGCTTTATGAGTAAACAGTGTGTATACGTGGGGTATTGGGGCTGTAACTCCTGTGTACTGTGTGAGCCACTAGAGGGAACCAAAAGGGGTCACGGTGTCTCAGAGGGCTGTGATCAAGCTAGTCTAACCACTACAAACTCTGACCTCTTTGTGGAGGCACCACCATAGAACCTAGGCCCTTCAACCTGTCAGTAGTCAAGCAGGCAGGGGTAGTAGCCCTTGGCATAGCGCCACCTGGGGGTTACATCAACAGTCACATCCCTTCACAATCCACACACAGGTCAGACTCAGCAACCAGGTATGGGTGGCAGGATCAAATGTTTTTTTCAAATTATGCAGCCTCCATGGCAGCAACAGTCAAAGTCAACTGACACTTGTGGTACTCCTTCCAAAACACCACTTCAATCAACACCACCACCAGCACCACCAGTAGGTGGGGATAATGGTGGTAGTGGACACAGTAGGAACACTAGTGTTAGTTCAGAATTTATTGTCACCACAAAACCACTCTTCAGTAGTCATTACATGCCCACACAAAAATGCCACCTAGTCATCCAGCTACTGTGAGAGTCATTTAACTGAATGGTAAGATGATGGCTCGTGATTGTAAGTCTCCTTCTAAATCCAAGTAGTAAAGCGCAATTCACAGAGTCCATGTTAAAAAAAAAAACCTTCACTACAAAGCTGAGTGCAGTACAACTGAAAAAGGACTCACAGGAGTCACAGGCTCACAGTACAGTAACATTTTCCATACATAGATTAGCAATCCATCTGGCCCACAAGAGCTAAAATTCCGTGACACTGTCCTGGAGGCGATTTGAGCAAGATAGCAAAGCACAAAATAAATGTGCAGTGCAACAGAGGTGGTGGACTGACTGACCCAGCATTTTGTGAAAAAACTGACTTCATTAGCCACTTGATCATCAGCCATCTTCCATGGTGGAAGACACTGGCTTTCGAAAGACTGTTATGTGAGCTGAAACCCAAATACAACATTTCATCATGCTTCATGTCTTCTTGGTGTGTTCTTCCCATAATGTATGTGGCCGTATGCACACAGATGGTGACTCTTTTGAATCTGGTGGTGACTTATGTGCTTGAGAAACAGGCACAATTAGAAGAAACACTGAAAACCGTTTGGGACATTACAAGATATTTCCTTCATTCCCCCACACATTCTGAGCACCTCCAACATTACCAATAGAAGCCCAATGTCCCACCTGCTTGATTAAAGACATGGTGACAAGTGGGACTCTGTCTTTTACATGGTAGAAGAACTGGTGGAACAGAAAGTTGAGTACTGAGCTATGCAATTTGACGATGTGCCTTGTGGGGGATACTTGTCCCTGGAGCATTGATGTATGCTGTAAAGGCTGGTTCCACGTCTGAGACCTTATGAACAGGCCACCAAAGATCAGTCTGCTGAATCCACTACTCTTAGCATAGTCCTATCTATGGTGAGTCTAATTAAACAACACAAATGTAACTCCCCTGTGGGGGCTTACCTTATTTGCCCCATTCTCCTGTTTCCCTCCCCGTGCTGGTCTGCTGCCTGGCTCGAGTCCTCGTTTTGGCCCTCGAGTCTCCACCTGGCTCCTGCTGCAGTTTGCAGCTCAAGATGGGGCCACAGGAGTGAAATCGCAGAGCCGCCGCACCCTTTGCTGCAGCTCTGTGTATCGGCGGCCCCACACATGTGCAGTATCACAGACCGATTTTCTTGCCGTGATTGCGGTGAAACAGAGGCCATTTAGGTAGGTCCCAGTCCCCCTGTTAAGCTAATCAGGGACCACTTCTAGACACCTGAAGGAGGCATAAGAGGAGCCTCCAGGTATTTTATTATGGAGCACCTATCTCAGAGCAGATCAGACTCATGAATATTGATGAGGCATGGGCAATATGAATGAAGCAGCCTGCCTGCTGCCACCGAAGAACTAAACTAAAAGGTTGGAAACTGCAGTATTTAGCAAGGCAGACAAACTGCTTTGAGACTGTGGGGCAATAAGTGAACAAAAGTATATATTCTGGCTGCACCAGAACTGGTCAGTTGGGACTTACATGGACTGCAGTGGGAACTGTTGCACAGCAGTCATGTTGCAGACTTTGACCCAAGTTTCAGCCAATCAGAAGGCCAGGATTTTGCCAAAGGACTTTGGGACTGTAAAGTGGACTTATGGGGGAAAAAGCTGGGGAAAGTCTTGATGCCCTTTTACAGGACTAAGCAGGTGTCGAGAGATCCTGTTGCATATTCATTTTCCAAAAGGACAATTGTTTCGGACAATCGGGAGCTGGCTGGAGCTCCCAAAACCCAAGGGACTTTTGGTACTGAGTCAGTTTGGTGGTAGCCCCTCCAGAGGAAGGGGGGCTCCAGCCTCTTTACAGAAGGATGGAGCTGCAAGGCTTGAGAAGGGCCTGCCTGGCGGTTGCCAGCTACCTGTCCCCCAGGGCCTGCATTTTGCCTTTCCCCATTGTTGGAGGAACTTTGTTCAAGGAAGCCTGTTTTGCAACTTCAGCTGTGAGGGAGCTGCAAGTATATGAGAGGACAGTAAAGATCTACACTTCAGTGGTGAAAAGCTCTGCCTTAAAGGGTCTTGAGTGAGAAGGTCGCCTGTGAATTCAAAGTGAGATAGAGATCTGCTTGGGGATCTTATGGCCACTGGTTCAAGGAGGCACTAAAGTCTGTCTGTTACCCTGCATTTGACTCAATGTCACAGAAGAGGGGTGGACATTTGTCTAAAGGAATGGCCATGGATGGTTTGTGGAAAATAGTATCGGAGTCTCCCTGATGCATGGGGCTCACCAGTATTGCCAAGATTTATCTTCAAAAGTGGGAAGAGAGATCCTCTTCTATTGTGAAGCACCTGCACAGTGAGGAAAGTGATGTCCAGTGTCCTGGGACTGTTCGAGTAAAGGTGTGCATTTCAGTGCCAGGTTCAGGGTCCTCAGAGGAACCTATTGCACGTACTCAAGTCTCACTGTGACTGTGTCTCCTGTGAGCATCTAGAGACTGTGCCCTGATGTGAAAGGGCCATGGGTGCCAGGCTATTAATGTGTCTGAAAATGTAAATAGTATCCAGATATGTCTAAGCTTCCAGAAGGAGGAAGGGGAAAAAGAGGTCTTCTATCAAGGTCAGCATTGGGAGTCAGCCTGGTAGTGTTATTGGCTAGGCACTGCCATAGTGCCTCCCACTGAGGGGTCAAACCTGGACATGAGGTTCAGAGGCATGCCAGTCCAGGTCCCTGTGCTGGTCTGTGTTCCAGATTGTGACATCAGCTCATCCAGAGTTCAAGTTCAAGTTTATTGAAGAGAAAAGTTCCATTGAGTGGGCTCATTTGCAAGAAAGTCCCTTAATCAACTATGCATGGTTACAACACATAATACACAGTTACACATGAGTGAAAAACAATAATATGAACACAAGTAGCATATACACAGCATATTTACAAATGTATACAATTATGTACATTTACTTCAGGGATGGAAGCATAGTTGTAATGCTCTTTAGAAGACTAGCTTAGGGAAAAAGAAAAGGGATGGAGGATGGTAAATAGGTGCCAGAAGACAGTTGAAGGCAAGGTGGGGGTGAGAGATGGAGAGAGATGCCAGTAGATTACTAATGGAAGTGACAGGACTCAACAGATATTTTGGCAATTAGGGATCTGAAGGCTTTTAATGGAATTAGTGAATTGAGCTTAAGGGTACTTTGGAGTTTTTTCCATGACGCTGGAAGAAGATAGCTGCTGGCTGCTTTGCCATATCATGTGTGGATTCTGGGTACTTGCAGAGATATGTAGTAATTTTTCCTTAGGTTGTATGGGTTGTCAGAAGGGTGTAGAAATGTGGTGATGTAGTTAGGGAGTTTGTTTAGTAGGATCTTATAAACCCATAAGTATGTGTGCCTTAATCTTCTCATGGCCAGGTAGGTCCAATCAACCTCTTTATAAAGGGTACAGTGATGTGTTCTGGCTGGCATGTTGGTAATGAAGCAGATAGTGTGGTGGTAAAGTACATCCAGACTGTGCAGGGAGGAAGAAGCACAATTCTTGTAAATAATATCTGCGTAATCAAGGAGGGGCAAGAAAGTGGCCTGCACTAGTCTCAGTCTAGAGTTGTGGATTCTAGCTTATCATCAAACAGCGTGGTAATGGGTGGGGAGGAGAGAGGGCTGGAGCTAGAGTTGATTAAGTCAGAGTTATGGACAAACATTACCTTGGTTTTCTTTGCATTCAATAGAAGTTTGAATTGGATTAAGTTGTATTGAAGATGATTGAAGTCGTCCTGAAGCTTGGAGCAGACTTGTTTGAAGAATGGTCTGGAGGTGTAGAGCACTGTATCATCAATGAACAGAGAGATTTTGGAATGGGTGATGTTCTTGTTTAGATTGCTGACATACAAAAGGAAGAGTAGAGGGCCCAGGATGGAGCCCTGAGGAACTCCTCTGACTGAAGGAAGTGGAGAAGAGAGGGACCCATTAGCTTGAATTCACTGTTGCCTATCTGACAGGTAGCTAGAGAACCAGTTTAATGCTGAATTACCAATGCCATGGTTAGTCAGTGTATCCAGGAGTAGGCCATGGCCGACTGTGTCGAAGATCCAAAAATACAGCCCCTTTAATCTGTTTGTTGTCTAAGGCCTCCAGCTAGTCATTTGTTACCTTAGACAAGGCAGATATGGTGCTGTGATGATGCCTGAATCCAGATTGCAGAGGGTTAACCAGATGGAGTGGATCAAGGTATTCCCTGACCTGGATATTGATCAATTTTTCAAGAAGTTTGGAAAGGACCTGCAGGATCGAAATGGGCCTGTAATTGTTAACTTTGCTAGGGTCTCCAGACTTAAACAGAGGCAGAATGTGGGCAGCTTTCCCCTCCTGGGGTACACTACCCTCCATGAGGAAATGGTTGAATAGGTGGGCAATGGGGCCTTTTAGGTAATGATAACACAGCTTCAAAAAGAAGGGCTTGCTATTGTCTGCCCCAACACTTTTTCTAGTATTCAGTTTGAGTAAAAGATCCTCGACCTGTTTAAATGTGACGGTAGTAAAGGTGAAGGTGGGGTGAGTGGTGGGGTTGGGGGGCTGCAGTAGTATGTACAAGTGTGGGGCAAAGGGTTGCTGCTGGCAGATAGTCAGAGGCCAAACCTGCCATTGTGAAGTGTTCATTGAATTTGTTGAGTATCTGGGATGGGTCAGTGATTGAAGAGTCATGCAGCTCTAATTTGGCAGGGAGGGTAGGAGGGATGTTGCAACCTTCTACTGTTTTGAAGGTGTGCCAGATCTTGGATGGGTTCCCTTTTGCAGATTCGAGGACATTTAAGTAATAATTCTGTTTGTAGTTTTAATTAACTTGGTTCAGGCATTTCAGGAAACCCTGAAGGCCAACCAATTCTTAGGACCTTTAGTTTGCCTTGCAGTTGCCTATAACTGGTCCCTTTGTAACAGAGCTTTTTTAATGTTCACATTCAACCAGGGGCAGGAGGCTTTTTTTTCTACATCTGATCAGGCGGTCATGTTTATTTATAACATTGCACAAGATGCAATTAAAAATGCGACCAGCCTCGGTAACAGTTGGTGCTAAAAAGAAGCTTTGCCAATTTATATCCCTCAAGTCTGCTAGGAAACTGGCTGGATTAAACTTCCTAAAACTTCTCTTAGTGACCAGTTTGCTAGCCGGGGCATGCTTTAATAGGTTCCTGACACACACCATTATGTTGTGGTCACTAAGGTTGTTATGGAAGACTGCTTCATGTATTATTTTGTGTGGCCTATTTGTGATAACAATATCTATAAGGGAGCTGGCTGGATAATTTTTGCGGTTGGGTCTAGTGGATTCTGTTATCATCTGGCTTAGGCCTAGATCGTCACAGAGATTCTTGAGAGGGTTAGATTTTGGACTAAGCCAGTTGATGTTCAGGTCGCCCAGAATGATCGACTCATTGTCATTAGTGTCCAAAAAAGTGTGAAGGTGGGTCAAAAGCTCTAAGCCCCCAGTAGGAGGTCAGTAACATCCAAGGATATTAATTGCTTCAGCAGGGGATACGCACAGCCTTAATGCCAGGCATTCAAATTCTTTAGGCTTCGAAATAGCATGAAGTACTGTGGTGGAAAGCCTCTCAGTAACATAAATGACCACTCCACCTCACCTTGTGAGTCTGTCCACATGGAATAAGGTATAGGAAGGCAGGTTTAGAGCTTGGTCACTAATAGTACCCTTCAGCCAGGTTTCCTTTAGGACTAGAATGTCAAGAGCAGTATGGAATATCCAAGCTTGGACGTGAGTCAGTTTCTTTTGCAAGCTACAGATGCTGATGAGCATCAGTTTTAGACCTTTTGCACTGGTGAAGTCAGAAGGGGATGATAATACTGTGGTGGGTCCAGGGTATGTCCCGATGTTCCCTGAACAGAGGAGGAGGAGCAAGAGAATTATTTGGCATAGCCATAGTTTCATGGATAAGCAGTGTATCTTATGTCTTGAGGACTTGGGGTGGGGGGATAGTTGATCTGGGCATCTGCATTACTGCGAGCAAGATAATAGCCCAAGGTAGTAAAGAGGAGGACTATGGCCAGGAGATGGGTTGAGTTATAGTAAACAAACTGTACGGTAAGGAGCCTGGATGGCAGATCCCATGAGGGATGAGGCAAAGTGACTGAGAAGGGATTAGAAGATAGTGGGGGTAAGTAAGAGTCAGATGGTGGGTGCATAAAGGGAAGGGCAGAAGTAACTGACTGAAAGCAAATTGCATGGTGGGGGATGTAGAGGGTTAGGATGGAGAGAGAAAGAGAGAGAGGGATGGGAGATAGAAAACCACGGGGCACTATGGACGACAAGTATCAAGCTAAGGCTACTTGGGGATGACTGGGTAATTAGGAAGATGACCTGTGGTTAAGGCAATATCCTTTTATGTGGGCAGAAAACCAGTCAGTAGGATTACACAGGTGCTAAAGGGATTGGGCTGGCAGAAAACAAGGTATCCACAATGACAAGCTGGTTAAATAGAGCAGAGTATCCCCAAGTACAACTAGGATAAATAAAAGCAGTGTAGCCACTCTGTAACTGAGTGCAGGTCCTTTTATTTTTTATGTGTATGTAATTTTTTTAAGCTATTCTGCCCATGCAAGGATGTCTGGCAGGACTGGAAAACTCAAGCTTACAGCACCCTCTATCAGTGCGTTGCCATAAAGAGCCAGTGGAGTTTTAAGGAGATAGAAAACATCACACTCTCTTGCGACTTGCTGCCTATATAAGAAAGGGCAGCCAAGGGTGGGTGTGATAGGGGCGGGGTGGGGAGACGAGCTTAGTGGCATTGGGAAGAGTTCAATTGTTCAATTAAGAAGCAGACCGCTCGAGTTGATCTGCATCTGATATTGATTTCAGTCCTGATAATTTCAGTTAAAAAATAAACCAAAAATATAAAATGAGCAGCAACTGTGACCAAGTTATGTTAACACATCCCAGTTAAATTTAAATGGAGAAGCAAATTAAATACAGCCCTAGAGGGCTGCGGGCCAGTAACAGGAAAAGGTGGCAAGTTTAAAATTCAGCCAGGACAGCTGCTGAATGAGCTGAGCTGTGTGGTAGTCGGTCAGGTGGTGTACCTTGAATGTGGTGGTCCTGCAGCTGGGAACTTGAGTGGGAAGTGACTCATCTTGTGGTCAGCAGGAGCCTTGAATGCAGTGGTCCTGCAGCTGGGAGCTTGGGTGGGAAACGACTCATCTTGTGGTAGGCAGGAGCCTTGAATATAGTGGTCCTGCGGCTGGGAAGCAACTCGGCAGGAGCCTTGAATGCAGGGGTCCTGTGGGTGGGAAGCAACTCGGCAGGAGCCTTGAATGCAGTGGTCCTGTGGCTGGCAGCTTGGCTGGGAAGTGACTCGTCTTGTGGTTGGCAGGAGCCTTGAATGTGGTGGTCCTGCGGCTGTGAGCTTTGGTGGGAAGCGACTCATCTTGTGGTAGGTAGGAGCCTTGAATATGGTGGTCCTGTGGGTGGGAAGCAACTCGGCAGGAGCCTTGAATGCAGTGGTCCTGTGGCTGGCAGCTCTGCTGGGAAGTAACTCGTCTTGTGGTTGGCAGGAGCCTTGAATGTGGTGGTCCTGCGGCTGTGAGCTTTGGTGGGAAGCGACTCATCTTGTGGTAGGCAGGAGCCTTGAATATAGTGGTCCTGCGGCTGGGAAGCAACTCGGCAGGAGCCTTGAATGCGGGGGTCCTGTGACTGGGAGCTTGGGTGGGAAGCGACTTGTCTTGTGGTCAGCAGGAACCTTGAATGTGGTGGTTCTGAGGCTGGGAGCTTGGATGGGAAGTGACTCGTCTTGTGGTCAGCAACAGCCTTTGAGAGTTTCAACTGCTAGAAGAGCTGAGAGAGGTGTCAGCCTTCTAAAGCTGCAAGAGCCTGCTGCAAAAGAAGGTTCTATGTGATAATGGCGAGCGCCGAACGGCAACTCGAATTATCTCTACATCAGGTTGTTGAAAACAATTTAGCCACCCTGACATCCTCGGCAGGGAACAACGGCGCCGGGGACTGGCTACTGCTTTCCATTGGGGGTGTCCCCACCCCACCCACACAGCGGAGCTTTGCCCCCACCCCTACTTGGGATTCTCTCAACTCCAGGGGGGTGCACGTTGAAGTGCAAAAGCAAAAAATAACAAGTTTTGGGCGGGCGCAACAAAGCACAGTAGTGCCGGATCCAGACCAGAACCAGAACCCCAGCACCACTAGCGAGGCCAACCCTTGACACCATGGCGCAGCTCGGCAGCTGACCACAGTGCTACCCTACATCCCCTCCGAGGGTGGAGGGGATGTGAGGGTGGCGCTGCAGTCAGCTGCCGAGCTGCGTTGTGGTGTCAGGGTTGCCACCACTGCGGTGCTGGGGTTACAGGTTTGGGTCTGGGTCCGGGCTACTGTCTTTTATTCGCCAACAAGCTTTTATTGCTTATATCTAGCGTCTTGAGGGGGTGAGCAAGATGGCGTGACCTGGAAGGGCCTCCCAGGCCACTCTTGCCGTGCTCGCTCCCCCTGCATGCGTGTACACATAGCGACATCCTGGCCTTAAAGTCGCCACCCCACCACATCTGGTTGCCCTCCTGCCCCCTCGCTTTTTGGGCTTTCGTCCATATCTCGTCACCATTTCGGACGGTGCCGTGATTCAGGCGCCCAACTCACCTGCTACCCAAAAGAAAGGTCTAAGCTGCAGGGTGCCTGCTCCACGTCCCAAGCTTATCAAGATCCAGAGTTCTGCTGTTCCAACTACCCCAGAGCTACAGTCCAAATGCCACCAAAACTGTCTGCAAAACTGTGAGTAAAAGCAGGGATTTTCCTGCACCTTGGGAACTGTAAATAGTTGCTTTCAAGTTCTGCCAAGTAGCTAGTAGGTGCACACAAAAGTTAACCTTTGATTTAAGCAAGCGCGCCAATACCGGCAAACCAACTGCATCACAGGCCTGCAATGATTTAGTACTTAGTACCCGGGGACAGAATTTAGGGGTTTTATCTGGACTGGGGACTGGTACCAGTTGGGGGTTTGTGTAATTATAACCATATAAGCAGCTAGACAGTCAGAAAGATAATTCTGGTACATCAAAGGGATGGTGGGTTGCTTGCACTAAAAGGTGTTTTGAATTAAAAATGCAAAAAAGATTATTTTCTGTGTGCTGATGCCAATTATTAACTGCCAATTGCCAAATGTAATTAATGTTTAACCTTTGCTTCCAATCACCCTTTCCTAACCCTCCACATGTAAATAAGTATTTTTTTTTAACCATTTTGTAAAATTATGTCTCGTGAGCATGTTATTAGCTTACGTCAATAATTACAAGTTATTGAAAATGAGAAAATACAAAATCACGCATGCCCCCCACAATGCAAAGCATCATGGGCTGCATATGCAAATCACCACAGAATGTTATGCTGGTCCAACTTTAAGCAGAATTGCATGGTGCCGAAGGCCCTCTCACACAGTTTGCAAAGGGTGCTAACAGAAGACATAGACACGTGTTTCGTCCTACCAGGACTCATCAGTATGCCTCGTCTGTTTGACACCCCAGCGGAATGGACCAGCTACCCTAAGGCAGTGTGCCTGGGATATATTGTGGTGAACCCATTAAAATAAAAAACTATTTAAAAGACAAAGAACCTCTGTGCGTAAACACTGAGGCAAGGGTTACCCCAAAGGGCATTTGGCTGGGAAGCCAAGTTTCAAGAAAATACAAAATCACGGGCTGCATATGCAAATCACCACAGAATGTGATGCTGGTCCAACTTTGCTGGTCCATTCCACTGGGGTAACCCTTGCCTCAGTGTTTACAAAACCCTGTGGTGGTGGGTCGACAGGTTAATCTGCTCGCTCAAAGTTTCATGGCGTTAGTAGAGTGTAAGGACCCAGTAGACAGTTCCAAAGTGCCACGGACTATCACCCCCAAAGGAGCCATAACTGCCTGGAGAGAGATAACTAAAGACAGTAAAGACCCTGGGGAGAATGAGCCCCCCCCCACTATCTGAGACTTTTGAGGAGAAATTTGCTAAGTTGTTGCTGGAGGAAGGGAAAACTGTGGAGGACTTAAAGAAACTATTCCTGCCACCTGGGGGTGTTCCTCCCCCAACATCCCCTCCCGCTCCAGCACCCATTATTGCCCCTCCTTCTGTGCTCATGCCAATGCTGGCTCCTATGTCTGTACTTGCCATTAGTCACGACTCCTACCAAAGGTTGAGAATCTTCTCTGGTACTCTCCCCACCTCCCAAGGGGAGGAGGATTGGGAGACCTGGATAGATTATGTTGCCCCTTTAGTACCTGAATGGCAGTGTGCAGAGGCTGAGAAATGGAAAAGGATCATAGAAAGTCTGAGGAGTCCCGCCCTAGAGGCCATTACATTTCTGAGGTCCACAAACCCTGATGCATCTGCCCAGAAGTACCTACCCGCACTCGAAGGCAATTTTTGGAGCATTGACTAAGGGGAGAATATGATGTAGAAATTTCAAGGTAAAAAACAATGGCCAGGGGAAAGTTTGTCTGCATATGTTACTCATCTGGAAAGAGCACTGCAGAAGGCTTACCGAAAAGGTGGGGTAGCCACCAGTGACTTAAACCATGTGAGGTTGGGGCACATACTGCAACATGCAAAGCATTCTAAATTGCAACTCCTTCAATTAAGGCTCCCAGATAGAAGGGGTAACCCACCGGACTATTGTAACTTGATAAAAGAACTCCGGGAGGTTGAAGATGAAGAGAGGGATTGTAATTCTAGGATGAGCACAGCCCAAGTGATCATGGCATTGGAATGCCCTTCCGAAGTGGGGACCAATGAGGGTGTGCCGCCATGGGATGGGATGAACTGCTGAGGGAGTTCAAGGAAACAAAAAACAGTCTCTTTATGAAGACCGCTCCTGCAAGTGCAGGCTTATCCAACTGCATCTGCTATGGGGGTGGGGGTGTCCACCCAGGCATCTCTTGCTGACAGCAGCTCGAAACTCGATGTCTTGACTATGAAAGTAAGAGAATTGACAAGATGTCTCCAAATGCTCACTACACTGCAGACAGAAATGGCACCAAGGTTTTCAGTTGGTAGTACCACCGCCCCAGCTCCCTGTGTGATGCCTCGGCCACCCCAAATCCCAGAAAACATATTTTGCCATAATTGAGGGAAGGATGGGCACATGAAGAGAGAATGCCAGTCCACGAAAGACCTAGATAAAGTTGGATACAGGCTTCAAGGAGAGCTTCAGAGAATGAATCAGCAGTCGAGGAGTGCCCAAAATGACCGCAGTGAGGGTTCAAGAAGCAGTAACTCAAATCCCTATGTGGCTAAATCATCTGTCCAGGCCCCTGCTTTTGTCCCTTCAGACTGGTCCAAAATAGTGGGCCCTTCAATGGAGACTACCATGGCTGTGAATGGTATTCCTACTTGGGCTGTGCTGGACAGTGGGTTATATGTGCAGAGGGTGAGAGGAACATCGTCTTTGTTTTCTTAGCATTCAGTAGAAGTTTCTGGTTCAAGAACTGCAGTTGCAGCAGATTAAACTCCTGCTGAAGATCACTACATGCTGCTTCCAGGGAAGATCTGCTGATGTAAAGTACCGTATCATCTGCAAATAGATGTATGTTTGTAGTACTGACATTGGCATCAACTCTGTTTATATATATTGCGAAGAGCAGATGGCCCAATATTGAGCCCTGCGATACGTCCCTGAGCAGGGGTTTTAGGGGTGAGAATTCCCCATCTGCTTTTACCTGCTGGAGACGATCTGAAAGACAGTTTGAGAACCATCTCAATGATACAGAGTCCAGACCTATGTTGGGGAGGGATGTAAGAAACAGATCATGATCAACAGTGTTGAATGCCTTACTTAGGTCTAAAAATACTGCACAAACAAAATTCTTGGCATCAAGGTCACACTGTCAGTCATTAGTCACCTTAGCAAGTGCCGAGATGGTGCTATGGCATGGGCTAAAGCCAGATTGCCAAGAGTTAAGCAGGTTTGCAGATTCAAAGTAATTCCTGTGCTGTGCACTCACGATTTTCTCCAACAGTTTAGACAGGATGGGGAGTAGAGAGATAGACATGTAATTGTTAAGGTTACTAGGGTCTCTGGATTTGAAAAGGGGAATCATGTGCGCAGTTTTCCATGGGGGAGGAAGATCACCCTGTGAAAGGGATAAGTTAAAGAGGTGAGTAATTGGCACAGCCAGGACGTGATGGCCAAGTTTCAGGAAAAAGGGGTCAAGGAGGTCTGTACCAAGTGTCTAGCTGTAGCAAGAGGTTCTCAATGTCTTTCAGGAAAGCAGGCTGAAGGGAGAATGCAGTGCTGATGGCAGGAGCTTCTTGGTCCTATACACTGAGTTGAGAGTGGAGGTTACTGGCAGGGGAGATATCAAATGTTAAACCTGCGGTAGAAAGGTGGTTATTGAGGGAGTCAAGGATTGTCAGCCTATCAGAGACTGTAGTGGTTCCAATAGTAATTCTTGTGGGTAGGGAATTCGTGGATGCATGACCTTCAATATCCTTAAGTGTTTTCCAGAATTTGGAGGAACAGTTAGAGGAAGAGTCAAGTCCTGCACGAAAATAGTTGGCCTTTGCTTCCCTGACCATCCTAGTACAAAGATTCCTTGCTTTCCTAAATGAAATCCAGACAGCTGGAAGCTTTGTGTTTCAAGCTGTTTTCCAAAGCAAATCTTTATTATGCAGTGCTGCCTTTATGTCTGCCGTAAACCACCGGCATAATTTTTTCTTCGATCGTACTTTAACCAGTTGCGCATGCTTATTCAATGCCCCTAACACAATATCCTAGAAGATATCATAGGCTGTATTCACTGATTTTGCTAGGTAGAAGTTCTTCCATCTCAAAGAATCTCTCAAGTCAGCGATAAATGCCCAGGGGTCAAGGTTGCAACGGCACCTCTTGATGGTGAACTTAGAAGCAGACGGTGGTTTCAAGGCGGATCTTACACAGGCAGTGAAACAATCATCACTGATATCAGAGAAGAATATGCTAGCATGGGAAAATAGGTGAGGCTTATTTACTAGAATAAGATCCAGCAGGGTGCTGTTGTTATGATTCTTTTTATTAAAGCGTGTAACTTCAGTAATGAGTTGCAATAGTCCAGGGGAATCACACAGGGATTTAAGGGGAACAGACATGCAGAACAAACAGTGCAGATTAAGGTCTCCTAATATAATAAACTCCAAGGGCAGGGATCCTATAAAATTACTTAAGTGGTCCAGGAGTTGAAACCCTGCTGAGGGGAGCCTATAGCATCCTATAACACAGAATGAGACAGAGAGTTCGATTTTGATAATCAGGCTTTCAAATTCTTTAGGGATTGAGGTCAAGTTGATAACTGAGGCTAAAAATGTGTCTTTAACATAGATGGCAACTCCACCTCCTCCTGTCTTCCTATCAGTTGTGAATAAAGAATAGGCTGGGATATTTACCTTGTGGTCAGCAGTACCAGGTCTGAGCCAAGTCTCAGTGACTACCAGAACAACGGGCATAGTACGGCAGACCCAAGCCTGAATACAGTAGATGTAATCTTCTTTAGGAGGCTGCATGCATTGACATGCTTAAAGCTTATGCCTTTAATGCTGGGTAGGTCAGTGGGGGATGAGATAGCTGCCAGAGGGCCAGGGTTGAGCTCGACATTGCCCAAGCACAACAACAGGAGCAGAAGGAGTTTCTTAATAGCTCCTACTACCAGCCTGAGTGCTTTAATTCATTCTCATTTGCAGGAGGTTTTAAGTGGGATTGGGGGAACCCAATAATGAATACCTAGGGGGCCTAGCACTATGTATATAAGTACCCTAGATGTGAGTAGCAAGGAGATCCATAGGACCTGAGTAATTAAGGAAAGCTTTGTACCCTCCATTGCCATCACATTACAAGTTCTAGCCTGCCATGGTAGGTGTATTGTACGTTCCAGTTCAGAGAACTGGGGGGCCCGTATACAATGTCCAGGATAGACAAAAACACCCTGACAGTCCACAATAGTTTTTTTGTCCAAATGCACCAGGGGTTAGTAGATGTAAGGAGAAAGCAGAAGAATGGACAAACAGGGAAACAAGAACGTGGCCCTCATTCTGAGGCCAGGTCACTATATTGCCACAGGGCTTACTAAATCAAGTACTGTGGACAGGGGAATGAGGCCAGGCTATTGCGGGTACTTGCTCTACATCAGTAAGATGGAGGCTGAAATATGCCGTATGATCCCTAGACCCAAGACTTATATGCAGGTAATGTCAAGCTGCAGCAGCTCACTCTCCAATTCTCTTTAGTGACTGTAGGTGACGGCTATTAAATCGGACCAACACTCATATACAGAGCTAGTGGTGTAACCCCTTTAAGAAACACCACACTACTATTGACCAATAGCGAGGTCAAGCAAAAAGTGCAAAAAGAGTATACAGAAGAAGGTTAGGGGGAGGAGGAGCTGGCTGGTAGGGTAAAAAGGAGGGTAGTGGGTGACCTCTAGTGGTCAGAAAAAAATAATAATAACCTGCAAATGGGAAACAGGCAGTAACTAAGTCGAGAGGGGGACTGAAAATTTAGATGGATGGGGCAGGGTGTAGGATAAGGGAACAGAAATGCAAAAAGCAGATGACTTTAGTAAATGGTGCAGGGGATGAGTGTCTGCCTTTAGAGCAGAGGGTCACCATCAGAAGTTTAGGACCTAGCTAAGGCAAAGTTAATAAGGTGTGTTACAAAGCAGTCAGGAGTGGTAAAAAGGACCAGGGGAATGGGTAACCTGAGCTAACAAAACGGGAGAGAAAAAAAAAACAGCAGACTAATTTAGGGTTAACGGATGTCTGGTGGCATTTCTTTCCTATGACATGAGCTGATACATATTATTGCCCGCGGCATCACTCATTTTTCCTGGATAGACAACTTTTTTGTTGCCCAGGAACACATGGATGTGCTTCATGATATTACTATATTCACTCATTTTCTCTCAGATCATTCCCTGTTGTTATTAAAGGGGAAGTCTCCCATATCTTCACACCAATATTTCCCTGACTCCCTATGTGAAACTGGTGTGCGCTTCCCCCAGTTGCCAACAGTCATATTGCTGTCCAAATATAGATTGATAACTTCTGGGGGCTGTATATTTTTATTTACAATGTGTTTGTCCTCTATTTTACCATCAGTGCTGCTGGAGAATGATGTCATCAGAGCAACAGATAATGGTGCTGCACTAAATGCAGTTCCACCAGTAAACCAAACCCACAATGTTTGGTTCCCCACTTGAGTAATGGAGGAACTCTTTAAGTGTTGTGCACATCTTGAAGTGCAGTTCTAATGGGGACTCAGACTGTGTGAGTGTGATGCAGCACTGATTTGACATGTATATACAGTATGCATATAAGGAAGTGCCTGTATGTGTTGTGTTACTGTTTATGTTACCAAAAACAGTTTACCCAGTAAATGACTCTGGGTAAAAGAGTTTTGAGTGGTATTATACAGCTGTTGTATTATTGTCCATTTGTGTTAGCAGTCTCTGTTTTAATTGACACCAGCAGTGAGAGACAATCTTGCAAATATGCCCCTTTCCCTTTGTAACTAGGCAGTCAGTGATTGGATAGCTGCTGTAAGGCAATAAAGAGTTCAGCTATAACAAGGAGTAGGTTATCAGGGAAGCATCAGCTGCAACATATGGAAGAAGGATGATCTAGTGGTTAAAGCACAGGCACAAGATCTGAGAGACTCGGGTTCAAATCCTACCAGAGTCCCTTACACTGTAACCCTTAACAAGTCCCCTAACCTCCTTGGGAACTGTGATGGCCCCTCAGGTCCATGACTTTAAAAGTGCACCCCATTCCCATTATAAATCATTAGCAGTAAGGTGAGAGCTACAGCATTTCACTTTGCAGGTACTGAGGACAAGCTGTGGCAGCCCCCCCATAATGCCAGAATTTGAAGTACAATGTCCCTTAAAATCAGATGCTACATCTCAGCTGTTGCAGATAAAGAAACTAATCAGTCTTGGTGTTTGTAGTGCTCTGTATTTGCATAGCTTACTCCTCCCAGGTCATATGCATTCTTTCTCTTGGTATTTCTAATCAGAAACTCAGATTTAAGGAGCATTGGAAATGTAAAACAATACACTAAAGTAAGTGATCTAGCTCTCCACTTTCAGGCTGCTGAAAGGGGAATGTGTATCAATTGTGCAAAGGAGGGATTCAGTATTGTGTGATGCTTTGGGAACCTGCCCTGCAGGCCCACCTTGTAAATTAATCTTCTCAAGGGTGTTCATCTGGTTAAATTAAGAGTGACTGATTGCTTGCTTGATTCAGCCTGCTGCTCTCCACAACATGTCACAAATGAGCAGTACAAAGAAACATATTTTGTTTCCTTTGAATGAAATACTATTAGATGTATTATTTGTTCTACACATAACAAGGTTACAAGTACTACTCTCTGCTTGAGTTGCATGAAAGAACTGTCTTAAGCCATTGCAAACTTAAAATAAAATCAGGATAGACAGCACTGATACCCTTATGTTTACTTCTGCACTGTTGCTGCAGTGACTTCAAGGAATGGGAACGGTTGTATTACAAGTGACTTATTTGCATGTAAATGGAGGCTTGCTTGACACTTTACAACCTTGTGTCAGTGCCTCATACTCTAGATATGTGTTGCAACAGAAGAAATGACTGATCTCTTATTGACATATGTACAGTAATTGATGTATAAAAAATACATCAGATATATCTTAATCATAAATGTATAGGAATCTTCTCCTTTAAAGCTAGATCTGGATAAACCCTAAAAGATATCCAGTTGGCGCCTGAGCCCTTCTATACTCAGAGATGAGAAATTTAAAGGGATGATGTTCGAAAAAATTCTGCAGATCCTGAGGCAGAACAACAGACCTGATGTATCTCCCTCTGTGCTCTGGGACACTTTGAAGGCTGTATTGCGTGGGGAGATCATTGCGTACACCTCCCATAAAAAGAAACAATGGGGCTATGTATGTTAGGCTGATGGCTGAACTGATAGAGCTGCAACAGGGTACAGGGGGATTGGGGGGTGACAGGGTTGGTCGTATTCGCCAGGTTAAGGCTGAAATACAGAAATTAAATTATAAGGTCCAGATGGCCCTTATATATCTTTCAAAATATCACAATGAGGAGGGTCATAAGGGAGCCAGGAGTCTCACTAAAAAGCTCCGAGGTTACAAAACAGCTTCCTGTATAAAATGCCTTCAATGCCCGACAGCAGGTCAATTTTTATCCACTACCCCTGAAATAATACAAATCTTTCAAACTTATTATTGTCAGTTATACACAAATCCCAGCCCTCCAGCAACTGACAGTTTTTTATCACAACTGTCACTTCTCAAGCTCTCCCAGATTCAACAGGAATCATTGCTAGCACCCATAAGTATGGGCAAATTAATTAAAGCCTTGACTCAAACTAAAATCTTGAAATGCCCAGGCCTGGACAGCTGCCTGTTGGAATAGTATAAGGCCTTTCATGAACCCTTGGCCACTAGCTTACTTGCTGCTTTTTCAGGAAGTACAGGATGGTGGGCACCCCTCTCCCCCATCATGGCCCTATGCTGTTCTTTCAACCATTCTAAAACCTGGCTGTGATCCCAAAGTGTCCTCATTGTACAGACCCATTTCCATTCTAAATTCAGATTATAAGTTATTTATGGCCATATGGGCAAACTGGATGGAACAAAGTCTTCCAGCTCTCATTCATCCTGACCAGTTGGGCTTTATTAGTAGTTGCCAGACTTCAGATAACATCAGAACCATCCATCTGATGGATTTTCTTTCCCAGAGAACAATCCCAGCTGCCTTGATAAGCCTTGACGCGGACAAGGCTTTTGACAGGATCTCCTGGCAGTTTCTATGGAAGACCTTGTCGGAATTTGGATTCCCGAGGAAACTGATATCCTGGCTCCAACCGCTTCCCCTACAGCATACCTCCAGATCTATAGTCATTTCTCCTCCCCAATTTCTCTGGCTCAAGGTACATGCCAGGGTTGTCCTCTTTCTCCCTTATTTCTCTCGTTCTATATAGAGCCATTGTGGTGGCAATTAAGGAGGAGTGTAATGTAGAGGGAATCTTCCTCTGTGGTAAGATATTTGAACTTTCCCTATATGTTGATGATATATTGTTGACAGTGTTGAATCCCGAGAGATCCGTTCCCAAGTTGTGGTGTATTCTCTGAACCTTTGCGAAGCTCTCGGGGTATACTATAAATATCTGAAAGATTGAATATTAACCCTTAATTTCTTCACCCTTTGCACAGTTGAAGACCTTGGTTCCCTCTCACTGGTGATGTACTGTAATTAAGTACCTAGGCATTTATTTACCTCAGAACTTGCGGCATTTGGAGTTGGTGAATGTTGAGCTGCTGACACTGATTCTTGAACAAGATCTGAGTTAGTGGACTCATCTACATTTATCTTTCTGGTCCTGAATCAATGTGGTCTTCATGAATATCCTTCCCAAACTTTTATAGCTCTTCCAGACCCTTCCCATTACCTCGCCCAATACTACTTTACATCCTGGAACAAGTCCCTCTCAAGATTTGTGTGGTCAGGTCAATGTCCCTGTATCATATGGTCACTGCTCCAACTCCTGGTTAATCAAGGTGGTTTAAATTTCCCTAATCTATTAAATTATCATAGAGCCACAACGTTGCAGACAGTGATGTTGTGGCTAAATCCCACATGTATGGCCTCATGGAAGCACACCAAATTTGTTCTTAATGACCTTTTTGATGTGAGAGGGAAAGTATTTTCTCTGCTAACCTCTCTCCTGGATGTGAATAATTTTACTTTTGGTACTGCAGACACACTGTGCTCCTGGTTTAAGATTCATGCTTTCCCTGTCTTAGCTCCAATATTTTACTTTGTTCACCTCTTAGCCTCAGAATCTGACTTCTTTCCTGCACGCATAGACCATACATTCTGTAGGTTGCATCACCTGCAACTCTCCTATATTTACAATTTTTAGATTCCCAGGGAGTGGTATCCTTCACTCGCCTACAGTCACAATATCAAATGACAATCCGTGAACATTTTCAGGTCCGTACATTTCTATTTCATAAGGGCCCACAGTGCAGTAGACTCCCCGACCCCATGCCGCTTCTTTTAAAAATTATCCTGGATTCCCTTAAAAGACAAAATGGGCAGCACTTAATTGAACAAGCTTAGAAAGGTCTCCGGGATTATCTCAGGGATACTACCCAATCGATACTGTCAGCATGGAATAAGGAATTAAGCATGAACTTTTCTTATGATACATGTGTAAACTATGCTCTCCCATCTATAAAGATTTCTATGGCCCCATATTTCTGTGAATTTGCATACAAGTGCCATTTGAGATTTTTTAACATGCGTTCCCAGTTAACAAAATATTTACTGACTCATTTTGGTAGGTGTTGGAGGCACTGTGGGGAGAAGTTGGCCAATCACTTTCATATCTTTTGGTCTTGTCCTATTATCTCACATTTTTGGCGACAGGTGGAGGAATGACTGCTTGGACTTGCGGGGGAGGACACGGTGCTGACTTCTGAGCTTGTTCTTTTATCTGTCCCCCCCAGGGTCTACAATTGCTCCCTAGTACTATACGAACATACGAATATACGAAATTTGCCAGCAGATAAAGGCCAAGAGGTCTATCAAGTCTGCTCGAATGTGCAGCTAGCACCCCTTATTCTGCAGCTGCCCCTCCCTTCCACCCTTCCCCTTCATTAACCCCCCCTTGTCCTGTCCCATCCTCGTTTGAAGCAGTCCACTGTTCTACTGCATACCACTTCAGCAGGTAATGCATTCCACCCAGCCACCACCCTCTCTGTAAAAAAGTGTCTCCTCATCTCCCTCCTGAACCTTCCTTGCTCCAGTCTCATATCATGGCCCCTGGTGGCCCTCCCTCCTTACTTTGAACAGCCCTCTGTATCCGTCTTGTTTATTCCTTTCATGTATTTAAAGGTTTCAATCATGTCACCCTGTCTCTCCTCTCCTCCAGTGAGTACATGTTCAACTCCTTCAACCTCCTCTCGTGTAATAAGTCCCCAGCCCTTGATCATCTTTGTTGCTCTGCGCTGCACCCCCTCCAGTAACTTAATGTCCCTCTTCAGATACGGACGCCAGTACTGCATGCAGTACTCCAGGTGTGGTCTACCTAATGACCTATACAGTGGCAGAATCATCTCCTCCCTCCTCGAGGATATACCCCTTGCAATACAACCCAGCATTTTGTTGGCCTTTGCAGCTGCCTTCCTACATTGTGCCGAGTTGTTCATTGACCCTGTAATGCGCACACCCAGATCCTTCTCCTCCTCTGGCTGGGCTAGCTGCACTCCTCCTAGCTGGTAACTCCTCCTTGGGTTCTTCATCCCAAAATGCAGCACCTTGCATTTTTTGGCATTAAAGCCCAGTTGCCAGGTGTCTGACCAGGTTTCAAGCTTTGCCAGATCATCCTGCAACCCCTGCCATCCCCCTAGGTCATCCACCACTGCGCTAACCTTGGTATCATCAGCAAACAGACTGATCTTGCTCTTGATGTCCCATGATATGTCTGCAATGAATATCCCAAACAACACTGGTCCCAACACTGAGCCCTGTGGAACACCGCTTGTCACTGCCCTTGGGTGTGAGAGCTCCCCACCCACCATCACCCTCTGTTGCCTTCCTGCAGCCAGTTTCCTACCCATCTCACCAGCTTTGCACCCGCCCTGTGCCTACAACTTCCTTCCCAGCCTTTCATGTGGCACTGAGTCGAATGCCTTACTGAAGTCCAGATACAGGACATCCACTGCATGGCCACTGTCCAGTTGCCTAGTTACCCAGTCATAGAACTCTAATAGGTTGGTTTGGCAGGATCTGCCACGTATGAAGCCATGCTGTCTGCTGTCCTGTAGTCCTTTGGCCTCTAGGAGGGCCACCAGCCTCTCCTTCAGGATAGTTTCCGTTAGCTTACCCACGATGGATGTGAGGCTCACTGGTCTGTAGTTTCCCGGTTCATCCTTGGGGCCACTCTTGTGGAGGGGCACCACATGAGCCATCCTCCAGTCCTGAGGTACACACCCCGAATGTAGTGAGGCATTAAATAGGTCTGCCAAAGGTCCTGCAAAGACCTCTGCTAGCTCCTTCAGAACCCTGGAGTGGATGCCATCTGGGCCTGGCACCTTGTCCACCCTCAGTGCCTTCAAACCCTCTCAAACTCTGCTCTCCATGATTTCCCCATCTGTTACCACTTCCCCCCCCTGCTTCTGCCATTTCTCCCACCTTGGGTGTCACCCCCTTCTTCTCTTTAGTAAATACTGAGCAGAAGTACTCATTTAGTGCTTCTGCCTTATCGTACCCTGCTTCCACCCAACTCCACTCCTTCCTAATCCTTACTATGTGGTCCTTACAGCTCCTTTTCTCCCTGATGTACTTAAAGAAGTCTTTCTCCCCCTTCTTAATGCCTTGTGCCAGCCTGAGTTCCGTAGATGCTTTGGCTCCCCTTACTGCCCTTGTCACCTCCTTCGATTCTGTCAAGTACTCCTCCCTGTCCTCCCCCTCCCTGTTTTCTTGTACTTCCTAAAGGCAGCTCTTTTCCTCCTTACCTTTTCCATGACCTCCTTGCTCAACCAGATCGGTTTCTTAGCCCTAGCCTTCTTGCTGTGGGCTTTGCAGCAGGTTTTGGTTGCCTCCACTATCCCCAGCTTTATGAGCTCCCACCTCTGGTTAGTATCCATACTAGACTGAATTCTGGCCAGGTACCCTTTTACCACTTCCCCCATCCTCCCAAAGTCAGCCCTCCTGAAGTCCAGCATTATTGTGCCAGATTCCACTCCTTCCTTGCCCATATCCAATGTGAGCCATACTGAGCGGTGGTCACTCCCTGACAGTGGTTCCTCCACTGTAAGTTCTCTGACAAAGTCCCCATTTGCCAGCAGAAGGTCAAGGGTATTTCCTAACCCGGTTGGTTCACTGACCATTTGCAGCAGGAAGCTGTCCTGGAAGGCATCCAGCAGTACCTGCTCCCTTCTGTTCCTGGTTGTTGGGGTGCTCCAGTCCACTCCTGGCATGTTGAAGTCCCACACAATCACCACACTACCCTTCTCACAGGTCCTCCTGATCTGTCCCGCTAGTTCCCTGTCTAACTCCTCCGTCTGAGATGGTGGCCTGTACTCCACTCCCATTGTAAGAATCCTATTCTTGGAATCCTGGATTTGCATCCAAAGTGACTCCATACTACCCTCCTCCCCTTCCTCCCTCACACACTTCAGTACTTCCTTTACATATAGTGCCACCCCTCCTCCTTTCCCAATCACCCTGTCCCTACAAAATAATCTGTACCCTGGTACAGACAGGTCCCAGTCATTGTATTGGGTGGCCCATGTTTCTGTGATGACTGCAATGTCCACCTCTCCCTCTGCCATGAGAACCTGTAACTTTGCAGTTTTCTTCCCAAGGCTCCTAGCATTAAGGGTAACCACCTTCCACCCTTTTCCCCCCCTTCCATCCTGCCCTCCTTTCCTAGCATCACCAACAGTACTTGCCATGTAGTATGTTATAGACATATATTTTGGACACTAAAATGGCATGCTGGTGGCGTCAGGCTGATCCCCAGATGCTTATACAATGGCATAAAATTGTTACTGACATGTATTACTTGGAGAGACTTGTAGCCCATGGGTATAGATTGGAACAATAATTTGAAATGCGTTGGTGAGCATAGGTGTTCTTTATTTCCTTGGAAGATGAGACTTTCATCCTATGAAAACTGATGAGCTTCGAGATTGGGGACTGGAGGGGATTAACAGTTGGCGTGGCATAGAGGTATACAATCTGGACAGAATGTTTTATTTGTATATCTCTGTATTAATTATTATTTACCTTACATTTCCCAAAGAACTGAGCTGAGTCTGCATATGTACCTGTAATGTTTTACAAACAACAACAACAACAAAGGCACTAAGGCTCTCAATGTAACTATCTAAGATGATTATTATGGGTTGGATTTATTTATAATGCTGTACTCTCTGCAAGAATAAATAAAGAGTTAAAAAACAGCTGCCACTGTCTAGACCACTCCTCTAGTTTCCCCAAATCCCTTTGCATTCTCTCCAGCCCCCCCTCCTGGGTGTCCACCCTGTTGCAGATTTTTGTCTCGTCTGCAAAGAAACACACCTTCCCCTCCAGCTCCTCAGAAATGTCATTTATGAAGACATTGAAGAGGACAGGGCCTAGTACAGATCCTTGTGCTTTTTTTTTTCACCGATCACTCTCCCATCCTCCGAGGGACTGTTGTTTACTACCACCCTCTGTCATCTATCTTTTAACCCATTAGATACCCCGCTCACCACCTTCTCCCCACCCCCAGGCTGCTAAGTTTCTTTATCAGCCTCTCGTGTGTTGCAGTGTCAAAGACCTTGCTGAAGTCCAGATACGCTACATCCACTGCCCTCCTCTTATCCACCTCCATAGTTACCCAGCCCAAAAATCAATGTTTGTTTGACATGACCTCCCTCCTGTGGAGCCATGCTGCTTGTGGTCCTGAGGTCCAGATATCTCCAGGTACTCCATCAATCTCTCTTTCTTCAGGGACCCATTAACTCCACCACTGAAGTGAAACTGACTGGTCTGTAATTGCTGGCTTCCTCCCTGCTGCAGTTCTTGTGCAGAGGGGCTACATCGGTCTTCCTCCATTCCTCTGGAATCATCCCATCTCCAGTGAGGTGCTAAGTAGTGTTGCCAGAGGGGCAGCAAGCTCCGTGCTCAGTTCCTTACGTACCCTTGGGTGGATGCCATCTGGTCCCATCACCTTGTTTTCCTTAAGGGCTTCCAACCCCTGGTGAACTCTCTTCCATAAATGGACTTGTGGCCACTCTCCCTTCCCCAGTGCCTGTTAGTTCATGTTGGCCTAACCACCCTTCCACTGTGAAGACCAAACAGAAGTGTTTGTTTAAAATGTTAGCCTTTCTTGGTCTTCCTCTGCACATTCCCCCCCTTCCAACCCCACTATCCTGATTTTCACTATTACCACTCCTTGCCTTCTTTTTTTCATTCAAATACTTGAAGAAAGTCATCTCCACTCATGGCCTCCCGGTGGATCCTTTCCTCAGTTTGAGCCTTTGCTGTTCCTACCCTCCTTATTGACTCCCCTTGTTTCTCTAGATATACCTCCTTGTTCACCTCCATTTGGGTCTGAAAGCTGTTTTTTATCCCTTACTACCTTAGCTACCTTCCTTGGGACCCACAGTGGTCTCTTTTTTCTCTTACCCTTGCTTAACTATTACCTTTAAACAATTTGCTATTACTTTAATTATTCCTCCTTTATTCTTCTTCACTGTGCATACACTCCTTCCCGGCTATCCCTGTCTTCAAGGTAATTCCCAAGGCAGTCTCCCATTTCTTTAAAATCTGCTCTCCTAAAGTCTAGGACCCCTCAACCTAGTGTGTTTTTTCTCCTACCCAATCTGTATGCCAAACCACGCTGTATGATGATTGCTGGTATTCAGGATGCTGCCCACTGTGATGTGTGCAATGATGTCTCTGATTGAAAGTACCAGCTCCAGCATTGCTCCATCTCTAGTGGGATCTGTAACCAGCTGCCTAAGAAATACCCCCTGCAGAGAATCTAGGATGATCCTGCTCCTAGCTGTAGCCGGGGCCAGGATGTTCCAGTCCACATCTGACACATTAAATTCACCCATAATTACTACTTCTCCTTTGCTTGCCATTTTGCCTATGGCTCACCCAAAACCCTGTCCAATCCCACCCCTGTGCTGGTGACCTGTATACCACCCCCACATGCATAAAGGCCCTGGATCCCATCTCAAATCCAACCCAAAGAACCTCCAGCCCCTTCTTTTCACCACTGTGTCCTAGTATTTCTGTGGCTTTATACCTTCCCTTACATATAAAACAACTCCCCCCTCTCCACCCAGCCCTATCCCTTCTAAACATGTTCTAACCCCAAATGACCACCTCTCAGCTGTGGGTGTTGGTGCACCATGATTCTAGTATGACCACCAAATCCAAGTGCACCTCCTCAGGGTTAGCAGTTTTGTTTCTTAGGCTCCTTGCGTTGGCGCGTATGGCTCTCCACTCCATTTGTTCCTCCCTGCCTCTACTTTGCCCCTCATTCCTGAATCAGTCCTTTACCCTTCTCTTTCCACTGTTCCTTCCCACTGTTCCTTCCCTTTTGTATCCTCCCCTGTCCACCCTGCCTAGTGTGTTTTTTAGCCTTAGTTACACCTTTCAACCCTCAAGTCCCTTCCACACTTGCCCCTATTCCCCACTACCCCTGTGGAATTTATTTCCCCTGTGCTTTTCTTCACTGCTGCTCCATTACCTGGGGTGAGATATTCATGGCCTCACTCATTTCTCACTTTCTCCTTCGTTTCTTCTGCCTCCCCCCTTGGCTAGTTTAAATCCCCATCAAAGTAGCATTTACACCTTCCACCCAGGACTTCCATTCCCCTCCTGAACTGATGGAGGGCCATCCCATTTGTACAGGACTTTATCTCTCCAGGTAAGGCCCCAGTCCCTGATGTAGCCAAACCCCTCCTCCCTGCACCACGCCTTCAACCAGTTGTTGAAGAATGTGGTACAGTGTTCCCTCTCTTCCCTTGGCATTCACAGGTAGCACCTCAGTGAAGACCACCATGCATACTATAGAAACATAGAACTGCCAGCAGATACGGGCCACTTGGCCCACCTAGTCTGCCCATTTTTCCCTGCCTATAGCATCATTGCAGATCCTGCTTCATCTCTGGCCCATTTACCTTCCCTTTTTCCAAGATTCCTTTATGCCTATCCTATGCATTCTTGAACCCCACCACTGTTTTTGACCCCACCACCTTTGCTGGAAGACTGTTCCAGCAATCCACTACTCTTTCTGTGAAGAAGTGCTTTCTCACATCTCGCCTGAACCTACACCCCCCTTCCAGTTTCTTATCATGCGTCTTGTCCTTGAGTACCGTTTTTTCTGAAAAATACTTCCCTCTTGTACCTTATTTACCCCTGTGAGGTATTTAAAGGTCTCTATCATATCCTCCCCCTCTCTTCCAGGGTGTACAGATTTAGGTCCCTAAGTCCCTCTTCATAGGGCTTGTGATGCAGACATTACACCATTTTAGTTGCCCCCGCCCCCATGGACCGCCTCCACTCAGTCTATGTCCTTCCAGAGATATGATATCCATAACTGGCACAGTACTCTAGATGGGGTCTTACTAGTGATCTATACAAAGGCAAACATAGAAACATAGAAACATAGAAGTTGACGGCAGATAAGGACTGCAAGGCCCATCCAGTCTGCCCATTTCTTTTTCTACCTTATAAATGTACCATCGGCCTTTGCTCTGTCAGTGACCTATCTATTCATAGTCATTTGTATTGCTCCCTTATGCCTATCCCATGCCTGTTTGAAGCCCTGCACTGTATTCATAGCCACCACTTCTTGTGGTAAGCCATTCCATGCATCTACCACCCTTTCTGTGAAAAAGAATTTCCTCAACATTAATCGGCCTCCCTCTAATCTCATGCTGTGTCCTCTTGTCCTGCTATTTTTCTTATATTTAAACATGTTAGACTCTTTTCACCTTGTTTATGCCCTTAAGGTGTTTAAATGTCTCGATCATATCACCTCTCTCCTCCTTTGCTCAAGGGTATACATATTGAGCTCCGTTAATCTGTCCTTATATGTCTCCTGATGCAGTCCCTGCACCATTTTGGTTGCCCTTCTCTGGACTGCCTCAATTTGGTTAATGTCCTTGTGAAGGTGTGGCCTCCAATACTGCACTCAGTACTCCAGATGGGGCCTAACCAATGTCTTGTACAGAGGGATTATTACCTCCCTCTTACGACTTGTGATACCCCTACTAATACACCCTAATACCATCTCCCTCTTTCTGCCTTTTGCTATCCATACCTATGCACCCTAGTAACCCACCAACCCTTCCAACTGCCTTGTCACACTGCCTGGGAACCTTTAGGTCATCCAGTATGATCATCCCTAGGTCTCTTTCAAGCTCGGTGGTTGCCAGTATCACTCCTCCCATTTTGTGCTCTGCTCCTGGGTTTCTATGCCCCAAGTGCATTATTCTCAGGTCTCTGCTCATCCTTTTCACTCCTCCCCATGTCAACCCTTTGGTGTCACCTGAAAACAGGCAGACCTTCCCTTCCAGCTCTGCTGCAATTTCACTTATCAAGACATTAAAGATAACTGGTCCCAGCACTGATCCCTGAGGCACCCCTCTTGTCACCCTCGCTTTCTCTGAGTGAACTCCTTGTACCACCACCCTCTGTTGCCTATCCCCTAACCAATTACATTTTTTATCCTGTGTATCACCATTAGATCCACTCCTAAGCTACCCAGCTTGCTTACTAGCCTAGTACGTGGAATGGTGTGGAAAGCCTTACCGAAATACAGGTTGGCCATGTCCATTGCTCCACCCTGATCTAATTCCTTGGTTACTCAGTCAAGGAAATCCATTAGATTTATTTGACGTGTGCCTCCCAGGAATCCATGCTGCCTCGGGTATTGTAACTGGATTCAAGTTAGTCCACATTTCTTTCCTTCAGCAGTGACTCCATTAACTTTCCCACAACTGAAGTTAGGTTGACCAGCCTATAATTGCCAATCTCTTCCCTGCTACCACTTTTGTGAAGTGGGATTATATCTTCTCTCGTACAGTCCTCTGGAAGCATTCCTGTTTCCAATGAGCTGTTAAATAGGATTATCAGAGGTGTAGCCAGTACCTACCTGAGCTCCCTCAATATCCTTGGATGCACCCCATAGTGAGTGTCTTTAGGACACTTTCCTCTGAAAACAGACTAGTGTCTACCTCCCTCTCTCCAAAGCTCCTATTACATTTTTGTGTCCCCTCCCCTTCTTCTTCTTCTGTGAACATTGAACAAATTTATTTGTTCAGGATGTCTGCCTTTTCCTCATCCCCCTCTGCATAGCCCTCCCCTTCCCATTTTAATCTTATGATCCCACCCCTGGTCTTCCTCCTTTCACTTACATACCTACAAATTAACTTGTTCCCCTTCATCACTGCCTGGGCTATTCTCTGTATAGTTTGTGCCTTCATGCTCCTTACTGCTCTCCCTTCTTCCCTCTGTTTTCCCTGATACACCTCCCTATCCTCCTTTCTCTGCATCTCCTTACACCTTCTGAATGCTGTCTTTTTAGCCTTTACCTTTTCTGCCACCTCTTTTGAAAACCATAGTGGTCTCTTTTTCATCTTGCTTTTGCTCACTTGCTTGACATAGAGATTTGCTGCCTTCCCTATGGCCCTTTTCAGCTTCGTACGCTATTCCTCCACCCCACCCATGTCATTCCCTCCTGCCAGCTCATCCCTGAGGCATTCATCCATCTTTTTATAATCTACCCTCCTGAAGTCCAGGACCCTTGCCTTATAGTTCAGTTTCACAGCCATCCTTATACTGCATGACACTGTACAGGGATAGCTGTTCCCCAGGTGGCTGTCTACCTTGAGGTCTGCAACACTGTCCCTGTTAGTGAGTACCAGGTCCAGTACTGCCCCTTCACAAGTAGGTTCACTAACTAATTGCCTGAGGAACACCCCCTGCAGGGAGTCCAGGATATTCCTGCTACCTGTTTCAGGCACCTTCCCAGCTTCATAAACATACCCTGCATCACCCTGGCTTCATCTCCTGCCAGGTCATCTGTTCTCAGATGGACAATGACAACCACCTCCCCCTTCTTCCTTGTTGTCTTAATGATCCTAAGGATCCGCTCCCCATCCCTCCATGACAAGGTGCTGGGTAGGCATCTCACCTCCCTCCTTCCTTCCCCTCCCATAGTATTCCCAAACGACCACTTTACAAATGAATCCCCCACCAGAAGTGGCTTGCTCATCCACTGGTGTCTTCTTCCTCCTGCCTTGGGGCCTCCTCAGTAAAGGACCCCCAAATCCTCTGTTGCCACTACCATGGATGCCTTGTCTCTGCAGTCCTGTCGTGCCAGGGTGGTGAAAGACTTCTATAGTGGTACTGGCTGAAGAATGTGTTTCCTTATCCCCACTCTCCCAGAGCCCACAACTATGCAACCAGTCCTCACATACTGTAGCAATACTGAAGTTACTTGAAACTTATTTGGAGCCAAGGGACACTAAGCCAGAAACACTGGCTTCATCACTTTTTGGAAATACTTCAGCAACAGGGTATCCACAGCATTGCACACTTATAGGTTTCGTTTGGACTAAATCATTTTTGATTTATTAGGAAAACTCCCCAGTGTTGTAACATGGATAGACAAGTGCTGCTGAATCCTACTATTAAATTTTTTTTAAATGATGATGCACGTGTTCTCTTACCCCACCCCCACCCTCCTGGAGCCCACCACAGTCCAGCTTGTCCACATACAATGTGCTGTAGTAATACTGAAGTTACTTGAAACTTATTTGGAGCCAAGGTAAACTAAACCAGAAACACTGGCTGGAGCACTTTTTAGAAAGACTTTAACAACAGGGTGTCCACAGCATTGTGCAGCTATAGGTTTCTTTTGGACCGTTAGACTGAATCATTGAGGATTAATTAGGGATACTCCCCACTGTTGTAATATGGACAGACAAGTGCTGCTGACTCCTGCTGTTGAATGTTTTTCTTAAAAAGAATGATAATGCATGCAATGTATGTTTTCTTGCTTGCTTCCTGGGGTTTATTATGTTGTATATTACTTTGCTGAATACAATGAAGTTTAAAAAAAGGATTTCGCTGAAGCTTATTTCCTAATATGCACTATATTTGGGTAGCAGCTATTGTACTGGTTTGAGATATTCATATATTTGCAACTTACAATCTGTATACTGTAACTTAGAGATGAACATCCATAGCTATTTAACTACCAGTTTGGTTGAAGTTCTTAAAGAGCAGAACAGGTGTGTATTAAATAAGACATTTGAAACCATTATGTTTATAGCAACTATATGTAAATTTAATGTTTTTAGGTCTTTGACTTCATCCTTTTATCAATCTTTGAAATAATTTCATATTTACAAGTACAGTCCCCACTGCCTGCTTTTTTTACTATTCCTACCATTTGGGTCCCCCTTGAAATGGGCATTTATGCCCTTGGGTTCTTACCTGATTAATACATTTGAAATAAAAATAAGTGACCTCACAATTGCTGTGTTTGTGACATCACAGGTTGTTGCCACTTCAGTGAGAACCACGCTGTCATAGTAAGTGCACCATTTAGTCAAAAAGTCCTGGTGACAGCTCTTTATACATACTTCATGAATAAGTAGGTGAAATTAACTGCAAAATGTACATTAGGAAGACAAGCATGACTGAAAAAGGTTTTCCCTAGTACATTGCAATAACTGAATAGAGTGTAGTAGGTTAAAAACATGGCATGCCGAAGTGGATACCTGCTCTTTAAACTATGTTTGGGAAGTAGTTATTATCTAAACAGGAATGGATGTAATGTAATGTAACAACAGACATGACAAACATGGATGTCTGTCCATGCCCCAATGCCATAATAATGTAGCATGGTCCATGTAATCCATTCTATTTACTACTGTGTACTGTATATGCTGTCTTATGCCTGCCTGTGCCAAGCTGCCCATGTGAGCGTACCGATGTGCTCAGTCAATGAAGTTGCCAATTTATTGTATCCAGTGCCTTATTCCCAGTGGTACCCATCATACTCAGCAACTCTGCACAGCCTAATTTATAGCTGGCTCAGCTCTGGGTCTTGAGTTCCGATATGTGTCCTACACTGCCTACACAGACTGTTTCACCTATCATCACTCCAGACTCACATTTGGAGTTGTGTGTTTATAAGGCTAGTTCTGGGGAAACTGTGCAGAACTGGATCAAGAAAAGACAAATATCCTGAACAGGTATTTCTGCTCAGTCTTCACAGTGAAGGGGGGAAGGATGGACCACCTGGGAATGGCCTGAATGGGGGAAGGGGACATAAACTCAAGTCCCTTTTCAGAAGAAAGGTTCTGGAAGGGACTTGCAGCTTGCTTTGAAGGTAGACAAAGTAAAGGGATGGGACTGAATACATCCAAGGGTTCTAAAGGAATTTAAAGAGGTGCTAGCCGGTCCACTGACTGCCTTGTTCAGCAACTCACAGGAAATAGGCACCATTCTGGAGGACTGGAGAAGAGTTCATGTGGTCCTGCTTCATAAGAGTGGCAGCAGGGTGGAGGTTAGTAACTACAAGCTTGTCAGGTGTACTTCCATGGTGGGGAAATTAATGGAAACCCTGCTAAAGGAAAGACTGGTTGAGCATCTTGAATTCAATGAGCTACAAGACCACAGGCAACATGGATTCACATGGGAGGTCATGTAAAATGGATCTGATAGATTTATTTGACTGGGTGATCAGGGAAATAAATCAAGGAGGCCAGTAGATGTGGTCCATCTGAATTTCAGCAAGGCCTTTGATGCTGTGCTGCACAGGAGGATGATAAAGAAACTAAGCAGCTGGGGGGTGGGATCCAAACTAGTGAATTGGGTTACAAACTGGTTAATAGATAGGAAACAGAAGGTGATGGTAAATGGCACTCACTGGAATGATGGAGGAGTGACCAGCGGGGGTGCTGCAGGGCTTAGTACTGGTACGACTCCTCATCAATGTTTTCATAAGTAACGTTGCTGAGGAACTGGAAGGAAGGGTATGCCTTTTTGCAGATGATAGCCAAAATCTGCAATTGTGTGGAGACTCAGGAGGAGGTGGAGAGAAGAAGCAGAGATCTGGGTAAACTCAATAAGAGGTCTAACGTGTAGCAGTCTGGGCTCAATGCCCAAAAGTGCAGAGTCATGCACCTAGGGCATAGGAACCCATGAGTTGAGTATAATATGGAGGGGAGGTACTGACAGTCACTAAACAGGAAAGGAATTTGAAGTTATCATATCTGACAACATCAAGGTGGCATGGCAGTGTGATAAAGCAGTGTGTAAGGATGGTGGGATGCAGGGGTGTGTAGGGAGGTGTATATCCAATGGGGGGGATTTGGTGCTGGCACTGTATCGCTTACTGGTGAGAACCCACCTGGAGTACTGACTCCAGTTTTGAAGGCTGCACCACAGAAAGGATATAGGCAGAGCAGAGGCAACTGAGAGGTGGGTAACTAAAATGGTGTGGGGTTGCACAAGAAACCCTATGAGGAGAGACTGAGGGATCTCAACATGTGCTCTCTGCAAGAGAGCTGAGTGAGAGATGCCATGATAGAGACCTAAAGTGCCTCACAGGGGTGAACAGGGTGTAGGAGGGCAATTTCTTTCAAATGAGAAGGAGCACCCAGAGAAGGGGACATGCAATGAAGTTGAATGGGGAAGTTTAAAAGATATGTGAAGAAATAGTTCTTCACTGAAAGGGTGGTAAACACCTAAAGCAGACTGTTAACAGAAGTGGTGGAGGTGAAAACAGCGGAGGCTTTAAGCATGTATGGGATAGGCATAGGGATGTATGAGATAACAGGGAGAAGAAAGGATTGCCAGAGACTAGTTAGGGTTTGTGGAGACAGATTAGGCAGGGAACATGTGGGCAGACTGTGTAGGCCAAGTGGTCCTTTTCTGCCAACAAATACTATGTTTCTATGTTCTGCAATGCTTACACAGTTTACTCTACCTAGGGTAACCACTAGGTCATTTCAAGTTGTGTCTATTATTGGATAGCCTTTACAGCCCATCCTACAGGGCATCCCTTTGTTTTGAGTTTTGTCTAGTACTGCACTGCTGACACAGCTTGTCCTACTTTGGGTCGCCTTGAGTTGTTTTAAACTGTGTCTAGTTGTATACCACATTGCCTACACAGTCTATCCTACTTTGACGCACCACTGAGATGTTTTCGAGTTGTGTTTAGCATAGCAATACTTATGCAACCTACTCTACCATGGCTCTCCCCTAGATTATTTCAATCTGTGTCTTTTCTTGCAGTGCCCACTCACCCTAACCTTACCTTAGGTTTATATGGGCCATTTCAAGTCCTATCTAGTTCACTTCCTATACAACACATCCTGCTTGTGTTACTTTGTGTGCTTTGCCAACAACATGAAACTCTGTATCATTAAAGTTCCATGTAAAAGGACAGGAGATTTTAGCCAGCTCCACTTTCAGAAGAGGCTGCAAGGTGCAGTGATATATGGAGGGTAGCCTAGTTTGCTTTGCACTGGAAACATTGCGTGTTGTATCATGTTTTGCATGGATATGCCTTATAAAAGGGTTTCCATTAGAACTGCAGCTGCAGCTCTGTTTTGTGTGTGCTTACTTTTCTAATTCTTTCCGGGTCCGCTATTTTAACACTGCCAACAGCACCATTTGGGCCAGAGTATGTTTGTTTTTCTGCTCTACTCCACTTGGGGTCACCCCTTGGTCATTTTGAGTTGTATGAGTGCCCATTAAAGTAACTATGGTACACAGCCCACTCTACCTTTGATCACCCCGGGTCACTGTACTGCTCTGCAACCCACCCTACCTTGAACCACCCCTGGGGCATTTTGAGTTGTGTCTTCTGCATCACATATACGACCTGACTTAACCTTACCTTTTGTCACCCTAGTTCATTAAAAGTTGCATCTAGTATGGTACTGGTTACATAGTACGCCCTTCTTTTGGTCAACTCTGGGAATACTTTCCAATTGTGACTACTACCGCACTTGTTACACAATACACCCTACTTTAGTTCACTCATGGATAATTTTCATTTGTGTCTAGTACCACACTGCCTATGTGGCACACCCTACCTTAGGCCACCCCAGGTTCTTTCAAGATGTGTATATTTAGTTATAATTACTGGTAAGTAATTTTTTCTATGGCTCAGCCAGTTGATTTTCGCCATAATAACCTGTGGGTTATTATGGCGAACACGTGTTCTGTCACTAAAGAAAGAGCGCTCAGTCATTGTTTCTTGTCCTGTATGTGGACAGGCTCCACACTTCCTTAAACATGGTGGCTTAATCTGGTCCAATTTCAGTTGGATACCATCTGTATCCCTCCCCCGGGTCACCCCTGAAAAAGGGACTTCTAGTCTCAATGGGTCTACCCAGTTAACAACAACAAAATCCTCATCCTGCAGAAGAAGGGAGAGATAAGGAGAGAGAGAGACAGTGTGTGTGTGTGTTTGTGCGTGTGTGTGTGTGTGTGTGTGCCTGTCACACATGGTCACAGGACTCAGCTGTACAAAATTGCTCACCAGCAATTATATAAAATAAAAGATTTGGAAGTGTGCATATGAGAATCTAATGCACATCTGAGGTGTAGGATGCTTTAATAAACCACTTGGGCTTCGCCCTTGGGGTTTATGTAGCATCCCACACTTTGGGTGTGCATTACATTCTCAAATTACACACTACCCCATCATTATTCTATATGTAATTTGTGACTAGGCTAGGCACTGAGCTGTGCAGCCCATTTCCAGGTGCATGCTAGGGGGTGGCTTACATGAACCTGTTTTATTGATGTTGAATGTTGGCCAAGTCTCCTGTGAAAATCCTCTGCTCTTGCAATAAGTGCCATGGGATCTTTAACTTCCACCTAGACAGTCATCAGAGATTGGCAGAAGGAACCTAGTTTTAATGTCTCATAAAAAGAATGATACCTCAACATTGCAACACCCCCTAAATTGTCAGTATCCAGTATTAGCCCAAATTTCTGGTGTGGGACTAGAACCCTAAACCTTCTGATCCTCTGGCCCCAAAGGTACTTATGCAACCTACTGAACCACTGACACAATATGCCCTACTGAACAATACCTTAGGTCACCCCTGGGTTGTTCTGAGTTGTGACTAGCACTATACTGCATACATAGCACACCCTAAGTTAGGTCACACTTGTGGTATTTTGAGTTGTATCTAGTGTTGCACTGCTTACACAGTACACCCATCTTAAGGTCATGCCTTGGTTGTTTTGAGTTTTGTCTAGTACCACACTGACTACAGTACATCCTACTTGGGGTCATTTTAATGTTGGCTTGCCACACCTGTGCGCAAGTTATGTTGGCTTGCCATGCCTGCGTGCAAGTCAACATCTTGCGGTAGTGCAGATTTGGAGGCGCAGTTGCTGTTGGGTGAATGCAGGGCACACATCAGTAGGTGCGTCCCTCATTCCCCAATCAGCCTGCATGCCGGCGCCACACCATGCATACTAATGTGGCGAGCACATCTAAGGAAAGGTCCGCTGCCATCCGAGCAAAGCTCATCAGATGCAGCAGTCCTTTTCTTGCCATGCTCACTGCCATTATGTGCATGGCGGGACACGGCCATAGAACTGCCAACTTCGGGGGTGTTCAATCCCCCTGTCGGCTGCCCCTGCCCCCTGTCAATGTGCTGAAGTGGGAGCCCAATCTCCATCGGCATAAAGCATCCTCCCAATTATGTAATGCCGAGGGGGTGCCCAATCCCCTCTTGGCTGTTACCCCACCCCCCCCTTGTGTGCCGATGGGGGCCCTCCAGTCCAGCGATATACCCCCAATTGTTTAATGCCAAGGGGGAGCCTAATCCCTCAGCTCTTGCATCCCCCTTCTTTATGTGCAGATGGGGTGCCCAATCCCATCGGCATAAATTGCCCCGTGTTGTTTGCCCATGAGGGTGCCCAATCCCCATCGCTACAGACACCCCCAAAACAGTTAAGTGGCATGCTGGGAGCCCACCCCTGAGTGCCAAATCCCTGGAAAAAAACTGTCCCGAATGTTTTCTTTTAGTTTTATTACCTGTAAAGGAAAACAGTCCCTCGTAGTCTCCATGCCCCCTGCCCCCACCCGCACCCCCTCACTGCGCACCCTGCCTCCCCACACACACATCCATACTTCATACTACCTCCGGAGTTTGGTGCGACGATCATCGGTACATATCTCAGGCATTTTTGCGAATTTTGGCCCCAAATTTTCAACATGGTGTTTTTGGGACCCCTTCTCATGAATTCTTGCACTGTCATGGTGTTATTCCGTCCCAAAAGGTGATTTCGCGGTCACTAAAATGCCTGTGTTGAAAATTTGGTGACTATGCTCCATGAAATGACTGTTTTATGAGGTGCATAGCAACTGTGCAACGTACGCTCGTAACCTAACACATTTGCAATAATCAGTGTGGGATGCTTTACTAAACCCCTCGGGCTTTGTCCTCGGGGTTTATGTAGCATCCCACACCTCTGGTGAGTGTAAAATTCTCATTACACACGCCACCCCATGCATTATTCTATATGTAATATGCTTTGAAATAAGGGCATGCTCCACACAATACTTGCAGCTGCTCCACTCTTGCAAAGTGGGTGGACAGCTGCAGAGGCCCTCCATGCACAGGATGTGCACCTTTGGGGCACCCCACAGCATCCAGAGCCATTGCTGTATGCTTACTCCATGCCCAAATCATGGTCACAGGACCCATCTCTGCGGTGGGCTGGGGGCAGGCAAGGGGACAGACAACTGCATGATCCTGCACATTGCCAGGGAAGCAAGTGTAGCTGGCACAGAGGGCAACTACTTTGGGGCTGTCGTACCACCTATGTGCCCCTCTCTGACTGGTTGTCCAGTTCATACCGGGGCAAGTACAACCCATTCTCCAGTGGCCCCCAGTCCTGGGTGAAGAGGTATGGGCTGGGGGTGTCACTGACACTGGTCTGATATTATAGCACATTTGTGGCTTGTTTTGAAGGGGGAATGGCAGCCTCTGGTGGACTGGCATGGGCTGCCATATCTTGTGGACCCCTATCCCTGGTGTCACCCACTGGTCCTGCACAGTAAAGCCCGACGACCCCAAGGCACACCACAACACTTGTCGGTGTCTGCAGGGTAGGGTGAGGTGAAATGTTGTGAGCGCTATGGCCGACGATCCAAAGACGCATCCCAGTGCCTGTCAGTCTCTGCAGGGTGGGAGTGGGGTTGGCATCAGTTCAATACTTCACTGCTATTCCTATTATGCATCTCTCTAACTTCTGCACTACTAATCCCAATGCCAGCAAGACAACATTCGGAATTGACAAATGCTTGTTTGTTTAGTACCATATTGCCTGTACAGTGCAGCCTACTTTGAGTCACTTATGGGCATTTTGAATTGTGCCTAATATTACACTATCTATGCAGCCTACCCTAAGTTGAGACACTCATAGGTTATTTTGAGTCCACAAAATGATAGAAGTAGGCTGTATAATGGGAAAAATGCCTCACCTGTTTTGAACAAAGCTGAATCCAGTGTTCAGCATACCTCGCCACCTACAGTAGACAGCAGTACTCTAACAATGGGCGGTAAAACATCTAGTTTATCTTATTTTTGTATTTTTTATTATATTTTGCTAAGTAAACAGGAATCCAGAAATGGGGAAGGCACATTCCACAGCACAGGGGGTTTCCTTCACAAACAGCTGCACCTCAGCTGATGTTGTGTCTGGAAAACTAGAGCAGCCAAGCACTCTTGATGAGGGACAGGCTGCTAGGCATTGTATCCTGAGTCCCTGCTAAACAATAGTGCAGGAAGGAAACACGTACAGTGTGGTTTCTAGCAAGCACCATCCAAGAATGCAGTTATGCAACTTTCCAAAACAAACCTGAGGTTATGAAGCCTCCTAGTCACAACAGTGGTCTGTCTTCCAGCAGGGGGTCAGGGGATTACAGAGTACACCCTATCATATAACCTGTTTTATATCTCTCAAATGTTGCCTGCCAATGGTTGTACTTTCAGACTGTTTGATTACGGGCTGTGGGCTGTATGTCCACAAATCTCTTTTTTGGACACAAAATTGCTTCATATTTTTTATGGACATATTACAGCAGCTGCAATTAGTAATCCCAGCCCTCCCCCAGTCTGTTTCTAGTATCTGACTTATGCAACCCCTCTCAGACTTCTGATAACCTATCTGCAATACACTAAGGCCAACAGCACCTTGGGTGGGGTCACAATCTCCACTAGTCATAGGTCCCCTGTACTCCCCTCAGTTGCTTTGGGTATGACTGCAACCTGATAGAGCCTCCGATGGATAATTGAAAGGGTATCCTTCATGGCTGTTCCTTCTGCTCAGCAACACACCCTTTAAACATAAATCATTGCTGGAATGGCTCCATAATCCATACTACAGCTGCGAGCATGTGTCAAGTGCTACTACAAGACAAAGGCATCTGATATCATCTATGCAAAATAAAGCTCTATATTGCAACCCCACCTGAAGAAGCACCATGATAGTGATGCAAAATATCAGGTTGTTGTGCAGGTAGTGTATGACTATCACAACTGTGGCATCATTAAAAATTTGCAGTAAAGAGCTTTGTTTTGCAAAAATGGTATCCAATACCTTTTTCCTCTAGTAGCAATAGCTGGCTTTTTTTTTTAAGTTTTCTTCACTGACTAGCCTCAGCAACCGCTGCTCACTGGCAGCAACATTGACTATATTTTCTGCTAGCATTTTTCAAGCCTTTTTTTCCTAAGTTTAAAATGACATTCCAGTTTCCTGAAGAAAAAAAAAATTACATCAGGCATCAGCAAGGCTAAAACTTCATAACATTTCCAAAAATGGAATTTCAGTACATTCTTTTCATTGCTGAAGACATTTGTAAGAAAACAGACATTTTGCCCTTGTTGCACACACTTAACACGCTCCCTATAGTCCTAGGTGATGTGACAAAGGTGATCTGGTTCACTTGATATATTATACTGCCACCAACATGGTTACAACTCCCCGGTAGCTATTCCTTTCAAGTCCCACAACAGGCCTTGCTTTACACAGCATAAGGCCAGATGTTTGCTGACATAGTACAAGGCCCTTCGAGCATAAGAACCTCCTTAGTCGATCCAGGTAACCTCTCCTGAGCTCTGTATTTGATCAGTTTTATAATGTCCTCTCCAGAAGTGGTTCATGGACTTTGACCAATAAAAATGGATTGCACATGTTTATTAAAACACAATAGTTACTACATTTTCAAGATATACTGAAAACCAGAGGAAACACAACTAGAAAAGAAAATTTGACAAATGAACAGTTTTAAATGTGAAGAATTACAAAAAAAATAGAAACTCACTAACCTTCACTTAAAATCTGTTTCCTTACTCCATGGGTCTTCTCAATAACAACAGACTTATTTGCCACACAGGTTTGAGATTCAAATGTCCAGCACTCCCCATTCAATGGTGGGTATCCAGTCTTATTGCTGGCTCAAGAGAATCTGAAAAACTATTACGATGACTCCTGTGAATATACTCTGCAGAGCCCGTCGCCTTGCCACATCATTTGGAGGCTCTGGCTCATTTCTTGCTGATCACTGCTACAAATTATTTGTAAGGATCACAACTGGTTGTGTGTGATGGATAGCATCTGCTTGTTATTATATCATATTTGTGATAAATATATGTTTATTTGAATATTTAGGGAAATGGCAGCTAGTAACTTTTAAAGGGACCTGACCTTTTGACCCCAAAGGCCCTGGCTTGCCAAAAACAGCTGGTTGTCATAAAACTGACCCAGTGGAAACTCTAATTAAGAGCTTCCTTCAAAGGCCAGGGTTATCACACATTGTAAACAATCCCTTTACTTTGAACTACAGGGATAAAGTATGCATTTTATGACTTCTGAGGAAAAGGCCATTTTAACTGATTTCTGTTAGCTTGTAAAACTTCAATTACTTTGGAGTCCAGGAAATTTCTGAACAAAAGGGAATGCTTTGAGCAGGAAAAGACTGTTAAATTAATATTGCTGTCTCTGCAGATCTCCAGCAAGCAGTAAAATGACACCCTTCAGGATATTCTTGGTCAGGTTACAAATAAATTATAGGACTAACAGTGACCCCATGAGCTGTGACCTCACAGGATGGGAATGGCATTTTTGGCTTATTATCACTGTGGCTGAAAGGAGTGGACATATATATCTCTCGACTGCTAAATGAACACACAAAGTGAGTGTCTGAACTAAAAATGCCCTTCTGTCAAAATAGGTAACATCAAACTGGAACTGAGTTAGACTGAGAAATGTAAGCACCAGGCATTTTGTTTCTGTAATTTCCAATTTATTTTTCACTGTAAGTATTTATGTTATTTGATCTATGTTTTGTATTTGTTTGCTATTTCTTTTTTATTTTAGTAAACAGTTCAATTTCCTTAATCCTGCTTCAGTCTTTTCTTTTGCATGTAGAGGCTGAAACAGTATTGGATAATTCTGACAAAAATGGTTAAGGGCTTAAAAGTATGTTACTATCTTGCTAAGTTAAGAATTACCTAGGTCTCAAATTGAGTCAAAAGGATAGAATTGTGAACCAGACTGGGTGCCCACTTGGTGAAGTATTGCACTGCATTTTCCCGAAGACAGTGCAATATCGGATCCTGTTAACTGGATGTGATTGCAAAAAAGGGTTCATATTTGATCCCAGGACTCGAGCCTAGTAGGTGATTCAGACCCAAAACAGACAGACAGGAGGGTTACCCTGTTTGTCTCTTGTTCTCATATTGCACTTCAAGGTTTGGCACTGTGGGAGCAGAGGGCCTGACCTGTGGGGTGCATTTGTGATAGATCTGGTTAGCAGCAGTGGGATTTAAAAGTATTTGGTAGCACAAGTATTAATAGTTCAGTGTGTCAGATTGATAACTGCAACAGCTCACACGCAAAATAAGGCAGTGATTTAAAAAGCAGAGAACTATATCATTGTGCTTACAGTCTAAGTTTCCTACCTGTTTTATTTTTTTTTTTCAGGTGTAAGCTAGTGTAGCAGTAGCTTAGGGAAGAAGATGGCTTCTAACTACAGTGAGTACACTGTGGAATACTTGAGATAGTTGTGCCATGAGAGAGGAGTCCATTTTAAGGGTCGAATCAAGCAGAACCTCATGGAGGCTCTTGTGGCAGCTGATGCCCAAGACCTCGAGTCACAGACAGCAACTGGAAAGGACCAAACCTTGGGCATGAAGGGGCCATGGTCCATCTCAGTGTCCAGACCCAGGGAGGGGGACAGCAGGACCAGTGCAAGCCAAGAGCCACAGCAGCAGGGGAAGGTCACCAACATTCTGAAGCCAGAAGAGATCAGTCTACAGATAGAGTTGCGGAGGATGGAGCTGGAGTTTGAACAGAAAAGTCTGAAGCCCAGCAGTGAAGGGAGCTTGTACAGAGGAAGCTGGAGATGGAAAGAGAGCAGAGACAGGCTGAGCAAAAGCAACGAGAGGCTGAGTGAGAGCAGTGAGAGGCCAAGTGAGAGGAGAGAGTGCGCCAGAGAAAATTTTAGCTGGAGAAGCTACAACTCCCAAGACCAGCCCCAGAGCAGGTAAGTGGCCTGGGTGAATCTGGGACTCCAGGACTTGGTTACAAATTAAATTCTAAATTGATAGCTGAATTTAAAGAGGGGGGAAATATGGATGCATTGTTAAATTTCTTTGAAAAAGTATGTACTGTATTCAGGTAAAAATCCCAGAGAGTCCTAGAGCTTCCAGCTATTGTAGCTACTTACCAGAAAAGCTCAGGATGTATTGGGTCAAATGGACAATCAGGACAGTAATTATTACAGCAAACATAAAGCTGCACTGTTAAAGAAATATGATTTAACAGCAGAGGCATACAGAGTTAAATTCCATAAGTTCAGGAGAAGCCCTGACATGAGCTATGAGGAGCTAGCCACTAAACAATGTCAGTTTTTAAAATGTTGGTGGGAAGGGATTGAAGCAAACTCTGTAGAGAAAATTGAAAATGTTGTACTGTTAGAGCAGTTTTTGGGGGCGTGCCCAGCAGAGCTGAAAACCTGGCTAGAGGACCGAGATTCAAAAACAGTGCAGGAGACTGGCAAACTCTTGGACCACTATGCCAGGAGCAGACCTTCTCTGAGAGGGAATGGGGCAGGTGTGGCAGTGCAGAAAGGGAAAAGCACACCTTCAGGGCAACTAAAACCCTCCCTGCCTACACCAAAATGAGGCAGCCCCATGTTACAAAGAAAATATTTGCCTGATAAAAGAAATGAATGTTGGGTTTGCAGACAACCTGGTCATCTTGCCAGGCAGTGTCCAAAAAGGGCAGACAGTGCACAAAGTTGTGCTAGGCAAGAAGTGTGTTGTTTGTGTGTCCCTGAAAGCATGCCAGTAAACATGAGGGAACACATACAGTACACTCAGTTACGGTGAATGGGGTACAGACCCATGGATTAAGGGACATGGAGACATCTCTGACTTTGCTAAAAGGGGATTTGGTAGAAGCTGAACAGCTTATACCCTATCAATTTGTGACTGTATGGGGATTCACTGAGGAGGAGAAAATGCTGCCACTTGCTAGTATTCTCCTGGATTGGGGTGAAACAGAAGAGACTGTGGAAAAAGTTGCAGTAGCAGAGAATCTTGCTTTAGATGTAATTATTGGGAACAATCTCCAACAGGGGGTAGTGTGTGCAGTCAAGCAGCAAAGGTAAATTGTAATTCTCTGGACCCCATAGAAGATCCTGTGGAAAACACTGGGAGGCTGGTTCCCAGCCTGTGTCTCCTGATATGGAGACTAATGAAAGAGGGTAGAAATTCCCCAGGTAGCAGTTAACATAACCACTACAGAAGGTTACCCTGAGGAAGGAGGTGTAGCCAGTAGTCAAAGGGTTAGGGATGGCACTGACCCTGAATGCCCTGATGTTAGAGCTAGGGACCCTAGTTTACAAACTGGAGGGGAACTGTCCCATGCCTTGGGAATGTATAAGGATTTTGCAACTGCTCAGAAAAGTGACCCTAGTTTAGAGAAGCTGAGGGCTTGGGCAGACTCTGATGGAGCACAGGGAGGTGACAGAAAGCATAAAGTTTATTGGAACAATGGCTGCTATATATGCAGGATGTGAAGATAGAGGGAGGGGTGATGGGCAGGCAGCTTGACGTTCCCCAGGGATACTGTGAGCGGTTGCTCAAGATTGCTCACGATATTCCTATTTCTGGTCATCTTGGAATCACACGCACTATGCAGTGATTGGCCCAGAATTTCTATTGGCCCAACTTCACCCAGCAGGTGAAGGAGTATTGCAGGTCTTGTCACAGGTGCCAAGAAATAGGGAAGGTGGGTAGGAAAACCCAAGCTGCCCTAATTCCCTTACCCATAGTAGAGGAGCCAGTCCAGAGGATAGGAATGGATATTGTGAGGCCTTTGAATACCCCCAGCTCCTCTGAGAAAATTTTTATCCTAACAGTGGTGGATTATGCTACCCTCTACCCAGAGGCAATCACCCTATCCTCATGAAGGACAAACAAAGTGACAGATGCCTTCCTAGGGGATTTTCTCCCATGTTGGGTTCCCACAGGAGGTTATCACTGATTGAGGGGGTTCCTTCATGTCAGACCTGATGAAATGTTTGTGGGAGAAGTGTGGGGTGGTGCAGAGATCCATGACACCTTATCACCCGCAAGCCAATGGGCTTGTGGAAAGATTCAATGGTACCCTAAAATCGATGCTCCAAGTATTTGCTGAACAGCATGGGAGGCACTGGGAGAAATACCTTCCTCACCTGTTGTCTGATACAGGGAGGTGCCTGTTACACTGTGAGGTCCCTACCCTAATTGGTACCCCAAGTACACCACTAGACAGGTAGCACTTAAGCATATGTTATACTAACATATAGGGTTAGGGCATCTACCATTCAAGAGTAGGTCAGGATGTGAATGCATATTGTTGTAATACACTTTTGCTTGCTAATACATATATTCCGCTATATTTTCTGTTATTTCTTACTTGTAAGATGCCAAGGCACCTGTGTCCTTAGAATAATAATAATAATATATAAGATAGCATTACCACCTTCTAGGTGATTTATACTACTACACTGAGTTATAGACTCTGTATAAGAACTCTTTGTTCTCAAACTGATGACTTTAGAATTGTATAATGTTATCTTGGACTGTGGAGCCACCTCTAATTTAGTAAATAGGGCTCAGCTCTGTAACTAGAAATGTTTCTGTCTTACAGTAACCATAGTAATTATCATAGGTATATAATGTAATGCACAAGTCTTATACCTCGGAGACCTCCGGAGAGACCCCAAGAGACACAGAGAAACCTCGAGGTATAGGGAACGATTAGCATTGGCTCCCGGTTCGTATTGGTAAGAACTGCTTAGGGCAACTGTGATTTATCCTTTTGGTAGTAATAAACTTTTTATTACTCTAATGCAACATGTCTGTGATTACTTGCAATCCCAATATCATCAGGAACCTGAAAGTGAGGTTTAGACCTCCTAACAAATTGGCGACCATGTGCAGGCAATATTTGGTGTTTGTAAGTTTTCACTTGTTGCTGAAACTTTTCCCTTTCCCATGGGGACAGTAGGTGTACATTCCCATATCACCTCTCCCATTTTAAAACCAGTTTGTAGTAACTTGTAAAGTCTGGCTGTCTTTTTGGGTGTGGTCGATGTCGTCTTGACTCACTCCATAGCAGCTTTGAATTGCAAGCCTACAACTTAGACAGTAGCCCGGCTGTGTGTATAAAGTGCTCCTGCTGTGGATCGTCGCACATGGGTGCCCACACTACAGTTGAATTTCGTTCCCTCCACACAATGGCCACCGTATCAAATATCTACTTGAACTGAGAATTGATGTCTCGAACACCTCACTTGCCTCCCATGGACATGGAGCTGACTACGTGAGGCATAAGCAATCTGAAAACGCAAAACCCTAAACTGGGGATTTCAACCCAGTACGAGAACAAGACAATCAGCCAATAAGTGACAAGCTAAAGGGTTGATGGTCGCGGCTCTCTACGTTGCTCTGGAAGCCTCCGAAGTGAGGTTTTGAACCCTTGACCTGCAGATTTCATCTCTTAAGCAACAGATGGGTTTGCAGGAAACAGAATGTCTAAGACTGCAGCAGAACTTGGAGTCCAAACTCCAAACTCTGCGGAATGAAAAGGATTCACTATTGCATCATTCAGCTCAAGCTGGAGGACAGGAACTGTGTATGTTGAAGCAGGAGTGTGAAAGTTTGAGACAGGATAAGTGTCAGGTGTTGCAAATGAATGATTTGCTAAGTGCTGCAAATGCTCAGTTGAGTGAGGAAATGGGTGAGCTGCAAGACGAGATAAACCAGGTATGTAATGATTTAGAAGTGTCTATCAGGGACAATCGCGATTTGCGCACCGCATATAGAGTGTTGCAAAAGCAAAAGTAAGATGAGGTTGATATGGATGTTGCAACTGTGAGTCATAATGAATGTAGAACCAAGATGGCGAAACTGCACCATCAGCGAGAGGTGCTGGCTGGCCACGTCAAGGCAATGGGAGGCGTAGCCCCTGCCTTGCATACGTCATCCGAAGGGGAGTTATCCGATAATGACATTTCACAGTACAATGCCCAGTCACACCCCTACAATGGCCCAGAGACCCCACCCAGCCATCCACAATATGGCGGGTCCCCACTGCACCCTCACTATGTCATACTTCGTTGACGTTGTGATGCCCATCATGGGAGATGCTAACATGGTGGCCCCCATGATGGGGGGTAGCAGGCCCAGGCCTGGTCCCGATGGCACCATCGGTAGCCTTAATTAATGTGGAAGACAGGCAGGAGATAGAAGCCATGATTGAAACTGCGATAGGCAATGTACCCCTTCACAGAGAAGAGTAAGCAGACTATTAAAAACCCAGATTAGGCTTGGCGAAAGCTTCTACAAGAAGCTGGCACTCCAGAAAGGTATTGTCCGCACTACGGCTGAGGCTGCAGCTCGGGCCACCCTGGATGGCGCTTGAGACAATCTACCTCTGCCTGATCGAACCAGTAATCCCCTACAAATGGCCTACTCTGTTCAGAAAATTGCTGACAGCATCGGTCGGATGAGCCCATCTGACAACCTCAGCTGTAATTTGGAAAAGGTGCATTCTAAATGCGAGATGCTTAGCCTCACTGCAGAATATCAGGTCCAAATACTACGCCAGACCATCGAGCCTGGTTTGTGGGCCAAACTCCCTGATGCCGTTCGCCAGGATGGGAACGCCACCTTTGACGAGGTTGCAACTGAGCTAATTTCTGCTCACAGCCCAGGTGTAGTAGGAATGATGCTTGCATATCCTGTGAAACAGAATGCAAAGGAAAGTCCAGCGACTTACCACCAAAGACTTTGGATGGCCTACCGAGCAGAAAAGCACTTGGCACAAGAAGCTGCGGATGTAGATCTTATTGAATATAAGACCCTGTTCCTTAGGAACATGATTCCAGCAGTAAGAGAAAAGGTAGCGCTGACCACCTACCCCAATACGGATAGGTTTGCTGGCATCCTTCGAGAAACCCGAGAGAATTAACTACCAACTCCTATATCCGTGATCTGAGCTCCAGTTCCAAAAGGTAGCCGCCGTGGAGCCCACTCCGGAGGCCATGACGCACTACACAGTGGAAGGCAGGCCCAACACCAACAGGCCCAACACCAGCAAGCCCTCCAGCTGATAACCAACACCCCAACGGGCCCATCAACAACTAGCCGCAACAGCAGCAACAATGGGGTGGGAACCTGAATTGGCATAAGTATAAATAGCATAAGGGTAGAGGTAAACCACAACAGCAAAGAACAGGCCCTTCATATAGGGGGATAGCTGAAGAGAATCGGAAAGTCTGAGAGCTCCGGGGACAAGTATGCTCTGTAGCAGATGCTGTTACCGCACAGGTCCTTGTGGCAGTACAACTGGCAACACAGGCCCTAACCGGTGATGGGGACACTGGCAGTACAGGCCCTCAGGCCCATTCAGGCCTGAACCCAGAGGCTCCTCCCTATATAGCATCGGTACATCATGGTGAAATGATTCACAAGTCAGGCCCAACCTCTCCATGCTTCCAGCAGTACAGATTGACAATTGAGCCCAGTCAGATTGAAACAAGCTGATCTTGGATGCAATGGAAGAGCCCTACACCGAGGCCAGACTAGGGCCACCAACTAGTAGTTCTGTTAGATACAGGTGCAGCTGTATCTGTGTTACATGATAACACTCTAGACATCTCCTTGGTCCACAGATGAGAGGACCAACATGTCAGGAGTTGATGGCACTAGGCTACCATACCGTTCTCTCACCCCTACTGCTAGAGCTAGGCCATCTAAAGGCCTCACACACTTTCCAACTAATGGTATTGCATGATCATCCTAGTATCATAGGGATTGACACCTGCACTGCGTGGCTGTGTGGTGGACCTAGCTAACAACGCTACTGATACAAATTCAGGGTCAATATCCTTCAATTTTGATTCCTGATTCACACATTGTGGCAACTATATCTGCCAATGACAAGGAGTATGACATCATAGATTTCTTCAAGAATCATGAACTTTTCCCAAAGCTCCTCCCTATTTTGCAATGACATTTGGAAGCGTTTGCAATCAACAAGCATGACTGTGGTAGAATGGACACTGTCATCGAAGTGCCAGGCCCAGCACATGAAAGGCAAAGGCAATATCCTTTCCCAACTGAGGCCTTGTCTTCCCTCAGAGAGACAATCAAGTCACTCCTCAAGCAAGGAGTAATCAGAACCTGTGTTTCCACTGCCAACTCCCCAGTGTGTCCAGTGAAGAAACCCACAGGCGCCTGGAGACCTATTATTGACTACAGGAAACTGAATTAGGTCACCCCCAGTTGTTCTCCAACTGTGGCATCAGCACCAGATGTGCTATGACTTCTGACCCCTGATTTGAAATGGTTCAGTGCCCTGGGCATCTCCAATGGTTTTTGGTCATTGCCATTGGCCCTTAAAAGTCAATATACATTTGCCTTTACCTTTGACGGAAGACAGTACACGTGGACTTGCTTGCCACAAGGATTCCATAACAGTCCATCCCTATTCCATCTCCACATGATGGATGCCCTTGAGAGTTTCTCTACTCCCCAATGTCTCTTGCAATATGTGGATGACCTGCTGCTGGCAACAGCCACACAGGAACAACATTTGGATCTCTCAGACAAACTACTGACTCTCATTCAGAGAGCAGGCCTGAAATGCAACCCAGCAAAAGCACAACTGTGTCAGAAGGAAGTACTCTTTCTGGGTCTAAAAATAACTGACCAAGTCAGGCAAGACCTGAAGAAGGTACAGGGATTAACAAGATTCTGCCATTACCCACCAGTGTGGCAACTCTACGAAGGTTTCTAGGTATGGTGAATTATTCGAGAGATTTTACTTGTGATTTTGCTCAGAAAGCTGCTCCTCTGTACGAGTTACTCAAAAAGGATATACCTTGGACTTAGGGCCCTATACACACCCAGGCTGTGACGTCACTGAAGCAGGCCTTGGCCTCCACCCCAGCTCTGGTCAACACCAGTCCGGCACTACCATTCCATCTGGAATGTGCCACCTCTGACATTGCCATGTCAGCAGTGCTGGCCCAGAAGGTGCATGGCACCTTGAGACCCACTGCATATGCCTCACAGCTCTTGACCCCAGTGGAACAGAAGTACGGCCTTTGTGAAAGGAACCTTCTGGCCACCTACTGGGCTGACAAGAACTTCCTGTATATCATTGGGTACTCACCACTGATCATCATAGGTTCATAGGTTCATAGGTAGTATTCACGATCTTGGGACAAGCCCATTATGATCATGCCACTTATACTAAGTGGGTAACGAACTTGGAAGCTCCCATATGTATATCAAGTTGTGTTTTGAATTGATTTAAATTTGAACTATACACAATATCATAAGGTAAAGAATTCCATAATGGAACTATACGTTGAGTAAAAAATGTAGTTCTTTTTGTAGTTCTATTAATGGGTAAAATTAATTTTAAGTTATGAGAACGGGTTTGAGCTGTAGAAATATTCCATTTTAAGTGTAATGTTTCAAACAGATATTCATCTCTGGTAGCTTTGTAAAGCAAACAGAGATCTCCACGAATCGATCTATATTCCATACTATACAAACTAAGCCTTATAAGTCTATCTCCATATGATAGATTACTCAAACCATTTAAGTTCTTAATAAATCTCTTTTGGACCTTTTCCCTAGATACAATGTCCCCATCAATGTTGGAGCACAAAAGAGGAACAATACTCAAAGTTTGTTCTTATAATACTAGTATATAGGGAATAATTATTGAAGGTTCTCTGCTTTTAATGTTCCTAAATATGCAATTACTAAGACTAGAACACTTTTTAATGGTGAGATTTAAGTGATTAGTAAACACTAGCTTATTACTTATAAAAACACCCAAATCTTTCTCATCTGTAATATGTTTCAAGCAGTAGTTCTCAATAAAGTAATTAGCACATACATTATTTTTACCGAAATGCATCACCTTGCATTTATTGTTATTAAATTTCAATCTATGCCGATCTACCCATCCAGATATATAATTCAAATTATCTTGAAGAATATTTATAGACTCGGGGTTATTAACAACCCCAGCCAATTTTACATCATCAGCATATTTTACAATCCAATTACCACACTTGATGTCCATTCCGGCTATTAAGAAGTTAAACAGCACAGGCCCCAGGACTGATCCCTGAGGGACTCCACTAGTAACAGTGGTCCATGGGGACAAGAAACCCTTTAAAGCAACACGTTGACGCCTGTTGGATAACCAAGTCATTATCCATTTAATTATGTATTTGTTAAGGTCTAAGTTTATTAGGCAATTATATAGTATATCATAAGATACAGAATCAAAAGCCTCTTTCAAAATCCAGATAGATAACATTGTACAGGTGTTTAACAGTCCAAGGCTTCACCACAGGTTCAAAAATCAATCAAATTAGTCTGACATGATCTAGCAAATTGTAAACCATGTTGAGTTGTATCAGTGAAATCTTTTTCCAAATATGGGAATTAATTTTACCTAAAATTAACCTTTCCATGATTTTACAAATAGTAGAGGTAAGACTAATAGGTCGATAATTATGTACATCCTTCTTGGATCCAGTTTTATATATAGGAATAATCATTGCATCACACCAATCCACAAGCCACTTGTCCTCATGCAATGATTCATTATACTAGATAAGTTAATGCACCTGCTAATTCCCTTGATAAATTTTAATGAAGATGGCTGGTATACCATCAGGCCCAAGTGAAGTAGAAGGTTTAAAGAATTTAAGACATAAAAGGTTTCTGGCTCAGTAAATTCAATTAAAGGTTCAGAATTAGATGGATTAATACAACCATATAGTCCTTTTTTTGAAAATGCTAGAAAAATATCTATTAAATTCATTAGCCATATTAGACTCATCACTAATATCAACGTTATCAACTCTTAATGGTCCAATCGAAACAGGAGGTATTTTAAAGGACCCAATATATTTGAAAACCCTTTCCTGTAATCATGATGTGAATTGATTAGACTACTTTCCACATCCTGCTTAGCCTTTCTAATAGAATTTTTAACCTGGTTTGATTTCTTTTCAATTTAGTCCAATTAAATACTGATTGGTGTTTCTTGTATTTATTGTAGCTTTTTTTGGCTAGAACTAATCTTCTAATTTGACTTGAAACCAAGGTGGGGATTTCTTCAGTCCAATATACTTTGTTCTAGTTGGTACCCATTCGGAGATACAATATGTTAATTCCTCTTTAATTCCTACCATATATTTTTTCCACTGATAGGCCAGTAAATTCTATTGCCAATTCCAATTCAATAAGTAGTCCTTAATTGCCTTATAGTCAGCTTTGTAAAATTTTAAATAGTTTTCCCACAGGATTTTCCTATATTAAGATTAAATGACCATTTAATAATTAAATGATCACTATACCCAATGGAGCCATTGTGCTAGCAAACTCATTTACATTTTTAATGTTAGAAAAAATTAAGTCTAGAATACGGTTATTCCTAGTAGGTGATCTAACATACTGAGTCAAAGTCCCAAATGTGATATGAAAAGCTAATAAATCTTTTTCTTGAGTGCCCAGACCAGTTCCTTTTTGACCAATTTATATCAGGAAAATTAAAATCCCCATAAGAACAATATCAGTCTTGAAATTAATATTCTCAAGATAATTACACATCATAGCATTGTTGTAATATCCATAGATGGTGGTCTATAACATAGACCTATTGTTAATAGGAGTTGTTTTAGTGTTTATTTTTACCCATATAATATCTAAACTAGTAGGATATTCTATATTAGGTCTAACTTCTGAACAATAAATACTATTTCTAACATATATAGCAACCTCCACCCTTAGAATATAGTCTGTTTTATTAAATAATGAATATCCATTAATATTAAGTCTCAGTGACCATCGCTTGAACCATATTTCTGTCACACCACATATATCTATATCTTCATTCTCTAAAATAACCTGAGATTCACTAATCTTTATTATTTAAACTCCTAGCATTTAAAAGAAGTAACTTAACTTTATGACTATTGCCTTTTAAGGAATTATCTGATACAGAAAACTAAAGGTTTCATAACTAGCTTACGATAACAGGACCTACAATGAGATTTTGCCTAAAAAGCATCAATATATGTATTGATTTGAAGGCCCAGAATCTCTTTACCCAATCTATTAAGATGAAGGCCATCCCTTTGCATAATATGCCTTATTATCAACAAACTGTTCCCAATGGGTGAGACATTTAATGTTTTGTTTAAGACACCAGGCTCTAAGCCATGAGTTGATGCGTTTAATTTTATTTGTTAAAAATGTGTTTGCCCTAGGAACAGGAAGAATTTCAGAAATCACAACATGGACCCCCATCTCAGTCAAAATATTAGCCAAACCAACAAATGCTTCGTTGATCATTTGAGATGGCTGATACCAAATATTATTCACTCCAATATGGATAATGACTAAGTCCTTTTCTTTACTTCCTGCAAGGATCCTAGGACTCATTTTAGCAATGTCCCCAATTGTGGCACCTCGAAAACAAGATAATGTTCGGGCAGCTTTATCCGGATTACAAATGATTCTATCTAAATTAGATAATAAAAAGTCACCTAAAACAAAAATGTCTGGTGTACAATTACCATCATGATTTATATTGAATCCTTCAACAATGGTTTCAACGTCCTCAAAATTTTCATTAAAATTTATAAGGTCACCTAGTACCAAGTTATTTATTGGACTAGTTAGAGGGACAGTATTAATTGGCTTATCAGAGCAACTAGGTTCAGAAGCTACATCAGTTAGAATATCAGTATTCATAGCGTTCATTAGAGAGGAGAATTTATTATAAGTTGGTAACACAAAAGAATTAGCTTTTCTCCCCCTTTTCAAAGTTTTACTGTGCTGAACTGTGAACCAGTCATTGTCAGAATCACTGACTTCATCTAATCTGGGTCTTTTTCTAGAAACATGCTCAGTTTGAATAGTCTCATAAGTCTTATTAGCGCCAGATATTCCAGAGCATAGTTGATTATCAATAGGTAGTGTGCAACATACCATTTCGCTAGGAGTTTGTGTAACATCAAAAACTATGTTGTTACCTGGACTAACAGAGATCATTTGAATATTATTGTTATGCAGTCTTATAGCTGTTTCTTGTTGGCTGTTTTCCAAACTGCTTAATCTTTTATCAAACATTATGATTTCATTTTCAAGTTCTTTGATTCTAATACATTTATTACAGATAAACGCAGTAATTATCTCGGGTCCCATATCAAAATCATACATATGGCAGAAAATACATCGGGTACCCACCTTGCCATCTGTAGTAATAATGTTAGCCATGTTGAGATGACAAATTATAGAAAAATTACACTATAATATTATGTATAAAATCCAACTACTAAGTTTAAAATATACCTTCAGCCAACTCGCTCAACACGCATAACACGCGCAACACCAACCACACCCCAACTACCTTTTTGCTCTCAGATAGAGTGAAGGATGGGTCAGTCTCTAATACTAGAGTGACACACTGGTCACTTCTCCTCCAGGACAGAGACATACAGGTACAACTGACTAAAGGTCCATCTATGTTAGCTCATGGCCTCCTTTTCCAGGGAGAACCCCATGACTGTACACTACAGTCACCTGATCTTCCAGATCCAGGTCCTTTCCTCCCTGCCACGCCGCAAATACTTGTCAACACTTCTTTGTATCATGTCTTTACTGATGGTTCAGCATCCTACTATCAGGGAGAACAAATTGCTGGGATGGGCATTCTAGTGATCTACCCTTATGGGAACACTGTCAAAATATCTAAGAGCTGTAGTGTAGCATCATCACCATATGCAGAGATGGCAGCGGTGGCCTGTGCCCTCAAGTTCATCCAGCATGGAACCGAGGATACCATCATTTTTACAGACTCTAACTGGGTTTGCTGTTCTCTTACAGAATTTCTTCCTTTCTGGCAGAAAAACTCCTTCCTCTCCTCTGTCGGCAGCCCAGTGAAATACAAGGAATTGGTAATATACATACATTCACTGGCACAGAAATTTGCACACAAACTCTATGTATACAAAGTCAAAGCTCACACTCTCCATGACCTCTACCATGCCTTCACTGACACATCAGACACCCTTGCTAAGGAAGGAGGCCCAAGGGGGGACATCTGGATGATGGACCATCCAGAGGCCAATGCAGCTGTACAGATTGCAGCACTCAGGAAGAAACCTGAACCTTTTTCCCCTTGGACCTCTCCGCAGCCCAGCATTTTGACACTGAACTTAAAGAAGTGTTCAGATTCCTTGACAAGGGTACCGAAGAGAAACTTCCCACACACAACCCCTATCGGAGACATGAAGTTAAGCTACGCTTGTTACCAGATGACAGGCTCATCAGGTTTCAACCAGATGACTCCACCACCAAGTTGTGGGTGGTCCCCAGACACTTAAGATCTGAATTCTTGCACCAAGTGCATGATACAACCACTGGTGGACACCAGGGAGTGGAAAATACCCTCCAAAGAATCAAGACCACCGCCTGGTGGCCTGGTATCACCAAAGATGTTAAACAATACATAGACAATTGTCTCATTTGTTGCAAAACAACCCTATCCCTACCAAACGAAATGCCAAACTCTTACCATAACGACACTCTGGCCCTTGGCATGCCATACAGATTGATTTCATTGGTCCTCTGACCAACACCAGCAGAAATAACAAGTATGCTCTTGTGGTATCTGATCTTTTCTCTAAGTGGGTTGAAGCTTTCCCCACTAAGACATGCACTGCAAAAACTACTGCCAAAATCCTGGTGGAACATATTTTCTCCAGGTAGGGTCTACCTCTAAAAGTAGACTCTGACAAAGGATCCAGTTTTACAGGTGAATTGATGAAAGAATCCATTGAACTCCTTGGAGTTCAGCAGAAGTTCCACATACCCTACCACCCCCAATCCTCAGGTCAGGTAGAGAGAGCCAACAGATGGATTAAGCAAATGCTTTCCAAATTCTTTGAGGACAATCCCAAAACTTGGAATTCCCTATTGCCGTGACTCATTATAGCAATTACACCTTCAGCCACCACCCAGCTTACACCCTTTGAGGTGATGACTGGTAGACAGATGAGATTACCTGAACACTTGTTGTTTGACCTGCATACCCCCACTGCAGACCGTGTGTCTGTGGACCAATATGTGGAAAAACTCAGAAAAGACCTCATACACACACTTGTATGCTGCCAACTGCATGGGCAAGGCCCAGCAACAATACAAAATACAGTCTGACAAACACGCACAAGAAGTGTTTTGGCAAGTTGGAGATCAGGTAATGGTACTTCGATTTGCACATCTCACCCACTCCTTCTCCAAGTGGGAAGGCCCATACCCCATTGTCAACAAGCTCAGTCCAGCAGTCTATCAGGTTAGACTCCTACATAACAACAAGTTAACTGACAAATGGTTACATGCAAACCAGCTGAAATTGTATAAAGGAGCTTAAACTACTTTTCCTCACCCCATCGGGCAGAATTGTACTAACATGCTAATCTTTGATCTTCCTTTTCAGATACATTGACAAGATGGCAATCTTGATCCATTATCTCCTCATCTCAGGAGTTATCCCCTTCATCAAAGGCACAGTACCGAACCTCCTATGACACCTCGATCCTCCAGCACCTCCTCCAGAGGGAGTATCCATCAATATACCAGATAGTATAATCACTGTCCAGGAAGGTTCCGATGCTTACCTCACTGCCTTGGTTGTTGCTCCTGATAAATGTACCCTTCAAATTGAGTGGCAAACCACGTCACAAGGACAAATTCTCCCTGTGGCCAAACTCTCCAAAGGAACTTTCCAAGGTTGGCCCAATGCTAAATTATCCCCAGATGGTTCGCTGTCCTTGTTACAAACTGCATTAAGACATTCTGGTTTGTACAACATGACTACCTTAATTGATCCTTCATACTGTAATCCTTTGTTCAGAGATGCTGCTCGAAATTTTGTGCTATACACCACATGGCTTCTGTGGCCATGTACCTCTCTGTGTTACCACCCACTGATAAACAGCTTTTGGAATGTCCAAAGCATACCCTTGGTCCCCGTAGTGGTCTAACAACCACTGCCCTCCCAGGTTCTTTGATTAATAACTTACAGTTTATACATATACCTGTTTTGTTTAATCTTACTTACTGGAATATAAAAGAATTTGGTATGTGTCACAATACTAACACTTCAGCATTTTCTAGTACATTATTGCTTGATAGTTTAGCTGCATTTCAGATTCATACTCAAGACCCTGTTGCCAGGGTCCATTCTACTGAACATAGAGGCAACTTCAGGAGGAAGCCCTCTCCTGATGATCTAACTCGTAAACGAAATACACATGAAGTTGACAGTTCTGATGTTACAGGAGCAACAGGTACCGTCACAGGCCTTTTTAGTACAGCTATGTCTATTTGGAATAAAACAGACATTGCTGCTACCAAAGCTCATTCTGCCAAGTTCTCCACTGGTTTGGTCAACAATATACTACCCCTATTATTGCATGGTGTGGATGGCCTTAGTCAGGAAGAAAGATACACTGCATACAACATGCATGACATTGCTAAGGCATTCACTGATTCAAAAGATAAGATTAACGCGCTCATACAACAGAACAATAAAGAAGCAGATAAACAATACATTGCTAGAGAAATACTTTGCTCTGCCTATGGCTCATACATTATCACTATCGTCAACAACCTCTTCTGTGATCTAAAATCTGGAAGAATCCCTGACATACATGACAGACACATCTCCAAATGGTATTGTCCATGATGTAAAACTCCTAGCTGTGTTTCTATGTGTATGAAACAAACTTTAACAATACCTCTTTTTACAGCTAAGAATTTGGGGTTTGTGACCAGACACCCTAATACTGGTCCTTGCTTCACTGCTAAGAAATGTTCCATAACAGATACCATGTTTGTTTCTTTTACTGTCTCTTTACCACGCTTTGATCCCACTACAGCTTTTTTCAACAAGCTTGCACTGGTTCATTCCATTGGGCATTTGGATGAAGACATCTACAGAGAATGCCTGTATCTACTGCCTCTACTGGTTTACCATCCTTTTCTGGATGCCTGGGTGGCTCCGTACACGGACTGCTGTGTGAAAAAGCAATATATTTACTTGTGCCAATGTGATGTATTTGATGTTATTCAACCTGTTTGCAGTTATTCTCCTGACAGCATTGATTGGACTTTCACCATGGATGACGACATCATGGCAAATGGCACCGACTCCTTTGACTCAACTCTGGCTCTGGATAAGCTCTACCAATCATATCGTGAGGAGGTTCATCGCCTGTCAACACGGATTTCAAAGACGACCTACACCTTCCCTGTCCAGTTGCAAAAGTGGAGACTACCTACTGTGTGCTCACAGTACAATTCTGATGGAGAGTACTGCATGGTAACCAACTACAAGTCATACACTTATGGATCTATTACATGTGCTATTGATTACCCCAATTTCTGTTTTGTTCCCCACCAGAAGACTGTCATTGGACATACTGTCATAACCCCCATACCCCTCCTAGATGCAGACATTATTGATGGTAACCCCGATTATCTGCTCACACTGTCTGAATACTTGCCATATTTTAATGTACACAGACCCACTCACGCTCACATTAAAATCACTTTTAGACAGGAAAGAAACACACCTCATCCACATCAGCAATAATATGACCAAAGCCAATGAAGCTGTTCTCTCATTAATTAATGATGGTGATGTGATATGAATGATGCATTGACTAACACCTGGTTAGAGATTACCTTTAAAGGTTTTATTATACAAGCATTTTTGATCTTCATTTTGATAATTATACTCTGCTGCCTATGGTGCATACTGCGCCAACACCGTGAGCAGCTCGAGTTCCTTTACAAAGCTTGTGCATCGGGTTTGTAAATGACCACTGCTCCTGTCCTTTCCCTACACGTTTGCCTGTGTTGTCCTTGGAGACAACAAGGGGGGAATGTTAAATGCGGTCCCTGCACCCTAACTGGTACCCTCAGAGGTACACCATAGACAGCTAGCACTTAAGCATATGTTATACTAACATATAGGGCTATGGGCATCTACCATACAAGAGTAGATGTCAGGATGTGAATGCATATTGTTGTAATACACTTTGCTTGCTAATACATATATTCTGCTATGTATTTTCTGTGTATTTCTTACTTGTAAGATGCCAAGGCACCTGTGTCCTTGGAATATTAATAATATGTAAGACAGCATTGCCACCTTCTGGTGATTTGTACTACTACACTGAGTTATGTAAGACTCTGTATAAGAACTCTTTTGTTCTCAAACTGATGACTTTACAGAATTGTATAATGTTATCTTGGACCATGGAGCCACCTCTAATTTAGCCAATAGGACTCATCTCTGTAACTAGAAATGTTTCTGTCTTACAGTAACCATAGTAATTATCATAGGTATATAATGTAATGCACAAGTCTTATACCTCAGAGACCTCAGGAGAGACCCAAGAGACACAGAGAAACCTCGAGGTATAGGGAATGCTTAGCATTGGCTCCCGGTTCATATTGGTAAGACCTGCTTAGAGCAACTGTGATTTATCTTTTTGGTAGTAATAAACTTGTTTATTACTCTAATGTAACGTGTCTGTGATTACTTGCATTCCCAATATCATCAAGAACCTGAAAGTGAGGTTTAGACCTCCTAACATGCCCCAAGAGTTGACAGAGTTTTCCCCCTTTGAGCTCTTATATGGACGCTGGGTATGTGGGCCCTTAGACTTGATCTGGGAGGACTAGGAAGGCAAGCACACCACCCAGTGAACTCCCATAGTGGATTATGTCCTTACATTTAGGGAAAAGCTGAAGGAGCTTATGGGAACAGCCCAGAGCAATCTGGCAGCTGCCCAACAAAAACAAAAGGTATGGTATGATTGCAGAGCCAGAGCTCACTTGCACACTGTGGGTTAGGAGGTCAAGGTCCTAATCCAGGTCCAGAAAGATAAGCTGCAGGCTGAGTGGGCAGGAATATATGAAGTAGTCAGACAGGTGAATGATGTAAATTACATTATCGGACTGCCTGACAGGAGACATACACAAAGAATGTACCATGTCAACATGATGAAGCCTTATGCAAATAGGGATGACATGGTCATTGCAGTGTGTAGTCCAGTGGAGGGGGACAGATGAAGGAGACCCCCTTCTGGACTTGCTGGAAGAAAGCAAGTGGGAGTTCTCTGTGGAGGCAATTAAAATGTCACCCCAGTTGACCCCGGACCAGATCCAGGAAGTAAGGGAGGTTTTAGCAGACTTTGCCCCATTGTTTAATGCCAAGCCTGGACTAAGCCCCTTAGTGACGCATGATGTGGAGATAGGGGCATAAGTGCCCATATGGTGAACAGCATATTGGGTGTCAGAGGCCATCCAAAAGGACAGGAGGTAGGTGGAGGGAGGAAATGCTGGATTTAGGGACAATCCAGAAATCCCACAGCCCCTGGGCCTCACCCATAGTCCTTGTTCCCAAGCCAGATGGCTTTACTCATTTTTGTGTGGATTATTGTGAACTCAACGCAGTTATGAAGTCAGACGCCCACCCATTGCCACAGATGGATGAACTGCTGGACAAGCTGGGAGGGGTGACATACCTGACCACTATTGACCTGATGAAAGTGTATTGGCAAATACAGTTAACTGCCAGAACTAGGGAGAGGTCAGCCTTCATCACTCCAATAGGGTAATCTGAGTTTAAAGTAATGCCTTTCAGAATGAAGAATGCCCCTGCCACCTTCCAAAGGTTGGTGAACCAGGTGTTAAATGGTGCTGAAGAGTACACCATGGAGTACCTGGACGACATCACCATCTTTAGTACTAGCTGCAAGGAACACCTGTCCCACCTTAGGGAAATGCTGGGCAGGATACAGAGGGCTGGGTTCACCGTAAAAGCTGAAAAGTGCCAGGTGACCATGGCAGAGGTAGCCTACCTCAGGCATGTAGTAGGCTGGGGACAGCTCTGTCCTAATCAAGCATAAATTGAGGCAATCAAGGCATGGCCCAGACCTGAAACACCAAAGCAGATTCTGAGTTTTCTAAGGATCACAGGGTACTATTGGAAATTTGCACCAAACTACAGTGCCCTGGCTGCTTCCCTAGCTAGCCTGTTAAAGAAAAGAATGCCTAAAAGGATTAACTGGGAACCTGCCTTTAAACGAATAAAGGAGGCACTGTGCAGTGCTCCTGTATTAGCAAATACAGACTATAGTAAACTCTTTATAGTCCAGACTGATGCCTCATATGTGGGTATTGGAGCAGTGCTTAGTCAAACATCTAACCAGGGGAAGGATCACCCAATAGTGTACTCAGTAAGAAGTTACTTCTCAGGGAGGAGGCTTACTCTACAGTGGAAAAAGAATGTCTTGTCATGGTGTGGGCACTAAAGAAGTTAGAGCCTTACCTACATGGGCAGCATTTTGAGGTACAAACAGATCACAACCACGTGGTTTGACTGGCACAAATAGGTAAAAAAAATGGTAGGCTGTTGAAAAGGAGCCTTGCTTTGCAGGGTTAGGACATGACTGTCTTACACAGGGCAGGGGCAGCAAAAAAAACGCAGATGGGCTAGCACATCAGTTTGAGCAGTGAACTGAATTTGGGGAACTAATCCCATGCTAGCATCTTCTTGTTATTATATTGTGTCAAATTTGTGATAAATATATGCTTATTTGAATGCCTGCTTAAGGAAATGGCAGCTAGTAGCTTTTAAATGGACCTGACCTTTTAACCCCAAAGGCCCTGACTTGCTAAAAACAGCTGGCTGTCATAAAACTGACCCAGTGGAAACTCAAATTAAGAGCTTTTTTCAAAGGCCAGGTTATCACACATTGTAACCTATCCCTTTACTTTGAACTACAGGGATAAAGGATGCATTTTATGACCTCTGAGGAAAAGGACATCTTAAGTGACTTCTGTTAGCTTGTAAAACTTAAATTACTTTGGAATCCAGGAAGTTTCTCAACAAAAGGGAGTGTTCTGAGCAGGAAAAGACTGTTAAATTAATACTGCTATCTCTGCAGATTTCCAGAAAGTAGTAAAATTACACCCTTCTGAATATTCTTGGTCAGAGTACAAATTAATTATAGGACTAACAGTGACCTCATGAGCTGTGACCTCACAGGATGGGAAGGGCATTTTTGGCTTATTATCACTGTGGCTGAAAGGAGTGGACACATTTATCTCTGGACTCCTGAAAGAACACACATAGTGTGTGTCTTAACTAAAAAGGCCCTTCTGTCAAAATAGGTAACATCAAACTGGAACTGAGTTAGACTTAGACATTTAAGCACCAGGCATTTTGATTCTGTAATCTCCAATGTATTTTTCACCGTATTTGTTATATGTTCTATGTTTTGTATGTATTTGATATTTTATTTTAATTTTAGTAAACAGTTTGATTTCCTTAATCATATTTGAATCTTTTCTTTTGCATGGGGAGGCTGAAACAGTATTAGATAATTCTGACATAAACTGTTAAGAGCTTAAAAGTGTGTCACTATCTTGTTAAGTTAAGAAATTACCTAGGTCTCAAATTGGGTCAAAAAGGTAGAATTGTGAACCAGGCTTGGCACCCACTGGGTGAAGTATTGCACTGCATTTGCTCAAAGAGAGTACGATATTGAATTCTGTTAGCTGGGTGTGCTAGCGAAAAAGGGTTCATATTTGATCCCAGGACTCAAGCCTAGTAGGTGATTTGGACCCAAAACAGACAGGTGGGTTACATGTTCACGTATTGCACTTCAAGGTTTGGCACTGTGGGAGCAGAGGGCCTGCCCTGTGGGGTGTTTTTGTGACAGTGATCAGTTTGATTCTGGCAGCTGGCCATGTTAATTAAGCTTTGTTCTTGACAAACAAACCAGTTACATTAATTATCTGCCATTTTGTGGCAATGTGCAACATAGTGGGGTGGGGAGTGGTGGGGTTATCTATTGCAAACTGACTTGCAGGCAGATACCTTGACTCCATGCTATTCAAATTCCAAATCCATGAATTCAGAACACTTAAACAGCCTTAAACGTTTAAATGCCCTTAACAATGCCTGCTTGCCCCAAGGTAATTTTCAAATTAAACATATATTCAGTCACAGACACAATAAGAAATGAAGAAAAAAATTCTTGTTACATCTTATTACAAACCTTATGTTTCATCTGTCCCTGTTGCCTATTCCTACCCTGAAGTCATACTCCTCTCCTTATGATATCAGAATTGTTTCCACAACAGATCGTGATGTCAGAAGCAGATGATTATGACTGGCCTGGTGGCACTGAGTGTTGAGGCACTGGACTCCACACCTTGCGCCACACCAGTGATCTGGGTTCAGGAACGAGCCTGGGTCACCGAGGGTCTGCTGGGGGGAGGGAGGGCAGGAGCTGGATTGAGCTGCTGCGAGGCAGCTCTTCTCTCTTGGGGAGGGACATTGTCCCTCCTGCCATATGACTGCCACTAGGTGGAAGCCTGGGGGCAGTGCAGGATGGAGGGTGGGATGAAGGGAGGGTGTTGCGGTACCACAGTGTGTGCATGCTTCCACACACATACATGTGGCCACAACAAGGGGAGGGGAGAAAATGGAAAAATCAGAGCTGGTGAGCTCCATGATGGTCCTGGCTGCAATCCCAGTGATTGGGACGCAGGCTGTGGACAAATGGGAGCCCCCCCAGGGGAGGGCAGAACCTTGCCTTCTGGCTCTGAGGGGGATAAAAACTTGAATTAAAAAATTGAATTAAAAAAAAAAGAAGCAGATGATTATGATGTCAGGGCAGGAATAAACAGTATGAACAGATGGAAGTCTAAGGGAAAAATGTTTTATTTTATTGACAAGAGGCTAGATTTTTTTAAAGCCCATCTGCATGTGTGTGTCGACTTGCAGCACAATTGGAGTGTAGCTGCACTACTTGTAGTACAACAGACCATACAAAACATAATCTAACTTCTTGACACAAGTGCCACAAATTGGGCAAGAAAAAGAATGCATGCCTCAAAACACTGGCACATGCATCCTGTTGTTGCCGTAAAGCAGGTAGACTGTCATAGGTGGGCCAAAATGTATTAAAATAGCAATCATATTTTGGCACATTTATTTTGGAATACTGTAGGCACAGGCCAAAAACTGAAAATTGCACCTGCATCTCAACATTTGAAAAACCCACCCAATATTCTCAGTGGCAGAAAATGGAAGGTCAAGAAATGAGGAATTTTGGGTGGGGGAGTCTGCTGATACTAGCCATGAGTTTTTTTTTTGCTGAAAACTAAACATTTTCTTTTAGTAGATGAGGGAATGGTAAGGATAACAATATCACAGTATCATAGTTATCATACAGGTCTATCGATCAATGGCCATGGTGACCCATCACATATCAGTGGATATATGTTGCCTTTCTTTCTTCCATGTTTAGTTTTAGTTTATTTGTGTCTAGGATTACAAAGTACCTTTGAGTCAAGGCTCTTTTACAAAGGTTCCACGTCATGCTGGTTACAGGGTAACAGACACTAAAACATAAAACAATTACAGGTACATGGTTTTAGATAGTAACTTTACTTGACAAAATCAGACTGAGCAATGAGTAACTCAAGAAACAACAGGAGGAAGAGGGCAAGAAGGGGAGAGGGCTGAGGGTAGGGGAAGGCATAGGAGTAAAAGGTCAGGGTGAGGCAGCTGAGGGGCCTTGTCAGGACAAACACAGAGCAAGTGCATTAGAAGTTGCATTGGACAGGTAAGTGCAAGAAGAGAGGGCAGAAACTGACACCTATCAGGTCAGAAGCAGCATAGGGAATGAAGATGTTATGGAGTGCAAGCACAGGTGGAGGTGCCAGTTATGGAATGGCAGAGCTTTTTCTTGAATGCTCCAAGGGTTGCTGTGGATGAGGTGTCACTAGAGAGCTCATTCAGCCAATTCGGAGCCCTGTATGCAAACGACCTTTGGCCTTGGGATGTGTGGCAGCGAGGGATTTGAAGGATTTGGGGCTTAGAACTCACGGTGTTGCAGTTGGTGGTTTTGGGTTTGAGGAGGGTGCTGACTCCTGGTGGTGCCTTTCCCATCAAGATTTTCTTAGCAGTGATGCAGGTTTGGTATTTGATTCGGTTGTTCAGTTGTAGCCAGCCTGTTTTGGAGCAGAGGTCGCAGGTGTGGGTGAGACCGTGGGAACCAGTAATGAGTCAGAAGGCACGCCTGAGAGATGAGGTTGTGGCAGATCCATAGATAATGAGACCGTAGTCAATGATGCTGACGATGGAGCTCTGGACAGCTATGGACAGAGCTTCTGGAGTTAGATGTTTCCTATGTCGGAATAGTAGGCCCATCCTGGTGTTGGCTACTTTTGTCACGTTATTGATGTGTGGGACATAGGAGAGATTAAAGTCAAGGGTGAGGCCGAGGTATTTGAAGGTATGAACTTGTTTGAGGGAGATTCCTTGCTTGGTTTTAATGGAGAGCTGATATTGTTTGTGTTTGTTTTGGGAGCTGCAGAAGATCTTGGTCTTTGTTTTTTTCTGGTTAAGTATAAGTTTGTGTTTTGAGAAGTAGTTTTTGACTGCAGAGAAGGCCTGTTGGAGGTTACATTGTAGATGGATTGGATCATGGTGGGATGTCAGGATGACAGCATCATCCGCATAGAGTAGGATCTGTTCAGGGCAGGATTCTGGCAGTGAGTTCAGAAAAAGGCTGAAAAGGAGGGGGCCCTAGATTGAGCCCTGTGGGACACCGGAACAGACTGGTCTTTGGTCTGACAGTGTGCCAGCAATTCTCACTCTTTAGGAGCGATTGTCTAAGTAGCTTTTGAACCAGTTCACCGAGTTAGGTGAGAGCCCTGCTAGTCGAAGTTGGGCAAGTAGGAGATTGTGGTTGATGGCATCAAAGGTTTTAGTTAAGTCGATGAAGGTGGACCCAGTAAGATGACTGTTATCGAGTGAGTGATTGATTGCACCAGTGAATTCAAGTAGTGCCATGGAGGTGCTATGACCTTTTCTAAAGCCATGCTGCTCTTTGCACAGGATGTTGTGATTGTCTAGGAAGTCGGTGAGCTGGTCTGCCACAATCCGTTCTAGGGCCTTGGAGAGTGGAGGCAGGATGGAAATCGAACGGTAATTCTCAGTAGCTGTTTTGTCACCACTTTTATCAATTGGGGTTACCATGGCAGATTTCCATAAATCAGGGAACTGGCTGAGGCTGAGGAAGAGGTTGAAAATCCTTGTCAGTGGTCAGACTACTTCTTCAAGTGTGAGTGATAACAGTTTGAGGTCGAGGGAGTCACTGCTGGCTCTGGAGTTGCAAATGGCTTTGGTAACGTAGCTGACAACTTGATGCATTTTTACTGCTTTAAAGTAGAAGGGAGGGTGGCTGGAGGTGGCTGGGGGGGTAAGGGGAACCACCTCATTGAAAAAACCCTGTGGGAGTACAGCACTGAGGTCCGTGAAGGTGTCATTGAATGAATCAGCAATGAGTTTCTGGTTAAGTGTAGTTTCACCATTTATGCTGAGTACTGTCGGGGGTGATTTAGATTGCTTCCCAGTGACTTCTTTAATGTTGTTCCAGAAGTCCCTACCATTGCCCCATGAGTTAGTGAGAGTATTATGGAAATAGGTGGTCTTCATATCCTCGATATGTTTGGTGCAGTAATTTCGTGCATGTTTATAGTTAGCAATATCATCTTGTCTCCCGGTGTCTCTGGCAATCTCCCAAAGGTGGTCTCGAGCTTTTAGTCATCTAAGTAGGTCTCCGGTGAGCCAAGGGTTACATAGGGCGTTGGCCTTGCGCTTCTTGAACAGTGCAAATATGTTGCATGCTTGGTTGAAGATCCTGATGAAGTTTTCCAGTGCGGTTTTCACACACTGGTTGCAGTGAGAATTGGGACCAATCCTGTTGATGAAGGAAGGTTTGAGATGAGGTAGCTTGCCTCTAGGTGAGAACCTGGCTAGTAATGGTTTTGGGGGGGGCTTGATGAATTTATTGAACCAGTAGCAGATGACGGGGGAGTGGTCACTAAGTGCGTCAGGGAGGACAGTGGTGTTTGTGATCCTGGTGGGATGGCTTGTTATGATCCAATCCAGAAGGGTGCTGGTACCCATTTTATAGTTTGTCCTGGTTGGGAAGCTAACCATCTGAGAAAGGTTTGCTGCCACTATCAAGTCCCTGTATGCCCCTGCCTCTGCAGCAGGCCAGTTAATATTAAAGTCACTGAGGAGGATGGTTTCTGAATCAGGTGAGAGAGATTTGGTAAACTCCAGGACTGCAATAATCCCATTACCTTGCTCACGCAGTAGAATGTAGACTGTGACAACTGTGATGGCTTTATTGTGTGCACCGAGAAGGATCTTGAAAGGAAGAATCTGTGCAGTGGTGGTTTGGGGAGTTAAGTTGATAAGGTGCCCTCGGATCGTGTCCTTAAGGTACAGGGTGCAGCCACCACCTCTTTTTGATGTTTGATCAAGCTAGTAGACATTATACCCAGGGAGGGTGATAGCATGGTCTGAAACTGAAGGTGAGAGCCAGGTTTCTACGACTGCTAGTATGTCTGAGTTATGCTGGCAGGCAAAAGTCTGAAGGGCGTCAATTTTGTGAAGAAGACTGCATATGTTAAGTGAGATTATTGAGAGGGATCCTGGTTGATTGGTCTGAGTTGTTCTTATTGTAGGGGCTGGTCCGGGATTGGGATGAATGTTTCCTGACAATAGCAGGAGAAGAAGTATACATTTTAGAGTACTGGTGTGAGATACCCATGACTGGCACCTATTTTTTTGGGCCAGAGAACTCCAAGATTCACCAAGGCAAGTAAACGGGTGGAGCCATGCGTAAAGTGTGGCAGTAGTAGCGGTGAGCAGGGGAAGTACCCAGTGGCCATTTGGAGGAGAGGGCCATTTCATAGTGATTGGAGATGCCCAAGGCAGGTACATGAGATCGAGAGGAAGGGTATCATGGAGGGGGTGAAAGAGCGTGAGTTGGTAGATGTTCGGGACAGTTGGGAAACATAAGCAGGGGGGATGTAGGAACGGGAAGAGGGCAAATAAGGTGAGGAGAAAGGGGTACAGAGTACCGGTGTCATACATGATTCAATGTGAATGGGGGGGAAGCAGGCACAGGGTGCTGGGTAGGTGGGAGGCAGCTAGTGAAAGTGGTAGGAGGTAGGCAATGAGGAGGAGGCTCGGGGGGCAGGGGGAACTAGGTAAGCAGGTGGCTGAGGGAGAACGGGCAGAGGGTGGGGCAGTGAGGAGACAAGGGCAGTAGCAAAAGAGGAGGATGTAGGCGGAGGTAGTGGGGGGGCATTAAAGAATGTAACAAGACAGGGAGACAGGAGGTAGCAGCTCTAGAATAGAGTTCAAGAGTGAAAGGGTGCATGGGAGCTATGGAATGCCAAAGGGGGGGTTGGCCAGTCACGGAGTGATGGAGTGACTGGCACTGGGAGATATAAGGAGGGTGCCAGGCACAGAAAGGAGGCGGGGCATGTGATTATCTAGTTCTTTTTATGTTGTCTTGTGTGTATGCAGGCAACATCTTGCAGTAGTAGAAGAAATGCAGGGGATTCGATCGGATGGAAGTGGACCGACAGGGCATGCTGACGTGAGCTATGTGTCAGCCCTCCCCCCTCATCAATATTCAAATTATTTGACCGTTACCTTAAAAATTCTGCATTTATTCATATCTTGTTTTCTTAAACAGAGTGCTGATAATGCAATTTACAGAACATTTTAGACACTTTTATATAGTTTGTGATCAGTTAAACTTCCTCTTAATTGCTACGGAGAGTTTCAGCTGTTTAGCTAAGGCAGCACAGAAGGTTTACCTTTTCTGCTGAGGAAACAAGTACACAAACATTCAACAGCAAGTATTCAGGTTTTTTTTCTCTCATCGATCCTACTTTACATGGAATGGCAGAAAATTTAGTAGAAATGCCACAAGATGGAAATCCTCTCAAGAGACTGTTACCCTCAGATGATGAGAAAGAAGGAGTAGTTGAGGCCAAAATCCCTGCCTCACAGACACAGTTTACTGTAGCTCATTTTGATTTGATCATGAGTGAGATTGCTTCTATAAAAATAACATTAACTGACATGGCAGGAGGTCTGAAGGAAATAAAACAAGAGCTGGCAGGTCATAAAATAAGATTAGGCGATGCAGAGACGAGGATTAGTAGCATGGAAGACAGGGCTGAGAAGGAATTTGCCATAAGAGTTAATGACAGCAGGAAATTAGCAAAGTTGGAGCAGAAAATTGAAGACTTAGAGAGCAAGAATAGATGGAATAACTTACAGATTTTTGGGCTTCGTGAAGAAATTGAAGGCAGTGACACAATCTCCTTTGCTAATAAATTGCTGATATCACTTGCAGGACCACCCCCGATAATAAAACCTATGAGATCAAGAGAACCCATTGCTCTCTGAAGCCTACACCCTCTGTCAATGAGCGTCCCTGCTCGTCCATCTTTATACCATTAAACTTTCAACAGTAAGTGTTCATCCAAAGGGCTCTTAGAAATAAAAATCAGACTGAGTTTGAAGGTTACAAACTTTCTATTTATAACAATCTCCCTCCGGAAGTGATTAAAAAACGAGATGCCTTCCTTCCTATCAAAAAAAGGTTCCATGATGTGGGTTTGTGCTACAGTCTATTTTTTCCAACCTTGTTAAAGGTCTATTTGCCCGAGGGTCCCAAGGAATACAACAGTTTTGATGCTGCCAAACCAGGCCTCAAGAAGGATTTGCCAGAACTTTTCTTATTCAATTTTTAATACAGTATGCTTCAGAGTATATATTCTGCACAAAGTTAATTGTGATGTGCCTTGTTAACCAATTGCTGTGTGGATTTTTTTCCTTATCCCTGTTTCTGTATACTACCCATGTTTATATTCAGCCAGTTTTTAGGGAATTGTTAACGCCTGGTACCTGCTAAAACCTCCTCCTGGCTAGTATGTGGAACTGATTAAGTGGTCCCTGTGGTTCCACTCCCTCATTTTGGCTATTAGTGTTTTCGGCTCTCTTTAATGTGCAACTCCTTTCAAAGGGAGTTGTTCAATTTAATTTTCTGAAGTAGGAAGAGGCAGTATAGTGCAGTGGTTTAAGGCTCTGAGCCGCAAATCTGGTGACATCCAGCAGACCAGACCTGGGTTTGAATCCCACAGCTTCCACTTGCATACTGGGTGACCCTGAGCAAGTCACTTAACTTCCCTGTGCTCCCAGGTCACACCTGTAAAAAAAAATTTCAGCTTAGTGTGCTGCTCCTAGTTAAACAACTAAATAAAAAAAAGTAGTATTGGCCCTAGTTGGCTATCTGTGTGATGTTCAGGCTTCTGACAATGCTCAGTGAAATAATGCCCTGGAGATGAAGAGTGCTGACCTGAGGTGGAGTTACGCTTGTTCCACCCTTGGGGGTGGTGGCTTCCTCTCTTTTATTGAAGGGGGAGGAACTGCCCTCTAATGAGGGGAAAAGGGATGGAGAATAGTTGTTTACTAACTCTGTGGCACACTCTCAAGTTGAAGGATCATTCCCCAATCTGAGCAGGAGGTCGGTGTAGCTTCTGTTATTGTATGGAACATATTTTCTATTTATTTAAGGAAAAAAGTGTAAGAAGACTCATTTATAGCATCTAATTGTACAGTCCTTTTTTGAAAGCAGCATTTTAAATTATGAGAGTACCAACGATTTCTGGTGGCAACCCGGGGGAGCAGGGGCCTTTATGGGGATCGCTGTCCAGCGACCACAATGCAAATGGTGCAGTAGGTTCAAGAGGCTGCCAGTTTTTTCAGTGTCCTCCTTCTTGTTTTTCAACAGCCCAAGGAGTTCAGTTGGATGCTTCAATAGAACGTGGGTTTGAATTTTTCTCTTTCTCGAGCGTGTAGGGCATGCAATCTCCTTCTCTGCACATTGGTTGTATTAAATTATTGTAATCAGCATGTGCAAAGAGGAGTTAACCCCTCACTCAGCAATTGGCTCAGACATTAAAGGAATCTTTTTTTTTTCTTTTTACTTTAGCACAGTACTTTAATTATACTACTGCCTTTGTTTCCAGGGTTGTGGATATGGCATAAGCATTGGAGAGGACAATCTTATTGACAGTACTACTCTTCCTCTAATTTGTTTTCTAATTGTTTAACCAGGAGTGGCACACTAAGCTGAAAGCTTGTTTACAGGTGCAGCCTAAGAGCACAGGGAAGTTAAGTGACTTGCTCAGGGTCACAAAGTATGCAAATGGGTCTGTGGGATTCAAACCCAGGTCTCCAGATTCGCAGCTCAGAGCCTTAAACCACTGCACTATACTACTATAAATTTAATGTTACCTTGGTTTTAAGTATACTTTAAAGAGTGCTTACTCTAATCTGCTATTACCCTTTATACTCCTAGCCCAAGAGCAGTTTACAACGCTACACAAAATGTGCCTGCTACTTGTACCAATAAACTGCCTTTCACCAGACAGATGCCTCCAGAGGTGTCAGCATGGAAAGTAAGGTGTTTTTATTAATTTTTGAAATAGTAATGTCAAAATGTAGGTGCCTGCCTCTTGTACAGTTGTGCAGTTTTAGCACGTGATAACTGGACAGGTAATGTTTTTGTTACCATTAGGATTACATTATTGATTTGAGCTGTACTAAACCCAATCCAGTTCCTTTACTGTAAAGTGGATTCACATATTTATGCTCTAAATATGCATTATTGCAGTACTAGTTATAGTGGTTTATTTACCTGTTAGTTTTTTTCAACTTAAATAACATAGTGGGGTAGAATGTAGCTTGTTTGCATCTATTTAGTATTACTGTTCTGCACATGTGTTATGATGTTGACACCTTTGTTTAACAAGAGTTAAAGGAACTGTTTAATCTCATTTATTTCTAGGTTGCAAAAAATACATAGACATATATATAACTCCAGGGTTTATGTCATTATTGATCGTATTATTGTTAAGTGTGTGTGTGTGTGGGGGGGCTGCTGTTCAGTTGGGCTGTGGTTATCCAGACGAGTAATGGGTGGAAATGGTGTAGGAGGGATCGTTCAAGTTTCAAAATGTTATTTTTTTCATTCCAGTTCAAAACATTCTTATATCATTTTTTTTACGTTCAAAAATGTAAGGGGGAGGTTATGACACAGTTTTTGAGAATTCTCGCTGTTGTTATTTCTTCTTTCTCTACCTTCTGCACTTCATGTTGCATGCTTTTCTTTGTTCCCCTTCTCTTCTCTCGGGTTGGTTTCTCTTACCAAATACTATTCTTGGCAGCATTGCTGGGGCTATTGTCATGTTGTTCTAATATATTTATCTAAATCTTATGACATCTTTAATGTCTAACGCAGAAGGCTTGGTGCTTATCACATGGAACATTAGAGGTCTCAATCATAAAATTAAATGGTATTATGTGCTTAGATATTTAAAAAAAATAATCCAGCCATTGTATTTTTGCAATAAACCTATCTCAAAAAAGAGCACTATGATTTGATGTGAAGGGAGTGAGTGGGACAGATTTATGGGGCAGGGAACAGCTCTGAAAAAGCTGGGTTCCTAACTTTGCTTAAAAGAGATTTGTCCTTCCAGTTCTGTAGCTCGGTAGAAGATCTATCTGGTACTTTTTTGATACTTAATGGGAAGTTGGGAGAGGAGTATGTCATCTTGGTTAACATTTATAGTCCAAACTGTCCTTCCCACGATACTTTTAACACTGTATTTAATCACCTATCCCCATAGATTGCAAGTACCAAAATCACAGCAGGGGACACCAATTCCATTTTGGATCCCGTCCTTGATAGATCTAAATTCCAGCCCGCCCTATCAAAGATGGATAAAGACCTATCTCATTTAACTGACAATATGGGCTTGGTGGTTGCCTGGAGATCTATGAATCCTAACACAAAAGAGTTCACCTTTTGGTCTAGTTATCACCACCTGGGATCTCATATAGACCAAATATTTATACCTAAAGTGGCAGTCACCAAAATTATCTCAGATGAAATATTACAGCAAGTCATATCTGATCATACTCCAGTCTGAATTGTTCTTAAAGAAGCTCTTGATCACAGCAGGAGCAGGAGATGGAAGTTCAACAACCCACTGCAAAACTCTGACATCACTCTTGAAATCACGGGGCTTGTCAATTAATTTTTAACTAATAACGAGCCAGCGGCTACTTCCTGGAGTACAAATTGGGAATGTATGAAGTCGTGGCTCCGAGGGCATATCATTAGTGCAGCCTCTTCCTATAAAAAAGAAAGGAACTAAAAGAAAAATGGATTATTAAGTAGAATTAAAGAGAAAGAACAAGACCTAGTTGGGGATGCATCCGGTGTTAAGTGAAGGGAATGGTATAATGAACTAATATGAGGTGAAGCCAGGTTTTTCACTCGTAAACCTAAAATTAATTACATCGATTCAGGATCCAGATCGTCAAACATCCTAGCAATTCAGTTGAAACAAATGAGCTCATCAGCATCTATCCCAGTGCTCAGGGATATCAGTGATTATTCAATTATCTAAGGACATAACAAAAATGAAAAATTCTTTACTTTCCATTAAGAACTCTTCTCTACTAAAGTGTCCAGCAATAGTGTTACACCTAAGGATTGTTGTGAAGGCATGCTGTTGCCTGATCTACCCACAAACTTAATAAACGTGCTTGATGCAGAAATATCTGATCAGAAAATACTTATGGTAGTCAGCAGTTTAAACAAGAACAGAGAACAAGCCTAATGTTTTTTCAGTTAACTTTTTTCAGTCTTTTTCTGAAGTATTATTACCACCCATTAAAGGCTTTTTTTAACTAAGCTTTTCTCAAGGGTTTTGTTCCCCTCAGTATGACTCAGGGGCTAATCACTCTAATGCACAAGCAAGGGAAAGATCCCTTGATGTGCTCAAATTATAGACCAATTTCCCTAACCACTTCTGATATTAAAATATTGGCCAAAGTTTTAGCTAGCAGACTAGAGAAAGTAATTCACCATATCATAGGCCCGCAACAAATGGGATTCATAAAGGGTAGACTGGCAGCCAACAATAGTAGAAAACTGTTTTACATCATGTCGCATGCCAATGCAGCCAAGCAACCTATGGGGCTGTTATCTCTGGACGTGGAAAGGTAATCGACAGAGTGCTATGGCCACATATTATTAGTACGCTGCAGTTGTACACATTCCTCAAAATGTCATTAAATGGATTCAAATTCTGCATAGTAATACCTTGTCTGCTGTCAGTACTAATGGGCTTACTTCTCCCTTCTTCCCTATAGAGAGAGGTACTAGGCAAGGTTGCCCTTTGTCTCCCCTTCTATTTAATCTTACCATCGACCCACTAGTCAGAAAACTAATCTCATCTCAGAAAATTGAGGGGGTTAAGATAGGGGGTAGGGAAGTCTTAATGTCCTTTTATGCTGATGACATACTGCTTTATTTAACTAACCCCAAAATGTCAATTCTGGAGATTCTGAGGATTATAGATAGCTTTGGACGGGTATCCGGATATAAACTAAATGTATCCAAAATGCAATTTTTACCACTAAATATGGGGTGTAAGAAGGATGACTTGGAAGGTACGGGAAACTCCTGGTCCAAAGATTATATTGAATATTTGGGTCTTAGAGTGTATAGAACAGTTTCTGAAATGACTCAACAAAACCTAAATATTTTCAAAAATAAAGCCCAAGATGACATTCTTAGGTGGAACAAGTTGCCTTTGGGTTTATGGGGATGGATAGAGACTATTAAAATGGACCTCCTACCTAGGGCTATATATCTGTTACTAATGATGCCATGCTGTAGCACTAAAAATGACTTTTCAGCCTAAATGGATTGGTTATGAAGTTTATTTGGGTGTTTAAGAGGCACAGAATGTCTCATGCCAGGATGTCTAGGGCTAAGAATCGGGGGGACTGAAACAGCCTGATTTTTACTTCTATTACTTGGCATGTAGAGCACTGCAGTTCTCAAAGAGGTCATTGAGTGTTTCTCCTGAGCACTATATTCCAGAATGGTTGCTCATGGAAACTGAGATTTTGGTAAGACAAGGTGGTAACATTAGTGTGCTGCTGTTTGCTAAAGCTAAATTATCCAAACCAAATAAGATGATTACGGATTCTTTAAAACAGATCAGCCAAAGGAGTGAATTACAGGCTTTGAGTATGAACAAATCTAGATCACAACCCTTATGGGGTAACCCCAACTTTTCGATAAATAACATAACTCTGCAGAAGCTGGATTGGGAAAAAATGGAATAAAATGCCTTAGAGACATAGTAAGTCAAGAAAACTTTATGCCCTTCAATACCTTAGTGCATGTAAATAACATACCTGTTAAAGACTTTACTTTTTATGAGGTTATTAAACAAATAATTATTAAAGTAGTGTCTCCAACAAATTATTTGTTCAGTAATACCATTGAATTTCTTGGCTGTATCTGTACTTCACCTAGGATCTCTAATTTGTATAACTTACTTTTAGAGAACTTTAGGGGGAGCGCTTCTGAATATGTGGGCTGGCGGTCTGAGGTCTTAAACACTCCTACTCAGGGATGAAAATGGGGCAGGATCTGGAATCTTAGAACTAAGGCCTTTAGTGCAGTAAACTTGAAGTTGAAACAACTCAAAAGCTTGCACAATCTTTACTATACCCCTTACTTAATGCATAAGATGGGCCTATGCACTTCTCCAACCTGCTTTAAGTATAATCTATCCAGTGGGTCTTTAATTCATATGTTCTGGGACTGTCCCTATGTACATAGCTTGTGGGAGGAAATTAAAAACTTTCTTTTGAGTGCTTCGGCCTTGTCAACTTGCATTAATAAAGAAACTGTATAGTGGGGCATTTCAGTGAACATCAGGCCTGGACTCTAGAACAAAAGTATTCCCTGATGCTAATTGGAGTGTCAACAAGGAATGTTATTTTATTAAACTGGTTGTCTGATACTGCCCCATCTCTACAGGAATGGAAGCATTGCATTTTGGAGATTCTGAGAACAGAAAAACTGGCCCTTTGTATGCGTGATCAAGGCCACCAGTTCTTCAACAGGTGGGGTGCTTTATACAAGGTTGTTTGTAGTAATGTGGGCACAACTATTAATGGGCAGTAAAATACATTGGGTCCCCTACTTCTGAGTGATAGTATCTCTAAGATGCCATTTTTATAAGAGATGTTCTTCTCTACTGTGCCAATCACAATTTTATTATGTCTATAACCATTCTGTATTTTCTCTACTCCCTTTTCTATCATTTCTATCTTTCCTCTCTGTTCTCCATGCTTTCTCTCTGTTCTGATTGTTATCTTTGCTTTACAACCCATCAGGGGAAATATAGACACTTCCTTTACCCTTACTCACCCTTACTGTGTATGCGAATATGCCTCAATAATCTACAGTTTTTCAAGTATGTAAATTTTGTTTTGTAATATTTCTTTCAATGCATGGTATTATGTTATTCAGAGTGCAGCACTTCTCAGTATTTTTAACAGTTGCTGTCTTATTTTTACTCTCTGTTTAGTACTGTTTTAGTTATTTAGGAAATGTGTTGAATATTCAGTATCAGATGTTTCTTTATGGTCTGTAAAAGATGTATGTAATTGATGTTCTTTATGTCATAACATTATTTTAATAAAGTTTAATTGACAAAAAGGAGAAATGCAGAGGTGTGTCAGTGTTGGAAAATGCAGGGTATGCTTTAGTAGGTGTGTCCCTCATTCTCCAGTTAGCCAGCATGCTAGTGCTGACACAAGAATTATGTAAAATGGACATAGCTTGAAAGAAATGTGCCACTGCAATCAGAGACAAGCTCGTCATGCAGCGGCACAGATGACAGGCCTCCCATATGTGCCTTTCCTGGTGAGGCATTTCAATAAATATGGCAGCTCCTGCCTTCCGCCACACAATCCCCAGAAAGCCAACTCTGGGGGTGCCCAATCTCCATATCGACATGCCCCCCAGTTTCATTTGTTTGCCAGCAGCGGGTGCCCAATCCCTGTCGGCATCATGTCCCCCCCACACACACTTTCTTTGCCGACGGGGTGACCAATCCCCATTGGCATCATGTCCCCTCCCCACACTTTGTTGCCAAAAGTGGTGCCCAATCCCTGTCAGCTTCAGTTCCTCCACAAACTCATGTGGCACACTGGGAGCCCACCCCAGTGTGCCCAAATGTATTTTTTGTAAAACCTGTAAATAAAGAAAACATTCCCCCAATGACTGTTTTTTTCTTGTCCCTGTAAAACAGAAAACAGTCCCTTGTTGTCAGGACATCCCTCCTCCCCCAAGCCACACCCACCCTCTGTGCACCCCACCTCCCCTCAACCCCTCCTCACCCCCTACATACCTCCGGAGGTCCAGCGTGGTGATTTTCGGTGGAGCGGGACATGACTGAACTCTTCAAAAGCTGACCGTGAACTGAAGAAAATCATGGTAAGCTGTATAATGGCATTGATGGGGGGGTTCAACTTAGGTGGATATCGCAGCCATTATTTTGAATTTTGCTTCCAAATTTTCAACATGGGGTTCTTGGGACCCCACCTCATGAACACATGCACTATTATTTTGTTATTCATCCCGAAAGGTGATTTCATGGTCACTGCATGGAATCACCTTTCGGGACTGATTAACAAAATGACAGTGCCACTATTCATGAGGTGGGGTCCCAAAAAGCCTATGTTGCAAATTTAGTGAAAAAATTCCAAAAAATGACTGTGTTACAAGCATGTGCTGTGCAGTTTCCATACATGTTTGTAACTTTGACAATTTTTAATATTTTCACTCCAGATTTTCAACATTGCCCTTTTTTCATACCTCCTTATGAACAGTACAGCTGTCATTTTTCACATCCTACCAGAAATGTGTTTTTGCCTATCTGGCACACAATGACGCAGTCATTGTGGGAAATCAACTTTCAGGACAGAGTAACAAAATTACAGTCCTACTGTTCATGAGCAGAGGTCCCAAAGTGCCTATGTTGAAAATTTGGTTAAAAAATTCCCCAAAATAATTGCATTATGGGCATGCGTTGCACAGCTTCTATGCACACTTGTGACTTCACCAATTTTTCATATTTTCACTCCAGATTTCCAACACTGCCATTTTTTAACACCTCTTCATAAACAGTAGAGCTGTCATTTTTCACATCCTGCTCAAAATGTGTTTTCTCACCTGTGGCGCAAAATGGCTCACTTGCTGTGTAAAATCACCTTTCAGCTAATGAACTGATAGTGCCACTATTCATGAGGTGGGGTCACAAAAAGCCCATGTTGACAATTTGGAGTGAAAATACCAACAAACGCCTGGGGCATTAGGGTTTCCAATCATAATGCCCCATCCAGTAGAGACTGACAGGTGTCAGGGGTGTGACTTGGGAGTGTCAACTGTAATGCTCACACCATTCCACCCTCACCCCCACCCCTACCCTGCAGTTAGTGGCAGGCATCGTGGTGTGTCTTGGACTCTTCGGCCCCAAAGTTCACCTCATTCTCCTATACTGAACCCATTTCAGTGTATTTTCTTATGGAATGGGGTGAACGTAAGGCCCAAAGGCCCCAAGGCACACCACAACCCTTGTCGGTGTCTGCAGGGTAGGGTGAGGTGAAATGGCATGAGCATTATGGCTAATGACCAAAGGCATACCCCAATGCCTGTCCATCTCTGTAGGGTGGAAGTGGGGTTGGCGTCAGTTCAGTACTTCACTGCCATTCCTATTATGCATCTCTTTAACTCCTGCACTACCAATGCCAGTGCCAGCAAGACAACATTCGGCATTGACAAATGCTTGTTTAAATTGTGTTAATGTTCTGCAAGTTACCACAGTTTCAGGAAATGCATTCCAGTGTCCCACAACTCTCTGATTAAACCACTCACTCTTTTTCTTTATCTTAGTCATTTCACCTCTTAATCTTAGAGAATGTCACCTTGTGTTCCTTGTGTTTTCTTAACTACAGAGACCTAAAATTAGCCAAAGTTATTCATTGTGGAATGCACTGCATGTGTGACACTGATCACCTCTTAGTTTCCTTTATTGAAATGAACACATACCCAGATTATCCAACCTCTTTATAACTCTTTCCTTTCATACCATGGATCCTTTTGATCACCCTTCTCTGGACCCTTTCCATTTGTTTCATACTATTTTTATTTTGCACAGCTATGAAGGGGGCACAGTACTCCAAGTGCAGCCTAACCAAGGCCGTATAAAGTGGCATCATAATTTCCCTCTTTTTACATTTGATGTTCCTCATAATACACCCTACTATTTTATTACACTTTTTAACTGTTTCTTGGAAATGGAAATCAAAGGTTAATTTATTATGTAACCTCTAGGCGGCACTCCCCTAAGGGCTACTACCCCTGCCTGTATGGCTATGCACAGGTTGAGTGGCCTGGGTTTCCAAAACTTACTTTGAACTGGTTCTTTTCATAAGGTTTCATAATGCACAGTGCCTCCATCGAGAGTTTCCCTTTTAAGTGGGCTAGCTGTTACACGGTACAACCCCTTGAGATGTCACACCACCCACTATTATCATTTGCCACCCCAACACATGACCCAATAGAATTTCCCCACATGTCAGACATTTTCTAATTAAAGATTCTCTCTCTAATAATATGCTCATGCCAAAGCAATTTGCAACAACAACAATACTATTTATTTAGGGGGCATAGGGAGTTAGGAATGGGGAAACAAAAGGAGCAGAGGTTATGTCGTAATTATATTTACAAAATGCACATTTGATTAGCTTGGTTTTGGTTGCTTGCTAAAACCCCCCAGCTAAGTAGATCCCAGTCATCAAAATAGAAGAAAGCAATCACATTGTACCAACACTTAATGCCCAGAGCCCTGGCTATCTAAACTGCATTTTAATCAGATGGAACACATTTCATATTTTCCACCAATAGTACCAGTTCCCCAGACTTGGTATGAAACCCCCACAATCTCATACACTTTACCCTGGATACCCAGTTACCAAAGTCCTTTACATGGTTGCAGGCCTGGTGGACGGTGCAGCTGTGCATTAGCCAGCTTGATTTAAAGAAGAAATAATTAAGCAATTAAACAACAAACTATTTCAGATCCTTAGGGATGTGCAGAGATTGCCCTGCGAGTTGCAGTTAAAACTCTGGGTTGGATGTAACCAGCCGGTCACACCGGATTTGGAAGTTGAGCATTTCCTTCTGACTGTTTAGCACATTAATATGATCTTTAAACACTCAGAACATCTATGTGATTTGAAACACTCAGCACATCTATATGGCTTGAAACATGCAACACATTTATATGACTTAGAACATTACAGTACATTTATATTTCGGACACATCTGGTACATAAATGAAGGAATAGAGTCTTCGACCAGGGGCCAAGAGGGCTGCCCTGGTCAGATCATTTTAGGAAAATGGTCATTTCCAGGTTATAACAAATCCAATTTTAACTTTGGGGTCTCAGTCCATTATGTGGCTTGCAGCTATGGCTGGCGGCTCCACTGGACATCTTAACCAGACAGCGCAATACTGGACTGCCCAGGCAAAGTCAGGCTGAGCCTCTTACTGAGTGCTCCCCTTCCAGTCCTGTAGGCTCCAGCAAACATCACATATCAGTAGATTACTACTCTGTCCTGGGCTCACTATGGGTGCCCCCAGAACAGTCATGATCAGCAAAAATTCCACAATAAGGTCCACCCTCGCTGGGCTAAAGTTATGTGCAGCAGTTGCAAGGTACAAACCAAATGGACAGTCACAATCAGCAAAAACAGTTCAGGAGAGGTCTACCTGTGCTTGGCTGAGGTCAAGTGCAGCAGATGCAGGGTGAAAACCAAAGAAAGATCTCACGTAGCACAGTACTTGGGCAAAGCTGCCCCAATTCAGTAACATTTTTTCTTTCTTGCACTGGGGGGGTACAACAGTACTCACTCAGGCTCCTCATGGTAGAATTTCTGCAATCAAGATTCCTGATGTCTTCAGTTCTCTCACAGCTGAGGTAAAATCAAACATGGGGACAACCTATGGCACCGTGCCATTGAGACTGGCCGGCCCAGTGACAGGCAGTTATATGCAGCCACCTGAAACAAGTGCACTCGGGCCATCAGAAAGGCCAAGTCTGAGCACTATCGGTCCTCACTCACAGCCTCATGGGGAACCCCAGAACCTTCTGGGATAACACTAAACAGTTAAATGGAGTGCACTCCCCCACCCACCCAGATCAACATTAATGGCGTGATCTCTTCAGACCCAGCCCTCATAGCCAACCACCTCAACACCTCATTCACTGACCTTAGCCTATCCTCCCTACAAATGTTTTTGACCCTCTCCTCCCCAGCCCCTTAGTAAATCTTTCTCACCCTTATTTTCTCGTCCGCCATGTTTCTGCCCAAGAACTTGGGCCGCACCTTGTCACTGTCCTCAAGAGTAATAGTGCGGCAGTGACACCCTGGATCCGTGTATCCTCCGGCTGGTCTTAGACACAGTCCTTACCCGATCCGTGCCTCATCAACCACTCTCTTTGCCTGGGAAGGTTCCAACTGCCTGGAAAGTCACCACTGTCACCTCTATCTTTAAAGGTGGTGATAGGACCGTGGCTGGAAACTATCGGCCAATCTCCATTCTCTCCTCTCTCCAAGGCCTTGGAAAAAGTGGTAGCCTCTCAAATCTCTGACTACCTCTCCACCTACAATGTCCTATGTCCTGAGCAGCATGGCTTCCGAGTGGGCCACGGTACCAACACAGCCCTCCTAGAGTTCTCCAACTTTCTCCACTCCCCCTTAGACACTGGTTCTCTGGCTGGTGCAGTCTTCATTGACCTCTCTAAAGCTTTCAACACTGTCTCCCACCCCCTTTTTCTTGATGCCCTTAGTCTCTCTGGTTTTGCTGCTGGGCCTATCTCCTGGTGCACCAGTTATCTGTCTGACCGCTCACAGCGTGTAAAAATTAACAGGACCTACTCAAGACATCTGTCCCATCTTTTCTGGGGTTCCCCAGGGCTCCATTCTGGGCCCCCTTACTATTTTCCCTTTACCTTAACACCCATTCACGCTCTTGCTTGGGGAACATTCTATTGTACGCTGATGATGCAGTCATCTTTGCCTCAAGTCGTAACCCTATTGCCCTCCAGGACTCGCTGCAGAAGTCCTTCACTGAAGCCAAGGGCTGGTTCAAGGAACATAGATTGGTGATAAATCTTAAAAAAACAAAAACCATGTACTTCACTCATCCTCAAAACAAGTCCTGCAACTTCAAACTCCTCATTCACTCTGGGTCCTCTTTCACTCGAACAAGTTTGCTCCTATAAATATCTAGGGATCCATTTGACCCTCCTCTCCTTCCATGGACACATCGCTGCCTAGCCACTGCCACCTAATATCCGATTGGGCATCTTACGCCCGGTATAAACACTGCCTCCCCAAGGCTCTTACGACTCAAGTCACCTCCTCTATCCTGTCCCTAGTGGACTATGGACTGCCGTGTATGGTGCTGCTGATCAGACCGCACTCCATAAAATTCGCACTACTCTGAATAAGGCCTGCAGATTAATTACTGGGGCACCCTAGCTAACACACCTATCTACTTTATGCGCTAAAGTGCTGGTACTTGATCTTGATGAGCACCTCAAATATCTGACCTGTACCCTTACAAAAAAAACCCTCCTTGGGCTATCCCCACCTGGATTGACCACCACCATCCGTAGCTCTGTCCCACTAGTTCATACTCGGACCTCTGGGAAAACCTCTCTTGTTATCCCTAGAGCTAGGACCTCTCACGGCCAAAGAGCCTTCAGCTTTAGGGCCCCCTCCTGGTTCAACACACTGCCTCCCTCCATCTCCGAAGCTCCAACTATATCATGCTTCAAAATGTCCTTACGGAACCACCTTGTTAACACCCGAAGCTGTAATTGCCACTAGTCAAAGCCATACTCAGTATTAATGACAAAGCTTACTACTAAGCTGCTAAGGACAACATAACTCTGGTACTGTTTGCATCAATCCTACCTGTACCAGCTTGTTTGTATCTATGTCTTAAGTTACTGTTATACTGCGTTATACTGTTATACTGTGTATTTTCGTTTGTCTTACTGTGACAAGGTACCTTTGTAAATGAGCCTATGGCTCAAAGGTTTTCCAAACTGCTGTCTAAATAAATAAATAAAATTAGCTCTGTCACAGCTGGCTTGATGTCATCAAGTTACAGGCCCATGTCTTTACCCAACGTGGAAGGGAGGGCTAGCATCTGGGGGACAGTCTGGCAACCCCCTGGCTAGCAGGTACTAGAGAAACTAAATAACTTTAACTTTAACTGCTAAAGAAGGCAACACTCCCCTCCTGGATGGAGAAGATTAGCTGGATCTCCAGGCTTAGATGCATGGCTGGGAGCTAGTGCCCCCACCCCTGTGGGGGTTCCCGCTCGAGTCTGGCAAAAGGCTGAAAAACACAGTCTCTTATAGGCTCTCCTGAGGCTCCTGATTGGCTGAAGCTTTTGGGTGAATGGCCTCTGATTGGCTGGAGGGCCTGTCAATCAAGAAAATCAATTATGCATGAACATCACTCGATGCACAGTTGGTTTGCAGTTTTGGCGCCTGAAATTAGGTCCCTGCAGTTCCCCATGAGTACTAGATAATTTCCCATAAGCTTTGGCTAGTGTCCCACAAGTCCTGGCTTTGTTATTCTAGCTTTCCAATTTGCTGTGCTGCTCTGTAATGGCTGCTAAAAACACACAGTCTCTTAAGGAGATTAGATGCAGTCTCAAATTAAAGCAGCAGTACTACAAAATCAGGAAGTGACCTATCAAAATTCTGTTTTCCGGCTGTAAGCATGCGACCAAAGTTCCAGTTTCCATACCTGTAAATGTTTTTTCCCAGTCGTCTTTAGTTTTTTAAATATTTTCAATTTATTTGAAGTGTTGTAGCGCTACAACAAATATGGCGGCTGACTAATTTTCAGCAGCGCTTTTTCTACAGGTCACATCACGGCTTTTGACAACAGCAGAGGGACCTTCTGCTGACCTTTCCCGATGTCTCTGCAAGTCATTCTCATGTGCAGTTGGCAGCAGAGGGGGTTCCAGTGCAACATGCTAAGTGGCAGAAATGTAAACAAAAGCAGAGAATAACTGAGCAAATTACTCTGTGTTAGTACAATGCTGGCGAGAAAGAGGACCAGGTATATGATTAGCAGGGCACAGGGAATAAACTGTCACAAAGGAGCAATTTTTTTTTTATAGTACTGCTGCTTTAAGTCCTGGTGCAGCCAGAATAAATTAGATATTTGCCCAAATGCCCCACAGTTCGTTAGCCCTTGTTGTGTACTTGCTGTCGCTGCACAGATTGTGTAAATTGCTCAGTCCGTTAGCCTGTCACTACTGCCATTATTTAAGGATGCATTTCAGCAGCAGATAGGCTGTCATATCTGAGTCCCAGCATTTGTTGGTGCAGCCAGGATCAAGCCTTCATTTATTTTTTTTAAATACTCTCCCCACTGTACACACTTTTACAACAATCTTTCCCATCACATACAGCAATTACTTTCTTTCTTTAAACATTTCTTCCCCCCCACCCCATTGGCCGTAACCGAGAACAAGCTTCCCTGAGGACAAAACAGACCCTCATGAATATTCATGCGATCAGGGCTCTGGCTCATTAATATTCATGAGCCCCGGTCTTGAGCAACTCATGGATTTCTTTCATTTTCCCTAACAATGGGCACTCTTCACCCTGTTTGTGGTCACCAGGCCCCACAGATCTGTTGGGAACACCAGGACTGCCAAACACTTCCTCTGTTAGACCGCAACTGTAGCAGTAGCAAGATCAATGGTGCTGCTCGTGCCTGCGTGATCCCCGCTGCACTGGAGTGCATCGCAGTGTGGGTGATCGCAGTGTGGCCTCTTGAGCCCTGGAGGGCTAGATTCTACCTTTGGGCTAGATTGGGGCACCAGGAAGGGTAGGAGGACTGGGGGACCAAAAAAAGAAAATGCAGGCATTTAGGGAGGCACCTGGCAGGACAGCAGGAACAGGAGCTACAAGGCTGCAGGTAAGCCCCTGTTTTGGCAGGGGGGTTACACTCTCCCATGGTAAGAAACTTTGCATCCACACAAAGGGTGTGCTAAGTCTGGTACACTTGAGTACCATCTAAGCAGTTTGCAAAAACAGTTAAAAACTTTAAACATTTGGTCTAAGGCATATGGCTTCCTATTCGGCATTGGTTACCATACATCCTGTTCTAGACAAATGCAGTCTGTTCTAATTAGCAAAAACATTTTCCAGTAATTGTGAGCACCAATCAGATGTTACATGGGGACCCTTAATAAAACAAGATTTTAAACTGCAAAAAAATTTTTGGTGCAGTTCCACTTTTGGCCATTAGGAGGTATTCCCCCTAAAATATGGTCACTGAGCCAATAGTGAGCAAATGGCTTACAGCAGTTTTGGTACCAAAACACATTCCTAGCAGTTAGGGGGTGGCAGCCATTTTAAGTGACCCAATACATACAAAATTGGGGGGAGGGGGTCCATGCTGGGTTGGAGCGTGGTAGCAGTACAATCCCAGTGGTGTCTCCATTGTGTAACCCCTAGGCAGCGCTACCCCAAGAGCTACTACCCCTGCCTGTTTGGCTATGCACAGGTTGAGGGACCTGGGTTTCTAAAACTTACTTTGAACTGGTTCTTTCCATAAGGTTACATAATGTACAGTGCCTCCACCCACAGTTTCCCTTTTAAGTGGACTAGCTGCTACATGGTACAACTCCCTGGGATGTCACATCACCCACTATAACCATTTGCCACCCCAACACATGACCCAATGGAATTTCCCCACATTTCAGACATTTTTGTAATTAAAGACTCTCTCTAATAATCTGCTCATGACAACGTAATTTGCAACAACAACAATAACAATAATATTTATTCAGGGGGCATAGGGAATTAGGAATGGGGAAACAAAAGGAGTAGAGGGTATGCCGTAAATATATTTACAAAATGTACATTTGATTGGATTGGCTTAGGTTGCTGGTGAAAACCCTCCAGCTGGGTAGATACTAGTTATCAAAATAGAAGAAAAGCAATCACATTGTACCAACACTTAATACCCAGAACCTGGCTATCTAAACTGCACTTTAATCAGATGGAAAACATTTTACATTTCCCACGAATGGTACCAGTTCCCCAGACTTGATATGAAACCCAGCAATCTCATACACTTTACCCTGGGTACCCAATTACCAAAGTCCCTTAGATGGTTGCAGGCCTGGTGGATGGTGCAGTTGTGCGTTGGTCAGCTGGATTTAAAGGAGAAATGGTTAAACAATTAAACAATAAACTATTTCAGATCCTTAGTGATGCGCAGAGATTGCCCTGCAAGTTGCAGTTAGAACTTTGGGTTGGATGTAACCCGCCAGTCACACTGGATTTGGAAGTTGAGCATTTCCTTGTGACTGTTTAGCACATTTATATGATCTTAAAACCCTCAGCACATCTATGTGGTTTGAAACACGCAGCACATTTATATGACTTAGAACATTACAGAACATTTATATTTCAGACACATCTGGTACATAAATGAAGGGATAGTGTCTTTGACCAGGGGCAAGAGGGACGCCCTGGTCAGATCATTTTAGGGAAAATGGTCGTTTCCAGGTTATAGCAAATCCATTTTTAACTTTGGGGTCTCAGTCCATTATGTGGCTTGCAGCTATGGCTGGTGGCTCCACTGGGCATCTTAACCAGATAGCACAATACTGGACCTCCCAGGCAAAGTCAGGATGAGCCCCTTACTGAGTGATCCCCTTCCAGTCCTGTAGGCTCCAGAAAACATCACATGTCAGTACATTACTACTCTGTCCTGGGCTCACTGTGGGTACCCCCAGAACAGTCATGGTCAGCAAATGTTCCACAATAAGGTCCACCCTCATTGGACTAAAGTTATGATCAGCAGTTGCAAGGTGTGAACCAAATGGACAGTCACAATCAGCAAAAACAGTTCAGAAGAGGTCCACCCACGCTGGGCTAAGGTCATGCTCAGCAGATGCAGGATGTAAACCAAATAATGATCTCACATAGCACAGTTACTTGGGCAAAGCTGCCCCAGTTCAGAATAAATTAGATATTTGCCCAAATGCCCCACAGTTCATTAGCCCTGGTTGTGTACTTGCTGTCACTGTACAAATTGTGTAAATTGTTCAGTCTGTTAGCCTGTTGCTACTGCCATTATTTAAGGATGCCTTGCAGAAGCAGACAGGCTCTCTTATCTGAGTCCCAACATTAGTCGGTGCAGCCAGGATCAAGCATTCATTTGTTTTTTAAATACTCTACCTATTGTACACACCTTCCCCCTTACAACAATCTTTCCCATCACATACAGCAATTACTTTCTTCCCGATCATGAACAACATGTGGATTTCTTTTATTTTCCCTAACAGCAGGCTGTCTTTGCCCTGCTTGTGGTTACCGGGCCCCACTGATCATTTGGGGACACCAGGACCACCGAACACTTCCTCTACTAGACCGCCACTGTAGTGGTCGCAAGATCAAAGGTGCCACTCATGCCTGCATGATCCCCACTGCACTGGAGTGCATGGCAGTGCAGGCGATCACGGTGTGACCTCTTGAGCCTTGGAGGGCTGGATTCTACCTTTGGGCTAGACTGAGACACCAGGAAGGGTAGGAGGACTAGGGGGACCAAAAAAAAGAAAATGAAGGCATTTCTGGAGACGCCTGGCAGGAGTGCAGGAACAGAAGCTGCAGGGCTCCATTTTGGCAGGGGGATTACAAATATAAATTAAATTTTTTTAAGAGTAGGGGCAGCATTTTCAAACAGCCACATCTGTTTTTCTGATGTGGATGCGCAACATCCATCCAGATAGTTAGACCTTCTGGATGCAGTTTCCGCAACTTGCACCACAAAAATGACATATGCGCCAGTATTGTGACGCATGCATCATTTTTCGAAATGTATCAGGATGTTTGAAAATCTGACACAAGCAACCTGACACATTTACCCGAATGCAGCATGTGTCCAAAATACAGATCCAAGGGCTGCGTCCAGCCTTTTGAAAATCCACTCCTAGGTGTCTATTAAATAAAAATGATGAAAACTATTATATTTACAACAATAAGGGCAACTTTTTTTTTTAATTGTCCCTATTTTTGCTACACTCAATATTTCAGATAATGCGGGACTTATTTTATTGAGTCTTTTGCAAAGCATCTAACTGGGTCCAACTGACCTCATAATTGCTCACTTTCGAGCCGGTCGTCTGTTTAAACTGGACTGAGATTTATTGAGAAGTACTGCAACCATATGGGGAACCAAAGAGATGAAATTCATGCAGGTGCAGAAAGGCACATAAAAGGACATACCAGCTACTAATTACAAACTTTAAAAATAAATCAAGTGCTCACCGTAAAGAGCACTAATCATGCTCATTAGAACACAAAATATGTCTCAACCTAAGAATGAGTAGCCTTACCTTACGGCATTTATTTATTTTAGTTTTTGTTGACTGGGTAAGTGCACTAGACAAATTCTGTCTATTTTCAGGCATGACCCGGGGGAGGGGGACACAGATGAATGCCAACTGACCTTGAACCAGATTAAGCTGTTGGTGGTATTTTTAGTGAATGAGGAAAATTTGGCCAGTACACTGGGGAAATTCCGCTGCTCTTTTCGATAAGTGCCATGGGATCTTTAGCATCCACCTGAACTACCACCAATCCCAGCAGATGGGACCTCGGTTTAACGTCTCGTCCGAAAGACAGCACCTCAGAAGTGCAGCACCCCTCTCATGCTGCACTACAGTGTCAGTACTGGGATATTAACCCAAGTGCCAGATGTGGGAACTGAACCCACAGCCCTCTGATCTCCCAGCCTCAGAGGTGAGTGTGCTACCTACTGAGCCACTGACACTGGCATTAGGAGCAGGGACATATTTTTGAGTTCAACATTAAGGGAAGGGATTTAGATTGTATTTGAGCTATGAGCAACTGACAGTCTGATCTCTTATACTTCCCTATCAAATGGCCTTTCTCTCAGATATTCTGTGACGTCTCTTTTGGGAGGGTGTGGAGCATGCCACATACAACAGCATGAGGATGCTTTTTAACATATTTCTTTTTATATTTTAGAGCTGCACTGATTGCAAATTAAAGTCACCACACAACATGCAAGAGCCTTGAACCCACTTGCACTGCTGTTTGCAACACTGCACTGCATTGCAATATAGGCCCACGTGCTGATGTCATATGTCTTCCCCCAACCCACTCAGACCATTCCTCTTAGCCCACTTCCAGGTTGGTACTCAAATCTGTTTTTGCATCCTCCTGTCCATTCTTCTGGTGATCCAGTGGCCCTCCAACACACTCCAATCCCTAATATCTCTGTACTGTTCCGTGGTACACCTCCTTAGCCTCCCCCCGTCCCCTGTGCTGTCAGTTTCCCAATATGGACCCAAAACATTCTTCATTCCTTATTGACTAATGTTTTGTCAATCACAGAGTTTTGACACCCCATGCCTGCTTTCAATAGTTCTAAAAGCAGGGGTTGTCACAAAACTCTATTACACACTTTGCAAGAGTCACCATGTCTTGTGTACAGCTAAACAGGCTATTTACTTGGAAACCCCAGCCCACTTTCTTTACATATTCATAGTGTGTTCTGTGACTGTAAGGGAAAGGAATGCAACCCATGTTGTGCACAGTACAATGGCATACAAGACAGGGAGTCAGTTTTGCAAGTAATCAATAACAGTCCCGTGTGACTGTACATGGGAACCATTATATACTGCAGAGCTGAGCTGCTCTTTAAATGAGAATACCCTGTAGCAACAGAGTACAGGAATGTACCTGAAAACAGCCACAGACACTCTGACATCCCATGTGTGATGGAACAATCTAAACACATATAGGGAAGGGAAGGAGAATTTGTTTAACCAAGAAAGGCACACTGAGCCAGACTTTGTTTCCAGGTGCAACCTGAGAGCACAAGAAAGTTCAGTGACTTGCTCAGGGTCACACAGTATGAAGGTGTGGGCTAATGGGATTCAAATCCAGGCCTCCGGGTTTGCAACTCAGTGCCCTTAACCACTATGCTACACTGCCTCCTGTATTGACTCTTTTGTACACCCATTTTCCTACTAGGTATGCATGTGGTGCATTTTGAGGCTTATATTTAAAAGTAAAAAGTAGTAATTTTTTTTTCATACACAATAATGTCTTACATACATCATTAGGTCCTGAAGGGCCTGTTTTCAAAATGTTCCTGTTTATATAAAATTCTATACTTATCATTTAAGTTCCACAGTAAGATACAAACATATAACTTTACAAACGTAAGAAGCCTAATGTTAAATGCTTGACTATTATACACATATTAGATAACTAGACCATGTGTATTTAGAGTGCTGCCCATTTGCACTCACTGGCTGGGATATTCAGACTGCACCAGAAAGATGCACAAAAGAGGGAGCAGGAGCATGTACATTGCGCCATGGTGCAACAGGCGCAATATTCAAACCATGTGCAGGACAAGGTGCGCCTGCGGAATGTGGCTGAATATCGCTCCTGATGCACCATAGCGCAACGAGGGATGCGCCATGGAGCAGGGTCAATGCTCAATAGCACCCCTAGGGATGCGCATGGACAAAGACAGAAATCAGCTGAGCAGCAGCCATTGATGTGCTATGTGCTGAGGAGCATGCACTAGGACAGACAGACCATCCCCCCACCCTCAGCCCCCCCAACCAGGGCAAGGCCCCCATGAGCAGCACAACCACATGGGTGCAAGACAGACCACTGACCCTTGAACCACAGTGCTGAACCACCAGCAGATGTGACCCAGTAGTCCCCACCCTCAGGGCACAGTGCCCCTGCACCATCCACCCACCAACAGGGACCAGGACACAATGATGGCCAAGCCTCACTTATGCCATGGCACCAACCCAATGCCACCCCAGCAGTACAGAGTGCCCGAGACTCCTAGCCCAGAAGCATGACCAAACAGTGCATGGCACTGAAGGCAGTCCACCACCACTGTTCCCAGGCATCCAGTTGCCCCAGAGTGCAATGCACATGTACCACAACCCTACTGGGACCACCCAACGCAGGCGGTGAAACTGTCCACCAACACTACCACAACCCACACAAGGCCCTCCAGCATGGCCCCCATGGAGGCACAGCAAGGTGGCTGACCTGGTACCAGTACCTGAGGGACCCTGCATTTGACAAGGTCTGCCCTGGACACCACCACAAGCAGGTAGGCACTCTGAACACAGGATCAGAGCAAGGTCTGCCACCCATGCACCCACCCCGCCACAGCACCGACCCCGCCAGGCAACACAGCCCCCTCCCGTATTGCAAGGAGGCATGCACCACACAGGAGGCAACACTGGGCACACACAATGCCCTCCCCTGTCCCAGTCCCATGGGTACTCCGGCAAACAGCCACATAAAGCAGTGCGACACGCTCTGCTGTTGTGAAGCCCATGGTGCCACGTAACCTGCGGTCTGTCCACCACCAGGTAGCTGTTGAGCCTGCCATGTGGCGGTCACCCCATGAGCCTGGCCACCCTGATGGCAGGTGCATGGGCCTGTGACCAGGCCGCCACCCGTATGCAGCAGGACGCCATGTGACAGCCACCAGCCCACAGGCACCACCCCAGTCACCATGGACTGCATGGAGGGGGCAACCAATGGGACCACCCACAGTGGCAACAGGGACAGATGTGCGATAGTCCAGGGGTCAGAGTGCCAGCTGCAAGGGCGCCGTGCTTGCAAGGTGACAGGTATGGCCTGCCCCTGAAGGCATGCTGACAGACGAGCATGTGGTGGCGGGGGCCACACGACCGTGTGTACCACAGTTGTGCATGGTGGCGGTGTAGCAGCAATGGCCACAGCTGCACAGGCAAAGCCCACACTGACACGGTGGCTGGAAAACGGCACATGCACCACAGCCTGCTGCACACAAGCAAACAGTGCACATGGCACACCACACATGCCCCAAGACATAGCCCATGGCCCCCACCCACACCAGTGGAGGAGCACTGCCAGGCACACCCACGCCCAATCCAGCCCCACCCCACAGTAGCCATGCACACCACTGCAGCAAGGCTCGATGTGCCCTCTGCAAATCAGAGACAGAGACAGACATAAATATAAACGTATGTAATAAGTATAACAACAACAACAATAAGTACATCAGAGGAGGGGAAGGGTGAAGATGCTACAAGGGGGGGAGGCAAAAGGGGCAGGGGACAATGAGAAAGGCAAAGTTGGGGGACATGGGGGTGTGGGGTACAGTCCAGAGAGGGAGGGAGTGTCTCCACATGCATCAGGCCCTACTGGCGGTCCCGGTCCTCTTCTGCCACCCAGCGGCGCCTGTGTCACCTCCGCCAGTCCCCCCAGTCCAGTCGCTCGAGCATCTCGTGTGTCACCCGGGTGACCTGCAGGATCTCCCTGAGGGTCCTCTTGATGACTTCCTGACGACGTCCACCTAGGACAAGGGAGCGGAAACAATATGAGTGACTGGACAGACTAACGCAGCCCACCCAACGTGCATGGCACGTATCAGTGACCTGCGCCCCTGGAATGGCATGCAAACACTCACAGTGAGCCACCTACCCAGACAACCGCAGCCATGCAGACTGCTGCACACCATCACCGCCCATGCACTGCACAGCACTATCCTGACCATCCGGCGTCATGGCTATGCAGTGGGAAGGCAGTGGCACAGCCAGGCACCGAGTGCACTCACAGCCCACCTGCGACACCCACCCACATGTGCAGGCCCACAGGACAGTGCAGAGGACACCGCAGGAAGTGCACAACTGTAGGGTCCATGTGCAGAGGGGCCATGCCACACCACCACCCCTGCAACCCACCCTGCACAGGTGTATAGGGAAACACGGTACTCACCTGTGTCCTGGTCAGCAGTGTGCTGCTGACCCACAGCTCCACCACTATGCCTGCCCGCATGCCCTCTCCCCCGGCATGGACATGGCCCCATTGTTCCTTGGCCATCCGGGCCCTATGGTGGTCCTCTGGTCCTAGGGGGGAAATATGGAGAGAAGCGCATCAGTACACGTCTGAACCATAGGCCCCCCTGACCAGTGTGACGTCCCGCACAGCATGTCTGGGTTGCGGTGGCATAGGGTGACATGGTGCACCCCCACACCTGACAACACAGGTGCTGGCCCCCCCCGGCAGCCTGGCCTGCCGATCCCTGTGCCCTGAGGACAGTTGGAGATGACTAGTGATGGTCAAGGAGCACCTACCTGGCCATGGCACAGCTCCCCACCAGACACACACCTCCAAGTGCCTCGGGCAATCAGGGTCACACTGCTGGAGGTCACCATAGCAGTGGCGACACTGATCCCCTGAACGCCAGCTCCCAGTGGCCTCCTCCAGTCCATCTGCTACCTCCTGCCACACCGCGGTGTGAGGCATCTGGAGGGGGAACCTGCATGGGGCTCTACAAGAGCCACCAGGTTGGCCAGCTTGATATCACTCCACACGGCAGCATATTTCTCGCTGCCCACAGTGCAAAATGGCACCCAGTAGTGCACGTTTCCCATGTGCTGCGCTGCCATTCGCAATCGCACTGGCACCGGACTATTCAATAGGTGGGCAGCCATGCGGCCACATGTCACCTAGAGGGCAAAGGGCAGCCACAGGGTCAAGGGACAGGCCATGCACGGAGTGCCACTACGCTATTGGGAGACCCCTGTATGGAGCATGGTAGGGAGCATGTGTGTGACGACATGCAGTGGCCTACTGTGCAGAGGCGCCATGGCACCCATGGCACAGTGGCGCAATACGGGGCATGATGGCACTGTACCAGCCACGTTATGGCACGTGTACCCTGTAGGACGTACAGTGAATGAGCACCACAGGCACAGTAGTGACTGTGCAGTACTGCCTCCCGCACAATGTGCGTATGCTGTGCTGCTAGCGTATGTGTCAGCACCGCGTGCATGCATGGTGTGGGTCCGATTGCGAACATCACAGTGGTGTGCAATGACTTGAGCATGCTCAACTCCATTGCACAAGGTGCATCTGCATGATATTCAGCCAGGTTACGCAAAGCATTTGCATCCCGTTGCAGTTGCGCATACCCTCATTTGCATGCTATGCGCTATAAAGGCACCATGGAATTGCACAGGCCATGGATCGGTATTGCAGCCTTTGGAGGTACATGCCATGCTGTGGGGATGTTGGGGCAGTGGTCTGGGAGGGCAGTCTGGGACTGAACAGTCCATGGTAACAACTGACCATCTCCACGGGTACAAGCACGACTGAATGTGAGGAGGATGAGGAGCAGGGGAGGGTGCGGAAATGGACGCCCAACTTCACCAGGACAGAATCGGATGCCCTGTTCGAGGCCTACCTCAACAGGGAGCCACTCCTCAGTGGACTGAGAGGCATATCACAGGCCCATGCGGCAACGTAGAGTGAGGTGGCACATGTGGTCAACCAGCAGGGCAGCCATCAGCGTTTCACGCAGGAGTGCAAAAAGAAGGTTGGCACGGACAGGAGGAGGATAAAGGACAAGGTGGCTGCCATCCAAGCAGTGCGTCCCGCCACTGGTGGGGGCCAGCAAGATGTGCCACGCCTGATGCCGTTGGAGGAGCAGGTGGCTGGCAGCATACGGCATTGTGCCATTGAGGGTGTGCCCAGCGGAGGCTTCCAGATGGCCGGCAGCCCATCACTACATGGTAGGACCGTTGCAGGCAGTGTAAGGGGGCTGGGTCTAGGGGTCAGGCAGCACCATTAATGGTACTGTGTTCCTTTACAGCTCCTGAGCGTCTGCATGGGGCAGCGGTGGTGGGTGTGGCCACCAAGGGGAAGACCTGGAACCAGTGGAGCGCCCATCCACCTTCACTGGTGTGCGAGGGACCAACCACCTGCAGCCCTGCATAGCCATCCGGACTGATGCCAGTGGTGCGGGTGCAGATGAGGCCCTGGCTGTGTTCCAGCAGGACGCCAGCCATGGTGTCCTGTGTGTTGAGACACAGATCGGGCCGACTCCAGTACCGATGATGACGCCCGTCCCGGACAGTGATGTTGGTGGGTCACAGGGGGATCCCACGACTGGCATCCACCTAGGCAGCAGTACGGGCAGCGCTGGCATGGTTGTCTGCCCACCAGCCATTGTTCCTGTCATGTCTGCGGCATCCAGTGGGGCAGCACTGGTGTGCAGACATGGCAGTGGTTTTGGTGGTGCCGATGCAGTCATGCTGGTGGTGCCCAGTGCTCAGCAGCCAGAGGGGCAGTGGCAGCAGATGGACAGTGTTGATGGGAGGACGGGGCAAGGGGCAGCAACAGTGCACCACATGAGGATGTATCCCAGGAAGGCACCGCCGTGCAGTGCCCACTGTCGTGGGGCGCTGTGCTGCAGGGTCAGGAACCCCCCTGGGGTCAGCATGATGGCCATGCAGATGACCCCTTGGACACCCACAGCCATCTGCTCCAGGCCTCTGTGGATCAGCAGGTACAGCTCATGGTAACGGTGGATGTACTCCATATGGAGCTGTGCCACTCAACAGTTCAACAGTGGGCGGATGTGACCGCAGGCATTGATAGGCATGCCACTGCGATGGCGACTGTTGTGGCAACACTGGCTGACCAGCTGTGTGCCCACCCACTTCACACCCCACAGAGTGCAATGTCCACCCCTCGGTCTCAGCGTCAGGTGACCCCTGCCATGTCGATGCCGGGATCGGCTGTGGGCATACCAAGCATGCCCGGTGCGGGCATGTTTGGTGGCCTGCAGACAGCTGCGCAGACATGGTCATGTTCACACAGTGTCATCCCTTGGGGATCATCAGTGCCACCCCATGAGGCCACTGATCAGCCTGTTACAGCTGGCAGGTCTCAGAGGGGCCACCCACGCATCCATGGCGGCTGTGCTACTGTACAGCGTGACTGACCCTTTCCCCTCCATGACTGCTGTCTGCCACTGCCCAGTGTGCACTGTGGTGTTCTGCATGCGATGCATGGGTGTGGTACCTTGTCCTGCACTCACACGGGCCCTGTGCACACCCACCCAGCTGCTGGCCACTGTGGCGTATGCATGATGATGCCAGCATTGCACTGTCGGCCACTGTGCAACGGTGCTCAGCATCTGAGACATGCACAGTGCCTGCCACTCAGTGTGGTTCTGTTGGGTCCTGTGTGGGTGTGTGGGGGGCGTATGGGGTGGGTGTGCGTGTGGCCCTGTGGGCAAGGGATGGGGTGTGTGTGCCTGTGTGTGCATGCTGTGTGCAGCCCTGCTGAGTTCTGCCTTTGTGTGCAAGCCCCCGCCCATTCCCGCACCTCTGCTGCTGAACCTGCCCTGGTGTCTTCCCCTGCCTGTCTGTCAGCTGTGCCGTTGCCCCTGGTGCTTGCTTGTGGCCCTGTTCACCTACCTGTGTGGTCCATAGTGCTCCTCTGCGATGGTGTCCTGGTGCTGCTGGGCCATCCGGGCCAGCCGGGGATCCCTTTGCCCAGGGGGTGGCTGCCCAACACCAGCTGAACCAGTGTCCTCATCGTCCCCACCGCTGTACCCCTCTTTGACCTCAATGGCTATCCCACAGTGGGTGGCCATGTTTTGCAGGATTCAGCAGGCCAGGAATAGCCCACAGGCCTTTAAGGAGCTGTACTGTAGGGCACCACCAGACCTGTCCAGGCAACGGAACCGAGCCTTCAGCAGCGCATACGCCTGGTCGATGATGTTCCATGTGGTGGCGTGTGCCTCATTGTACTGTTGTAGTGCTGGGGTCGAGGGGCGCCGGTATGGTGTGAGCAGCCAGGGCCGGAGCGGGTACCCACTGTCACCTGTGTGTAGAGAGGTATCGTTAGCATGGTGGTCTGTGACACTGTGCCCCTGGCCTTCCAGGCTGCACCACATGGCACCCCTGCCCTTGTCCCACACCCCCCCACTGCTCCCAGCATCTGGTGTGCACTACATAAGCACCCACCAGATGGCCAGTGGGGATGTCCCCACTCTCAAACCTATGGCACAGTGTAGACTGGTGCCAGATGAAGGCATCAAGTGCTCCCCCAGGGTACATGGCACAGACATTGATTATGCACCCCCTGGCATCGCACACCACCTGGCAGTTGACACTTGGGTATTCCTTGCGGTTTATATATGCCACCCCCTCTGGGCCACGCGGTGTGCGGATACCAACATGGGTGCAGTCGATGGCCCCAAGCACGCCAGGTAACTGTGCTACCCTGTGGAACTCCTGCATTTTTGCTGTGCGCTCCACCTGTGTGCTGGAGAAATGGATGTACTCCACAGCATGTGGCAGCAGTGCACTGAGGAAATGTGTGAGTAGGCATGACGCGGCCGACTGGGTTATGCCTGTTGGGGTTATGCCTGTTGTGTCCCCTGTTGGTCTCTGGAAGGTGCCTGTGGCGAGCAGGCACATGACAGCTGTGATCTTTGTCTCCACAGACAGAGCATGGCTCCATCTTGTGGGTGCCTGCATCTCCTCACTGCACAGCTCACAGAGCTGCCTCAGAATGGCCCAGTTCAGGCAGTACTGGCCCATGATCTCGATGTCACTGTACAGCTCGAAGCTTACTTGGGCATGGTACAGCCTGTTCTAGGCATACCGCCGACAGGCCCTTCCACAGCCGTGCCTCCCTGCAGCCTGCCTCCTCACACCCATCATTACCGCCTCCATCTGGAAGGTGGCACTGGCCATGTCCCAGGTTGGTGTCCCCCCCCCGGGCAGTGGGCTTCCAATTCGTCCCTCCTGGCTGTGTGCTGCTGGTCTTGCCCCTGCACTGGTGCACCCATGGCACTGCACCACTGCATGCCTGCTGCCTCTGCCCCACTGCTCCCCTTCCTCCGTGGCATGCACAGACACACACACACACGCTTCCAGTGGCCCCTGTCCACCTCTTAGCCACCCCTGGCCACCTGTATCTTGCCCTGGCTCCCTGCCACTCTGTCTCCACTCTCCCCTGCTATGGCTCCTCTCTAGCGCAACCATCCTCCCCTCACTTGCTTCCTTTTATATTTGCTCATGTCCACTATCTCACAACTTCCACTTGTTCCACTATTGCGCACGTCGCCAGCTGTTGTATATTGCACTGCACCACATATTCCTGGTTACGCCCCCTGCACTTGCACATGCATTCATTACCATTACACTACAGTGCACTGGATTTTGTGCTGCACATCTGCTGCCACTGAATATCGCTTTATGGCGCATTTCCGCTCTTGCACAGGTGCATCCCTATTGCTCATGGCTCAACTGCTCTGAATATCCTGGCCTCTTTATCCATTATACATATGAGTTTTCAATTCATGTTTCAATGTACTTATAAAAAAATTGGATTTACATTTAAACCCTTTATGGAGTTATCTATTAAATTCTATAAGGATGTGGAGACTACTGAGAATGTCTTGTCTCCATATTTATTTTTTGATTTTGGAATTTTAAAACTTCTAGTATGAATGTTTATTAAGTAATGCTTGTGTTTATGGTCAGTCTTTTCCATTTTTTCTACCAGATACTTTGGTTGGTTAAAATGTAAAGTTTTATATTTTTGGTTAGCCCGAATTATTTTTCTTTTGTTTTCAAGAGTCACCCATCTGAGTTCACTGCACATATCACAATGATGTGTTTGAATGTCACGCCTCATAATAAACCTGGCCAATCCATTATATGCCACATTTACCCTTTTCAGTAGTGTCCTACTCACTAATCCATACACACGACTTCCATATTCAAGAACAGGCACCAGCAATTGGTTTACAATAGTAGTTCTCATATTTCTGTCTATGCAGTAACCTGATTGTCTAAATGCCCCTAATCTTCTGTTAACCCTTCCCAATATATCTTCTACGTGATGGTCAAATTTCAGGCCGTCATTCATCCCAACACCCAGGTATCTATATTCATTAACCTATTCCAGTGTTTCCTTTTTATTGTTTTTTATTTTAATCTGTTGCTTTTTGTTTACATTTTTCTTAATTGCTGTTTTAAAAACCATAGTCTTGTTTTTTTACTGTTCAAAACTAGTCTAAACTGTGTAAGCCACATATCTAATTTGAGAAATGTATTTGAAGCCTTGATTCCATTTCTTTGACAGTATTCTTGCTAGCCAAGAGTACTGTATCGTCTGCTCATGGTCTTATTTTAGTTTGAGTTACTACCTCAACCAGGTTGTTTATGCAAATCAGGAATAGGGTGGGTCCAAAAATGGAGCATTGGGGGACACCTCTTTGTACCCTTGCCCCATTCGATAGGTCTTTCCCTATTTGGACCTGCTGGGTTCTGTTAGCTAAATAAGACTGAAACCATTCAGAAGTGTCTTTGGCCACCCCAAGGTCAAGCAGCCACTGTAATAAAAGCTTGTGGTCACAGTATCAAATGCTTTGGATAAATCCATGAACACCGCACCACCGCCTTACCTTTGCTAATTGGGATGCTATGAAGCTGACTAGGTCAGTGAGTGCGGTGTCTGTGGCATGTCCCCTTCAGAAGCCTGACTGGTATCCAGATAATAAAGAATATTTGTCCAGGTACCCACTTAGTTGTTTCTGAACTAATCTTTCCAACACTTTGGAAACAATGGACAAAACAGCTATGGGCCTGTAGTTTGTGGGTTCTGTGGCTTGCCCACCTTTATTAATAGGGATAATTTCAGCTTTTTTCCATAGTATTGGGAAATAACCTTCTGTCAGGCTCCAACTGAAAATTTTTACCAATACTGAAGCAATAATGTCAATGTCAACCTGAGTCTTTTAGAAATCTATTTTCAATACCATCTTACCCAAATGCTTTCTTAGTTTTTAATTTCCTTATTTCATATTTGACATCCTTGCATATGATGCCTCTAAATCTAAATTTTTGAATACCTTGAGACACTGATGGAATATCTCTCACATTTAGAACACGTGCAATTCCCAAGGATGGTGTCGGCTCTATCAGTTCTCTACGTTTTATCCCTAGCAAATAGCAATCATGCCCTTAACACAGCCACCGCTAAACCAATGTACGCTAGAAGGAGTAACAAAAGAATATTTAGCAGGCTAAGACACCACCTTAAAAAACTATTACTGCTTCTCCTACTCTGTTTGGGAAATGTTGAATTAAACCCAGGTCCACCTATTTCTCTGGACTCCCCTGCGGACCTCCCTTAATATAAAGGGATTAGCTTTCTCCATATCAATGTCTGTAGTTTGCTAAAGAAGATTGACTCTATACAGACCTGGGCTCTACATGCATCTCCTGATTTCTTCATGATAACTGAATCCTGGCTCATACCCTCAACCCTGGAAAAATCTATCAATGTACTCAGATATATCATCTACCACTGTGATAGACTGACTAGAGGGGGAGGGGTTGCAATATATGTCAAAAGCAAATTCACAGTCACAGTCTTTGACTGTACCTCAAAAGCTAAGGAATTTGAATGCCTTACTCTAAAATTATCACTTTCCAGCAAGAAATCACTCCTTATGGCAGCATGCTACCGACCACATCTGGTGGCTGGGCACTTCTGCCACACCTTCAAAACCTTCTTGACTCTGCTAATACTGAGTGTATTCTAATGGGGGATTTCAATCTAAATTGGAATGATGACAGCTCTAAGAAATTGAAGGATCTATGCGATGTTAATGGTCTGTTACAAATGGCGACTGCTATAACCAAACCTAACAGAAAAAACCCTGAGCGCAGCACCCTCCTGGACCTTATGCTAGTAAACAAACCTCACACTATCTCGCATACTGGAGTATTCTTCAACGATATAAGCAACCGTTGTGCTACTGCCTGCATCAGACATCCTTCCCAAATAAAAACGGCCTCCAAATTCAAACTGAAAAGATGCCTGAAAAAGTTCTGCCAGTACACTTTCCTGAAAGATCTAAGCAACATTTGTTGGCAGGATTTCTATCTAGCCCCCACCTTTATCGAGGCATTTAACATCTTTCACAGCCTCTTACTGGGGCTAATAGACAAACATGCCCCACTAAGACTGATCAAATCAAAAAATAAAACTCCTGGCTGGTTCGCTCCCATCCTGAAGAAAGCACTTAGGGATAGGGACTACTGGTGGAAAAAAGCGAGGAAATCCCACCTGGAGGCTGATTGGTTAGCATTCCGTACCACTAGGAATGCTTGTACCAAGCTAATTAGGTCAGAAAAAGCTAGGTACTTCCAAAAAGAACTAGAAGACAATAAAAACAACTCTGCCAAATTCTGGAACATCCTCAAAGAAGTTGAAGGTCAGTCCACTGCAACACCCCTTCCAAACAAAATTGTGTCTGATGGTACCACCTATACAGACAAAGCTGATATACTAGAGAAGCTTAATGTTCACTTTGCCACTGCAGGGCTTGCCTTTGACACCTCACCTATCAGCAAACTTAGCCTGGCAAGAGACTACACCATTGGCTTCACTAATAATCACAACCATAACCAACCGCATCCCACCCCATTCAGCTTCCTCACAATTACATTCAAGCAAGTGGAGGACCTCCTTCTTTCTCTGGATACAAAAAAGAGTGTAGGTGCAGATAATATTGTACCTTACTTCCTAAAACTTGGTCATACCTATCTGACCACCCCCATTACACACTTATTCAACACCTCTGATTCAAGGTGAGCTACCTGTCTTGTGGAAAACTGCCCACATCCTACCATTATTCAAGACTGGGGATCCGAGTGATCTGAACAATTACCAGCCTATTTCTATACTATCCGTCCTCTCTAAATTACTTGAAAAAATTGTCAACATCCAACTTAGAGAACATTTGGATTCACAAAAGTTGCTAAACCCGCCTCAGTCCAGCTTCAGAGCCAAACACAGTACAGTATTGGTTCTTGCCAAAGTAACTACAGACTGGCAAATGGCCTTGGACTCTAAGAAGCATGTATTTGCCCTCTTCCTTGATCTAAGTAAGGCCTTCGATACTGTGGATCATACCATCATGCTTACTGCACTGAGTAACATCGGACTTGATATTTCTGCCATTTAATGGTTCACCAGCTACCTAACCAATAGGTTACAACAAGTCAAAGCCATAGGAGATCTGTCCCCACAAAAATCATTGTTACGAGGAGTCCCACAAGGCTCCATCCTGGGCCCTATCCTCTTTGCAATATACATCAATAATCTGGACTTGCAGCTCGGCACAGCAAATGTGCACTTATTCGCAGATGATACTGTACTCTATACCACAAATTCATCCTTGGATCTGGCCCATGAGTACTTACAGAAAGACTTCGTCACCCTCAATACAACCTTCTCACTCATAAGCTCCTCCTCAACTCCAAAAAGACTAAAGCAATGATTCTGTCACCAAAGTCTACTTCCAGATGTCCACATATCACACAGATCCGAACACTCTTAGATGAACCCCTTGAAGTAGTTGATACCTTTAAATACCTAGGGCTCTGGCTGGATAACAAGCTCAACTTTCTGTGCCACGTAAATGAAACCTCGAAGAAACTAAGACAGCAATTAGGTTTATTCTATCTCATTAAACACCTACTCATGTTAGAAGCCAGAATGAGACTAGTACAAACTACATTCCTACCTATACTGGACTATGCTGACTTCCTTTACAGTCATTGCCCATCAACGATGCTAAACAAACTGGACACCCTTTACCACTGGGCTTTAAGATTTATCTTAAATCTACCCCGTAGTACATATCACTGTCGTCTATACCAGGTTTTGGGATGGACCTCACTTTCAACTAGAAGAAAAAGGAATGCTCTCCTCTGGTTTTTTAGAGCATTATCTGATAACCTCCTTGCATACATCTCGAACATCTTCAAATGGGCTAAAGGTTCCTATGGCCTGAGACGCTTCTCATTAATCTGCTTCCAGATTCCTGGAGTGAAAACTACCCTTGGCTCAGCAGCAATCAACTTCTCACTTCCATCACTTTGGAACACTATGCAAGACTCATTAAAATTATCCTCACTTCTAAGCATTTTCACATTCAAAGCTCTATTAACGGATTATCTGAAGGAACCATGCAACTGTTTCAGATGCCGATGACCCCTAAGCCCCAGGTGCCACTCTCAAATCCTACGCCTAAGTATCTCATCCACCCCACATTCCTAACAACAGAAACCTAGGACCTACAAGCCTAGTTCTCTTAATCCAAGATGGCCCTGCCTATTCTCTACCTTTTACCTATTCTGGCCTCCCTTTTGGCTGCCTACTCTTTCACCCCAATTTCTACCCTATTCTTTAATACCTCCTTATTTTTTATCATTTAGGTATGAGCTCTTACTTAGCGGAGACTATATGGGATTGTTGTCTCTTCTCATTTCAGTAAAGCTTATCATTACGTACCTTTGCATGTTAATTATGTTGACCGGTATGTATGGGGCCATATTGACCGGCACCTTCACAATGTTTTTTCTTTTTTTTTTTTTGCACCATTGTCCACTGTAATTTTAATCTTATGAAGTGTACTGTATTGTATTAATGCCCAGGACCACCTTGAAAATGAGCTTGCTCAATGGTGTTTATGCCTGGTTAAATAAAGTGATTGATTGATTTAGACATTGTTCCCTCTGGGGTATTTCAATATCAGGCAGATCACAAAGTAGTCATTTAGCATATTTGCTGAAGATTTTATAGACTGGAGTATTCCACCAGTTTGCATTTGAATAGGTAGCCTGTTTTCCACCAGTCTCTCAAATGATTTAAGGAGGGACCAGTATTGACGTAGATCAGTGGTCTCTGAGGTTTCGGTACTATAATATTTCCTTTTGGAATTTCTGATTTTTGTTTTTAAAGCATGTCTTGCCATTTTGTAATTTTCCCAGTCCTCAGGGTCCAGTGTTCTATTAGCTATTTTCCACTGTCTGTTTTTAACTCGTATTTCTTTTTTTAATTTTTTCTGTTATCCAAGGGACATGTTCTTTTCTTAGCTTTGATGTTTTATATGGTGCCATTTCATCACATGCTGCAGTAAATAACTTTGTAAATTCACTAACAGCCAAATCTAGATTTGGTATAAGAAACAATACAATATATCTGATACAGTAGTATGTACAGTTAATGTGTCTCTTATGGTCATAAGAGCACCTTCTCACATCCTTTGGGTGAGAGAACTGTGAAGCGAAGTTGAGTAGTTTGAGCACACAAGGACTTGACAAAAAACTCTTATAACCATAAGAGACACAGGAAGTGTATGTATTAACTGTAACACACAAATCACACTTAATTAGGGATCTATGACTGTATGGCGACAAAAATTTGTTGACCAATGGTACATCGAAACCTTTATGTCGATCGCATTTGTGGTCGGCATAAAGATGATCACTGTTTTCCATGTTTTCTTTGGGGGGCTTTGCCCCTGAACCCCTCAAGTGGGGGGCTGTGCCTTCTGCACTCCCCAATTAAAATAATCAGCTCTGAGTCACAGCTGATTAGGGGAGGGGGTTCAAGACCCCAGAAAACAGTGCCGGGGTCCAGTGCCAACACTACAGTGACCTGGCACTGTTGTCGCTGTAGTGTTGGTCACTGTCGACTTGTCGCTGTGGGGGGTGAATACCCTTAATTAGCACCCAGCCCATCAGTTGTAAAAAAAAACACAAATAACACTCAGAACCCCAAACTCAAATAGCACCCAGTCCCATCTACTGTAGAAATACACAAATCACACTCAGCAATCAACCACACCTACTGTAAAAACATACAAATTACACTCAATTAACACCCAGAAAAACTTATGGTAGAAATACACAATGCATACTCAATTAGCATCATAACACACCTACTGTAGTAACACAAATCACATTCAATTAGCTCACAAGCACACCTGCTATAGCAAGACAAAAAGTGCACTCAGCACTCAACTCCACCTACCATAGAAACAAACAGAAAACACTCAATTAGCACCCAACCCCACCTACTATAGTAACACATGTAACCAGCCTCTCTCTGCAGCAAGCTCGAGGCAGGTTACAAAGGGCATTCAAAGGGTTAAAGCCAAACCCTGAGAGCTGTTCTCTGGGGGGGAGATTGCCCAGAGACAGGATGTCTGGATATTCATGTTTGAGTGGCCTGACTTTATTTATTTAGTTAGTTAGTTTTTGTTGACCGGGTAAGTGTACTACACAAATTCTGCCTATTTTCAGGCACGACCCGGGGGAGGGGGATACAGATGAATGCCAACTGACATTGAACCAGATTAAGACTTAGATAAGAGCAGGGAAACTAGAGCATGAATACATGTAGTTTGCCCTTCCACTATACACAAGGGGAAGGCACACGGGTGCTGGCCTAGCCAGCCAGGGTTTAGAGCCTGGGAGAGTGGAGCAGTCCAGCCTCTCTGGCTGTGACTGGGCCTTGGCGGCATGCAGTGCCAGGGATGGTGGTAGGGTTCCTGGGATCAGACGGCATTGGTTCCGGTGTATCCCATCTCTAGAGAAGAAGAACATTGGAAGCAGCTAGAGGGATGGAGGCCCAAGACCTCACCTTGAGAGGAGCAGAAACATCAGCTCCAAAAGGTACAACAGGGAGAGTGGTGGTCCGCCCCAAGGGAGGTCACTGGAACCCTTGAGGGTTCATTCCTGGTAGTGGTAGTGAGAAAAAGTGAGAGAAATGGAAAAATTATGTGTTTGGAGCAAACTGTAAGTTCACTTTGCTGAATATAAATGCTCATTATGTAAAGTCCTAGGCAGTTCACAGTGAAACACCTGGCAGGTAGCCAAATGAATGGGCATCAGGTAGGAGGTGGCCTGGCAAGGGCTGAGATTGGTAAGTCCGTGTGCATCTGAGGGGCCATACTTGTAGGCCTGTTTTTTTGGCTACTGGGGCTATCAGTGTAGTGCCATAGGGAGGCATGCATGGCTGGACCAACCAAGCATTATGCACTTAGCAGTGATACCGTATATAGAATAATGGCTGGGTAAGGGATTATAACAAGAATTTTACACACACCCAAGGTGTGTGTAAAATTCAAGTTTTTGCACCTACCCAGCCTTTATTTTATATAATTGCTGGGGAGTGTTCTTCTGCCGCAGCAATTTTATAAAATAAACAGAGAGAGAATCGCACAATCAGCAGCAACTAGGAAGAAAAAATGTTCCCTTTTGTTTTCCTTTTTCTTCTTTTTTTTTAATGCTAAAACTTAAATATTTAAAGGCACTTTTTATTAAGTAAGGGGCGGTAAAGTCATTGGTGATAACAGGCAGTCCCAAGGAATGGTGACAAGTAAAGGAAGAGTGGTGACAGGCGCATTTGTGGTCAGAGGGAAACCCAGAGCATGTTTGCCGTTCTAACCAGCTGGTTTAATGGCAAATAATAACCGGGTTTCCCTTAGGGACAAAATGCTAACCAGAAAATATATAATAATGCTGATAGGCATTCTATAATTGTTGCCCTACTGGGCACATTGAGAAATGTGCACAGCACAGTTTACCTCTCGGGTCAGTGCTTGCCCTGCCTGAGGAGTGTCCCACTGCACAAATGGTCTTGGGAGTGCCAGCACTCCAGGAACCTCACAAGGGAGGTAAGGGTTAGTAGGGTTGAAAGACACCCAGCATTCACATGTATTGTATTGTGCCTCTTTAGTTCAAGGGTAGTCCTGGAAACTTGTTTAGATGTGGGATGGACAAATAGGCTTCACAAGCAGCTAGGTAACATCAGACAGAATACAGAAGCAGCAGTAATGAAGGATACACGCTAGTGGTGGAGAAAGGTATGTAAAGCCCCAGAAACACAGTGAAATAGAGTACATGTGGAGCATGGACCAGGTGAAGAATGTGATATAGTGTGTACAGGTACCACTGTGAAAAAGAAATTATGGCCAGTGGAATGCCCAGAGAGCTGTGTGTCATCTGGCAGCTAAGTAATAAAATAGTATCATGCTTGATCTCAGCTCTGGTATGGATAATCTAGTTTGTGGGTGGCCACTGGCCTCATGTTACTAGTGTCACAGGGTATGGGTTTATGGTATCCCTGATGCCCATTACCCCTGACCAATGAATAATTTGACTGGTGTTGGTGCAGTACTGGTAGTCATGGTGTAGGTCAGGCATTCTCTTGAATGAGATGCCATCATTTACACCCAGACAATGGAGGGTGACCCAGTCCTTACATGTGGGGGCTGTTCTGCTGGGATTTGGTGTATGGTGGAATTAGAATGACCATGCTATGGGTACCCTGAGACCTCCCACACCTTTTGCAGTTTATTTGGTGCATATCAGCTCAGAAACCACTAAGTTATGGTCCTTGAGCACTGTGCTACCTCTGTGTAACCCCTAGGTGGCACTATCCTATGGGCTACTACGCCTGCCTGCGTGACTATGCACAGGTTAAGAGGCCTGGCTTGGTGAACGAGTGCCTACACCTGGAGGAATTGTATTGGGGTAGCGTAGCTGCTTTGGCATAGCTCTCCAGGATGCTATAACCACCCACCAACCCTTTTAGTGGCCTAAACAGTTTAGCAATAGAACATTCACATTCACCCAATGACAGTAATGATTTGCTCACACTCCTTGCACTTACCACCAGGGCTGGATCTACCACAACTGCCCTAGAGACCCCCTGGAAAATAAGACCAGTGATGCAACAATACAATAATAATGCTGTAACCCCACCAATAAGGTACACATTAGCCAGGTTAAATGTGAAAACCAACAATCTGATTTATTTGGGGGAAGTGAACAAGGGTTGGGCATGAATCTAGTGAATGATTGGCACTTTTGATTTGATTCAGATCAATTCAGCATGTACTGAAAGTCCCTTTGACACAGTCCCACAACCCTGGATACCCAGTATGCTAAACAAGCTAACTTGAAGCATTTCATGGGGTAAGCCGGCATTGCAGCTCCTGTTGGGGCCCTTAGGAAAGAAAAAGCAGTTAGCATGCACACAACTCAAATATTTGTAATCCAGAACTGGATGGCTCAGTCCTTTGCATTAAACCCAGAACAAAACAATTAGATGGTACACAATGATTTGTGGCTGTTGTTGCAGGGAGCTACCCTGAAATTACTCACGCTACCCAAACCAGGAGGATGATCCAATGACATGAAACCTGTGCAGATATTTTGTGAAGCATGAGGAAGGGTTCCCTTGCAGTCCTCATTGAAACGCTGGTCTCAGGATGAAGGAGCAAACAGCCAACAACTGATTCAACATTGGCCGAACATGCAAACCGGAACATTCCGAACTGGCCGGCAGCACAATACTACAGCAAACTATGCACATTTATATGCAAGACTTGTCCTTCTCTGGTCCTTTCAGCCAGCTTGCAGGCTGATCCTTACTTCCAGCTTGATTGCTGCATGAATCCCCTGCTGCTGTGATCCCAGCGTGGGCTGACTGGACAACTCGGACCTGTGGACTGACAGCCAATAAAAGTCTAAGCCTGACAGGCCTAACCTCTGAGAGCTGTCTGACTCCCCAGAGGCACACACACTGAACTCCTAGGCAAATCTGATCAGTCTCAGCAGTTATCCCCTTTTATATAAGGCTGAGATCCAGAGATCCTATTGGCTTCCCAAACTGTCCTGAACAGTTCCCATGTGTTAATTGGATTGCTTTTTGGCACCTAGATTTTGTCCCAGATAATTCCCTATACGTCTCTGCCCCAGAAGTCCCTTGCATCATTGCTGGTTTCTGATTAGTTGTTAGACACAAAAATGTGGCTGCAATTCAGTTTCTGTGCAGTCTATTTAGTGTCTCCACATATAAAGTCCTGGTGCAGCCAGATTTAATGCTTTTACTAAATTAGAACTTCAGTATCTTGTAGCCCCAACAGTTCTCTCTCTAAAATATCAACCTTTAACTAAATAAACTATACCCTTAGGGAGTCGTGGCTCCCTTAACACACTGCCCCAGTAATACAGCATGGGCTCATTAATATTCATAAGGGATTACTGCCCTGGCCTTTGCACCATTAACACTGGTGCCCCTGAGGCAGCGCTTTAGACGTCTGCCTGTTTATTAATTTAAAATACTTTTTTCCTGGCTTTTATTTGTATCTCTGGTGCATCACAACTTAACCTGGCTCTGGGAACCACAGAAACACTTCCCGACTCTTGACCAAAACCGGTGGTCGGACGACAGTGAGTCCTCTTGATGATGCGAGCAGCAGCTTAAAGTGAGCATGCCGACCGCGCGCAAATGCGCTCCACGAGCCATGCAGGGCTCAACAACGTAAAGGAGAACTTGGGGGGACATGGGAAAATGGCAGGAAGTGCCGCGAGGTAGTGGGGATGCCGGTGGCAGCGGGAGACCACCCGGAGGCTTTTAGGTAAGCCCCCCAAATAGGAGGGGGAGGGGAACGTTACACTTGAAAGAAATAAAAAGTGTAATTTTCTGCAGTTTATTTTCCCAGCTGATTACATACATATGTATTGTTGAGAGAGAAGCACACCAGAAAATGTAACCTGAATTAGAATGGCACCAAGTGATTGGAGTCTGCAGCCTGGAAGTCTGCATTGCTATGCAAATGAGCAGGGTTAGAAGAGGGCCTGTACACTGTTCGCATGTGTTAGGAGCAGCTTGCACATTGGAGATGTAGCACGATGATTCTGGCAGTGACACAGAGATCAAGGAGGAAGGCCCCAGTGGATCAGCAAAAGCAGTAAGATGACTGAATAGCATGAATAGCAGTATACCCTCCGATCCTTCTGACTAATCCCTTAGGATCCAGCATTAGCTGCAGCTACAGTGACTGTGCCTCAGGAGTCATCGACCACCCAGACTGCTCCTTAGCCTCGCTGCCACTTACCCAGAAGAGGGAAGCCTGCCTCAGGACCCCTGCCTACCTTTGCTGTGTATCCAGGAAAAAGGACTTCTGCCTCAATCCACCCTCCGGGGATTCAAATCAGGTGCCTTTTAAAGCTGTAAAGGGAGACAGAGCAGGGACACTGGCTGAAAGACAATAAAAGTAACTTTGCAAGTAACTGTGTCTAGCCTGTGGTGTGTGCATGGTACTAACAGCATATATTGAACTTTGCTAAACTTGTGCAGAAAAGAAACAAAGTTAGTACATCAGGAGGAGAGGACCAACGTATAGAGTCATCAGGCCTTCATGATGGTAACACCGAGAAGTTGCACCATCAACATATGAGGGCCCTGTGCATGCAAAGGGAGAGAAGGCCCTAGAATAATTTCTGGAAGAACAGACCACAGGCCTGGGGGGGGTCTGATATGATCGCCTGACTCCCCGACCTGCATTTCCCCATATCCAAGTTCCCGACTGGTACTGTCGCCCGACTATCATCTTACCTTGTACTCAGTTTCCCAACTAGATCTCCCACAAGTTCTCAGAGCCAAACAATGTTAAGGATTTGAATCAAAGTTTAACCTTTCATTACTTATCTTAGCTACTCCCAGACCATGGTCCATCAGTTGATGTTGCTGCAGCCGCCTGCTTGTTGGTTTTTCCTTTTCCACTGTCTGAGCCCTTCAAGGATGTAGAACAGGACAGTGCAGTGTAATGCTGACTTTTACTGAAAATGCTCCAACCCCCATTCAGATACTCCCGCTCTCCTATAGAGAAGTAATGCAGCAAAAATTACAGCTTTAGCATCCTTTTCTTGTTAGACTGGACTGCAAGTCCAATGGTAGAATTATGACCACGTGGGTAAGCCGACTGAGGTAAGCACAATTAAAACATGCTAGGGTGCAAACTTTCCATTGTTTCCTGCTAGAAAAACTCCATTCTCAGGAGCAGCATTCCTGGAAGGGCAAGAGGCAGCTCCCTCGTGCTGCCACCTAACTGCACAACACCTACCCTGTTGGACCAAATTATAGCTATTAAACACCAAATGCAAACATTTCAGTACGATAGATCAGCGTCACTATTGGTCACTATCAGTTAAAATGGCAAATGGCAGTCAAATGTCTAATGTCAGGAAAACAGCAGTCAACAATACATTCTGCAGGCAGTCAACACTGACGAGCTGTTAGAGTCGGACGTTTTAGAGTTGGTCAGTTGGAAGTTGGGCAATCATACGGATTCCCTTGGGGGGGTACTTACCAATGTGTCACCCTCAGGGTACTGTGACCACTGTTCAGGTCACACCTGCAAAGTATGGACAGTAAACATATGTGACATTTGTTATGAATACACCATACTGGGAGTGAATGTTTCAACTGCAGCATGTTCCTCAGGAGGAATGTCTAAACTATGGACATTTGGGAATTGTGACCCGAGTAAAGCAACCTCTCTGGCCCCAGCTACTACAAAGCTGACCATAGAAGAAATTGCAGCCCAAGCTGAGGGCTTAGTGGAAGCGTGGAAAGCCTTAGCCAAAGACCAGCAGCATGGAAGAAGTGCTCACCTAGCCGGATCGCACAGGTTGATGGAAGCAACCATTGGGATGCAGGGTGTGGTACTTGACCAGTCTACCGGTGATCAGGTGCAATCCTGGTGGAGGTCTGGAGTGTCCTCTCTGGTCAATTCTGCACTGGAAGCAGAGTGTGGTTAGTTCGCCAATGTGAGTTGATCGTTGTCAGAAGTGAGTCTGTTTGACAATCCAGACTGGCATAGCCTCACACCAGGCCTAATAGGGCCCTCTGATTTCATGACTTCACCCAGGTGTAGTCACCATTCAAATTATCACATTTTAACCAATCAGATTGCTCTGATTCTTAACACTTTTACTCAACATGTTATAACAATCTTTATAATGCTTACCATTGCAAAGTGTCATAGCACCAGATAATACTTTTCACATGGAGGTACACACAGAGAACAAATATGGAAATTGGCTCACAAAAAGTCTCAAGTTTAAAGATCAATTTTCATGACCCCAAGTGCTCATTACCTTCTCAGCATGATCCATTAGCATGGTGCTGCTTTGCCTGCCATTAGCATGCCAATAGCAACGTGCAATCCACCACTCTGATGCTACAAAGTTTTCAGTCTGATGCTGGACCCATCTGTGTACAGTGAACATCATTTTTATGGCTGCATAGTGATAGCTATGCAATGTATTGCTAGCAAGAGGAAGGAGGTAGGGCAGACAGGAACAGGAACTGACACATATCACCTTCTACTTCCACAGGGGAGTTTTATCACCTCATTGGTATGCATGAGATCCCTGCTCTTCTGTGTCTGTCTGTGCCCTCATCTTATTTATTTTTATTTAAGTATTTGATTACCAGGTAGGTGCACTGATCCAGGGGACCATTTTCAGGCATGACCCAGGCCAACAGTATGGCAATTAAAATACATACCAGAAAACAAATTATACAGAATATACACAGAACAGTATAACAGTTTAAACAGCACAGTGTACAAAGTGTTGTGGGAAATTAACATAATACACTTCATATTACAAAGAATTGGGGGAAAGAGTGACAGTATACAGTATACAATTACATTTTGAGCAAAGATTCTGAGACCAAATCATCGGAGTCAAAATCAACAGGCAATAACAACTGGACTACCAACAAGCATTTGTCAATGCCGAATGTTGCTTGCTTATATGTGCTGTTTAGGTATTTGGAAGTGAAATACCAGAGAGTTGGAGGATGGCACATGTGGTCCCTCTATCAAATCCAGCAGTAGGAAGGAGGTGGGGAACTATAGGCTGGTCAGCCTCACTTCAGTAATGGGGAAGATCATGGAGACATTGCTTAAAGAAAGGATAGTGGGGCTTCTAGAAGCCATCAGAGCCCAGGACCATAGGCAACATGGATTCACAGTGAGAGGTCATGTCAGACAAATCTGGTTGATCTCTTTGACTGGGTGACAAAGGAAGTAAATCAGGGTGGGGCAGTGGACAACGCTTACCTTGATTTAAGCAAAGCGTTTGACACCATCCCACATAGGAGGCTGATAAAGTAGCTGAATAGGCTGGGCTTGGGGGAAAGGGTGGTAAAGTGGGTTAGAAAATGGCTAACAGACAGGAGGCTGAGAGTGGTGGTAAATGAGGTGCAGTCTGGGGAGAGGGGGTGACCAGTGGGGTGCCGCAGGGAATGGTCCTGGGGCCAGTCCTGTTCAATGTCTTCATTAGTGACATTGCAGAAGGGCTGAAGGGAAAGGTCTGCCTGTTTACAGATGACACCAAGATCTGTAACACAGTGGATACCCCAGAGGGGGTGGGGAAAATGAGGAGGGACATGGGGAAGCTTGGAAAATGGTCTGTTGACTGGCAACTGAAGTTTAATTCAAAAAAGTGCAAAATTATGCACGTGGGACACAGAAACCCGGGGGAAAGCTACAGAATCGGGGTTGCTAACAGTCACAAAGAAGGAAAGGGACCTGGGGGTTCTTATTTCAGATGACCTGAAAATGTCAAAGTGGTAAGGCAGCTGGGAGGGCCAGTGATATGCTGGGGTGCATAGGCAGGGGTATCACCAGCATAAGGAGGGAGGTTTTGATGCCATTATATAAAACCATGGTCAGGCCTCACATGGAATACTGTGTGCAGTTCTGGAGGTTGCACCTTCGTAAGGATATTAACAGGCTGGAGATGGTCCAGAGAAGGGCGAATGAGATGGTACAGAACTTGCAACACAAGACTTATGAGAAATTAAAGGATCTCAATATGTACTCGCTGGAAGAGAGAAAGGAAAGAGGGGACATGATAGAAACATTCAAGTACCTCAAGGGTATAAGTATAACTACTGAGAAGCAGGAGACAGCTGCTATAGACACATGTGCCAGCATCTATGTAATATTCTTTTGTTCTTATAAATCTGTAATCTCCAGTATTTAAGTAACCACATGACCACACTGCCTTCTTTTTGGCAAGTTTATGTTGGTTGATGCCTGGTGTCACATGGCAGACAGAGGGCTCACCAGATTGTGTTGCCATTTGAAAAACTTCATAGAGTGTTCTTTTACTGGTAAGCGTTATGGAAAAGTGGTGAAGGTCTCACAATTTTTATTATGATTTTATCTCCTTATGTCTGTTCCCTTTGGTCCCCCCATCCACACCCCAACAGTCATCAGTGGCCACAGCTGCAGCCTTCTTCTTGCCAAGCTGGTGGGTGAGCAGCTGCCTTCACAGTCTGTGAAGTCTGACATCTTTCAGTGCCGCTTATTGGTCATCTTCCAACACAGGTGAGGTGCTTCCAGCCCAAAACTAACTCAGGACAAGCAGTTTTCAAAGTGGGGAAGAAATGAAGTGAGGAAGAATCAAGTACTCATTCAGATGCAGTGTCAATTTTAAGATCAGCATACTGGTGTGGACACTGCAAATAGAACCCCAGCTTTTTAAGCAGCCTTATGAAAGTAAAGGCTTCTCAAAGCACGGGGGTTCTGTTTATTGTATTGTTAAGTGGGCTGCATCTAATTCAGTAATTTATTGTACCTTACATCTGGATGTATGGTAGGCCCAACTTTAAGTAAACACTGCACCTGAATGAAGACATGATGCCATAGAAACAGAATTTGTCAGCAAAAAAGGACCGTTCAACCCACCCAGTCTGCCCAAGTGTTCTCTACCTTCTCGTAACTCCTGCCTGTATATGTTACTGCATGTCTTATTCTCCCTGCGTCCATCAGGACCTCCTTGTGAATGAGCTTGCTTAATGGATTTTTCCTGCAATGAACTTGAACCTACTCCACTTTCATAGCCCTATTGATCTCCGTTGACCCCCTCCTTCCCCTTTTTCTAATATACCCCTATGTTTATCCCATGCATGCTTCATGCCCCCTGCCATTTTAGCTTCCACCACTTCTCCTGGCAGTCTAGTCAAGGCGTCTACCAGCCTTTCTGTAAAGAAATATTTCTTCACATCTATCCTGAATGCCCCCCCCCCCGAGCTTCATTGTATGTCCCTTGGTTTGGGCGCTCATCCTCATTTGAAGGAAACTCCCCAACTGTACCCTCTTTACCCCTGTGAGGTACTTTGTAGGTCTTGATCATGTCACCTCTCACCCTCCTCTCTTCCAGAGTGTACATGTTAAGATTCTTCAGCCTTTCCTTGTAGGGATTCCTGTGAAAATTCTGAACAATTTTAGTTGCCCTCCTCTAGAAAACCTCCACCTTATGTCCCTTCTGGAGTGTGGACTCTAATACTGGACACAGTACTCCAGCTGGGGGTATACCAGGGAGTGATGCAATGGCAGAACAACATCCCTCCTCCTCCTACTGGAGATGCCACTCCTTATCCACCTCAGAATCCAATTTGCCCTGCCCGTAGCCTTGTCACACTGTACTGCCATCCTGAGGTCTTCTAATATAATAACCTCAAGGACCCTTTCATGTCTAGTGAGTATCAGTACCTCCCCCCACCCTATACTCAGCATCGGAGTTTCTATGCCCTAGGTACATGATTTTACACTTGCTGGCATTGAACCCCAACTAAGTAAGAAAATGGAATTGATTTGAATGAATTACAGGCTTTTAAGCAGCTTTTCAGGGAGTGTGTATGTGTGTATGGGGGTGGGTTCTGCTACTATAACTATTTGCTTTTGATTTGGTATAATATGTGAACAGACTAACCCTGCTCCCCAATCCATGTGCTATATTGGAGATAAAGACCCGAAATAGCACCGGGCCAAGCCCTGAGCCCTGCAGCACCCCGCTTGTCACTGCTCTGGGTGCCGAGGGCTAACCCACCACCACCCTCTGCACCCTCCCCTGTAACCAGTTCTCTATACATTTAGTCAGACCACCTTCCACCCGTACCCCTCCTTCTCCTCAGCCTTCTCCTCCGTGGCCAGTGTCCCTCCTCCCAGTAGTCCGCACCCTTTCTCCTCCTTATTCTTACTGGGTGGTGGTGCCTTCTGTATTACACTCAGACCACTCTGCCGGCCCCCTTCCAGGGTTACTACGCCTCCGCCTTTACCTATATCTAGGGCGGTGAGCTCATTAGGCTCCCCTGTCTGGACATTTCTACCAACCTCAGTCTTTTGGCCACCCCCAACTAGTTTAAATCCACCTTAGCAGAGATATGCCCCTCTAATCCTGCCTTTTTTTTGTTTATACATATTTTGTCCCTGGGCTACAGTCGGCTTGGTCATCCTGACCAACCCCCCCCAGCCCTGCCACCGACATCAGGCCGATCTGCTCACCTCCACAGATTAGCCACCGAGGTGGGGTGGTGAGGAACTTCCCAGCTCGACCCACCGGAGCAGGATCTTGTTGAGGAGGCGCCATTTGGGGTGGGCAGTGGGGGTCAAAAGCTCATGCTGCCCAACCGTAGCTCATTTTCCACTTTTCTCCCCTTTGCAGAGTACGGGCGTGCAAGGACGCTTAGGCACAGTGTGCCAATGTTAGCCACACTCTGCCTCTTTACTACACCGCTGTAGTAGCACCCCTGGTCATCACCAGGGGCCGCTACAGAGCAGTGGGTCCCTGGATCCCACCCCAGGATAGGAGAGCAGTCCTTCGGATGCTCAATCCTATCCCTCCCCTGCTGACCCCTTGCGGCCCGGGCTCGTGTCTCAACCTGGGTCGCCAGTGTGGCATGAGGTGCAGAGTCCAGCACCTCAATCCTCAGCGCCAGTGAGCCAGCAGTAATGCTGCCTTTAATACTCCCCTCCCATTCAGGGGTGTCATTTCAGCAAAATCATTGGGGTAGCAAGGTGGGGGAGGGGCACAATGTGGGCGGGGCCACAGTGTGGGCGGGGCCAGAGAGGGTGGCATTTGCGACTCCTAATTCTAATAAGTGTACCCTTCAGCTGTCCCCACCCCTGGCCTGTCATCTACCATCTCTTAGGACTTATCTAGTCCCCAGTTGCTCCGTGGTGCACCCCAGGGTGAGATCACTGGGTCTGGCTACACCCTGGCAGAGACCAAAACCTCAATTTGGGGGAGCCTGATTGGTGGGTGTGGGGCCTATAGGGTACCAGCATCATCCTGCTGCCCTGCCATTTTTTTTTCCATGATTTTTTACTCGCTCATCTCAGAGTCAGTGGTGACAACTTCACATGCATGTGTGCAACAAACATGCAGAAGCTGGTAACTCACCAGCCGCAAGTGCTGGCCACTATGATGCCTTCCACGCTACCGTAGGAGGTACTTGTACGGTGGCACAGACAAGTCCTCTCCTTCAGAGAAGGCCAGAGTCTGCTGGGATGCTGGAGCTCTCTCCCTCCAATTGTCCCTCTAGTCACCCGGGCTCGATCCTGAACCCTGGGCCACCAGCATCACAAGCGGCAGCCCTTCTACTGCTCTAATGGGATAGCTCCATGATTTTATCATACTTATTGTAGCGTCTCACAACCTCTTGAAAGATGGGATAGAGAAACCAGCCCATTGGCAGAGTGCGACGCTGGGGGCCCCCGAGTTCAGAAGTGAGTTTGGATCCTCAGGGGCCAGTTGGAGGAAGAGGAGGGAGGCGGAGGATAGGAACATCCCAGAAGATGCTTCCCTCCAGAGGAGAGGGTCATTTCCTTGGCTGCAGCTGCCTCCTAGGGGACCATGGTGGCAGCGCAGTGATGGCAGGCAGGAAAGGGAGGTTATCAGCAGGGTGCGTGGGTATCATGCCATTTGTGCATCCCTGCTTTCCCCCAGCATGCTGATAACCTGTGTGAAAGGAATGAAAAAGCCACAGTGCTCAAGGCAAAGGACCCGGTACCTCTGCTCATTGTTTGTCTCCAACGTGACTACTCAATGAGACCTGGGATGTTTGAGGGTATATCCCCCTGTCTTCCACAAAACCCCAGTGAGGGGTAGCTGGGGCATCATTAAGGAGCAGCGGTGGCATAGAGACATGGGTGAATCAGTCTTCGGGGCTCCTGACAGAGTGAGCACTGTAGTAGAAGTATGCAAAAAAAAACCTTCCGCAGGTGGAATGTAAGTGAAAATCTGACTTTTGTGGAAATTCCACCTGCGCTGCCCAGTTGACCAAAATAAATAAAATAAAATTAATCCCGGGTAGCTAGTGGTCCCTCCCCCACCGATCACCTACCTGCCGATGTGTATTAAAAAAACAACAACCCTGGTGGCTAAAGGTCCCTCCCCCTGCCTGTTCAATGTGTATTTTAAACAAAACAATACTGGTGGCTAGTGGTCCCTCCCTCCAACCGGTCATCCGCCCTTTCCGTGTCTAGCAGTAATCAATAGACATTTAACCCCCATCCCTATCCCTCATACATTAAAGAATATTTCTTCCCTGGTTGTCTGATCCCCAGTATGTAGTGTTTTTAATTTTTAGCTAATTCTTTGGTGGTCTAGTGGCCCCCTACCCCCCAACCCAGTAGGTAGTGTCTCACCCACCTCCCCCATCCCGAAACAGAGTGGGCCACGAACACAGCCCTCCACTCTCCTCCATGGCTGGCAGCCCTCTGAGATGTGAATGAATATGGGGGGTGGAGGAGATGGGTGGGACACTACCTGCCGGAAACAGGGGCACTTAAGTTTTAAAAAAAAATAACACTATATACTGGGGATCGGATAGGAAGGAGGAGGTTCATTAGACCACCAGGAAAATATTTTTTAATATATGGGGATAGAGATGAGGGGTTACATGCCAGTTGACTACTGCTGGATATGGAGGGGCCGGGTGGGGTGGGACCATTAACTACCAGGGTTGTTTTGTCTAAAATACCAGCACTCTCTTAACCTTGGCCATCCCCCTTTAACCTTATACTTCCATCCCATCTCACAGACTCTGACTCAGCAACAGCAAGCAAAAGCAATGAAAGCACAGTTTTCTTTTTTTCCTTTATTGTTGCCTACCTCACTGCTTTACTGTTCTTCTCCTTCAATCCAGGCTTCTCGGTCAATTCTCCAGATCCAACTGATCATCTGTCCTGTCCCAGACCAGTACCATGTCGTCGTCGTGTCTCCAACTCGTCCCGCGCTCCTGCTGCTCCAATCCCAACTGTCCTCTCTGGCCTAGAGTACTGCGCCCACCCGGTGCCCGGCTGCCTGCCTGACCGATTAAAATAAAACCCCAAATCTGACACCAGCACCTCCTAGATTCACTTTCCTGGTGCCTCCTCGTCATCTCAGCCTGCCTGCCCCCTGCGTTGACGACTCCTCTGACCGGAGAATTGGCGATGCGACCATGAACCGACAACGAAGAAGTCGAAGTTCTTCAAACTGTCTACTCCCAGTCTCCTGCCTCAGAAGTGATACCCTGTCTGCTGTGCTCGCACTTACAGGGTTCTCCCGCTTTTCGTGACGTTCCCTCGGCTCGTCCACCACGTCGTGACTAGTCCCGCCCACTGCAATGGCCTTCCTGAATCCTAGCCAATCGCGGTACCAACCCCATCTCAATGCACACTGGGACTTGGAGTTTTAGGGCATCCTGGCGGCACGTGGAGGGGGAGGCAGACACTCAGGAGGCAAAAAAAAGAAGTTTTTTTTTAAATTCGGCCAGCCAGCGGCGGCCAATGGCCAAGCATCCATAAGCCATGGCAATGGCAGGCAGGAGTCGCAAGCCCTGTCATAGGGGTCACAAAATTTTCATAGGGTTCGCGAATGCGACCCCTGGCGACCCCTAAATGATGCCCCTGCTCCCATTCCTGTTCCAGTGTACCCTGTCCCCCTCCTACAAGTAACTTTTCCCCCCAGACCCTACCCTAGTTAGTCACTAACCCATAATGTTTGGTGTGGCACTAATCCCTCAGCCACTCGTTGAACTCTTCAAGCCTACCCTTCCTCCCCATACTTGCACATGGTACCGGCAGTACCTCCAAGAATGCCACCGACTTCCTCACCCCTTCACACCACCTGCCCAACTACTCAAACCTCCCCCTCATTACTTCCACAGTGTCCCCCACCAAGTTGTTTGTACCCACATGCAACAGTAAATGAGGTTTCTTCCTCCTCCTCACTGCATGCTTCAGCAGTGCCTGCCCTGCCCCTCCTGCAGTCAACCTGGGGACAGTTTCAACCCAAATACAGCTGTGCCTTTCCCCCTTTCCACTCCATCTCACTCCTTTCAGTATAGAATCCCCCAGGACGAGTACCCCCCGCAGTCTCTTAGCCCCTTTCCCTCTCTCACTCGCTCATTCTGTTTGTTCCGGAGCTGCAGGCTGCCCTTTTGTACTGGGCTCCTGCCTGCATTGGCACCTTTTTCTGCCCACAAAGAAATCTGCAGCTGTCCTGACACAGCTCCGTTGAGCTCGCTCACTCCCCCTCTCTCACTCGCTCATTCTGTTTCTCCCGGCACGGCAGGCTGCCGTTTTGTACTGGGCTCCTGCCTGCATTGGCACCTATTTCTGCCCACAAAGAAGTTCACAGCTGTTCCAACACAGCTCTGTTGAGGTCGCTCACTCCCTCTCTCTCACTCGCTCATTCTGTTTCTCCCAGTGCTGCAGGCTGCCCTTTTGTACTGGGCCCCTGCCTCCACTGGCGCCTTTTTCTGCTCTGCCCACAAAGAAATTTGCAGCAGTCCCAACAGAGTTCCATTGAGCTCGCTCACTCCCCCTCTCTCACTCACTTGTTCTGTTTCTCCCAGCGCTGCAGGCTTCCCTTTTGTACTGGGCTCCTGCCTGCATTGGCACCTTTTTCTGCCCACAAAGAAATCCACAGCAGTCTGATAGAGCTCCGTTGAGTTCGCTCACTCCCCCTCTCTCTCTCTCACTCGTTCTGTTTCTCCCGCCGCTGCATGTTGCCCTTTTCTACTGGGCTCCTGCCTTCATTGACGTATTTTTCTGCCCACAAAGAAATCTGCAGTAGTCCCAACAGAGCTCCATTGAGCTCGCTCACTCCCACTCCCTCACTAGCTTGTTCTGTTTATCCTGGCGCTGCAGGCTGCCCATTTGTACTGGGCTCCTGCCTGCATTGGAGCCTTTTCTGGCTACAAAGAAATCCACAGCAGTCCTGACAGAGCTTAGTTGAGCTTGCTCACTCCCCCTCTCTCACTTGCTTGATCTTAATCTGTCCAAACACTGATTTCCCAAAGCGACCGAGCTATTCTGCGCCAGAAGTGTGAAAACACATTTTGGCCAGGATGTGAAAAATGACAGCTGTACGGTTCATAAGGAAGTGTGAAAAAATGCCAGTGGTGAAAATCTGGTGTGAAAATATTACAAATTTGCGAAGTTACAAGGGTGCGTGGAAACTGCATAATGCACGCTTATAACACAGTCATTTTATGGACTTTCATCACAAAATTTCAACATAGTCATTTTAGGACCTCTGCTCATGAACAGTGTGCTGTGATTTTCTTAATGTGTCCCAAACACTGATTTCCCACAGCGACCGTGCTATTCTACACGGAAGTGCAAAACAACTTCGATCTTAATCTGTCCAAACACTGATTTCCAAAGCGATCATGCTATTCTGTTCGGAAGTGCGAAACACATTTTGGCCAGGATGTGAAAATGACAGCTGTACTGTTCATAAGGAGGTGTGAAAAAATGCCAGTGGTGAAAATCTGGCATGAAAATATTACAAATTTGCGAAGTTATGAGGGTGCGTGGAAACTGTGCAATGCATGCTTGTAACACAGTCATTTTATGGACTTTCATCACAAAATTTTCAACACAGTCATTTTAGGGCCTCTGCTAATGAACAGTGTCACTGTGATTTTCTTAATGTGTCCTGAACACTGATTTCCCACAGTTACCGTGCTATTCTGCGCCAGAAGTGCGAAAAACATTTCAGTCAGGATGTGAAAAATGACAGCTGTACTGTTCATAAGGAGGTGCAGGAAAATGCCAATGTTGAAAATCTGGAGTGAAAATATTGCACATTCGTGAAGTTACAAGTGTTCGTAGCAACTGCGCAACGCACACTCGTAAAACAGGTATATTTGGGATTTTTTCCACCAAATTTGTAACATAGGCTTTTTGAGAGCCCATCTCATGAACACTGGCACTGTCGTTTCATTAATCAGTCCCAAAAGCTGATTCTGTGCAGTGATGGCGAAATCACCTTTTGGAACTGAATAACCCCATGACAGTGGCTGAATTCATGAACAGAGGTCCCAATAACCCCATGTTGAACATTTGGTGCCAAAATTCTCCAAAATGCCTGAGATATGCACCAAAGTTGAAAAAACCCTATTTATGCCATTATACAGCTTACCAGCATTTCTTCAGTTCGCGGTCGGCTTTGAAGAGTGCAGACGTGTTCCCAGTCCACCGAAGATCATCGCGCTGGGCTCTGGAGGTAAGTGTGGGGTGAGGGGGATGCGGGGAGGCAGGTGCACAGAGGGTGGTGTGGGTTGGGGAGGGCCACGGACTCAATGTGGGACCGTTTTCTTGTTTACAGGGTTAAAAAACATTGCAGGACTGTTTTCTTTTCAGGGACATTTGCAGCTAGGGTGGGCTCCCAGCATGCCACCTGAGTGTTTTATTTTGGGGGACTGTGGCCGATGGTGGATTGGGCACCCCGATGCGGCACGCATAGTGGGGGAGGGGCAAGAGCCAGGGGTGCCCAATTCCTCTTGACTCTTGCCCTCTAATGAGGGGATAGTGATAATAATAATAATTTTATTTATGGCAGCCTTTCAATTGCCAAGGCGCTGCATAAATAACAAATCAAAACAGTAAAAATCATTAAAAAATACAATTAGATCAGAACAATCATAACAATCAGTGTTTTAAAAATGCAGTTTCCCATAAAAAAGTCTTCAAACCTCTCTTAAAGCCCTCCACAGAAGTGCACTCGTGCAACTGACGAGGTAGAGAGTTCCAAAGGGTGGGGGCCGCATACGCAAATGCCAGAGCACCCGAAGATTTCAAATTCACCCTTGGAACCTCTAGCAACCCCTCGTTGGCTGAGCGGAGTGATCGATTAGGGCGATAAGGAACCGGAAGTTCTTTCAGATAGACTGGGCCCAGATAGTGTAGACCTTTAAAAGTCAGCAAACCTACTTTGAAGGTGATCCGCCACCGAATTGGCAGCCAGTGCAGTTCGCGCAGCACTGGAGTAATGTGACAGGATCTACAAGAACCCGTCAGAAGCTGGGCTGCAGTATTCTGCACTAGCTGCAGGTGGCAGATTTCAACCCCTGAAAGCCCTAAATAAAGGGAGTTGCAATAATCCAAGCATGAGGGCAAGAAGGCATGGACTAACGTTGGTAGGTCGGCAGATGGAACAAGATGCCGGATCCTGGCGATGTTCCTAAGATGGTAAAAGGAAGTCTTTACGACTGCCGACACCTGTGAATGCAGTGTCAGCCCGTCGTCAAGAACTACCCCCAGGTTCCGCACCCGTTCAGAGGTCGGGAGAGTAGCACCTCCAAGAAAAATTCCGGAAGACGCATCAACACCCGACCCCCCTATCTGACGACACGGGTCCACAACCAATACCCCAGTCTTATCAGAATTCAACCTCAGCCAGCTAGAATTCATCCACTCCTGGATTTCAGTTAGATAGCTATTAAAGACCGAGAGAGCTCCCATCTGGGCTGGGCAAAAGAAAGGTAGAGCTGGGTATCATCTGCATAACAGTGAAACCTCAGCCCATACCTCCTTACAATGTCTCCAATGGGTAGCATATACACCGCAAATAACATGGGTGACAATACTGAACCCTGGGGCACCCCACAAGACAAAGCCATTGAATCCAAGGCATAAACCCCAGACTCAACTCTTTGTGATCTTCCAGTGAGGAATGATATGAACCATCTTTAGACGGTTCCAGATATTCCACAGAACAGCCTCAGGCGTTCTATCAACACCATGTGATCTACGGTGTCAAAGGCTGAAGAAAGGTCGAGGAGAACCAAAATGGAATGACTCTTCCGATCTCTAGCCATCAAGAGATCATTGAGCACCCGAACCAGCGCTGTCTCGGTACTATGTCTTTTACGAAAACCGTACTGGAGGGGTTCATAGACGTCATGGATGATCAAATGGTCTTCCAGTTGTGCAGCCACTACTTTCTCAATCACCTTCCCAACAAAGGGAAGGTTAGAAATAGGTCTGTAGTTTTCCAGACAGTCAGGGTCCGCTATAGCTTTCTTCAAGAGGGGTGTCACCACCGCCTCTTTCAGGTAGCTGAGAAACTCACCAGATTCCAGGGAGCACCTGACTATCTGCGTAAGGACTGGACCAATGATGTCGATATAACCCAAAACTAGGGAGATTGGTCCAGGGTCCAAACTACAGCACATAGGACGCATATGCTGGACGATCCTCATGACATCAATGAACTCCAGCTTACTGAAGGAACTCTGGGAAAACCGATGTCCCTGTGATCTCACCCCGGTTCACGGCAACCCCCATAGAGTGTGATGGCAACAACTCAGCCCTAATGTAGGCAACCTTATTTACGAAGAACCGAGCAAGCTCACCACACTCCAATTGCGAAAAAACTTTCCGAACTTGAAGACAGGCTGGGTTGCACAGTCTGTCCACAGTTCGAAACAGCTGAGATGGTTGATTCCGAGCAACTGCAATCTCCCTGGACAGGAACTCTGCCTTCTTACGGGTGATTGCAGATTGATAGACCAAATAATGATCCATCAATCTAAGGTGGTCGGCATCAAGGGCGGACCTTTGCCAGTAATGCTCTAACCTTCGTCCCTGTCTCCGCATCGCCCTCAATGTCCCATTAAACCAAGGGGACTTGGGGCAGAGAGAGAGGGAGTGACCACGAACTGGATCAATGAGATCCAGAGCCCCAGTAACGGCTATGTTATAGGCCGACATGAGGGTTTCTGGATCACTGCTTGCCAACGCGGGAGATGAGAGGTCAAGCACTGCCGCAAGACCTTGGGGATCTATAACCCGCAAAGGGTGGTACCTAACCAACTCCATAGGGGTAGGCCTTCTAGAAGGGGAGCAAAAACTAAACCCCACGGTGTAATGATCTGACCACCCGATGGGTTCCACCCCCACATCGGATGCCCCAACCCCTAAAGGAAGCATAGGTCCAAAGAGTGTCCACATTTATGTGTAGTAGAGGAAACCACCTGTGTAAGTCCCAGCGTTGTCATTAACTGGAGGAAGTGTTGACCAAATTGTGAGAGTTCATCATTGACCCAGGCATTGAAGTCACCCAGAACCATCAATCTAGGTGACTCAAACGCCATGTTGACGACGAAGTCCGCCACTTCCTGAAGGAATCGCTTCTCATCACTGATCAGTGGGGTGCCATAGGGCTCAGTATTGGGACTACAAATTGGGAGGATACATTATGCTGACAGGGAGTGGGCTCCCCCGTTGGCAAATTCAACTGGGAAGGGGATACTGAAGCCAATGGGGATTGGGCGCCCCATCGGCAAAGAAAGACAAGGGTGGGGGGTGCATGATGCCGAGGAGGATTGGGCATCCCCTCAGCATGCAAAAGAAACTTGGGGGTTGGGGCATTATGCCGACAGGGACTGGGCTCCCCGTCGGCAAACTGGGTCAGGGGCATGCAAGGTACCGCCCTGCAATGACGGGCCGCTCCCTCATTGCAGTGGAATGGCTGACGCTGCAGTGATGAGGCGGTTCCTGATTGCAGCGGCGAAAACCTTTCAAGATGGTGGCACGCTGGCCGAACTAGTTTCAGCAGCAGCATGCCACCGCATTGGGGAAAGTGGGTCAAGCCTCCAAAGGCAGTGAAGGCATTGGCCACAACAGTGCCGCACCTCCACAACCTGCTTCTGCAGCAAGCTGCCACAACATATTTCTTGCCCATGCGTGCGCAAGCAACATAAAAATGAGGGTAGTCACAGAGTGCTATGTTAGGCAAGGCAACTATAAGCCATCTCCTTCCCCTTCTTCATCCAGGTCTGCTTTATTCATGAATCTGTTGTTGCGACACTTTTCCTTTTTTCTGTGCCACTTCTGCAGCTGGAAGAGGGCATGTAACAGTGGCTAGAGAACAATTCTCTTCTATCATCAACATGTAGATCTGACATAGCAGAAACAGCTGTTTTACCTCTTTGGTGTGTACTGTACTGAGATAACAGACAAATGATGGAGAGAATGACAAGCAGTCAGTCATGCTGATAATTACCCCAGTTACATAGGTATGCAGACAGTGGCAATGTAAACTAAAATCTGAGCTCTGCTTTTTCTCTGCTGCCTATTTGATCATCAAGGAATTCTATCACTTTACAACTATGTTGGATCACTATAAACAAGAAACAGTACCATTCCAAGACTATACTACATGTAATTGCACTGCTTTGCGTCAGAAATCAATGAAGAAACAACAAATATGTTACAGGTGGGTGATATCTTTTATTGGAATTTTTATTGCACTTTTACCTCTTGAAAGCTAGTCTTAAAGATGTTGCTACTCCAGTAAAAGCTATCACCTGTAACATACAGTATTTCTTTTTTTCTTCTGCATCTTAGATTGGTGTAACACAGCTGCCACATTTCTCCAGCAGAATAGACCAAACTAGATCCACGTTGTTTTGCAGAATGCCTTCTGCAGAAATCAGTGGGGTGGTGGGGATGAAGAAATGATTAAAAAGTGAGTGCAATAGTTTTGTTGGGAAGGTGCACTTCAGCACCTGCTTCTTAACAGAAGCAGAGCAAACCCGAGTTCCATCTGCTGAAAACACTGGACCATTTCTTGATGTTTCATGAATATTGCTCTTACACTTAGCTACTGTGGCTTTCCTTGCATAACAGTCAGTGGCTCTGATGGGATTTGAACCTGAACTTGCTGGTTTTCAACCCTGTGATCTAACCATGGGACACGAATAGTCAAGACCCAAGGTAGCACAGATTCACAGTGGGGGTGGTGGTCATGTTAGATGAATCTGATCAATTTTTTGACTGGGTGACCAGAGAAACAGATCAGGGAAGGGCGGTGGATGTGGCCTACTCGGACTTCAGAAAGTCCTTCGACACTGTGCCACACTGGAGTCTGATAAAGAAACTGGACAGTCTAGGGGTGAGATCCCAAGTGGGAAACTGTAAAAAATAGAAGCAGAGGGTGGAGGTAAATGGCATGCACGCTAATGAGGGGAGAGTGATCAGCGGGGTGCCGTAGGGCTCAGTATTGGGACTGATCCTCTTCAATGTCTTCATAAGTGACATCACAGAAAAGCTATAAGGGAAGGTGTGCCTCTTTGCAGATGACACCAAGATCTGTAATAAGGTGGATACTCATGAGGGAGTGGAGAGAATGAGTAGGGACCTTGGAAAACTTGAGAAGTGGTCAAGGGTATGGCAACTGGGGTTCAATGCCAGAGAGTGCAAAATAATGAACCCAGGGCATAGAAACCCAGGAGATGAGTATGAAATGGGGGGAAGGTACTGTTGGTTAGGGATATGCAAGTAACAAGTAGTATTTACGGAATACCATGAATAATGCACCATTCGTTATTCACATACTAATAATGAATAGTGGCACTATGCGTGCCTACTGGTATTCAGGAAATACTACAAAAAAACGAAAAAAACAGCCCCTACCCTTCTCCCCAGCCCAATCATATTAAAATCAATCCCCCCATCCCCCCACCCTCTGCAAAAAGCCCATTCCCACCCCCCCAGTACCACAATTGAGCTTTAATAAAAAAACTTCCACGATGGGTGACTAGCACAACTGGCACAACCTGCCCACCTGCACAGCTGGCCACCATCTACTCTTGCTATTTTTTCATTGTAAAAAATCATCCCCACCCCTAACAGTACCACCCAATTCCCTCCCCCATCAGCACCCAAATTTCATAACATGAAGTCCTCCCAAAGTGTGGAAAGGCAACCACTGCAACCTGCCCTTCTCCACGGCCAGCTGACTTCTTCTGAATGGGGTCGCTCCTGCACTTGCTCACATAGTAAATCAAGGAAGAGGGTGGGAGTGGGTGCTGATCACTTGATCAGTTGCTGTACTACTGTAGCCACCCCTTCTCACACTGTCTAGGGGCATGAAAGATTCGCTGATGTACCGGGGGAAGAGACCTACATCATAGCAAAAACATCACTGAGACTTGCACAGCAGAGTAAGGCAGGAAAACTTAGCCTACCTCTTGACGGCTTCATTCCTTCAGTGCACCCTGGATCTCTCCTCGACTGACCGACTTCACCCCCATACCTCTGCTGCTGGGTCCAGTCACCTCCATGATCTGCGGCCTCAGCCACTTGCCTCCTGAGTCCTCGATCCCAGTGCTGTCTGCTGGACAACCTTCTGGAAATACAGACTCATGGCACAAATAAAACTGAGGGTCTTTCTATTTAATTTACCTCCCTTTTGACTTAACTAGAAAAATCACCACTTGATTGTGTCCCAACAGCTCTTTATCTTCACCTGTGCCCAAATGATTTCAGAGATACAGGGGCACCATCTTACACCAAGAAATAAAGCAGCTCCATGGGGCTATAAAACCTTTTTACATGCTCACATGGCTGGAACTCCCGATCAGTCATAAGGTGACAAAGAGGCAGTACTTGCAAGGCTGTTGTTTTCTTTGGAAGCTCAGCTGATTTATCTAAGCAGATCCTTCATCTTGGAAGAATCATCAGGCTCCTTTCCCACTGGCGCTGGTAAGCCACCCTTTTACTTTGGTTACACTCTCTATACCTTGTTCTTTTCCTGTGCACAGGTTGGCTTGCCCTATTTCCTCTCAGAGAAGAGAGCAGCTTCTCCCACCTGGACCATGGACTTGGCCTGAATCCTACAGGGATCCTAGGATTTTTTCTTCCCAAATCAGACCCTGTAACCCTTTTTTCTCTGAGCCTGAACCATGGTGTACCAAGCGACTCCCACCGGCACTGCAACTCCTACCAGATCTCTTTCTCTTTCTCCCACTTGGTGCTGTAGTCATTGATGGGCCTAAAAGGTCAGCTCATAAATGGTGGCCCCGGGGCCAGCTCAAACCTTAATACCTGACCGTCCCACAGCGTACCCAGACCACTGCCACCAATGCCCACGGCCACCTTTGAGCTGCCCTGCCACGAGAGGAACCTGAACCCTGCCATCACCCAGGCCCTCTGAGCAGCTTGAATCCTTACTGGCATCCCTGGGATCCACTCCTTTCTTGCGGTGCCTCAGATGACCATCCGGAGATGGCCCAAGCCTTCTCTCTGCATCCCTGCCAGACACATCCTAGGTTTGAATTAAGCTCCCACCAGGGAGCTGCCCTTCAAGACCTGTCTGAAGACCTGTGTCCTGCCAGGCCCTTAAAATGCCAGTGCCCCAGAACCTGCTCCTTCAAGCAGGCCCCTTAAATGGGTGAAGGACACTCCCAGGCCCCCTCTACACCTGAGCCACCCTGCCACACCAGGAAATAGGAGAGGATCTCTGCCACCAACCCCTCCACAGTGAGAACCCTGCCATGGTTCCTGCAGACATGGCAGCCCAAGCCACACCTGCACGGGATCTGAATGGGGTTCCTACCTGCCCTACTATCTACCTACTATCCAGGCCACCCCCATCCCAATGACGCAGTACCAGCTAGCTGGCCATCCTCCCTCAGAGTGCCCATCCCTACTCCTCGATGCCCCGTCACTGTATAGAAGCTGTCCTTAGCTACTCACTGTGCGGGGTCCCCCTCAGGCCCATCCTGGACCATCAAGCTCCCTCCTTGCCTGCCTTCCCTGCTCTTCCAGCCACCCCTCCAGCCTCAGGCCTACTGCTCAAGGCTGGAAAAGCCGAGAACTTCCTGTTCCAACCCTATTTATATCCCTTCAACCTTCTCTCTGCTGCCACCTCAGGCATCTAGCAATGATTAACCCCCAGAGCACTAATAAATCCCTAAGCTCCGGGGGGGAGGGGTAGAAGGTGGAAAGAGAGCATAAGCCCCTCTGAAAGAGAGCGAGCTTACACTGTGCAAGCAAGCGCAGAAGCTCTTCCATTCGGAAGAAAGTGGCTGACCATGGAGAAGGGCAGGTTGCAACGTTCGCCTTTCCGCGCTTTGTGGGGACTTTATGTTATAAAATTTGGGAGCAGGGGAAGGACGGAATTGGGTGGTACTATTAGGACAGGGAGATGGTTCTTTCAGAATAAATAAACTGCAAGAGGAGACCTAGTCACCCATTGTGGGAGTTTTTTTATTAAAACTTCAATTGCTGGTGCTGGATGGGAGAAGGGTAGGAGTGGGCTGTTGCAGAGGGGTGGGGGAAGGGAGTTCATTGTTTTTACATGATTGGTATGGGAGGGGATTGCTTTACTGCCCCCCACAAGTACACAAATAATGAGTATGAATACTGAATTTCCAAATATTAGTGGCCACAAATATGAACATTCAGCTGAATATTCTAAATAAGATCTTCTCCCACTCTCACTGTTGGTCGTTAAGCAGTGAAGGTAGCTTAGAGTTATAATATCTGATGACCTCAAAGTCACAGGGCAGTGTGACAAGGCAGGTGCATAGGGAAAGATATCTACAGCAAGAGGAGGTAGGTGTATTACCACTGTGTAGGTCATTAGTGAGACCCCACCTGGAGTACTGTGTCAATTTCTGGAGTCTGCATCTCAGAAAGGACATAGAAAGGGTGGAGGCATTCCAGAAGAGGGCAATGAAAATGGTGCAGTGGTTGCACCAGAAACTGTATGAGGATGGAGGGACTGAGGGATCTCAACACGTACACTGGGGGGGCATTATAGATGCCTACAAGTACCTCTTAGGGGTGCACAGGTTATAGGAGGGAAGCATGTTTCAAATGAGGAAGTGCACCAGAACAAGTGGGCATGCAGTGAAGCAGGAAGGGGGGAAGTTTAGGGGGGATATGAGTAAATACTACTTTACAGAAACAGTGGTGGATGCCTGAAACAGCCTGCCACCTGAGGTAGTGGGGGAGAAAACAGTACAGGCCTTCAGGCATGCATGGGATAGGCATAGGGAATACTGGTAAATAAGCAGGGAGGGGGGAGGATTGCCAGAGAGACCAGTCAGGGTCTGCAGAGATGGAATAGGCAGGGAACAACTAGACAGACTGGGAGGGCCAAGCTTCCCTTTCTGCTAACAAAATCTTTTTCTTTGTTTTTAATACCATCCGTCTGTCATATTTTTAAGGCTGCCTAGAGAAGCTTAAAGGAGACAGGAAATTATTTTTACATAGTTAACTGCCATTCCATCTTCCTTTCTATGCCAGTTATGTATTCTGATATGCTTTGGTGATTTTTTGATAAATAAATAAGCTAGCTTTTGGGTGCTCTCAGATCTACACTGAGTTCCATTCTCCTCACCAGCTACTGCACTTGATTTTCATGTTTCTAAGACATTTTATGACATCAACAACTCCCATTCCATGCTATTCATTTGAATGGCCTGGAAAGGTGTTTGTGATGTCATAGAATTTTAGTATAAAAAGTGAGAGCAGCAACATCTTAGGGGTGAGGGATTCGGGGTCCTTAAAAAGGCACCAAAATTAGATTGTTAATTTAACAGAAAAGGTCAGAAACATATCAGGATACTAGGTGGCCAGCAGAAGAACAACTAATGGGCTTCCAGAGATGTAAAAACTGTTTCGTATTACCTTTAAATAACAATTCTGCACTTCAGCATGTGTTGTCATAAGTACAATGTATCGGCTGTTACAATTTGCCAGAGAATACATTTTTTTCATTTTCAATGTTCCTTTCAAAGATCTTCAGCACACGTTGGTAGTCCATCTAAAAAGTCTGCATAGAAAACATTTGAAAACATTTGCTTGTACCCGATTTACCTCACAATGCTTGTCTATGACATTGTAGTTCTTACCATTACAACATACTGTGATGTCACAAACAGTAATTTGGTGGTTAGCAGGGGGAGAGTCAGATACATTTCGAAAGACTCAGTAAAATAATTGCTGCATTATTTACAATATGTAGAAGACCAACAACAGGGGAAAGCAAAAAAAAAAAAAAATAACTAGAAAATAACATTAAAACATCAATGCTGTAAATCTAATGTTTTTAAGCTTTTTATTGTAATAGAGAGTTGCTCTTTAAAGCAGACTGTAGTGGAAATGGAAGGGAACCCAATGGGAATTATCTTTTGGGAGTGAAATTAAAAGTCTGACCAGTTCCAGGAGTAAAATGAGGATGGACTGCTTCTATGTAAAACAGACACCCCTAGAGGCATAAAACTGACTAAATGTGTAATAAAAGTATAAACATTCAACATATAATGCAGAAACCTATCCTCAGACCCCTTTCAGATATGTTCAATATTAGATCACAGGTAATGGGTTCCCTCAGTGAATCCTTTTCATTTCTAGCACTGAAAGCAGACTTGTTAGCATTCTGCTTGGTAAGGGTGGATAAATACCTTATTTGAGTATTCGGCTGAATATATTCAGTATTCATTATTCGTGTTCCTGTGGGGGGGAATACAGTATAAAACAGCTCCCAACCCTCCTCCCCAGTCCAACTGTCTAAAGATCACAACCCTGCATCCCTCTGTCCCCCCATCCACCCTCCCCCCCAGGGCAGCACCCACAATTAATTGTTTAAACAACAATCCTACAATGGACAACTGGCACAACCCACCCACCTCAATGGCCAGACGTTGTCTGTTGTACCACTTTTGCACTTTTTAAAATATATCACAGAAAATAAATAAATAAACCCTCACCTCCCTCCCTAACAGCAGCACCCAACTCCCAACCTCCTCCCTCCCAGCACCCACATTTTCTTACTGTGAAGCCACTACAGGCATGGAAAAGCAATTGACTCAACCCTCCCTCCTCCACGGCTGGTCTTCTTGTGACTGAAAATGCTCCCATGCTTGCTCTCATAGTAAAACAGCTGAGATCCGGTCATGGACGCAGGCAGGTTGCACCACTGCGCCAATCATGGGATCACTGTTTTAGCAATACATTGTATGGTTGCTAACAGAGGTAAAGTGGGTAGTGGGGATAGAGGTTATAGATTTCAAAACAGTTTGGCTAGGAGGAGGGGTGAGAGGTTTTTTTTTTTTACTTTTTAGTATTTCCTGGATCACGAATAATAGTGCCACTATTCATCATTCTTATCCAAATAATGAACAGTGCATTATTCGTGGTATTCTGGAAATACAATTTGTCCCTTGCACATCCCTACTGCTGGGCATGGCTAAAACCGGAAAAGGTAAACTTTGCTGTTCTAACCCCTCCGAGGGAAACAGCCAGAAGAGTGCCAGCCGCAGAGCTGTTGCATACCAGCTGCTTGACTGCCTTCCATTTCAAGTAGTTCCTGGAGGGTAGCTGAATCCATGCCCCATAAACTTTTCCCTGTAATCCAGGAAATCTGGAATTTTTACATCACAACAATACAACAAGTAAACTGAAAACTAAGCCACACATTATTCTACAGCCCTTATTAGACTAATGAATTAGCAGCCTTATTGGCTGTGACCAGAGTTTGTTGTATACTGTGACTTCAATGCTTCTTATATACAACAGTAGAAAAATATGTGGACTATCATGGCACTGTGCCCAGCCATGCTCGTAGGGGGATACTGTGTTGCAAACATGATGATCAACAGCAGGCATATTGTAGCTCAACTTTTGCACTAACTCTTTTTCTCCTGGGTGGCCATTTTGTATCAGGTTAAGCAATGGATGGTTCGGACTTCACACAAAGTAATTGTAATTAGTGGAACATGGGGCATATGGAGTTACAAGCTAACTGCTGGCTGCCAGCAGTGCTGAAAGTCTCAGGACAGGTCCAATTGTCCCATGTCTGAACAGCCTCTGAATATATTGTTTAAAGACATAATGGCATATGTTTTGTGCACTGACTTCCTGAGTTGCAAGATAATTTGATTCCACAGTATTGATGCAATCAGCAATGTGCTAAAGTAGTGTGTGTGAGTGTGTGTGTGTGTGTGTGTGTGTTTGTGTTTTATTCTTTCATAGCTGGGTAAGGCCCAATAGGCACATGGCCTGTTTTCAGGGGTGACCAGGGAACACTTAGGAGGTTAAGTGACTTGCTCAGGGTCACACAGTATGCAAGTGGAGGTTGTGGGAATCAAACCCAGGTCTGCTTGCTGTACCAAGATCATTCATAACTTGTTACTCTAACCTCTAGGCTATATTGCCAGTATACAGTATATACATTGTTGGAATTATAGGGTTAACTATATGGCTCAGTCCCTGTAGCTCTGGTGATTTGAAACTAACAAAGCACTGCCAATCATGTATAATTGGAAGGGGGCTCAGTTTACAGAGCAACTTGTGCTTCTCGGAAAACTTTGAGAAACATAATATTAGGACAAAGCATAAGTTATAATTGAAATATTTTAAGTTTTATAAATCACTTACGTGATTTCCACCCATCAGCATACAATGCCTTTGCACCTATTATTCTGATGTACAGTGGTCTTTCATGTAAGAATGTTAGGAGTGGTCCATTCCATGTCAGAGCAGGGGTGAGTACAGCCTTTATTTAACTTCTGAAATAAAAATATAGCCTTGAAATGTATTATTAATAACGCTAACTACCTTGAGTGATTTATAAGAAGTTCAAAGAGCACCCACTAGGTGTTTCTTATGGTATAAGATACTCCTCTCATAAGGTTTGGACAGACAGTACAGCTCAGCTTCACTTAGTGGCCCTCTCGCCCAAACCTCATACTTAGAGTCTCTTATACCATAACTGACACTCAGCAGAGGCTCTATTCACTTTAATTAGTCTCCCCCTTGTTCTGATATGGAAGCTGGGTTCTGGAACCTAAAGTTCATCTACTCTTCCTATTCATTTTCCCACTTTTGTTATAATCCTCTCTTTGTGACATCACAACCTGCTGCCAAGAAAGCAGCTGTGATGTAACAAGCAGAAGATTATGACTTCAGCTAGGGAAGATGCAGCCTCAGGAGATGAAGTTTAAGTGATGGAAAGTCCTATTTACATGCTCATAACCTTAGTTAGAAAGAATAAGGGACAGGGAACTTCAGAAATAGATGAAACACAAAGTGAGTTGTGTCTAGTGCCCAGTATAAAGTGTCACTTGCTAATAGATGAAGCTGGTGACTGAGAATGAGATGTCATGGAGACTAAATAAAGTGAGCAAGAACCAGAAATGGAGCCAGGTTAGAGAGATATTAATGCAGACATTACAGCTGTAGCAGGAAAACCTAACTGCTAAACTTAACACCTCATTCAGTAGTAAGGATGTGGAGAACTAGGTGCAGTGTGACAGCAAGGAGGATAGTCACTCATTCATAACAGATGAGTGTATCATTGACCAAGTCTGCCAGAGTGAATCAGCTGACACTACTCCAAAGGAGCCACACAGTGACCGTGGTGATGAAGCGGTTACACACTCTGAGACAGTCGAATGTTTCAGTATGTGCCTACTCAGGATGTAGGACCATGCCAACTGTGACCCAGTATAGTTAATGCTTGTTCGCAGCCCAAGGGAAAAAGCTGCAGGAAAACATTTCAGAGCCTTCCAACTAACATTCCGTTAAGGACTTCTGTGTGAAAATGCCAAACAAAAAATGAGACAAAAATAAATGATTGACAAAAAAAAACACAGTAGTGCAGATAAAAATGCTGTGCAGTAAATAAAGACATTGTATGTATGAAGGTTTTAAGCACTGTTTATTGTACAGTACAAGCACTTTACAGTAATGTACTGTAGAAACATAGAAACATAGAATTTGACTGCAGATAAGGACCGCTTGGCCCACCTAGTTTGCTCATTTTCCTACCTAACAGATAAGCTGCAGATCCTAGTTAACCAACAGCTTACTTCCTCCTACCCCCCACTAGGACTGCCTTATGTCTGTCCCATGCATTCTTGAATTCCCCCACTGTTCTTGACTCCACGACCTCCTCAGGGAGGCTGTTCCATGCATCCACAATCCTCTCCGTGAAAAAATACTTTCTCACATTACCTCTGAGCCGTCCCCATCTTCAAATTGTTCCCAGCTTGTTCTTGCACATCTCTTTTTCTGAAATATGCTACCCTCTTGGACTTTGTTTATTCCCTTGAGGTACTTGAAAGTTTCTATCATGTCCCCTCTCTCCCTTCTTTCCTCAAGGGTATACATATTAAGCTCCTTTAGTCTTTCTTCGTATGTCTTCTGGTGCAGACCCTGCAGCATTTTGGTTGCCCTGCTCTGGACAGCCTACTCTGTTTATGTCTTTGCGGAGATGGGATCTCCAAACTGCACACAGTACTCCAGATGGGGTCTCACCAACTGTCTGTACAGTGGGATAACAACTTCCTGTTTTCTACTATTGATGCCTCTTCCTATGCATCCTAGTATCCCCCCAGCCTTCCTTACTGCCTTCTCACATTGCTTGCCCACCTTTAGGTTATCTGATATAATTACCCCCAGGTCCCTTTCCATTTTTACTGTTGTCAGTATCTCACCCCCCACTGTGTACTCTTCCCTTGGGTTTTTGTTTCCCATGTGCATTACCTTGCACTTCTTTGCATTGAATCTGAGTTGCCATACATTTGACCATTCCTCCAACCTTGCCAAGTCCCTTCTCATCCATTCCACTCCATCTTGTGTATCAACCCTGTTGCAGATCTTTGTGTCTTCTGCAAAGGGACATACGTTTCCTTCCAGTTCCTCTGCAATGTCACTTATAAAGACATTAAAAAGGACCGGTTCCAGTACATACCCTGTGGTACCCCACTAGTAACCCTCCTTTCTTCACTGTGGACTCCATTTACTACTACCCTTTGAGTCCTGTTGTCTAGCCAATTTTCTATCCAGGCTACCACCTTGGGGCCCACTCCAAGGCTGGCTAACTTGTGTATTAATCTTTGTGTGGGACTGTATCAAATGCCTTGCTAAAATCTAGGTAGGCCATGTCCACAGCCCCACCCTGGTCTACTACTTTGGTCACCCAGTCAAAGAAATCTATTAGATTCGTCTGACATGACCTTCCCATCGTGAATCCATGCTGCCTTGGGTCCTGTGCCCCACTGGCCTCTAGGTACTCAACAATTTCCTTCAGAAGTGATTCCATCATTTTCCCTACCACTGAGGTCAAACTAACTGGTCTGTAGTTTCCTGCCTCTGTCCTGCTCCCACTTTTGTGAAGAGGAATCACATCTGCCCTCCTCCAGTCCTCAGGTACCACCCCATCCTCCCATGATTTGTTAAAGAGAGTAGTCAGCAGTGTCACTAGTTCTACCCTTAGTTCTTTTAGAATTCTTGGGTGAACCCCATCAGGCCCCATTGCTTTGTCCACCTTCAGTTTTATTAGTTCTTTCAAAACCCTTTCTTCTGTAAAATGGACTGGTATCGACCCCATCTTTAGAGTGTTTCTCTTGTTTGGTTTAGGTACCTCCCCTCCTCTTCCTTTGTGAATACTGAGCAGAAATATTTGTTCAGTATCCTACTTTTCACTGTCCCCTCTACCCACGTTCCCTCCCCTTTATTAAGCCTCAGTATCCCTCCTTTGGTCTTTCTTCGCTCCCTAATGTACCTATAAAAGGTCTTATCCCCCTTCTTAACAGAATTGACTATCCTTTCCTCGGTTTGGGCCTTTGCTATTCTGACTGCCTTCCCAGCCTTTTTCTGCTTTAACTGATAAAGTTCTCTGTCCTGCTCATTCTGTGTTTCCTTATATTTCCTGAATGCTGTCCTTTTCTCCTCAACCTTCCCTGCCACCTCTTTTGAGAACCATAGCATTTTTTTTCCTTCATTGTGTTTTATTGATTTGCTTTACACAAAGGCTTGTTGCCTCTGTGATGGCTGTTTTGATTACTCCCCATTGTTCCTCCACCCCACCTTCTTGCCTGTTTGCTAGTGCTTTTCTAAGGCACTCTCTCATTTTCCCAAAGTCAGCCCTCCTAAAGTCCAATACTCTTGCTTTTGTATGGCTTGATTGTATGGCTGTGTTTATCGTGAACCACACTGTTTGGTGTCGTTTGTTCCCAGATGGCTACCCACCTCTAAATCTGAGATTCTTTCTCTATCCCCATTTGAGAGTACCAGGTCTAATATTGCTCCCTTCCGAGTGCGTTCCAATACTAGCTGTCTGAGGCATGCCCCCTGTAGGGCATCAAGAATGACCCTGCTCTTGGATGTGCCTGCAGCAAAGGTGCTCCAGTTAACATCTGACATATTCAGGTCCCCCATGAACAATTTCTCCCCCTTTTTCTGCCATTCTAAGGAAGCCTTCTATCATTTCCTTGTCCATTCCTTCCCCCTGAGATGCGGGTCTGTATACAACCCCCGTGCGGTTTGTGGTGCCATTTCCTGTCTCCAGGGTGACCCAGAGTGCCTCATCTGCTCCCTGTTTACTCTTTAGTTCTGTTGCTTTGATCCCTTCCTTTACATAGAGAGCTACTCTTCCTCCTCTTTTTACCCTCCCTGTCCCTCCTGTAGATTGTGTATCCTGGTATGTTGACATCCCAGTCATGGTTCTCTGTGTACCATGTTTCTGTGACTGCCACAATATCCAGGCAACCCTCTTCCATCAAGGCCACTAGTTCAGGGAGCTTGTTACACAGACTACGGGCGTTGGTACTCATCATCCTCCACTTTTTGATAGCCTTACCCCTTTTAGCCCCATTGCTGTCCATACTGCCTTTGCCTTTTTTTACATTTACCTCTGTCCTGCTCCCTAATAACTTCTCTACCTTGGTGTTTACCTCACTAATTACCATGTTTTGTGGGGGGAGGCTGGGATTTCCTTGCTCCTTTTCAGTGCCTCCCCCCTTGGCTAGTTTAAATGCTTGCCAATGAAGCATTTAAACCCTCACCTAGGATCCTGTTCCCCTGGACAGATGCAGACCATCGCACCAGTATAGGTCTGCATCCTCCAGGTGAACCCAGTCCCCAATGAAGCAAAACCTGAGCTCCACACCAGTTTTTCAACCACTCATTGAATTCCCTGGTGAGGAGTGCCCTAGCATCACCCTTGCCATAGACAGGTAGCACCTCCGAGAAGGTTACCGTATGCGCTACTTGTCTAAGGCCCCTCCCCAACTCTACAAACTCCTCTTCCACTGCTCTGATCCCATTCCTAGCCAGGTCATTTGTCCCTAGGTGGACAATGACATCCAGCTCCCTCCCTCATGCAGCTCCTCCCACGATTCTGAGGATTCGCTTCCTGTCCCTCCAAGCCATGGCACCAGGAAGGCACCTTACCTCCCTCTCCCCATTTCTACCCCCCTAATGATTGAGTCCCCCACCAGGAGTTGTTTCCTTCCCCTGTGGGGTCCCATGCCACCCTCCTGTGGGTCTCCTTTGTGAAGGTTCCCAGCATCCTCCTTGGTCTCCACTGCAGGTGCCCCCATAGAGGAGCCACTATCCACCAGAAGAGCGAATGAATTGTGGAGAGGTACAGCTGGAGGGATGCAACTCTGTTCCACCACCCTCTTCCTCCCTGACCCACCCTGGTCCAGCCTCTCCTCTTTCTTGGCAACCTCTGAGGTAGTGGCATTGGCCCTGGTGGTCCCTGGGTGGGGGAGGAGGTTTCATGAATCCTAGCCAGGTCAGCCTGGAGATGGGCAACCTCCTCTCTCAGACCAGAGAGGTGCCTGCAAATAGGGCAGCATCGCAGCCTCCAGAATGTCTCCCAGAACACTGCCGCCCCACAGCCATTGCACTGCACCACTCCTATCATGTCTTATTTTGTGTCCCCTCTCCTGTTTCTCTGTATGCTTACTCTCTCCTCTCCTTACAACTCTCACCCTTCCTGTTCTGGGACAGAAACTACCTATCTTCTTTAGTAGCCTCCTACTTCCTTGCTCAATGTCAGACCACCAGCAGCTAGGGAGGGAGAGGGAGCTACTTTTTTCATTTAGGGTTGACAAAACCAATGTTTATCTATGATCCTTTCCTTCCTACTGTCAAACAGGAAGTTCCTGTTGACAGTCAGATCCAGTGGCTATAAAAGTAGAACTGGCTTAGGGTGGGACGGAGGGTAATTAGTAAGAAAAAAGGCTAGCAACAGGAAGTTGTAATTTGAGTCACCTGCTTTTATAGTGTCTAAGCCACACCCCAAATTAAGCTATCTCTCTCTCTCTCTTCCTACTAGTTTAGCAAAGTCAGCTGATACAATACCATTCCCAGCACAGAAATAATTTCAAACAATATGCAACACCACCCACCCTCACTAACCATAGTGAAACCCACCCAGTAAAACATGAGAACAACTCATGATACATAAAAAAACCTTTAAGCCACTCCAGCACTATTGAGAAACAATTTCCCATTGATTACAATAGCATCTCCATTTTTAGGAATTCCTGTGTATCTGAAATTTAAAATTGTCATCCATGCAGTTTGGATAAACAGGACTGTTCTGCATTATGTTTTCAAATGTTTTCTCAAACGCATCAGCTATTCTTTAAAGGAAAGGATCCCACTGCTTTCTAAGTTCTTAAAGTGACATTCTATCTCATCTGTTTGAGAAGTACTAATGTAGCGCAGTAACAGTACTGGGTAACAGTGTGTGTCTCTGCAAGCAGTAAAGATTCCCATGTATTGTATTTAACAATAAGGAATGACAGGGTATAGGTTTCTGGGGGATTTATCTGCACCTCATATGGTGTGTCCTGAGGTGCATCTGAGTGACTTAACTCCACGAGATGTGAGTAATCCCTCCATTAACCATGTTCTGGAGTGCCTTATTGTAATTATACAATGGATTCATTATAGGGGCATGGTCGCACCCCTATAGTTAGTGTTGAGTAGCCTCTTAAATGTTAAACCCCAATTTTGCACCTTAATAACTTTTGTGTTCTTGGATGAAATAGTCCAAATATTGGCATGTGCTGCCAGAATCTCAAGATGAGAAAAGATTCATAATGACATCTTGTACAGTTTTCAAGACACAGAGTGCCAAAAAACAAGAAAAAAAAAAGTTTGGTTTCTTATACTTAACATTGGGAGTTTTTTTCTCTCACCTATGGCCTAAACCGTGTGGAATTTTTTAATTCAATTTTCAGGATAGATGGGGCCAATGCCTAGGGTGTGCCTTTGGAAGGTTTGGTGAAACAATATTATAGTGTTTTAAAGTTATAATGATTTCTGAGTTAACATTCTGTTGCAAATGGTTAAAAAGAACTCTGTTGTGAAAGGTAAAAACCCAACAGAGAAAAGTAAAAACCGAATTGCGAAATGTAAAAAATCATATCACGAGTGGTTTTCTGTATGATTTACTTGTTGTGTTGGAAAAAAACAGCCAGATGGCTGCCATTTTCTTTTTACCAGTTTAAACTGACACAGATTTAACATACATAAAAATGATGTCTAAAGAAAACAAACACCTGATCCTAGCTAAACAGAACCCGTTTAGCTAGATTCTGGTGTTTGTTTCTTTTTTAAATTGGTAGATATACGTTATCTGGGCACCAAAAATCCAGGGTGCCCAGCTTAGTGAGAGGAGCCATTGATCCATGTTTTCTGTATGAGAACAATGGGACTTTCTTGATTTCTGCAGCCATAGCTGGAATTTGTGCTGTGGGCTGCAGTGAGAGCAGTGAGCTGCCCTTTCTTTGATGTCTTGTGGCACCCCCCCTTTTAATATGTTACTTTTGTGTCTAGTGGCACCCCCCCACCCTCTGATTGCTGTCCCCATGTTTATGTTATCTTTCTCCAGTGTCTAGTGGCACCTCCACCCTCTGATTGCCGCCTCTGTAATGGTTGTATCTTTTCCTGGTGTCTAGAGGCACTCCTCACCCTCCAATGACTATCACCTAGTGCCTGGTTTATTTATTTATATTTATATAATCTGACACCGGGATGCCAACCCCCAGTGTTGGATGCCCCCCCCCGGTGTTTTATTGAAGGTGCTGACATCAGGGGGCCCAATCCCTGTGTCAGCATTACAAGCCCCCAGTAGTGTGGGACACTGGAAGCCCAGCCCCAGTGTCCTGAAATATTTATGTGCTTTAAACCTGTAAAAGAAAATAGTCCCCAACATCTTTTTTACCTGAAAAAGAAAACAGTCTGCCATTGTCCTGCAGTCCCCTCCCCTCCTCCTCCCATCCCCATCCTCCCACTGAGCACCCACCACCCCCCCTTACCCTATACTTACCACTGGAGGTTGTAGGCTGCCATCTTCTGTGGACTGAGACACGTCTGCACTCTTCAAAGCCAAACCGTGAACTGAGGAATCAAGGAATTTCAATGGTGTTTTGAACTTATCTTGATAACTTTGCAATTTTTAGGAATTTTTTCACCAAATTTTCAACATGGCTTTTTTAGGGCCCCGTCTCATGAACGCTGACACTGTTATTTTATTAATCAGGCCCTGAAGGTGATTTTGTGGTTGCTGCACAAAATAACCTCCCAGGACTGAATAACAAAATCACACCACTGGTGTTCATGGGGTGGGGTCCCAAAAAGGCCATGTTGAAATTTGGTGAAACAGTTCCTAAAAATGGCTAACTTATGATTGTTTGCTGAAATGTTTCTACATACGTGCAAAACTTTGGTAATTTTAAATATTTTGACTCCAAATTTTCAACATAGCCATTTTTTCACACAATGAACAGTACAATTGTCATTTTTCACATCCTGTACGAAATGTGTTTTTGCACCTGTGTCGTGGAATAGCATTTTGGCACAGATCTGAAAATTTTCACCTGTGGAGGTTATGAGGTGAGATCATAAGAAGACTATGCTGAAAATTTTGGATTGAAATATGTAGAAATGGCAAAGTTATGACCATTCATTGCAATTTTGCTATGCACGCTTGTAACTTTGGAAATTTTTAATATTTTGACCCCAGATTTTCAACATAGCCTTCTTATTACCCCACCTCGTGTTTGTCACAGCTGTCCTTTTTCAAAACCTGGTCAAAGTGTGTTTTCACACCTGTGGCATGGAATGGTGTTGCCGTTGAGCAGAATTATATTTTGAAAGGGATTCAAAAAATTCTGTACTAGGTACATGAAGTGGGGTAATACAATGGCTATGCTGATAATTTGGTCACTGTTGTCCTATAAATGGAAGCACAGGACCCTCCACAGCTATATACATATATACATCTATGGAGGGATGAGAGCCCAGGGTCCGGAGGGCCAGGTGTTCACACAGGCAAATAAGGATATGATTATTCTATCTCAAAAAGTAAGGAAATAAATTGCAAAAAATGTTGTTAATACTCTAGTTAGGGTTGAAGCCACAAAAGTACGGCAATGTGGTGTTAGGGTTTCCAACCCTCCCTAACACCCCACCCCCCCACCTTGCACACACCAACAGGCATTGGGTGAGGAGTGCCTTGGGGTCATCAGCCCTAACACTCACTCCATTCTCTTATACTGTACCCATGTCAGCTTATTTACTTATGGAATGGGGTGAGTGTTAGGGCTGACTACCCCAAGGCACCCCTCGACACCTGTTGGTGTGTGCAGTGTGGGGGTAGGGTGTTAAGTTTGGAAACCTTACTGCCACATTTCCCTACTTTTGTGTCTTCATTTATGTTATTTATTTATTCATTCTCGGATTACAAGTACCTTTGAGCACAGAAACTGCTCATTTACAAAGGTTCCACATCGATAGTGACTGAAGGGTAATCAAAGAAAGACAGAGGACAATAAAAAAAGAATATATATAAAACTAATTACAGATATCAGTAACACATCACTTTTACATAATCAACAGAACATTCTCAGTTGCAATTACAGTCAATACAAGTGGTAAAGACTAGGTTGAAATAAGAAGAGGTAGTAGTAGAGGAAAGGTAGGAGAGGTGGGAAAGGTAGCAGCCAGTAGGCTTTGTCATGGGGAGAAGTAAGGAAGGCGGAGATGGAGGTGATAGTTGAGGAGAATAGAGGGGGTAGGTGGGTGTGAAGGGGGAGTGAAGTGCCAAAGGGATATAGGTGGCATTTTAAAATGGTGGATGGGTTAATTGGGGAGCAGGGTAGAAAGGTATGTGTGAAGGGGTAGAAAGGAAAAGGGAGGACAGAGTTGGAGGGACCCAACAAGCTGCAGAGGCAGGTTCACTGGAGAGCAAAAACTGATGTTAGTTAGGGTAATCACAGCTGCTTTCATTCCTGATGCACTGGTAAGGAGGCATTTATATTGGGTCAAGTAGGTAAGGCTACTCAGTTCACTGCCAAGGCCATTGAGTTAGTTTGGGGCTCTGTAGAGGAAAGGCCACTGGCACTGCATAGTCCAGAATCTCAGAACAAGAAAAAGGTCAGTATCAGAGGCCCGAGTGCGGCAGGCCTTGAGGGATCTGGGTAGAAGGCAGGAGATTCCCATTGGTAGAGCTCCTAGGAGCACTTTTTTTGCTATTATGCAAGAATGGTACTTGATCCGTCCTTGGAGATTTAGCCAGCCTGTTTGTGCATATAGATCACATGTGTGAGTGCAGCAGTCCGAATCCATGATGAGCCAACAGGCTTTGCTCAAGGTTATGTTAAACCTTTTCAGGGACATAGGGGAGGCAGCTCCAAAGATTACTAAGCCGTAGTTGATGGTGGAAAGTATCGAACTGCAGACAGCAAGTTTAAGTGCTTCAGAGGTTAGATTCCTTCTACATCTATTTAACAAGCCTAATTCTGCATTTGCAGATTTGGCCATGATCTCAATGTGGGGCATGTAGGTGAGATGGCAGTCCAAGGTTACACCTAGATATTTGAAAAATCAAACTTGCTCTGGGGGGGGGGGGGCTCCAAGGCCATTTTTTACTGTAACGGAATGCGTCCTATGCTTGTGGTGTGAGGAAGAGAACAACTGGAGCTTTGTTTTTTTTTGTAGTTTAGTACAAGTTTGTGAGCTTGGAACCATTTTTCAGCTTCAAGGAAACCAAGTTGAAGGTTGCCCTCAACTGCAGTGGGATCAGAATTGCTTGTAAAGATGACAGCATCATTAGCGTAGAGAAGCATTCTTAGGTGTCAGGCATGCGGTAGGTTGTTTAGGAAGATACTAAACAGGAGGGGACCAAGAATGGACCCTTGTGGGACACCAGTTCGGACATTTTGTAGCTTGGAAATGATGTTGAAAATCTTTACACTTTGTATCCTATCCACAAGGTAGCTGCCAAACCACTTCAGTGTATTAGGTGAGAGACCGATACTTGCAAGTTGATCGCAGAGTAGACTGTGATTCACGGTGTCTAAAGCTTTCGTAAGGTTGATAAAAGCCACAGCAACTAGCATGTTATCGTCAAACAACTGATGGATGAAGCTGGTAAATTCCAACAGGGCAGTGGTAGTACTGTGCTTTTTTCTGAAGCCATGCTGCTGCTGAGGACATTGTATGGCATACTTTTCGAGGTAGTCTATCAGTTGGTTGGTGTCTATACATTCTAGGACTTTCGATAATGGGGGGAGGATTGATATCGGCCTGTAGTTGCAGCGCAGTGTATGATCACCAAATTTATGCATGGGGTGACCAACGTGGTTTTCCATACTTCAGGAAACTGTGATTGCATGAGAGATAGATTTAGAATCTTGGTTATTGACAAGAGAATTTCTTCAAAGGTAAGTGCAATGAGTTTAAGATCAAGCAAGTCTACACTGTGCCTTGATTTACCCAGGACTTTTATTAGGTGCTTTCTGACTAGGGTTGCGGAGACCCACTTGAAATAGAAAGGCAGGTGATTGGGACTAGCAGTTTCCATGTACCCAGCTGATGTAGCAGGGGCATCATCAAAGAAGTCTTTTGGCAGGACATCTGACAGATTGGTGAAAACTGCATTGAAATTATTAATGATTTGGAGTGGGTCCATAATGAAGTTACCATTCTCAATTAGGACTGTTGGGGAGGTTTTCTGTACATTGGCAGTTACGTCTTTTAGGTTAGACCAGAAATTTCTACTGTCACCCCATGTGTTTGATAGCAGCTCCCTATGGTGCCTACGCTTTGTCTGATGTATGTCCCTGGAACAGGCATTTCTAGCAGCTTTATAAGTCTGGAGATTGTGTTGCTTCATTGACGATTTAGCCAGTTGCCATCAATGGTCCTGTTGTTCCATACTATTTACTAGCTCAGGGGTAATCCAGGAGCTTACCGTACCATGTACTTTCAGTTTCCTTAGTGGGGCATGTGTATCGCAGGCCATGTTGAAAATCCTTATGAAATGTTCAAGGGTGATACTGATATCTTCAGCCATGCCCAGGAAGGACCAAAGGACCAGTCCTGGGTCTGGAGCTGTTTTTTTAGGAGATCCAGGTGTCCACACTTTAGCATGCGGTTATAGATTATTCGGGTTGGGGGGGTATTGAATTTGTTTGACCAGCAGTAGGTGATAGAGGAGTAGTCACTAACAGAGTCAGGGTGGACTATTACCTTAGAGATACGATCCGGGTGATTTGAGATAACCTAGTCAATGGTGGCACTAGTCCCAGTTTTATAATTTATCCTGGTTGGCGAGTTTACAAGTTGCATGAGGTGCAACGATGCTAATGAGTCTTTTATGGTCCCACTTGCTCCTGATGACCAGTTATATTGAAGTCTCCCATTAAAATTGTTTCGGGGAGATGTTTTTCCGATTGAAGGAAGTCAAGAATACTTAGTAAGCCAGGAGATGGGTCTTTAGGTGGTATGTAGATAAAGAGTATAGTAAGGGCTTTGTTTTGTGCACCCAGTAGCACTTTTATGGCTAAAACCTGGGTGGAACATCCAGCGTCAATCGGAGGCATGGCCAGCCCTCTGATGGCATTTTTTAGGTATATCACACAAACTCTGCCCCCTTTGCTGTACGATGTAGCCTAAACCCTAACTAGAGCATTTACAGAGTTTGTTACAATTTATATGCAATGTAAATGTAAAAGATGTGTTTAGTTGTTTTTTTTTTTTTGCCATTTATAAATGCCCTTCCTCAGCCATGGGTTATTGAAGGATTTACCAGGAAAAACCTTAACTGACCAATCAGTTACCAGATATTTTATGCCCACTGGATAATTTTGGTGTATATGTATAGTTACAACATGCAATATGTTATACATGTATGGTCACAACACTGGATACACCATAAGACCATGCCTGGTGTGTGGTTCAATGCTAGGGTGGCACTGTGGTCTAGTGGTCAGAGCACTGACCTGGGAACCAGAAGATCACAGTTTCAAACCCAACTAGAGCCAAATGCTGTGTGTGTGACCTTGGGCAAGTCATTTAGCTTCATAGTGCTCCAGTTCACATAGCTCTGGAAATGAGTAGCAGCAGGACCCCATTGCAAATGGGATGTTGCATCACAGCCGGACTATCCTGAGTAAATAAACCTGTTTGAAGCCAAGGTTCTCACCCCCTCTCAATATGGCTATATGAGGGGAAGATGGTACCAAACCAACCCAATCGCATTTTTCAAGGGGGTGACTAGGGTGGTGGTGGCAGAAGCAGAGCTGTAGATATCATCTATTTGGACTTCTACAAGGCCTTTGATACTGTGGGACATGATACGCTTCTGGACAAAGTACACCGGTATGGTACACATAATGCATATGCAAGGTGGATGGCTAACTTGCTTCGGGGCAGGAAGCAGAGAGCTGTGGTTGATAGATACTACTCCATAAAAAAGTACCTTCTAACATTTTTTTCAAACCCCCCTCCATCTGTAAATTGAACCCCTCAGTGTCAGAACTTCTTGTCATTTTGAACAGCTCTGTGCGGTCCATCTTGGTATACCCCTTCAGGTATTTGTAGGTCTGTATCATATGCACCATTCATCTCCTCCAGGGAATATATAATAAGTCTCCTGTACCTGTCCACATAAGTCATACCATTGCCCCTGATTTTTAGAAAGAACATCCATAAGAATGCCTGTGTAAAACAAATCCTGGTGGGGCTTTAAGACTTGGGGGACCATCAAAGGATCAACCCGTCAGCTGGAGGTGAGGCCTCTGCGGGGGTCACCTGCCAATCTATGGGCTCATTGTTGGGGTACAGGTGGTCCTGGAGAAGCCATGTCACTATGGGGCTGGCAATCTTTACAACTTTTCACATCCTGTAAGCTGAAGGGTGCAGTGCTGTGGTATGTAGTTTATGTATTGGTGTCAGGGTAGTCTGGCTGGTGACCGTGGGCTGCTGAGTTAGGAGGAATGGAGTCTCTCTGGAAGAAAGGTGGACGGGAGATCTTTTTTCAGCAGCAATCAGTCTACATGTAGGGGCTGCATTTATGAAGGCTTTCCCCCTTCGTAAGCAAACCCCAAGTGGCCATAGGGAGCTGACATTCTATTATCCTTCATGTGTTCCTCTTCTGTATGTTATTGTATGTACCTGTGTATTGCTGTGCTTTTATTTTTGTATCTGTATGCATTTATGTGGTTAATCAAACCAGTAAAGTCATCAATGTGTTTATATGTCTGGTATGGACATTCATTTATGAAACAAAAAAAATTAAGGTAGCACCATACTGCATAGGAACAGGACTATCACTTTGCAGGGGACTAGTGGGGCTTCTGAGAGAGAAGGCTCTCCAATGGTGATGGCCTTCACTGGACAAGAGAGGGGACTAGTACATTAGGGCAGACATTTGATGTCTACATTGACAGACAATTAAACTAATGGTGGGGGAGGCTGGGGCTAGGGATTCCATAGTTGAGGTAGGTGAAGTGAGGAACCTAGACAGGACTCCCCCAGAGACAGGTGTACTAGAAGTAGTAGCTGAGTGGCACTAGTTCAGGGGACTGGGAGTGTAGACCAAATAGACCAGCAAAAAAGGAAAAACACAAGACACCTAGGATATCAATGAATTGTGATGGGGGAAGTCATTCAAGAACCTCGAGGAGCGCGAGTGTAAGTTGGAGGGTAGTGTGCCTCAATGCCAGGGGTCTGGGTAATAAAATTAACAAATTCCAGGCACTGATGGCAGACTCTGGGCTGAATCTAGTGGCTGTCACAGAAACTTTGACAAAAGAGAACAATGACTGGGGCCTGCTGATCCCTGGATACTCTTTATATAGGCATGACAGAGGGATGGGTAGAGGTGGAAGCGTGTCCATTTTCATCAAGGAAGGAATAGAGGCAGTAGAGGATGCAACCATTGGAGGGAAAGGGGAGGTAGTATCACTGTGGGTACAGCTCACAGAATCATCAGGTAGAAAACGTGCTTGGGGGTGGTTTACAGGCCACCAGTGCAGGGTGAGGAGAGAGAGAGAGTTAAGGAACTAGGAGTAGAGCAACAACAAGGGAGTTTGTAGTAGCAGGCGATCTCAATCCTGTCAGACATTGACTGAGCCTTCCTAGCAATCAGGAGCTCCAGATGCCAGGTCCTGCATGATACTCTGCTGGCCAGTATGCTGGTGCAACAGGTCAGGGAACCCACTAGACAATCAATCATTCTTGATGAGGTACTTACCAACTTGAAAACAGTAGATGGAGTGTGGCTTTGGAACCACTGCAGACCAACAACCACAATACTATATGGTTTGAGTTGGCCCTGGGCAACAGTAAGCCCTCATCTAAGACTGAGATACTATGCTTCAGAGGGGATGATTTCAGCCAAATGAACAAACTATTCTGGTTCAGGTTAGCTGGTGTAGACAGCATCAGGGGAGTAGAAGAAAGATGGAGGGGTCATAAAAGGTGCCCTTCTCACAGGAATTAAAACATGCACAAGAACAGTTATCAAGAGACACAAGTATAAGAGCCAGTTTGGTTCTCTGGAAAGGTCAGAGAAGCAGTGAAGGTCAAAAAGAAGACCTTTAAAAAGCACAAGGAAAAATAGTGGGATAAGGAATGGGAGGAGTATTAGAAAAAAATTAGAGAGGCCAAGAGGGCAGTCAAGATCGCAAGGGCAGACACAAAACTACATATTGCAGAGGGGGGGTCAGGGGAGGGGAAAGAAGTTTTTTAGATATGTAAAGGAAAAAAGAAGGACTGAAGGTGGGATTTTCAGGCTAAAAGAGGGGGCAGGCTAATAGAAGAAGATAGCCCGAAAACAGCTGTGCTGAATGACTACTTCTGGTTTGGTATTCTCTATGGAAAACAGCAGGTACTTATCAGAGAGTGGCATAAAGCAGCTGATAGAAGGGTCTCAGCAATGAGGCTGCAGAAGTATACTAATGAGAGACAGAAAAGGGGTTGCAGCTCTGAAGGTAAGCAAGGCCCCGGGATGCATCTGAGAGTGCTTCAGAAACTGGCATTGGTGTTAGCGAAATCCCTGGTGAGATTATTAACTAGCTCTTTGCAGCAAGTGGTGGTAACCAAGGACTGGAGGATGATGGATGTAGTTCCGCTACATAAGGGAAGGGACAAGGAGCAACCAGGAAACTATAGACCCAACAGCTTTACCTCTGTGGTAGGGGAAACTGATGGAGACACTGGTCAAACATGACCTAGTGGAATACCTGGAGAACTGAAGACTTCAGGATAGTAAGCAGCACAAGTCTGTGGCAGGGAGGTCTTGTCAGACTAACCTGATTGTATTCTTTGACTGGGTAACCAAGGTTGTTGACAAGGGGCACATGGTAGACATACTAAATTTCAGTTTCAGCTAGGCATTTGACTCAGTGCCACACCAAAGACTGAAGAAGATGGGGGATCTGGGTAGTGCTAGAGAAACAGTAAAGTGGGTAAGAAGTTGGTTGGAAGAGCAGCAGAAGATAGTTGTGGTGAATGGGTTCAGATCAATGGAAGGAGGTCACCAGCAAAATATTGTAAGGATCTGGCCTACAGTAGTCCCAGTCCTCTTCAACATGTTCATCAGTGACACAGGAGGAGGAATCCAGGGTAGGCTGTGTCTATTTGCAGATGACACTGAACTCTGTGGTAGAGTTGACATTGAAGAGAAGAAGAATCTGCATTTATATAGCGCTTTTCTTACATCCAAAGCACTTTACAAGCAATGCTAGACTGGTAGTGAAGTGACTGAATGTGTGGTGGCGGCCATATCGCACATCATCATCCACACACAGCCTGGATAATTGCATGAACCGGCTTATGGGAAGGGGAATGTTGGCCAGGACACCGGAATGTTCTCTACTCTTTGCGAAGAGTGCCCTGGGTTCTTTTACTCCACCTGACACCCACCAGACAACACCAGGATGGGTAGAAGGGACCTCGGTTTAACATCTCATCCGGAGGACGGCACACCCCAGCAGTACAGCACCCCCCAATACTGCACTCGGATGCCAGCGATTTTTTAGGTGCAAGTCCAATCCCGGTGTGGGGCGAGAACCCACGACCTTCTGGTCCAGAGGTGGATGTGCTACCAACTGAGCCATGCTGACACGCTGACAGAGGGGATAAGTGAATTTCAGAGAATCCTGCAAATTCTAGAAAACTGGTCCAAAGTCTGGCAACTGAAATTCAGTGCCAAGAACTGCAAAGTGATGCACTTACAGAACAAAATCACCTGAACAGAGTATTGGATGGGAGGGGTTCAGCTGGACAAAGCATCAGAGGAAAGGGAGCTAGGAGTCATCATCAGTGATTCCCTTAAAGAAAACAACCAGTGCAACAAAGCCTTCAGCAAGGCTAACAGGATTCTAGCATGTACTGGGAGAAGGTTCAACAATAGGAAGCAGGAGGTACTGTTACCTCTGTATAGGTCACTGGAGAGGTCACACCTGGAGTATTGTGCCAAGTTCTAGAGTCCGTACCTAAAAAAGCACAAGGACAGGCTAGAGACAGTCCAATGCAGGTTGACCAAGATGATTCAGGGCCAGAGGGCAGATCCTATAAGGACTGGCTAAAGGCGTTGAACATGTATTCACTTGAAACCAGATGAGAGAGGGGTGGATATGACTGAAACCTTCAAGCTTCTTAAAGGAATAAATAAACAAACTGCGAAGAGCTATTTACCAAAAACAGAGAAGCTAGGACGTGGGGACACGAGTGGAGGTTAATGGGGTGAACATTTAAGAAGGATATGAGGAAGTATTATTTTACAGAAAGCGTGATTGAGGCATGGAATGGTCTGCCAGCAGAGGTGGTGGGTGCCCGAACCATAAACAGCTTCAATGACAGCTGGAATAGAGCTAAGGGTACAGTGGCAGCTGCAGCTACTCAGCAGGATGAGGGAGGGAGAGACATGGATGACAAAAGGAAGAATAGGGTAAGCACAGATCCGACAAGGATACTAGGTCCAGGGGTACGATAGGGTAAAATGGGCAGGCCAGATATACCATCATTTTTTTTTCTATCATCTATGTTTCTCTGTTTCTATATTGTTTTCAGAAGTCCCCCTAGTGTCTAGGAGGTGTTGGGGTGTTCCACTGGCAGTGCTGCAGACAGGTATTTTCCTGGAAGCTACTGTAGCCTCCTGTGCTTCAGTACATGAAAAAGGCTCTCAGGTGGGACACTGTGCTTCAACTGTAAATCAGAACCCAGAGCCCCTGCAATGGCTGTGAAGCAATGATCCAGCAAAAATAAATTGTTAGGGCGCTGTATAACTAGGGGTACGGGGAAGTAGCTACCAAAAGGATCTAACTTTTTGACAAGAAAGAAAGAACATCTAATTTTAAGTAGACACAATCAGCGCTTCAGATAAGTCAATTTTGGACGTATTTTACGTCCAAAAATCAGCTAAAAACGTCCAAAAATGCACTATCTGGAGTCAATTGATGTCAGTAATACTTATGTAGTTTAATGCTGACGCCTGGTTTTTATAGTGTGGACGTCACGTCATCATTTGTTTTACTCAGTTTTGGAGTAGTCTAGCCCGCCCACTGTGGAGACGACAAAAAATTTTTTTTTTCAGTGCAGTCCTGTCCATCTGCTGCACACCATCCAAAATGGGCCAATAATGCTCCTTCTGGCTCCTGTGACGGTGTAGCGTGCCAACTTGTATATGCAAAATGCACCAATAATGATGGATGATTGAGTAAGGAGGAGGAGTTGGGAGCTGCTTTACTGGTGGTGCTTGCTAAGTTTAACCGTGATGCAATGCACCACGACTTGGCGAGGAGAGGTGCTGTGTGCCACCAGCAGTCTGCACAGAGGAGAAAAAGGAAGCTCTGTGGCTGCACAGAGAACCGTGATTGATCATCGGGTGCATCTTGTCCGGTTGTCCATAAGCGTCGCATTGTACAAAATATAGTTCAAGTCATTATCCAGACAGAGATCTGATCTGTCTGTGTGATCCCGGTCCACTTTACTGTAGAGACAGTAAAGACGAGTAGAGGCCAAGAGCAGGCTGGAGACCCTGTGTGGTGCCCAATCCCATCGCCCTTGAGCGGCAGTACGAGTAGTACCAATACTAAACACAACTGAATCGCAGAACTGAAGCCAGACTACAACAGTGAGGCCCCTGGACCTGAGGAGGAGAGGGCCTGAGCCACCTGAGGGGACAGCCAGTCCAGGAACAACAGCGGAGGATCGAGTCGAGATCAGAAGTGCTCCGTGACCGTGCGCATAAAGAAAATGCCCATAGCTCAGCCTGGGTGAGGCCTGTTGGAGCCACGACTCACGAGTGTGCCGTGGTGAGTGGACAGAGAACAGGACCAACTGAACACCTGCAGCAGCAGCCAGTCAGTTCTCAGAGGTGGGTGGCAATTAAAGTTAAAATTTCAAGTTAAGCTTAAGCGATTGTGTGGGTGGGTCGGGTGTATTTAGATTAGGATGGGGTCGGGGAGGGCACGCACACACACCACCAGTAGGTTGCAAGGAAGGCCTGAGGCTGAACAGCAGACTAATGGTGTTGGCCGTGCTGCTGTAAGGGATGGGGGAGTGGAGCAAAGTGGTGGGTCGGGCGACTAGGCACACTGGGTGGGGTAGGAGGAGGGAGGTTGGTTTAGGCAGGCGGCAGGCCTACAAGTGGCCGGACTCTCCGGGTGGTGGTTCCGTGGTTGGTAAGTGTCCTCCCTGGCGGCCGGGCGACAACAAAGCACCAGGCAGCAGAGTAGCAGGTCAGTTGGAGCCTCAGAGGAGCGAGGTGAGACGAGGAGTTCAGTGGAGAGCGCATCAGCACAGCCAGCCAGCATCTTCCCCAGCAAAGGTAAGCAGCTGTTGGCAGCTAGGACATTGTTTCTTATTTGGCCTTGCCCTTACCCTTAAGCCAGGAACACTAGTACAAATACCTCAGTATGAATTAAGGAAGACCGCCATTTTTGCAGTTCCTTACATCATGGTCTTTGTGGGTTCGGGTTTATCAGAGCAGGTGCCCACTTCCCAGCATATAATTTAAAATGCAAATTTGTCAGCAATCCCACCAAGGCAACATCAGTGGGGTCAGCAACACTGGGTACACAGGAACTTTATAAGGGATTTTTTATCAAATAAAAGAAAATATATGAATCAGCGACTGAGTGAATATATTGAATGTAGTCCTGAGCTCCCAGCTTTTGGTTTTCTGGACGCACTTTAGAACACCTTCTGAGCTCTACTTAAAAAGACTTTTGACACCATTACCCAATTTTTTGTATTATGGTTTGTATGAAATCTAGGTAGGTCACCTGCATCCACCTCCCATCTCTGATCCACTTCCCTGGTCACCCCTGTCTAAGTACTCTATCAGATTTGTTTGACAAGATCTTCCTGCTGTGTATCCATGCTGGTTTCATGCCCAGGTTCCTAAACTTGTGCTGTAGCAATCACAACTGGCGGCCCGTAAAGCACATTTTGTGGTTTTGGATTGTCTGTGTGTGCCAGTGGGGTGAAGTGGGATCACCCAAGTCTTGAAATGAAATGTTTGGTTTTCATGCATACAATCACAATAAAAAGGCTACATCTTGCTTGCAAATGTAATAGCCCATGTGAGTAGCAAGCAGAGTGGTGCTGCATACGAGGTGCAGTGGCACCTCCACAACCATAGAAGCACAGCACAGCACTGTTCTCTATAAAACTTCATACGCTCGTTTGCTTTTTCCCTGATGCAGGCAGCATAGCATCTGACTGACGGTGAGCTGAGCTGACTGAAGGAGTCACACCACAAACCAGTAGAAGAAGTCAAGCAGCAGCAGGGTACCCTGGGTAGCATGTGGTGATCGTACACGTATATCATTCCGAGAGGAAGCCATCACCAGCGACAGCATTTCATCACCTTTATTTGCAAGGTACTTACCGTTACTGTTACCTCTACTGTACCTCTTCAGTAGAGAAATGTTAAAATGTTTTTTTTTTTTGTTGGGTTTGAGTGCTGGTTGTTGGGGTAGTTGGTGGGGGAGAAGTACAGATGTAGGTAGCTACCATAGATATAGAGGAAGGATAATGCATGAGCATCAGTGGTTAACCATAATGATGAAAAGGGACTTGCAGGTTGGAGGAATGGTCAAGTATGGCAGGTTTCATTCAATGCAAAGAAGTATAAAATAATGCACCGGGAAACTAAACACAGGGGAAAGAGTACACAGTTGGGGGAGGTAGTAAAACAACAGCTTTGGGCATGTGTACTAGGTTCAGTCTGCACAGTTGGGTGTAGTTTACAGAATAAGCTGTGTATTTACCACTGGGTCCAGAGATTGATGGGCCATGCTAGACCTATCTTCTGGAGGGAACCCAGTAAGTCCATGCATGAAGCAATAACGAATGTCCAGACCTGCAGTCTGCAGATGGGATCCTACAGACTAGTGTGACTTTATTAAAACAAATTCTCTTTAGAACAACTTAGAGTAGTCTGGTCACCCAAAGCTTTACAACATAACACTTGGCAAATGTATTAATTCCATTAACCCCATACATTACAATGGGTTTCGTGACTTATTTTGTCACTATGTGATGACAGTCATGTGTGATTGCTTTGCTGGTAAAGTAGCGCACATGTTGAAGTGACTTTTATATATGCTTTAGATAACCTGCTGGCTGACAACAACCTGAACCAACTGTGCATAAACAACACCTCGTGACACAAATTTTGAGAAGGGAACTGTCGTGACACATCGAATATGTCAAGCTCAGGTCAAGCCAGTGTGAAGACCCAAAAGAGAACCACCACCACTACCACAAACTCTTTATTAGACTGCTGGTTAATAAAAAAATGTCCTGCAACTCAGTGCCTTGCGACTGACTCTGGAGGGAGTTCATCATCTGTGAATGGACCCACTGCTGATTGTTCTTCCACTCCAATATTGAAATGGAAAGTGACAGCTGCAACCTTGCTGTAACTTCAATTTGTTATTCTGATGACTTTCCTACACTTCAGTTATCAGATAGTGATGATTGTTCTTCTTCTTATGATATCCCACAATCTGCAGTTTCTCAGGGTCACACACAAGTGACACAACAATTATCAGTTGTTCAGAAATCATGCAGTGGTGACACTCAGAAATCAGAACAGTCAATTATCAGATGCTGTGAAATCTGTTGTTATGCGATTACAGACACTGGGAAACTGAATTTGATTGGCTGGAGGCAAGAGATGGGAAAATGTTTTGCTCTGTGTGCCGTTCAGATCGCCGTCTCACAAACAAATTTGCTACTACAGGTGCAGGTGCGTTAATGTGCATGCAGTATGTCTGACAGTAACGGTTCCGAGTAGCCTGATTGGCTGTCACAAAATGGGCTTTGGCTTCTCCAGTTCACAGCGGTGGTGGTAGTGAATTAAGTGGTAAGGCATGCCATGAGTGACATCATAACCATCTAGGGAGAGTTATGGTGTGATAACAGCCCGCCCACCTCCAGATGTTTTGAAGCACGAGGTGTGTGTAGCCAAGTGCTTCCACCACTCGAGCAGGGCCCCCCGTTACCCAACCATAACTCACCCCATGAAGTGCCATATTGTGCTAATGAAATGTGTCCTTTTTGGAAACCATTATGAATTTTTAAACAGGTTATTTCAACTGGACCACATTGTGCTGTGATAACAGTCCAGTAGTCCAGTAATTTGTTAAAGAGGTTAACCTGGGCTGTTGTGGTGGGATTATGGGTCAGTCATACAAAAAGCATCTGCCTGCCAATCAGAATTCAGCATTTTTCTACACATTTCATAATCTGATATTGAAATCGGTAGAAGGGATGCTGAATTCTGATTGGCAGACAGATGCTTTTTGTATGACTGACCTGTTGGTCCCACCACAACAGCCCAGGTTAACCTCTTTAATAAAATTAATAACATTTCAAAAAAATTACCATTTTATTACCACAATACAGCACTTCAGGGGTGGCATGGGTGTTATGTAATCAATAAGACATGACAGGTGTGCATGGATGGAACAGATTTTAATGCACACATGGCCGAGGCATAATTTGGCACAAGGCCTTGGCCGATACCTTTAGCCCTTGACGTACGGTAAAATCTGTTCCATGCATACCCATCTTATTGCTTATTTTATATTCATCATAGTTCATCTAGTGAAGGCTTGCTACTTTTATTAATAATTTTTAACAGAATGACAATTTCTGACTCAAAGTATGCTGACTTTGTCACCTGTGTTTCAGGACTGCACTGTCCTCCCCACCTAGATGCTAATAAGTTTGATAACTTGTAGCCGGACATAGCATGGTGGAGTGCAAGCAACCAATAGAATCCTGCAGTCTATCTGTACAGAGAATGTAATGTGAGTCACCACACCAGTATTATCTACTTTTAGAATATCACAGAACATACATAGATCTTCTTTGGGGTGATCTCACTCATCAGGTAGGTATGGTACCAGTACCGCAGCAGCACCACTAACACTATAGCTATAGGAATGTCACTGTCAGTGAATGGAAACTACATGGAAGATTCTCCGCAGTACATTGCTCACTCCTCAGTTCTTTTCCACCATCGGGTTGCAAGCATTCTCCAGTGAAGAGCAGCAGTGCAGTGTTGGTGGATTTACTTTCTCTTTCAAAGTAGGGCCCTACTGCCACTTGGAGTACAATAGTATCACACAGTTGTTTCACCGAGGTGAGTATTACTGTCTTGATATATTTAAGAGCCCATGCATTTTTTGGAGGGATCCTACGGACTTCTGTCTTAAGTTCATGGAGTCACGGGCAGATTCACTTGCCAAGCTCTTCTGTTTTGAGCTTAAGAAGATCCTTGGCTTGGCCATTTTGTTCCAAGTCTCCTGTCTTAAGTTTATGGAGTCACGGGCAGATTCAACTTCACAAGCTCTTCTGTCTTGAGCTTAAGAAGATCCTTGGCTTGGCCATTTGTTCCAAGTCTCCTGTCTTAAGTTTATGGAGTCATGGGCAGATCACTTGCCAAGCTCTTCTGTTTTGAGCTAAGAAGATCCTTGGTTTGCCATTTGTTCCAAGTCTCCTGTCTTAAGTTTATGGAGTCATGGGCAGATTCACTTGCCAAGCTCTTCTGTTTTGAGCTTAAGAAGATCCTTGGCTTGGCCATTTGTTCCAAGTCTCCTGTCTTAAGTTTATGGAGTCATGGGCAGATTCACTTGCCAAGCTCTTCTGTTTTGAGCTTAAGAAGATCCTTGGCATTGGCCATTTGTTCCAAGTCTCCTGTCTTAAGTTTATGGAGTCACGTGTTGGGCAGATTCACTTGCATGTCTTCCCCAGGGCTTGCAAGTTGTGCGTTGATCTGATCCCTTCTTTACTAGAGTGATGGTGGGGAAGGACTGCATGATGGTGTGTGTGTGAATGACTAGTGCCACAACTATATTGGGCTGGTGAGGTCTTGCTGATGGTGTCACATGTGTGGCCAAAGTTGCAAACTTAATAAAAACCTGGGTGTTTACTGTCATTCCATGATGGTGAAGAGTGCCTATGGTGCACTTGTAATCCACCTGGTGAGTGAGATCACCTTATATCTTCACTTTATGGTACATTCTACATATCTGTTATTTCCTGTGTCACTGATGTATGCCATTTCATTGTGGCGTAAAAGCAGACAGCAGCTTAGCCTTTACAGTTTTATTCTTCTCTTATCCAATTCCATAGTATTTACAAGAAAATAATTTTCCTATTTTAGAAAATTGTCAGGAAATCAACCCTCAGGAAGCACAGTCAGACAAAGGACCATCGTACAGCACTGGAAGCAGACATTCTTAGAAGGAGACTGTATGCAGTTAGTGACAATGATGCGGCAGAAAGTTCAGAAGATAATGATTCAGCTATTAAATTTGTAAAAGACAGTGAACGTAATCTGTTTAAAGCGGTGTACTTTGCAGCAAAAACAGATATGGCAAATTGCAGTGTCAACCAGCTTTTACATTTCATTCGCTGGACAGGAGGTCAATGCTCAGTACATGATATAAGTGATTACACTGTTCATGATGTTCAGAGAAGTATTGTGAAAGTATTAGATAGCAAAGTCATAAAAGAAGCCTTGCAAAGTCCTGTGTTTGGCTTGCTAGTTGATGAATCCACAGATCTTTCAGTCCACAAAACTGTAATAATGTATATTCGATATGTCAGTGAAGGGAAATGAAAACAAAACTAATTGGCAACATCAGGGTAAAGGATGGTTCAGCACATCACTTAACTGAGGCTATTGTAAACAGATGTCAGGCCCTGGGCTTTGTCATGAGTAAACTGTGTGTTAGGTAGTGATGGGGCTAGTGTAATGATGGGCAAGTCCAATGGTGTTGGTGCACTTTTGACTTCACTACATTCACCTTTATGGTTCATGTCCACTGTTTGGCTCATAGATTGGCTTTGGCCTGTTCACAGTCTGCTACTCACTTTAGATACCTACAAGACTTTCAAGTAACATTAATGGTACATATGCCTATTTCAGTACATCTGCTGTTAGGCAGTGCAAAGCTAGAAAGATATGCAAAGGGTGATTGGTACAGTAAAGGAAAGCTGAAAGAAGCAATTAACATACGTTGGCTGTCAATGCAAAATGCTGTAAATGCATTACATAAATGTTACCTGCTATTCTCCTTATACTTAAAGAAGACAGGAACCATGCCAAAGCTCAGGGCCTTCACACGTTTCTCACTACTTATATTTCTGCAGCTGTTCTATGTATGTTCTGTGATATCCTTAAAGTAATGGGAACTCTTTGTAAATCCTTTCAAAAGCAGGATGTGCTGTATGTGGATGTGAAACCACAAGTGTTCTGTGCAATTGGTGAGTTAGAAAACATGAAAAGTGAGCCAGGCCCAATCCTGACAGCGTTTCAAGAGGCATGTGAAATTGAGACTAGCGATAGTGGACAAATGACAGCATGTTGGAAAATAAAGGAATCTCAACAAGATGACATTCAGATTGAACTCAAGTGTTCACATAAAATGACAGCACAATTCTCAAACTGAGGGAGGAGTATCTCAATACTCTTATAAGCAACATGTAAGTGTAGGTTGTGCCCAAATTCTAAAAGCGGAAGCACTTCTGGATGCCATTGCCAATCTAACTGACCCAGTCTGTAGTAGACTGTAACACAGTCAATGTTCAGAAAAGTTTAGAAGTTGTTTGTGAAAAATTTGGTTTCCAACACACAATATGACACTGATCAAGATGATACTGAGACAAATATTCATAAATGCAAGCCTTTACTAGATGAAAATTGTCTCCGCTCAGACTGGGCAAAAGCAAAGGCAATGATGCTTGGATGCTATAGGAACCTTAGTTCAGAAAGCTTATGAGAAGGGTAATTTCAAAGTACTCTGATACAATGCCAGTATATTCAACATTATGTAATATCGCTTTATGCATTCCACTGACATCTGTAGAATGTGAGCGAGGTTTCAGTGTGCAGAATAGGATAAAGACAAAATTTCGTTGTTCACTAACAGAAGATAGCCTACAGCTACTAATGAAACTAAACATGGGGCCTGACTTCTCCGACTTTGAAGTCGATAAATCTGTGACGTGTTGGAAAAAAGAGAAAAAAAGGCGCTATATGTCTTTGTGGCAAAAATCAAAAAGGAGGAGACTGGAGAAGCCAAAGTCCCAGACAGAGACAGTCAGGTTTCATGTTTCTGGTAGCAGCAGCAGCAGCAATACTGGTGGTAGCTCGTGCTGTAATCAGAGGTAGCCACACATCAAACAATGATTATGTCAGTATGTCACTATGTATCAGCAGCAATACCTGTTCTGACACTGCAGATGATGGCAGCGGTGCCAGTGCCACTGCAGTTTATCCTACAAGCAGTACTAACAGAAGTGCTCATGATGGGGGAGGGCTGAAGATAGTGAATTAGGCGATGAGGATTTCCTGAAATAATAGAGGCATGGATGACAACAATAGCGAATAATTACATAACTTTCAAATTGGACTCGTTTGATCCAGGTTCAGGTACACATTTTGGCCCAAATACAACTTACTGACAGACATACTGCTGCACATTGAATCTGCAGAAGTAATTATCTGAAAACCAGTATTATAAATAGTAAATTCACTGAAAGCTGTGAAGAAAGCAAAATGTTTATTTTCTTTTTGTTGCATACTACTGTCACAGTGCTGCTGTGCACTGTACATGGATGGAGTGTATGGACAAGGCAGCGATAGCTGGTGCAGGAAGCATTGTTGCAGCCTAGCTGCTGCAAAAGAATGCAGTGGTGATGGCTGGGAGAGGAGTGGGGACTGGTGTGACTGTGAGTTGCTGAACATAATGGAATATGGTAGGGCATTGGATAATGAAAAATTAGTTGCTTACTGTTAAAGAAGACACAAAGCCTATTGTTCACATCACATGATGATGTGCTGTACCTATGGTTGGTGGCAATTTATGGTGACAGACACTAGCAGGCGTAAAGGTACATACTACATCTAGTAAGTACACAACAGGTTGCATTGCCTCACATTGCTTGCAGGTAATGGATGTGATACAGCAGTCACATTACATACGCAAGAATGGGTTATTAAATGTATCATGGGGTGGGACATACAGGGATAAGTGCATTGTTAAGGCTACATGTTTTCTGCATTACTCTGTCTCCCAAATCAATTCTCCACACGTAACCAAAAACTGGTTTAGTGTACCCAGCAAGACAACATCTTGCCAGGCCATTAGTCACTCACTGTTATATATTTGACAAATTTTAGCACTGACTCACACAGACTGATTTTTTTGCCTTGATAGCATCAAAAATGTCATCACTGCAGGAGTCACCCAATTTCTGCAAAGTGTCAACTTAAGTTCATCCAACCAAGTGCCAACACCTATGGTACCAGCAAGTTGAAATGTTTTATGTTTCAAGTATAATAATTGTGGCTTACCAATTTAAATGTTATCATTAGCACTTTACCTTGTTAAATAAGTTCAAGTTAGAATGGTAAGGTAGGTTTTAAAACAGCTGTTCCTTGATTGAAAAGACTGTACAGTTAAATCTCATGGACCGATGCACACACAATACCCCCACCCAGGCACTGTCAGGCTGCAGCAGAACACCCATGTAGGACTTGCTATTTGTCCATGATGTGTTATGTATTACAATACATATACACATTAGCAGGGCCAGCCAAATACATTGGGTAAATACATCATGTTATTTTGGAACAATTATGTAAGTTTCACTTTATACAACATCATATATTTCACTGTACTACAATTTAATTAACTTGTTATAATGTTATTTCCACTTGTAGAAATGGAACCGGACAAAAAAAACACAGATAACAACAATGGGCCAGATAGAAACTTACAACAGAAAGAAAGGCAGCTTTGAGATAATACAAGGTAAAACACAAAACTAATACAATACTTTAACAAACAGTACAGAACCATTGAAAATGGTGTTAAGGACTACTGTTTAAGTTTATGGAGTCCTTTGCAGATTCAGTTGTCCTTTGTCAAGATCTTCTGTCTTAAGTTTAAAAGATCCTTGCAGGTGGCTCTATATAGCATGTGGTGGGTGTGTGGTATATAGCAGGGACTCCTGTCTTAAGTTTATGGAGTCCTTTGCAGATTCAGTTGTCCTTTTGTTAAGATCTTCTGTCTTAGTTTAAGAAGATCCTAGGCTCTATATAATACCACCACACACCATTTGTAATGATTGTTTGTAGGTGTTTATCTTTTTTACCTCAAAACTTCCTTTCTTTCTATTGGAATATCCATATGTGGCAGGGAAGCCCATTATTCTGAGTTCAATTACCAGGCTATAAGTGGAAAAACATCTTGTAATACATTACTAAATTGTAATGTAAGTGAAATAAATGGTGTTATAAAGTGAGAAAAAATATTTATGCAAAATAAGATTTATTTAGCCAGTTTATTCGCATTGCCAGACAGTGCCACTGGAGTATTTATGATGCAGTGTGGCAGTCGGCAGAATAGCCATTTTCCAACACGAGTTGTGATGTAATAACAAATTACTAAAGATTTTACTTTATAACTAAATAAACAATGGGTAGAGTAATCAATCACTGATTACCACACTATGAATCATAATGTAGGTGGCAGCAGCCTAGCATACTGCTAGCAGCAGGCATCTATCTGCAAGCAACTGAAAGAGCCGCTAATGCCAAAAGTGCTACATTGCAGATTCTGAATAAGCATACTGCCAGTAAATCTCATACCAAAAACTAGATTTTTACCTTACTTGTTTTAAAGTCAGTAGCCATTTTGTAACCTTGACTGCACTACCTGTGCAATAAAAGCAGGTGTCGTTGAAGTGCTGTGTAGCTCTGTAACATACTAGATAATATTGTATACAGTGCACAATGATTATTACTAATCTATGCACAGCAATGATTTGAAGATACTGGCATGGCATTGTCTACTATACAAGAACTGAACAATTCATGAAATAAACACATTGTCTGAAAAGCATTACTACGTACTTACGTTTCATTTCTTATCATTGAGAAATGTATTTATGTGGATGTAGCATGGATTACAGTAATGTACTCAGAAGGCCAGTGAGTTGACTTCAAAACTATAGGAGTTGGAGTATTTTGACTGCCAAAATTTGTCGACTGAATTATTTTGACTTCCAAAAAATTGACAACTGGAGTATTTTGACTCCAGTAAAACTGAAATGACTTCCAAATTTCAACCCATGGAAGTATTTGACTTCCACCCAAAAAAAATTATCTGAAGCCCTGGACACAATTATTAGAGATAAATTAATATCAGACTGAGAGAAAAATGGAAGAAACACTTTGGTACGCACTTTCCCCCTCACACCTTGACACACACACACACACACACAGTTTGATTATGGCCTGGATTTTTAAAAGGTCCTGCTGCAGGCCCTGGATTGATTGATTGATTGATTGACTCACTGATTTAAAAAGTTAATAGCAGGGAAAAGCACACAGAGCCAGGGCTCGTTTCCAGGTGCGAGCCGGGCAAGGGATAAGCATACACTCCACAGAGACAATACATCCTGATAGGGTAATATGCTCAGACCAGATAGCCCATCATTTTTTTTTCTGCCATTTCTCCATGAAGGGAGAAACTATTATTAGTGCAATGAAATATACAGAAAGTCAAAAGTTAGCAAATGTAAAATTCAGGGCAATTAGTACACTCTGAGGAAACAGCAAAAGTCATGGACACAATCAAGGTATATCACTGTAGCAGCCATGGGTAAAGTAATTAAACAGTAAAAACATAGTGGTGGCATATTACGCGTAGTGGAAATGGGTGTACAAGCAGGTAGTGGTAGGGGTGAAAATGCTATCAATAAACCACAGCAAGCACAGAAAATATTCCTGTAGCAGGTGAGAGTGCATAGTAACAAATGCATTGCAGTCAGGGGGCTTAAATGAGAAAATGGGTATGAAGTTAAGGTGGAAAGCAGGAGGGCCCTGGTAGTTGTCTCAGGTGAAGTCTAAAGGCAGGGAGAGAGGGGGATAGGTGGAGATAAGAAGGGAATGAGTGCCAGAGGGAGAGGAGGTGACAGGAGAAGGCTTTTTAGCCAGCAGAAGAGTAAGGGTGGAGGGAGGAGGAGGTGCTGAAAACCCTGGATAAAAGTGAGTAGGATGAGATGGAAGCAAGGGATAGCAAGGAAGAGAGATAGAGGTAAAGGTCCAAACCAATATCTGGCAGTGAAGGCAATGCAGTGGGCCAGGAAATGTGATGGCAGGGCAGGGACAGAGAGGGAAGTGTAGAGGGAGCAGTGTTGGATATGAAGTGGAGAGTTGGTGGCTAAATGGCAGAAGGCATTACAAAGGGTATCCAGTCTGGTAAGGGAGGAGGAAGGGGCAATGTCATAGACTATGTCAGCATAACTGAAAACTGGGACCACCATTTTGTTTACCAGCTCCTTGCAGACCTTCAGGGGGAGGCATTCTTTGTTTCTGATAAGACACCCAATTTGGGGCAGAGTTTGGAGTGGATGGTGTCTATATGGATGGAGAAATTAAGCTTGCTGTCTAGCCAGACTCCTAAGTATTTGAACGCAGGGACCACTTCTAATGGGGTAACATCAAGCGTGATGAAAATGGGAGAGGGGGGATGACAGCCTAGCCAGTTTCTTGGAGGAGCTGAAATTCATGGTCTCTGTCTTTTTGGTATTGACCTTAAGATGGCTAACATGGAACTACTGTAGGATGTTGTGGAAGTCCTGCTGGAGTGGACCGGACACAGCAGAAGCCGTAGGACCAGACATGTAGATAACTGTGTCTTCCACCTACATATGGCTGTTTGAGGAGATACACACAGAGGGAAGGTCACTGAGGAAAATGGAGAAAAGAATTGGCCCTGATATTGAGCCCTGTAGAACTCCAGCAAGGATGGGGAGTGAGGGGGGAACAGAATGCCTCCTACCTGTACTGACTGTTGATGGGCTGAGAAGTACGATCGGAACCAATCGACAACTTTGGCTAGGAGGCCAGCAGAGCACAGTTTGTTAAGGAGGAGGGGGTGAGACACCAAGTAGAAAGATTTGGCCAGATCGATGAAAATAGCTGAGCTGATATAGCCCTGATCCATCCCTGTAAAAATAGATTCAGTAACCTGCAGTAGGGAGGATACAGTAGAGTGGTGCTTTCTAAAGCCAGACTGGAAGGGTGAGAGGAAGTCTAAGAAGTGTATGAAGTTAGCAGTCTAGAGTAGATGCAGGACTCCTGGAGTTTAACAAGGGAGGGGAGAGGAGGGTGATAGGCCTGTAGTTGCCAGGGGAGGAGGAGTCTCCCCCTTTTAGGCCTGTAGTTGCCAGGGGAGGAGAGGTCTCCCCCTTTCTGTATGGGGAGTACCTTGGCAATTTTCCAGACATGGGCAACCATGCAGTGGGAGATTGAAAGGTTAATGATGTGGGATGGGGGAGGCAATGGCTGGGGCGAAGATATGTAGGAGCTTAGGCTCCAACCCATTGGGGCTGGACTTGGCGGGGCTGAGGGAGGTGAGAGTGAGGAATATTTCATGGGGTATGACAGGAGGGAAGTGATAGCCATTTGTTGATGATGGTGGGGTAGAGGTAGAGGAGCACGGGGGGCTTGAGGGGGAGGGTTGGATGCAGGTGGTGAAGAAATTAATGAGATGGCTAGCAACTGAGGTGGGGTATGACACTAAAAAGCCATTTACCAAGAGGACATGGGTGGAGAATTGGGCAGGGGGGTCTAACATGGAGTGGATTATTTTCCAAAATTTAGAAGGGGAGTTGAGGTTGGATTGGATGTTGTTTTTGAAGTACTGTATAGGGCTTTGGTAGCTCTGGTAGCCTTGGTGCATGAGCTTCTATGCGATCTGTAGGATAGAAGGTCAGGTAGGAATTTGGAGGATTTGAAACAGGCCCAGGCCTGGTTGCCAGATCTGCATAGGGCAATAAAGTCATGTGTGATCCACGGTTGGTGGGCACATTGACTCTCGATTTTCTGGGGGAGACATGTGAGTTGCACATGTGAGACAGTATGGATAGGAGGTAGGATAGAGCAGTATCAATGTCCAGGGCATGGTAGACATGGTACCAGTATGAGGTAGAAAGGTCGTAAACCAGGGCATGAGTGTTAAGCATTCTGAGGGGTCTAGCCAAATATATTTGGGGGCAGAGTAGACAGGTTTTACTTTTCTGATACTCTGTGATCACTGAATGTATTGGGCAGTCTGCCAGAAGTTATAATGCCATGATGGTGGGAGGCTCGTATCCAGTCCAGCAGAGAATGATTGAAGGAGTGAGGGTTTAGTCAGGTTGGTTCAGAGATTAATTGGCTGAGGTTAAGGGATTCAATCCTTTGCAGCATGGGTTTGGAGGAAGAGGAGAGTCACTTTAAGTTAAAATCACTCAAGAGGAAAGGTTCACCAGAAGTGGTATGAGAGACCAGAGAAGCATGATTTCAAGCAGGGAGGGGGAGGGGATCTTAGAGGAGGCAAAAATGCCATCTACAACAAGCATTTGTCAATGCTGAATGATGATTGCGTTGGTGTGTTGAGCTCGCTCACTGCCCCTCTGTCACTGGCTCAGTCTGTTTCTCCCAGTGCTGCAGGCTGCTCTTTTGTACTGGGCTCCTACCTGCATTGGCACCTTGTTCTGCCCACTAAGAAATCCACAGCTGTCCCGACACAGCTGTGTTGAGGTGGCTCACTCCCCCTCTCTCACTCGCTCATTCTGTTTCTCCTGGTGCTGCAGGCTGCCCTTTTGTACTGGGCTCCTTGCTCTGTTGGTTGCTTTTTCTGCCCACAAAGAAATCTGCAGCAGTCCCAACAAAGGTCTGTTGAGCCTGCTGACTCCCCCTCGCTCTCTCACTCATTCCGTTTCTGCTGGCGCTGCAGGCTGGCCTTTTGTACTGGGCTCCTGCCTGTGTTGCCGCCTTTTTCTGCCAACAAAGAAATCCGCAGCAGTCACGATAGAACTCCATTGAGCTCGCTCACTCCCTCTCTCTCACTCGCTCGTTGTGTTTCTCCCAGCGCTGCATGCTGCCCTTTTGTACTGGGCTCCTGCCTGCATTGGCACCTTTTTTTGCCTACAAAGCCACAGCTGTTCCGACAGAGCTCCGTTGAGGTCGTTCACTCCCCCTGTGTCACTCACTCATTCTGTTTCTCCTGGCGCTGCAGCCTGCCCTTTTGTACTGGACTCCTGCCTCTGTTGGCGCCTTTTTCTGCCCACAAAGAAATCTGCAGCAGTCCCGACTCACTCCCCTTCTCTCACTCGCTCATTCTGTTTCTGCTGGGGCTGCAGGATGCCCTTTCTACTGGGATCCTGCCTGCATTGCCGCCTTCTTCTGCCCACAAAGAAATTTGCAGCAGTTACAATACAGCTCCATTGAGCTCGCTCACTCCCTCCCCCTCCCTCACTCACTCATTCTGGTATGCCTGCCACTGCAGGCTGCCATTTTGTACTGGGCCCCTGTGTGCATTGCTGCCTTTTTCTGCCCATGAACAAATCTGTAGCAGTCCCAACAGAGCTCCGTTGAGCTCACTCACTCCCCCTCCCTCACTCGCTCATTCTGTGTCTCCTGCCGCTGCAGGCTACTCTTTTGTACTTGGCTCCTGCTGTATTGGTAGCTTGTTCTGGCTAGAAAGAAATCTGAAGCAGTCTCAACACAGCTCCATTGAGCTCGCTCACTCCCCCTCTCTCACTCACTCATTCCATTTCTGCCGGCACTACAAGCTGGCCTTTTTCACTGGGCTCCTGCCTGCATTGCCGCATTTTCTGCCCACAAAGAAATCCACAGCAGTCACAATAGAGCTCTGTTGAGCTCGCTCACTACCGCTCTGTCACACACTCATTCTGTTTGTCCTGGCAGTGCAAGTGGCCCTTTTGTATGTGGCTCCTGCCTGCATTGGTACCTTTTTCTGCCCACAAAGAAATCCACAGCAGTTCTGATAGAGCTCTGTTGAGCTCACTCAGTCCCCCTGTCTCACTCACTCGTACTGTTTCTCCCACCGCTGCAGGCTGACCTTTTCTACTGGGCCCCTGCCTGCACTGAGGTTGCATCTGGAAACGAGCGGTCCCCACTCAGTATGCTTATCTGGTAAATCTCTTAAATAAATAAATAAAATTTACACCTTTTTCTGCCCACAAAGAAATCCGCAGCAGTCCTGACAGCGCTCTGGTAAGTTCACTCACTCCCCCTTCCCTCACTGGCTCTCTTGTTCTGTTTCTCCCAGTGCTGCAGGCTGCCTTTTTGTACTGGCCTCTTGTGTTGGGGCCTTTTTCTGCCCACAAACAAATCCGGAGCAGTCCTGACAGAGTTCAGTTGAGCTTGGTCACTCCCAAACACTGATTTCCCACAGAGACCGTGCTATTCTTCGGCAGGAGTGCAAAAACATATTTTAGCCAGGATGTGAAAAATGGCAGCTGTACTGTTCATAAGGAGGTGTGAAAAAATGCCACTGTTAAAAATATGGCGTGAAAATATTACAAATTTGAGAAATTACAAGGATGTGTGGAAACAGTTGATCGCAGGCTTGTAACACAGTCATGTGACGGAGTTTTGTCACCAAATTTTCAACATTGGGATTTTAGGACCTCTGCTCATGAACAGTGCCACTGTCATTTTCTTAATCTGTCCTGAACACTGATTTCCCACAGTGACCAGCATTATTCTGTGCCGCAACTGTGAAACCACATTTCAGTCAGGATGTGAAAAATGACAGCTGTACTACTCATAAGTAGGTGTGAAAAAATGCCACTGTTGAAAATCTGGCATGACAATATTGCAAATCTGCGAAATTACAAGGGTGTGTGGAAAGTGTGCAATGCTCACTTGTAACACAGTCATTTGATGGGCTATCATCACCAAATTTTCAACATAGGCATTTTAGGACCTCTGCTCATGAACAGTATCACTGTTATTTTATTAATCTGTCCCAGACAGTGATTTCCCACAGCGACCACTCTATTCTGCACCGGAAGTGCAAAAACACATTTCAGCCAGAACGGGAAAAATGACAGCTGCACTGTTCACAAGGAGGTGTGAAAAAATGCCAATGTTGAAAATCTGGCATGAAAATATTGAATTCGCAGAAGTTACGAAAAGCGAAAGTAACCGCACAGCACATCAGAAACAGTAATTTTTGATTTTTCCACCACCGAAACAGGCTGAGAGCCCACCATGAACATTGGCACTGTCGCTTACATCGAGCCTCAAAGGTGATTCCACGCAGTGACCGAGAAATCACCTTTGGGGCTGATTACCATGACAGTTCAAGAATTCATGAGGAGGGGTCCCAAAACCCCCATGTTGAAAATTTGGTGCCAAAATTCCCAAAAATGACTGAGATATGCATTAAAGTTGGAAAAAACCCATTTATTCCATTATACAGTTTACCGGCATTTCCCCAGTTCGCGGTCGGCTTTGAAGAGTGCAGACGTGTTCCCAGTCCACCGAAGATCATCGCACCAAGCTCCAGAGGTAAGTATCGGGTGCGGGGTGTGTGGGGAGGCAGGGTGCACAGTGGGTGGGCGCGAGTTGCAGGAGGGGGGCATGGAGACCGCCAAGGGACAGTTTCTGTTTTTTACAGGGTTAAAAAAAAAAAACATGTCGCGGGACAGTTTTTTATTTCACTGGGGCATGTGGCACACTGGGGTGGGCTCCCAGTGTGCCAGTGGAGTCTTTGCTTTTTTTCTGAGGGCGTCGTAGCCGACGTGGGGATTGGGCACCCTGCTGGCACACAAGAAAGGGGGCTTTACATTAGCTGATGGGGATTGGGCACCCTGCTGGCAGAGAATATACTCGGGAGGGGTTTACATAATGCCAGTGGGAGTGGGCTCCCCATCGGCCAACAGAAACATGAGGGGCAGAGTGGAGTATTAGCGGGGACTGGGGCCCCGTCGGCAAGTAAACATGGGGGCTTACAATATCACTATGTAAAGATCCCGCCCTGCAATGACAGGTCGCTCTCTCATTGCAGCGGATGGCTTACGCTGCAATGACGAGGTGGCCCCTGATTGCAGCAGCTAAATTGTCACAAGTTGGTGGCAAGGTTCCAAACTAGTGTCAACAGCAGCATGCCACGGCATTGGGGGAAGCAAGGCAAATCTTTGCAAGCTGTGGTGGCATTGGCCGCAACAGTGCCACGCCTCCACAACCTGCTTCTGAGAAAGCTGTCCCAATATGTTTCTTGCGCTGTGTGCAATCAACATAAAAATGGGGAGAGTTAAAGGGAGGGAAATTTTGACCAGTAGGAGTTAGTGTGATGATGGAACTGATTCTTTTGAGGATGACAGAGCAGGACAGTTTCTGACACAGATATAATGTGACCCCTCTGCCGCACATGCCACGGTCCTGGCAGAAGAGGCTTGAAATCAAGCAGCGGCAGATTTGAGTTGGGCACCCTCAATGAGAGACAGGATTCAGTTATGCATAGGAGACTGGTAGAGTACTAAGAGACCTACACTTTAAGTAGGTCAAGCTTTGGAAGGAGGCTCCTAGCATGTATGTGGAAAATACTAAAGACTTTAGGAAGATTAAAGGGGGTGGTGGGGTTTGGTTCAATTTCACCAGCCAGGAGGAGTAGCATGCAGAGGGGAGGAGAAAGGAATGTGATTTTGCACCCAGAGTGAGGGGGAGGTGGATGAGACATAAGGAGGAGGAGGATGCGTGAAGAACTTCCAAATTGAGAGATGGGGAGTGGAGAAGCCCAGGGTATAAAGCTGTTATGTAGTTGGGGGGAGGATGAAGGGGGGTAGGTAGCCAGGAGACTAGGGCTAGTTCATTAATCTGAAGCTGAATGCCAGTAACTTTGAGTCCCAGGTGGGGATGCAGTCGTGGGTGGGGGGAGGCTTTTAATAGATTTTCTGCTTCTTTAAGTGTAGATTCCAAATCAGCCAAGTGTTTCTCCCCTTTTTTTCTGTCTGTTATTCGCAAAGCCCATTATTGCACCATGGAGGTAACCTTAAAGGCCTCCCACATGTTGCCGGCCATGGTGTCGGTGATGGGGTTTTCTTTAAGAAAGGTGAAAACTTCATTCTGGAGCCATGGTGCAAAATCTGGGTCCCTCAAAAGGAGGGGGTCCAGCCTCCATGAGGGGGAACAGGGGGAGGGGGGACCCAGGTGAAGGTAAGCTGAACAGGGGCATGGTCTGAAATAATAATCAGATGTATGCACGTGTCCACTACTTCCTTTGTAATATCCAGTGAGGTCAACCAGAAGTCTATTCAACTGAGTGAATCATGCACTGGAGAGTGATAGGTGTAGTCCCGATCCCTGGGATGGAAGGCCGTCTATATATCTGTGAGGCCTATTTCCAGCATGATGAGTGCCAGGGCGGCAGCTCCTCTGGGATGGGGCTCCACATTAATAGGGCTTCTATTCATGTAGGGGTCCAGTGTTAAGTAGAAATCCCCACCCAGAATCACTGGAGTGGTATTAGAGGCCATTTCCCCTATTTTGTAAGCCAAATTATGAACATATCCGGGGAGTCTTGATTAAGACCAGAGATGCTTCCTAGCAGTATAGAACCCTCTGGGGTTTCTACCTGTGCTAACACCCACCTACTGTCTTTATCTTTTGCAGTTTTCTGCACCGCCCAGTGGAGTTTCTTATAAATTAGGAATGTTACCCCCAATTTCTTCATGGGGGCTGAAGCACCAATCACCTGCCCCACCCAGTCCATTTTCAGCCTCCCACAATCATCCTTGATGAGCTTCATTTCCTGCAGGAAGGCCAGGTCTGCCCGCAGCCTCTTTAGATGTGTCAGCACGTGTCTTCTTTTCATAGGGGGTATTAAGCCCTCGGACATTCCATGAGTATGCATTGTTGTCACCCATCTGGCCTGCATAGATACTGCGTGGAATACTGCTAACAAATTTAGAGGCTGCCTGAGGGTTCTGGGGTTCAAAGCAGGCTTGAGACACGCTGAGCAAAATGGGGATCAGGAGTTGACTGTATACCCACTTCCCTCAGTAGTGTAACATCTGACAGGCATCGAGTAATACAATTGTAGCTGTCTTCACAGGCGTAGTAACACTAATATTTCATTAACAGTAACATAATCCAAACACAACTTAAACTATTTACAGTAGCCATATGGCTGACAATGTTGGGTGCCTGAGGTGGGTTGGTGACCTGCCTCTGAGACCCGAGAGCAGAGAAAAGAACATGCTCTGTAAGGGAGTATCCTAAGGGGTGGCACACTTCACCTCTGATTGAGGGCCATTGTAATATGCCTAATTTCTAGGCGAGTTGTGAGGAGAGCCATTGAAACGTAGTGTGGGGAAGGGGGGATCTGTCAGAATAATGGTCACTGAGAGCCAAACATAGCTCCTCATCCCCCGCTGTGATATGTCAGCGATCTCACATAGCAAAGTATCCCTTCAGGGAACAGTGAGATGTGGGACTAGTACAAGTCCAGGCCTGACGGGAAGTCTTGGAGCAAGCATGTGCATCCTTGTGCCCCCTCCTCCCTGTGGCCTTTTATATGGGTTGCTGAGTACCCATCAATAAATTAAGACACAGGGACTGGCGGGGGCTCCAACTGATACAGATATATTACCCTTGCTCGGGGCTGAGGACCTGGGGCCTAGATAGGGCCTACTGAAGTATGTAGGGCTACTCTCACATCGCATCATAATGCCTCCCCCCCATGCAGACACCTAAGTATATGATATTAACTATTAGAAAGACACCAGTAATTGCAGCAGAAAGGAAGTCCAGAGGGGTTGCTGTGCCCCGATTACTTATCTGACACATTTAGGCGTTGTCGTGTGGAGGTCAATGTATGTATCAGGGAGCTTCCATCCATCGTAGTCGGCATCATCTCAGCTGCACCACTGGTTTCTTTAGGCTTGGTCATCTTCAGTGAGAGGCACTGCTCCTGTCTGGGAGGTTGGGGCTTTCTGAGGGAGGTAACACGATCTGCCCAGGATCTTGCTGGAGGGTCCGGGATGGTGTATTCCATGGTGGATGCACCACAGGAGACCTCGTCTGGCTGCTGCTGAGGGTCCGGAGTGGGAGGCCAGAGGGGACTGAAGTGATTCTGTGTTGCAAAGTCCTGTAAAGATGCTGTCTCCTCTATTTCTATTGCATGGAGCACTGGACTGGAGCTGCGGGGTCTCTCTGAGGGGTGTTCTCTCCAGCCATGATGCCTGGAGGATTGGTGCTTTCGGATTTTCTTATTTGGCCGTTCCCAGTCATCTCCCGGCATGGAGGTCCAAGTTGCTTTGGACACTGGTTTTAATGGAGAGCTCCTGTCCAGGGTGGTAGAGGCTAAGAGGGGGCATGCAATATTGTGGCTTAGGCTTCTGGAGAGCCCCTGGCCAGATTCTGGTGAGGAAATCCACAAGGGCCTCTGGATTGGTGAAAGAGCAAGGGACCCCATTATGCTCCACCTCAATCATAGCTGGATATCTCAATGAGAAGGACTATCTGGTGCATGGTATGTCGGGTCTCTATGTAGGCTCTTCTCCAATCAGATAGGTCTTTAGAATAATCCAGGTATATATTAATTTGTTTAGTTCTCCACTTTAGATCCTTCAACTCTGGATCTGGCCAAGATACTCTCTTACATGCATAGAAAAATAGAAGTTGACGGCAGATAAGGACCGCAAGGCCCATCCAGTCTGCCCATTTCTTTTTCTACCTTATAAATGTGCCATCGGCCTTTGCTCTGTCAATGGCCTATCTATTCATACTCATCTGTATTGCTCCCTTATGCCTATTCCATGCCTGTTTGAAGCCCTGCACTGTATTCATATCCACCACTTCCTGAGGTAGGCCGTTCCATGCATCCACCAACCTTTCTGTGAAAAAGAAATTCCTCACATTACCCCTTAATCGGCCTCCCTCTAATCTCATGCTGTGTCCTCTTGTCCTGCTATTTTTCTTATATTGAAACATGTTAGACACTTTCACCTTGTTAATGCCCTTAAGGTGTTTGAATGTTGCAATCATATCACCTTTCTCCCTCCTTTGCTCTAGGGTATACATATTGAGCTCTGTTAATCTGTCCTCATATGTTTTCTGATGCAGTCCCTGCTCAGTTTAGTTGCCTTTCTCTGGACTACCTCAATTTGGTTAATGTCCTTGTGAAGGTGTGGCCTCCAGTATTGCACACAGTATTCCAGATGGGGCCTAACCAGTGTCTTGTAAATAGGGATTATTACCTCCTTCTTCTGACTTGTCGTACCCCTACTAATACACCCCAACATCCCCCTAGCCTTATCTACTGCTTTAGTGGTCTGCTTGGATGATTTCAGGTCATCGGTGATGATTATGCCCAAGTCTCTTTCTTCCCTTGTGACTGCCAGCAACTCCCCTCCCAGCCTATAGGTGACTTCAGGGTTTCTCATCCCTATGTGCATGATCTTGCACTTCTTTGCATTAAACCCCAGTTGCCACTCTTCCGACCATTTTGCTAGTTTATCCATATCTCTTCTCATTCTGCCCACCCCATCTGGATCATCTACTCTGTTGCAGATCTTGTTGTCATCTGCAAATAGACAAACCTTACCCTCCAGTCCATCTGCAATGTCACTGATGAAGATATTAAAGAACACTGGCCCCAGGACTGACCCCTGAGGTACCCCACTTGTGACTTGCATGTCTTCTGACAGTATGCCATTTACCACCACTCTCTGTTTTCTGCCCGTCAACCAGTTTACTACACAGTTGACCAGCATCTGACCCACCTTGAGCCTACCCAGCTTATTAATCAATCTTCTATGTAGAACAGTATCGAAAGCTTTGCTGAAGTCAAGGTAGGTGACATCAACTCTTCCCCCTTGGTCCACCACTCTGGTTACCCAGTCAAAGAAATCTATGAGATTAGTTTGACAGGACCTTCCTTTTGTAAACCCAACTGTATTGGATCCTGTGCTCCTATGGATTCCAGTTTTTGCACTATCCTTTCCTTAAGGAGTGCCTCCATAATCTTGCCCACTACTGAGTTAAGACTGACTGGTCTGTAGTTCCTTGCCTCCTGCCTGCTACCACTCTTGTGGAGTGGGATCACATGAGCCCTTCTCCAGTCTTCTGGGATCTCTCCTGTGCTCAGAGACTCACTAAACAATTCTGATAATGGCTCTGCTAGTTCCACCCTTAGCTCCTTTAGTACCCTGGGATGTATGCCATCAGGTCCCATTGCCTTGTCCATCCTGAGCTTATCGAGCTCTTGTAGGACCCTTTCTTTTCTGAAGGGACTAGTGCACATTTCCCTCCCCCCTGTGTCCATGGTGCTGAGCTGTGGGCCCTGCCCTGCCTTCTCTTCAGTAAATACTGAGCAGAAGTATCTATTTAGGATAGATGCTTTTACATGGTCCTCCTCCACACATGCCCCCTTATCTCCTTTGATCTTAGCAATACCACCCTCTGGACTTTCTCCTTTCACTAATATCTCTGTAGAAAGTCTTGTCACCTTCTTTTACTGTTTGTGCTAGTGTTTCCTCAGTTTGGGTCTTTGCCTGCCTTACTGCCTTCCCTGCTTCCCTTAGGGAAGTTTGGTATGCCTCTCTGTCTTCATCCCACTGTGTTCCCTTATATTTCCTGAAGGCCAGCCATTTGGCTCTGACCTTTTCTGCTACTGTTTTTGAGAACCAAAGTGGTTTCCTTCTTCTTTTGCATTTCCTTTTCTCTCTAACACAATGGGATATTGCTTCAAGTATTGCATCCTTAATGCTTGCCCATTTTGCCTGTACCCACTCACCTGTATTTCTTTTTGCCAGGGCTAGCTTAACTCTGTTGGCCATCTTATCAAAGTCAGCTCCTCTGAAGTCCCATATTTTTGCCTTGGAATGGGATGATTTAGTTCTAGTGGCCAAATTGAACCATACCATGTGATGGTCACTGGCCCCCGGGTGACATTCTACCTGGAGATCTGTGATCCCTTCCCTGTTAGTCAGTACTAAATCTAGGATAGCCCTGTCTCTTGTGGGTTGTTGTACCAGTTGTTTGAGGCCCTCACCCTGCAGGGAATCTACCATGTGTCAAATTCTGGCAGATGTTCCTGCTGGTATTGATCAATCTGTATCTGGCATATTGAAGTCTCCCATTGTTAGAACCTCCCCTTTAGCTGTCATATTTTGTATATCTTCTAACAGTAATGTGTCTATGTCTTCCCCCTGGTCTGGGGGCCTGTAGACAACTCCAGTTCGGATGGCTGTCCCATTTCCTGTTTCCAGGGTGACCCACAGTTCTTCTGGCTCCCTATGTGTATTCAGAACTTCTGTAGCTTTGATATTTTCATTGACATACAGGGCCACTCCACCCCCCTCCACCCTTTTTGCACCTCAGTCTCTTCTGAACAGTACATAGCCAGGTACTGAAGTCTCCCAAGTGTGGTTACTGGTAAACCACATCTTGCTAATTGTTACTATGTCCAGCTTAGCCTCTGTCATTATGGTCTACAGGTCTGGGATCTTGTTTCCCAGACTGTGAGCATTTGTGTACATGATATTCCGTTGGCCAGATTTCGGTGTGTTAGTTGTTGGGTGAGGTCTGGTGTTTCCCATATGAGCTGTATGGGGAGCCAGACCTTTTTCCTCACCTGTTGATGCAAATGAACTACAAACATGCTGAACTCCTGTTTGACCACTAGCTGAGGGGGGAGGGGTGTTCTTCCCATTCAACGTATGGGGTGCTGCACCCCTCTTCCCATTTGCTAGTTTAAATATTCTGCAAAGATGTCAAACTTCTGTCCCAATGCACTGATTCCCTCCTTAGTTAGATGCAGTCCATCAAATTTAAAGAACTTTCGCTCTCCAAACGGTTGCCAGTTCCCTACAAATTTGTGTCCTTTCTCCTGGCACCAGCCCTTGAGCCACATGTTTAGCTCCCCTATCTCCCCTTCTCTGACCTTCCATCCATCTGCCCCCTCTCCCAGACAGGCGGGATCTCAGAGAAGGAGATGCTGGATGAAATGGATGATAGCTTTTCACCCAGTCTGGTCAGGTGTTCCTCGGTCTCCACAACTGATCGGCTGGTGAGACCATTAGTCCCTATGTGTACCAGGACATCAATGTTTTCTCCTGCTTCCTGAACAATGTTAGCGATGCGGTCAGTGTCTCTCCACGCTGATGTACCTGGGAGACATCTGACCATTACCCCTGGCTAGAGATAGGTATCAACTCCTCAAAACATGGAGTCTCCTATGATCAGCAGTTTTTTGGATTTCCTTTTTGCTTTTTTTGTTTTGGTTCCTGTTTTGGATGAGTTTTGTTGTGCTAGCTCCTGTGCTGCAGTGTCCTGCTCTGCAGTGTCCTCTATCCCCTTTTTTTGATTTCAGAGACAGAGGCAGATACTTGTTTGTAGTTTTTATATGGTTTTTGGTGGTAATATGTTGGACAGCACCGAGTGATAGGGCACCTGATTTGCCCCTCCTAACCACCTGCCAACCTCCTGGACCAACTACCCTCTGTGGTCGAGGTGCTTCTGTTGGATGTTGAGGAAATGGCGGGTGGTTCTTATAATATATTTCCTCTTGAATATGCAATTTGAGGCACGCAATCTCTGCCCATGCTGCCTGGAGCTGAGCCCTTAGATCTCCAGTGGCACAGCATGTAGGACAGAGTCCTAAATCCTGTAAAACTGACCTTCTGAAAAGTGTTCCACAGTACCTGCAGTTAATGATATCCGTTCCAGATAAGTTGCTGGGTTTATAATCTGGTCAGAGTACTTAGAAGGAAGAAAATGAAAGCAAAAGTTTGATTTTGTGTTTTGTTTGTTTTTGTATAATTTGTTATAACAAGTTAAATTACTAGTGCCCCTGTAAATGAGGTCACTGTGTGGATACCCTGCAAATCCGCCCCTTCCTGCTTTGCTACAGGAAATGTCATGACTGTGCTACCCTATAAAAGGAGTGTAGTGTGGGGTGGTTGGGGATGGGGGTGAGTGAGTGGGCCCTTCCCCTGCCGAAAAAGAAGAACCACGGATGAAAGAAACAAGGAGGTAAGAGCAGAAAGCCAGCAACAAATGCAGTAGACCTGAAAGCTTATCCTAATGATAGATAACACTGCAAAACCTGTAAAGCACCACCTGTAATAATTTCACAGAAGATATACCTTGTAAGAAACACTTTGCTACAGAGAAAAATAAAGCAGTAACAGAAGATTTACCTTGCAAAAGACAATTTGAATCAGAAGATTACAGCAGTAATCTGTTAGCACACACCTGTAAGCACACCTCGGAAGTCCAAAAATCAGGCTTTTATTGGTCTTGGCCTCTCTGAGCCATGAGGCATTGGTGGGAGGGTGCAGTGAGCTCGTTCCAACTGCACCGGGTTATCAGGGTCTAGTTGTAGGATTTCCGTTAGGGCCCTTTGAAGGAACTCTTTAGTGGAGCGACCTTCTGCTTTTTCTGAGAATCCTGAAAAACGGAGGTTATTTTCTCTTCCTCAGTTTCAAGGTCATCTATTTTAAGCGTGAGCCTGGATATGGTGGCCTGCTGCTCCCGGAGGATAGCTGTGTGATCCTGCAATGTACTTTCAGTGACCGTAATACGAGATTCATTATGAAATAGCCTGGCTTCCATGCCCTGGAGGATTTGGGCAGAGTAGTTCATGGGCAGTGTGACTTGTGCCATTTGAGTAAGCAGTTGCCCGCACATCCATTCCACTGATGTGGGGTCCCATGTGGCTGAAGGCGTAGGATGCTTCATTTCCCCTTGTGGTGCAGGCCCACCTGCGTGCATTGAGGGACACATGGTGTAAATAGAGAAATATTCAAGTTATTGAGTAGTTTTTATGTTGGCTTTTGCACACACACAAGCAACATAGTGGCATCATATGACTTTTAGAGGCATGCTGTCTGCTCTGCCAATGCCCCACTCCATTCTGCAGGCAAGACAAGACCACACCAATGAATGGCTGAGCTGTCTATGACAGCACTTCAGATGCAGTGGTGTACAGTTGAAAGGAAACCACCACTGCAATCAGCAGTGGTAACGTGTAACAATTTACATATGCGTCGGCAGGCAGCGGCTGTTGTCGGCAATTTACATATTGTCGGTATCAGCAAGCAGTGGCTGTCATCAGCCAGCTCTCCATCCCCATGAAATTTACATATGCAAAAACCAATGGGGGTGCCCAATCTCCCTATCGGCATGCCCTCTCTCCAGTTCATTTGCCGATGGGGTAGCCCAATCACTGTCAGTATGATGTCCCCCCATGTGTTGTGTGCCGAGGCGATGCCAAATCCCCCTCGGCTCATGCGCTCCCTCCAGCACACAGTACGGCCAATGGGGTGCCCAATCCTCGTTGACTCCACTCCCCTCCCCAAAAAAAACATCCAGGTGGCATGCTGGGAGCCCACCCCAGTGTGCCAAACGTCCGGTGTTGTTCATATTTTTTTTAAAACCCTGTAACAAAAGAAAACAGTCCCTCATTGAGTTTCTTGCCCCCTCCACCAACCTGCACTCACCCTATGCACACTCTAGCTCCCCGCACCCACCCTCACCCCATACTTACCTCCGGAGCCTGGCAGGATGATCTTCGTTGGACCAGGAACACGTCTGCTCTCTTCAAAGCTGATCACGAACTGAAGAAATGCTAGTAAACTGTATAATGGCATAAATGGTGTTTTTTCAACTTAGGTGGATATCTTGGCCATTTTTTTTACTTTTGGCACCAAATTTTCAACATGGGGTTTTTGGGACTCCTCCTCATGAATTCAGTCACTGTCATGGCGTTATTCAGTCCCGAAAGGTGATTTCACGGTTACTGTGTGGAATCACGTTTTGGGACCGATAAATGAAATGACTCTGACACTGTTCATGAGGTGGGCTCTCAAAAAAGCCTATGTTGCAAATTTGGTGAACAAATTCCAAACAATTACTGTGTTACAGGTGTGCATTGCACATTTTCCATGCACACTCATAACTTCGCGAATTTGAAATATTTTCACTCCAGATTTTCAACATTGGCATTTTTTCACACCTCCTTATGAACAGTACAGCTGTTAAATTTTCACATCCTGACCAAAATGTGTTTTCGCACTTCCTGCGCAGAATAGTGTGGTCGCTGTGGGAAATCACTGTTCAGGACAGATTAAAAAAATCACAGTGCCACTGTTCATAAGGAGAGGTTCAAAAATATCCATGTTGAAAATCTGGTGGAAAAAATCCCAAAAGTGATTGTGTTACAGGTGTGCATTGTGCGGGTTTCTACACACAGTTGTAACTTTGTCAGTTTTTCATATTTTCACTCCAGATTTTCAACATTGCCATTTTTTCCACACCACCCCATGAACAGTACAGCTGTTATTTTTCACATCCTGCTAGAAATGTGTTTTCACACCTGTGGCACCAAATTTCGCACTCGTTGTGTAAAACCACCTTTCCGGATTGAGTAACAAAATGATAGTGCCATTGTTCTTGACGTGGTGTCACAAAAATCCCATTTTGCAAATTTGGAGTTAAAATACCAACAAACGCCCGGGGCATTAGGGTTTCCAACCATAATGCCCTACTCAGTACAGACTCACAGGCATTGGGGATGTGACTTGGGATCATCACCTGTAATACACACGTCATTCCACCCCCACCCTGCAGCCACTGGGAGGCACTGAGCTGTGCCTTGGGGTCTTTGGGCCCAGCGTTCACCCCATTCTCCTATACCACACCCATTTCAGCATATTTTCTTATGGAGTGGGGTGAGTGTAAGGGCCAAAGACCCCAAAGCACACCGCAACACCTGGTCTTTGGCCCCAGCGTTCACTCCATTCTCCTGTACCTCACTCATTTCAGCACATTTCCTTATGGAATGGGATGAGTGTAAGGCCCAGAGACCCCAAAGCACACCGCACCACCTGTCAGTGTCTGCAGGGTAGTGTGAGATGAAATGGCATGAGCGTTATGCCCGATGATCCAAAGGCACACCCCCAATGCCTGTCACTCTCTGCAGGGTGGGGGTGGGGTTGGCGTTAGTTCAATACTTTACTGCCATTCCTATTATGCATCTGTCTACCTCTTGCACTACCAGTGCCAATGCCAGCAAGCCAACATTCAGCATTGAAAAATGCTTGTTTATATTGCCGTGTTCCGGGTGTCTGTGCACACAACTCGAGCAAGGTTATAAGTCATAATAAGTAAAATTCTCATGGATTAAACAGGATTTAACCCTCGCGGGTGTGGAACTATGCCCGTAGGTTACCATCAGCGTCTGCATCCCCTAGTGGCAGTCATTTTTATCATTTTCAATGTTCCTTTCCAAGATTTATAGCACATCTTGGTGTTCCACCTAAAAAGTGTGCATAGAAAATATTTGAAAACATTTGCCTGTACCCTGTTAACTTCACAGTGCCATTGTTTATCACATCGTACTCACCATGACAACAAACTGTGATGTCACAAACCACAATTGTGTGGTTAGCAGGGGGAAGATACATTTTGAATGACTCAGTGAAATAACTGCTGCATTACCTACAATATTTAGTAGACCAACAGCAGTAGCGAGTAAAAACAAGCATTTGTCAATGCCGAATGTTCATCGTGTGCACTGGTGTCATGGGAGGGGGGAGGGGATGTTTGAAAATTGCTTCAGTGAAGTTGTTCATGAGGTGGCATCCCAGAAATCATATATTGAAAATTCTGGACAAAAATATTTAAAAATGGCCAAGTTATGCCATTAAGTTGAAAACCCAGTTGAAATACATTGATGCCAAAAACCCCATTGAAATGCACGGAAGAAGCGCTTACAGTACCCGGGTTCACGGTTGGACTTTGAAGAGTGAAGATGTGCCTGCAGTCCAAGGAAGACTACGGTGACTGACCACCGGTAGGTAAGAATAGGGTGGGGGTCCTGAGTGGGAGGGTGGGAGGTTGTGTAATGGCGCAACGGACAACAATGGACGTTTTTCTGTTTTTACAGGGGAGAAAAAATGACAAGGGACAGTTTTCTTTTTTTATAGGGAGTTTGCTGAACAGATAAGGACACTGGGGAATTGGGCACCCCCCGTGTCTGTATACTGTTTGGTAGAGGGGGATTACACAGTGAACAATGATGGATGGGTTTCTTTTTTTCAGGATAAAAAACAAGCATTTGTCAATGCCAAACGTTTGATGCATTGGAAGATGTCTACCTCTGCACCTTTGTTTATGCCCTTAAGGTACTTGAACGTGTCTATTATGTTCCCCCTCTCCTGCCTTTCCTCCAATACATACATATTGAGGTCCTTTTAATCTCTCCTTATATGTTCTGTGTTGCAAGCCATGTACAATCATGGTTGCCTTTCTGTGGACTCCCTCCACCTTGTCAATGTCCTTGCACATTTGCAACCTCCAGAATTGCACACAGTACTGTAGGTGAGGCCTCACTAGTGCATTATACAATGGCATCACCACCTCATGCCTCCTGCTAGTGATACGTCTGCCTATGCACCCCAGCATGCCACTGTGCCATTCTTGCAACATGTGTGCTCTGCTTTGACATCGTTAGGTCATCAGAACTGATGACGTCTAGGTCCCTTTCTTCCTTGGTGATCATTAGCACCCCCCCATCCTGTAACTCTCCACAGGTTTCCCTCTTTTCAGGTGCATTATTTGTGCTACTTTGCATTGAACCTCAGTTGCCACTCCTCAGACCATTTTTCAAGCCTCTCCATGTCCCTTCTTATTTTAGCCACCCCTTCTAGAGTATTCACTCTGTTACAGATGTTGGTGTCATCTGCAAACAGGCAGACAGACCTTCCCTTCTTGCCCTTCTGCAATGTCTGTAATGAAAACATTGAACAGGACTGGTCCTAGGACTGATCCCTGAGGTACCCTGCTGGTTACTGCCATCTCCCTGGATTAGATCCCATTACCACCACCCTCTGTCTCCTGTCCGTCAGCCAGTTGCTAACCCAGTTTATCAGCTTGTGCCCCATGACCAGACTACCCATCTTGTTAATCAGCCTTCTATGCTGGACGTTGTCAAAGGCTTTTCTGAAATCAAGGTAGGTGATGTCAACCATCCCTCCCTGATTTACTTCCTTAATGAGGCATTAGGGTTTCCAACTCTAACGCCCCACCCCACCCTACAGAGACTGACAGGGGTTGGGGGTGTCCCTTTGGGTTGATGACCATAATGCTCACGCTATTCCACCTCCACTCTGCAGACACTGATAGGCATTGTGGTGTGCCTTAGCATCTTTGGCCCTAACGCTCACCCCATTCCATAATGAAATACGCTGAGATGGGTGCAGTATAGGAGAATGGGGTGAATGTTAGGGCCAAAGACTCCAAGGCACACCCCGATGCCTGTCACTGGCTACAGGGTGGGGGTGGGGTGGAATGGTGTGAGCATTATGGCCAACAACCCCAAGGCACACACCCGATACCTGTGAATCTCTACAGGGTGGTGGCGGTGGGGTTATGGTTGGAAACCCTAACACCCAAGGTGTTTGTTGGTATTTTCACTCAAAATTTTCAACATGGGCATTTTGGGAGCTCACCTTATGAACAGTGGCACTATCATTTTGTTACTCAATCCAAAAGGTGATTTTGCACAGTGACTGCTCCATTCAGTGCCACAGCTGTGAAAACACATGTTGGCTAGGATATGAAAAATGACAGCTGTACTGTTCATGAGGAGGTGTGAAAAATGGTAATATTGAAAATCTGGAGTCAAAATATGAAAAACTGGCAATGTCACAGGCGTGCATAGAAACTACGCAACTCACATCCTTAACATGGTCATTTTTGGATTTTTCCTTCACCAGATTTTTTACATGGGCTTTGTAGGTCCTCCCGTCACGAACAGTGGCACTGTGATTTTGTTAATCCGCCCCAAAAGTTGATTTCGCACAGTGACCGTGCCATTCTGCAGCACAGGTGCAAAAACACATTTCAGGCAGGATATGAAAAATGACAGCAGTACTATTCATAAGGAGGTGTGAAAAAATGGCAATGTTGAAACTCTGGAGTGAAAATATTAAAAATTGGCGAAGTTACGAGCATGCGTAGAAACTGTACAACGCACACCCTTAACAAGGCAATTTTTGGGAATTTTTTATCACCCCACCTCATGAACAGTGGCACTGATGTTTCATTATTTGGTCCTGAAAGATGATTCCATGCAACAACTGCAAAATCACCTTTCAGAACTGAGAAATGAAATAAGAGTGCCAGTGTTCATAAGGTGGGGTCCCAAGAACCCCATGTTGAAAATTTGGTACCAAAATTCCTAAAACTGGCTGAGATATCAGCCTAAGTTGAAAGCCCCTCCTTTGACTCCCATTATACTGCTTACCTTTGATTCTTCAGTTTGCCGGTTGGCTTTGAAGAGTGCAGATGTGTGTCCCTGGTCTGGAGAAGATGACAACTCTGACCTCTGGAGGTAAGTGTGGGGTAAGGGGGGGTGCAGGGAAGTGGGTGTGCAGAAGGAGTGTTGGGATGGGGGGGACTGGGAGACGACGAATGACCATTTTCTTTTTTACAGGCCTCAAAAGAAACACGGCGGGGGATGATTTTCTTTATTTTAGGGGGAAAAATGTTTAAATTCATTTATGCTCACTGGGGTGGGCTCCTTTTTCCCCCCTGTCAGGTATGACTCAGACCACAGCTTGGAACTGTGAGTGTTTTCTCAGTACTTCCCCTTTCTTGGAAGGGTTTCTTGGCCTTGCGCTTCTCAGTGCTTTTTTTAACGATTCTATCGAGGGAGGGGGGAGAGGCTAGCATGCCTGTGCAAGGGTACCTGATGGCCATTACATTTTGGTTGCCTGCCACAGCTGTCTACTCTGCATATTTGGGGGTCCCAGTATGGCCTACCATTTCCAGTACTATACAAGTTTCCCAGACAAGCTAAATGGTTATAAACAACCTAAGTTCCACACCGGGACTGTGCTCCTGTTCTTTCGAAGGGCAAACTTCTCGCTGTTGAAGCGGATAAGAAAGCTATTGCGTACACCCTGCAATCTGTAATTTAACTCTTCCAATGACTAGCACTGGATTTCTCATTGAAATGAGGCCTTTATTTGGCACCCAGGAGAAATGCTGCTAAGCACCCATGCACAACTAAATTGCATAGCGCATTCAGGCTAAAACTGAGCTCAACTTATGGCATTTGCCTCAAGGACCTGCTCTACAGTGCCGAGCTCCCTCAACTATACCTTCCTACCCCTCTAGCATTCCATTTATTCCACCACAGCCACTTTTGAACCACTTCATTTTCTAGCTACCTATCCAGCGGTGCTTACATGTGGTTGTGTTCTCCCCCAAGTGGGATCCCAGAGACCAAGTCTGCATAGATTTTCTTGTACTCTTTGCCATACCTCATAACAATTTTTTACTTCACTACAATGACTACACAATGCACAGCTCCAGTTTTCAGACTGTTACCTTACAGACTGTTCCCATACCTTATCTACCTCATATCAATTGCCGCATCCCTTCAGGTACGGAACTACCTCCTACTTACCACTTTGACATCCTCCATCCCTAGCTCTGCTTGGCAGCATCAAGTGCAGGTTAGCTTGCTCCGACTACCAGGGATGGGAATCATGTCTCCAATCTCCAGACTGTTACCATGCCTTCTCTACCTCATACCAGTTGCTGCTTCTCTTCAGGAACGGAACTTTCTTCTACCTACCAATTTGACATTCTCCATCCCTAACTCTGCTTGGCAGCATTGAGTGTAGGTTAGCTTGCCCCAACTACCAGGGATGGGAGCTCTGTCTCCATTCTGCAGACTTCTACCATATTATCTCTACCTCATACTAGTTGCTGCTTCCCTTTGGGAACAGAACTCTCACACTCTGCGTACCCTCATCATCCTACTTATGCTGCTTCAGTTCACCACCATCCACCTCTGCCATCCCTGGTGGTTGCCTGAGTCTACAGTCTACTGCTTCATCCTATATGTTCTCAGCCTGATACCAGACTGCCACTCTCTTCAGGAACAGGACTTTGTCTGACTTGCTTCTCCTTCTTACCTGTCTGCAGCCTTGACTCATCGTCCTGTCTGCTGACTTTCATGGCCGGGAACCGATTCTGACATGCACTGTCTCCCATATTTGCATCTACACCAATGCGGATGGCCACTTCCATCCCAGAATGGACCTTCTTCCACCAAGTTCTCTCATTGTCCTGCATTCCCTATCCTCCTACAGTCCAGATGATCTTGCCCTGTCTGCTGCTTCGACCATGGACCTAGGACCTCATTGACTTGTTTGCCTCCATCTTGCCAGTTTGCCACTTCCCTTCAAGCACAGGACCCTCCTGCTTTGAATGACTCCACTAGCCATCCTGCTCTTCCATGAACCTTTGTTCTTTAGCCCCTTGGCTTCATTTCCCTCATCATATGGTTTCTGCCGGCTCATTCAGTCCCTCTCTCACTCCAGGTTGACTACCTCATGAACTTCTTTGTTGCAGGTCACCCGTCCAGCTGCTGTTCGAACTTGTTTTTTTTTTGCAGATTTAGGACCTCGTTCTTCATCGCTTTAGCCCCTCCAATCATTTCTCTGGTTGTTTCCAGCCTTCGTCAGATGTGGGACTCCCGTTGCTTATAGTGCTTAGCTTGGCCCCTTGACCTTCCGTGGATCATCCTCTGATGCCTTGCTTCCATCCCCCTGCAATTCGCTGCTGTTCACCATGGAGTTGGCCCAGTCCTGTACCTTCCTGCTCTGGATGTCATCCGGCTTCACCTGGACTGTAGCTTTCCCTGGATTCTTCATTCAGTTCCTCAGGATCCGCTCTGAACTTCCTTCCCATTTGGATGGCTGCCTTTCATCTTCGCCTTGCAGGCTCAAGGCTTTGTCTTGTTTGCTGTGGCTCTTTTGGGCCTTGTACCTTATCTCTGACCAGTACTCCTACCCAGTTATCTGCTCTTCCACATGATCCATCTCATACTCTTAGTCCGGTCATCCTAACAGTACTCTTCAACTACTCATTGGATCATTAGTTTGTTATTCTGAAATAATACTACTGCCAGCAAACATTCCTTGGCTTACATGCCCATAAACTCTTATGCTATTGTAGAGTTTCATACTGCCATTAGTTCTTCACAATCAGTCACGTAATCCCATTTGCCTGGACAATAGGAAGATCTTCTCCATCTCTATTGGATATACCCTCTGATCCCTGTCCATCCAATCACCATGACTTCCCTGTATGCCTTATCTCATTGATCATCTTCATACATGGAAAGGACTTATATCCTTCTGTCATACTCCGACTTTGTAATCAGCATTGCTTCTGCAGATACCAGGAACTGCAACATAATCCATCAACTATGGACATCATCCATTTTACCTTCTGCCGCCTCTTCTTTCAAAACTGACTCTGATTACCAAGTTACTCGACTCCTACTTCCCAATAGCGATTGCTAGTTTTAGGAATTGCTCAGATATCTTCCAGAATATTCATCGTGGGATCTCCACAGCTAGCTTATTACTGACTGCATGCCATCCAAACCTTCAATTTTACACCCGAACATCGCTATTCCTTATGCTATCATCTGCACCTTTTCACCTAGTACCTTCAGCCGGATCAACCACTCTTCCAGCGGATCCTTCAGTCTCTTCTTCTCAAAGTACATTCATTAATCTCTATAATAAAGATCATCACTGAGAACTGGCTCTCCTGAATTCTAACTGGTAATCAGTAACAGCCAAGACAAATTCATCAACTCAACCTTGCATCCCAATCAGTATTAATCAGCTGTAGCACTAAAATCTATGGCATCCTGCACTAATCAATCTCACTACCAATCCAGCCTACAGATTCTTCCTCTCATCTGCCCCAAGCTTCTCTCAAGTACTTCAGCATCGGGACTACCTGTAAACTAACCAGCACATGCCACCACAGTGCATATCCTAAATGATCACACCTCAGGAATACCTACACTTACTTCAGGCAACGTACCAGCAGAGGATTTGAGTATAAAGTCACGAACATCATGACCAAAGAAGCCATCCATTCCTTATACTGAATTTCCAGTCATTCCTCATATATATTAGGCTACCATTCGGACGTCTCTGCATATCTTCCTCTAGTGCTTTACTAATCACTTATGGCATTACTCTCATCAGGTACTCAAAATCTCCTATACTCATTTCACTCTGGGATGCTTACCTAGTGACTTATCACTCACTAATTGATTCTTTACCTCCAGACTACCTTTAATATCAAACCTTACACAAATTGGATCAGTCACCCATAACTTAATGAATCGTTACAACTCCCACAGTGTACTGTCAGGTCTTATATTGATCAAATCTTGTTCTCCCGACTCATTATGACCATACAATTCCTTTGGACATGCATCCTTCATCATCTTGGAAACATGGACTGCATTAGCCCTTCTTTAACTGGATCTGTTTCACATATAGGACTCTACCATCCCTACGGAAAAGATGTACCTTTCATCCTCAGGATCATTATTCAGTCTGTATCATCCTTGGATCAAGAATGAACCATCATTTCCAGGGCACTCAAAGACTTTTACTATTTCTACTCTATGGATGCTTCCATAGCAACTCCTTGTTCAATACAGAATTCTCAGCCTCCAGACTATACCTTTACATTCAAACCTTTCACAAATTGGATCACGCATCAGTGACTTCTTCTACCATTGCATTTCCACCCCCAGTTTAGTATTTTATCGATCCAGTCATGGTCCCTCTGCTCATTACATTTTTCAATTCTGTTGTACAAGCATCATTCATCATCTTGGAAACTTGGACTTCCTTTGCCCTCCTTCACCTGGAATTACTTCATACTTAGGATTCTACAGTATTGCTCATTCAGAGCAGTTCTACTCTTCAACATCAGGATCATCGTGGGATTGGCATCATCCATGGATTGAGGATGGATTATCGTCTCTCGAAGCAGCTCACCAACCTCAAATTAGCTATGGTTACCAGCACCTAGGTCATTCGCCATTTAGTATGCCCAGAGGACAGGCAGACCTCCGACCATGGGTCATCAGAGGTTTTCTCCACATGTGGGGTTTTCCTCTCCTGAGTGCCAGGGGATCATACTCTCTGTGAATTGGAGGAGGTATCTTTTGGGGCCTTCTATTCCCTACAAATTACTACCTACATACCTGCTATTCAAGGGTGGGAATAGAGTAAAGCCACAAAAAGTACTACAAGTTACACAAGTGCTATATACTCCATCTCTCCCTATTGCTATTCCACAAACATTGAATGGGAGGGCTTGTCTGAGGTTCAATGTGGGGAATAGCTCTTCCCACAACCTCTACTTAAGCCCTCCTCTAATACACCTCCCTTGCTTAGAGAGTGTTATTTCATCCACCACCATCCCCTGCTCCTCCTTCTTTGGTGCTCTTCTCACCCTTGTTCATGGGCCTTCTGTTCCCTACAGATTACTACCTACATACCTACTTTTCAAGGGTGGGAACAGAGTAAAGCCACAAAATATATTACAAGTTATACAAGCACTATATACCCCATCTCTCCCTAGTGCTATTCCATAAATATTGAACTTTCAGAATTAAATAAGACATCCAGAATATACCTGGCTGGGAAATGCATCTCCCTCAGGTATTGTCCCAAATATTTATTGCTCAGATTTGTATACTATGGGCACCAAAGTATGGCATGTTGAGGTCTTCTTCTTCTTCTTCTTCTTCTTTCAAAGTGCAGTAACACTTTGTTCCATTTGCAGTTCCTTTTTTATATCTATTTTCAAGTATATTACTTGAAAAGACCTCTAATCTAAACTTGGTCAGTATAAATCTGAAATCTGGTTGTTGAATAGAGTTAAGGTAGTATTTCAAGTTGTTCCCTTGCATTTTTGACTAACCACCTGGCCACCTTGAACTTTTTATTTCCCTCCAGATCTTTTTCCTTTGAATACTTATGTACCTGTTTTGGGATTTTGTTACAATAAGTTAGGCTCACTTGTATATTCATATCGGTCCACATTCTAAGATAACTTATGTAATATGGGCTGGATATTCAAACTGCGCCATTCATAGGCGCAAGCCCTTGTGCTGCACAAAATAGTTGCGCAGGGGTGTGTCCAGGGTGATATTCAAAGGAGTTGCACTATTGAGCAACTCCTTTGAATATCACCCCCAGCCATAGCCACTGTGCATGGTGCAGTGGAACTTGTGCCACCGCAAGTTGACAAAGTAGAGCATTCAACTTGCGGTGGTGCAAGTACCATTGCGCCATGCGCAAAATCCCGATATTCAAAAGGTGACATGCAAATGGGGCTATAATTCATGCAAGGCGCAGGGGGGGCCATTTGCATCTGATTATGGCCCCATTTGCATGCCATTAGCATGCAGGTATGCCTATCCCCGAGGACTTGCACCTGGCACCCTGCCAGGCAGCAGCCATCGGGAAGGATGCCCTGCAGCCCAATCACGGGCAAAGGCGTAAAAACCCACCACCACCCCCACTGGCCCGATCGCGGGTATGGCGTAAATACCCCCCACCAGCTTGATGCGGGCAGCAATGTCTCCCCCAACACAGCCCTGGTGGTCCAGTGGACCGATAAGCCCGATGCGGGCTGAAGTAATTAAACACCTCCACCTCCGAATATATCCCTGGTGGTCCAGTGGACCGATAAGCCTGATAAGTGGGCTGGGTATTCAAACACACCCCACCTCCGATCATATCCTGGTGGTCAGTGGACGCGAAAATCGATCGCGGGATGTGGTTGACAACCCCAAACATACATCCCTGGTGACCTAGTGCCCCCCACCCGAAGCCCACCACCCCTCCCCGGCGGCGGGTGGCAGCATCCACCGCCTGCCACCCGCCGCCTGCTGACTGAGTGCCGGTAGTGCCGCCCATTGGTGCAGCGCAAGAGCCAATGGGCGTGCAGCCTCCGTATCAGACAGTCCAGTTTTGTGAATGAATTTCATTCACAAAACTGAACTGTCTTGTACGGTATGGCTGCACGCCCATTGGGTCTTGCTCTGCACCATGGGCATGGCTCTACCGGCAGTCAGTCGGCAGGCGGCGTGGCAGGCGGGTGGGATGCTGCCGCACCGCCGCCGCGGGGGTGGTGGTGGGTCCGGGTGGTGGGTGGGGACACTAGGTCACCAGGATGTGTTTGGGGTTGCCAACTACATCCCACGATCGGATTTTCGGTCCACTGGACCACCAGGGATGTGTTGGGGGCACACATTGCTGCCCGCGATCGGGCTGGTGGGGGGCACAGAGAGGTGTTGAGGGCCAGCCACAGGTGGCAGCTGCTGTGTTGCGCCCTGCAATGCAGCAGCTCACCTGTGGGTGGCCCTCAACTTGATCCTTTTTTTTTTGGCTCAAAGTTTTGCAGGCGCAGGTTGGGGGTTGCGCCTGCACAACTCTGCACAGCCCGGCTGAATATCGTGCTGTGCAGTTTATGCATGGTTCCTCCCCCTCCAGTTCAGCATGCATTCATTTTTCTGCAAGATATGATGTCTGACTAATTACTTTCCCATTAATAGCCTTTAGCATTGGAATTAATGTCAAGCCCCCACATATGTTGTTAAATCTTTTGAGAGCTTTAACTGTTTGATCTAACTTTTCTCTTGTCCATGCCACATGTTTAGTCCATCTGTAATTGTTATTAGCACTCTTAGATGTGGGAATTCCGAGACAAAATCCAGTTTATTTTGCACCAACATTAATTTCCTATATTTCTTATTGGACCCAATTATCAGCATTTTAGTTTTATTAGTGTTAGGCTTCAAATTGTGTTTTTTTACAAAGAATGTCTAACCTATCCAAGGCTCTCTGCAGATCAAGCCATGAAGTAAATAAAACTGCCAAGTCACTGGCATATGCTAAGACTGGGATCCTTTTCTATCGTATTGTAGGAAATAGACGGGTTTGGGGCAGGTGCATCTGACACCGGGAGTGGGCATCCTGGTGTCAGAAACATAAACAAAAACATTATTTCGGCACACTGGGGTGGGCTGCCAGTTGTGTCAGAATCATTGTGGTGGTAGTGGGGGGACATGCTGACATGGGGATTGGGCACCGCGATGTCGGGGCATAAGAATGGGTAATGGAGGGTGCCAGGTGGACAGCACACAATGGAAGGAAGGGTAGGGTTTTATTTAGTCAGGAGCTCAGACAGATAACCAGCACCCAACCCGTATAGGGCCTTAAAGGTTAGAAGACCCACATTGAAAAGGACCCTTCACCTGACTGGCAGCCAACACAGAACACGCAGAACCATGGTTACATGACTGGACTTCAAAAGACCTGTCAGTAACCAGCCTGCTGCACTCTGCACTAGCTGCAGCCTGTGGAGGGTCCCTCCGTGACCCCGAAGTACAGAGGGCTACAGAAGTTGAGCCTAGAAGTCACAAAGGCATGTACTAGTGTTGGCAGATCCTCAAGCAGAATGAGGGGCTTAATCCAGGCAATGTTCCACAAGTGGTAAAAAACACTGCTGACTACAGCTGACACCTGACCATCAAAGGTGTCAAGGATCACACCCAGATTTTGCACCCTCAGAGAAACCACCAATGAAGTAGATCCCAGAACAAGTCCAGAGTCAGCCCCTGGTGGCAACCCATCATGCCCATGACCAGGCTCGATCACCAGCACCTCAGTCTTAGCCGGGTTAAGTCTCAGCCAGCTGGAAGCCGTTCAGTCATTGATTTTAACCAGACAGCTGTTAAGCACGTCAACTGCTCCCGATGTTCCGGATGCAAAAGACAAATACAGTTGGGTATCATCTGCATAGCAGTGAAACTCCACACTGTATTGATGGATGATCTCGCCCAGGAGCAGCGTGTACACTGTGAACAACATTGGTGACAAGATCGAACCCTGAGATACTCCACAAGACAGAGGCATTGGGGAGAAGGAGAAATTCCCCATCACCACCTGCTGCACTCTGTCCAAGAGATAGGACTCAAACCATTTGATGATGTTGCCGGTGAGTCCACAAAACTCACAGTCGGTCAAGAAGCACGATGTGATCCATAGTGTCAAAAGCTGAGGAGAGATTGAGGAGTACAAGAACTGACCTGTCTTGTTTATCTCTAGCCCTAAGCAGATCATTATGCACTCTCACTAGAGCAGTTTCAGTGCTATGTCTGGCCTGAAAACCTAACTGGAATGGCTCATAGATATCCGAGGACACTAGGCAATCTTCAAGCTGATGTGCCACCAACTTCTTAACAACCTTGCTCAAAAACGGCAGATTGGAGATCAGACAGTAATTCGCCAGGATGTCCGGGATGAGAATGATTTCTTTAGGAGGGGCTTCACCGGTGCTTCTTTCAAAGCAACTGGGAAGCTCCCCTCTGCCATAGAGCACCTGACAATCCTGATGAACACCGGGCCAATGGCATCAGCACATCTCAATAAGAAATGCGTCTGTGCCAGGTCCAGTTCACAAAAGGTGTGCTTCAGCTCCAAGATCACCTTAGTCACTTCAGACACCTCCACTGGCCTAAACTCCTCCCAGGCAGACTGAGTGCCTCTGAAACTTCCAATCCCGTCACTGCGAGGCACAAGCCTCCCTGGGGAAATCCCTGACTAGATAGCCAACACTCTGTTGGAGAAAAACAAAGCAAACTCTTCACATAAAGTGGCTGAAAAAGCTTTTTTTGGCCAGAGACAGGCAGAACGTAAAAGCCTAACGGTCTGAAACAGCTGAGAAGGTCTGTTTCTCCCCCCAAGCAATTTCCCTGGACAGAAATATTGCCCTCTTATGGGAAATTGCCCCCTGGTACTCAACATAGTGAGAACGTAGGGACAGCTTGTCAGTCTCCAGCTTGGTCTTCCACCAGCAATGCTCCAACTTCTGACCCGTGATCTTCATCACCTTGAGATCCCCTTCAAACCAAGGGGGATTTCAAGTGAGAGGATCGGGGTCATATATGGACTGGTGTGATGGCATCTAGAGCTTCAGTAAACACCCTATTATAGTTGGCCACTGCCTCTCCGGTGCCAATTGCACATGCTGCATCAACCCAGATAGGTCAGCTAATGCAATTCTCATATCAACATGTTTGTCTGCACTTGTGCGCACTACGAACATAAAAAGTACAAATAACTAGAAAATAAAGGTGAAACATAAATGGTGTATATCTAGTGTTTTTAAGCTTTTTATTATATTACTCTTTAATATCAGTGATCTTGAGTGAAGATACATATGATATGTTCGGACAGGTCATGTTTATAGGTTCATAGGTAATCTACGAATCGGGGGGTTTAAAACAAAACCCATAAAGATTTGTCACTTATCAGTGGTACTGCCTATATATCTATCTCCATGTTCTGTTTATACAGACATGTGTTAAGCCAAGTCTGTTCTAACCAAATGAAGCTTTTGTTAAGCAGTACTCTGCAAGTCGCAGTCTCACTTGCTCCATTCCTCCATCCTCTCTTTCATCCCTCAGTTTGTCACCAGCCTGATAACAACACAGAATAAGGTTGAAGTAAAGCCTGGATAAGTAATGTAAGTAAACTAAAGAAATACAAATACCTAGCCAGCCCAGTGATGCTGAGGGTTGAGGCGCTGGATGTCACACCTCATGCCATGCCGGTGACCCGTGTTCGGGAACAAGCAAGGGCCATCGAGGATCGGAAGGGGAGGGAGAGGATCGAGCATCAGAAGGACAACTCTCCTCTCCCAGCGAAGGAGGACTGGCACACCCGCTGAATGACTATCCCCAGGTGGAGGCCAGAGGGTAGTGCGGTTCAGAGGGGCCAGACAAAGGGAAGGTGCTGTGGGATTTCTGCAGATACGTGCACCCCTCTACGTATGTATGACCTATGGGTGCGCCCCAGCAATGGGCAGAGAAAAAAAGTGGAAAAACACCTCTGGCTGCAAGATGACGATCAACCTCCCTCAGGCTCTGCACCCGGCGACCAGGAAGGGGTAAGTCCCAGTGATACCTGAGAGACGAGGCTGGGGAGGTTGGTCAGAAGGGGGCAGCTGGGAGCAGACATGAGGCTAAATGTGTGTGTGTGTGTGTGTGTGTGTGTGTGTGTGTGTGTGTGTGTATATATATATATATATATATATATATATATATATAAAAGAAATGCAAATACCTAACTCTCCAATCTCAATTCATGTAAGCAGTAGCAGCAGGGGAAAGCAGGGATAGAACCCATGCTGTTGGACAGACACACGGACACGATTCTCTCCCTCTCTCTGCTCTCAGCCCAGTCATCTGCCTGATAAGCAGCATGGATGTTGATTTAAATAAAGAATAACACTTTTTTTACAATAAATAGTTTGTCAGTGGCTAAGATACGATCAGAGAGGGTCAACTGCCACAACACAATTCTCTCATTCTGTTTCTCACAGCTGGAACAGCAGCACGGTCTCACCCAGCTCACATATATTTGGTAGCAGAGCAAGAAAAATAAAAGAAGTGCTTCGTTTTGGGGCAACACAGTTAGCAGAAGGGCCGAGAACTACCTCTGAAAATTATGGAGCGATGTGGCTGGCAGCACGCTGCCATCCGCGGTAGTATGTTGCATGAAGGTACTGCAGAGTACATGTGTGGAGCTGTGTGGCAGTCAGGAAGGCACAGCAGCTATGAAGTCAGAGTTTGGTTGGGTGCTGAAGCGGAAAGCAAAGTGTAAGGCAGAAGATTTAAAAAAAAGTAGGTTAAAATACTCAGGAATTTTTTTAACTTGATGCTAAAAGTAAGGGAATAATTATTATTGAGAAATGAGTGCTCTCAGAACCATACAGCGGCTCACAGCATTTAGAGTCATGTGGTTCACTTGTAAAATGTTTTCACTTTTGAACTTGATTAGTCATTTTTTTGCCTATGACATACAAGTACAGTCAAAGATACAACAAGCATTTGTCAATGCCGAATGTTGGCTTGCTGGCATTGGCAGTGGTAGTGTAGAAGTTACAGAGCTGCGTAATAGGAATGGCAGTGAAGTATTGAACTGAAGCCCACCCCCACCACCACCCTGCAGAGAGTGACAGGCATTGGGGTGTGCCTTTGGGTGGAAATCCAGCATATGACCATGCCATTTCACCACACCACCCTGCAGACACTGACAAGTGTCACGGTGTTCCTTGGGGTCTTTGGCCCTTATGCGCACCCCATTCCATTAGGAAATACGGTGAGATGGGTGCGATATAGGAGAATGTGGTGAACTTTGGGGCCAAAGAGTCCAAGGCATACCTCGATGCCTCTCACTGGCTGCAGGGTGTGGAATGGTATGAGCATGACAGGCAAGAATATCAAGTCACACCCCTGATGCCTGTCATTCTCTACAGGGTTGGGCGGTATGGTTGGAAACCCTAATACCTCAGGCATTCGTTGGTATTTTCACTCAAAATTGTCAACATGTTTTTTTTTGTGACCCCACCTCAAGTACAGTGGCAATATCAGTTTGCTAGCCGAAAGCTGCTTATGCAGAGCGACTACAGCATTTAGCAACACAGGTGCAAAAACATTCCGAACAGGATGTAAAAAATGACAGCTGTACTGTTCATGGGGAGGTGTAAAAAATGGCAATGTTGCAAATATGCAGTAAAAATATTAAAAAAACTGGTGAAGTCACGAGCGTACATAGAAACTGTGCAACGCACACCCATAATATAATTGGGTTGGGGATTTTTTACAGCAGATTGTCAAGTCAGGCATTTTGTTGCCTCCGATCATGAACAGTGTCACTGTGATTTTCTTTATCTGTCCCAAACAATGATTTCCCAGCGACCCGCATCTCTCTTTGTGAAAGTGTGAAAACACACTTCGGCAAGTTGTGAAAAATGACAGCTGTACTGTTCATAAGGAAGTGTGGAAAATGCCACTGGTGAAAATCTGGACTGAAAATATTATAAAGTCATGAACTTACAAGGGTGCGTGTAAACTGCACAATGCTCACTCATAACACAGTCATTTTATGGACTTTTGTCACCAAATTTTCAACATAGCCATTTTAAGACCTCTGCTCATGAACAGTGTCACTGTGATTTTCTTAATGTGCGCCATACATTGATTTCGGACATCGATTGCACCATTGTGCGCTACATGGGTGGAAACACATTTTGGGCAAGATGTGAAAAATGACAGCTGTACTGCTCATAAGGAGGTGTGGTAAAATGGCAATGTTGAAAATCTGGAGTGAAAATATTGAAAATTCGCAAACTTACGAGCGTGCGTAGGAACTGCAACTCACGCTCATAAAACAGTCATTTTTTTGAATTTTTTCACCAAATTTTCAACATAGCCATTTTAAAACCTCTGCTCATGAACAGTATCACTGTAATTTTCTTAATTTGTCCCATACATTGATTTGCTTTACCGACTTCGCCATTGTAAGCCACATGAAAGTGAGTATGTTTTGGGTGAGATGTGTAAAATGACAGCTATACTACTCATAAGAAGGTGTGGTAAAATGGCATTGTTGAAAATCTGGAGTGAAAATATTGAAAATTCGTGAACTTACGAGCATGCGTAGGAACTGTACAACGCACGTTCATAAAACAGTCATTTTTTGGAATTGTTTCACCAAATTTTCAACATAGCCATTTTAAGACCTCTGCTCATGAACAGTGTCACTGTGATTTTCTTAATTTGTCCCATACATTGATTTTGCACACCGACTGCGCCATTGTCGCTACATGGGCGGAAACACGTTTTGGGTGAGATGTGTAAAATGACAGCTATACTACTCATAAGAAGGTATGGTAAAATGGCATTGTTGAAAATCTGGAGTGAAAATATTGAAAATTCACAAACTTACGAGTGTGCGTAGGAACTGTACAATGCATGTTCATAAAACATTCACTTTTTGGAATTTGTTCACCAAATTTTCAACATAGCCATTTTAAGACCTCTGCTCATGAATGATGTCACTGTGATTTTCTTAATTTGTCCCGTACATTGATTTCGGACACCAACTGCGCCATTGTGCGCTACATGGGTGGAAACACGTTTTGGGTGAGATGTGAAAAATGACAGCTGTACTATTCATAAGAAGGTGTGGTAAAATGGCAATGTTGAAAATCTGGAGTGAAAATATTGAAATTTCACGAACTTACGAGCGTGCATAGGAACTGCACAATGCACGCTTGTAAAACAGTAATTTTTTGGAATTTTTCCACTAAATTTTCAAAATAGAGGGCCCACCTTATGAACACTGGCAGTGTCGTTTCGTTAATCGGTCCCGAAAGGTGATTTCGCACTGTGACTGCAAAATCACCCTTCGAGCCCGAATAATGCCATGACAGTGACAGCATTCATGAGAAGGGGTCCCAAAAACTCCATGTTGAAAATGTGGTGCAAAAATTCCAAAAAATGCCTGAGATATGCAACAAAGTTGAAAAAACCCTATCTAGCCCATTATACAGCTTACCGGCATTTCCTCAGTTCGCGGTCGGCTTTGAAGAGTGCAGACATGTTCCTGGTCCACTGCAGATCGTCGTGCCAGACTCCGGAGGTAAGTATGGTGTGAGGGGGTGTGGGGAGGCAGGTGTGCAGTGGGTGGGTGCAGGTTGAGGGAGGGGCGGGAGAAGCGCCGTGGGACCGTTTTAATTTACAGGTCTTTTTTTTTTTAAATTGGCGTGCAGGGCGTTTGCCACGCTGGTGGGCTCCCAGCGTGGTAGATGAAAAGCTGGCAGGGGGGGTGTGGAGCCGACGGGGAATTGGGCACCCCCGTCAGCAATGGCATCAGTTGCCACGCTGGGGTGGGCTCCCAGTGTGGCACTCTGTACTGGGGGGGGACAGCACATTATGTAAAGTGGGCGTAACTTGTAAACAAAGTGCCGCTGCATGACGAGCTTGTCTCTGATTGCAGCGGCACTTTGTTTAGAAGTTTTGTCCACTTTGCATACTGTTGCTGTCAGCGCTAGCATGCTAGCTTATTGGGGAATGAGGGATGCACCTACTGATGCGTGCCCTGCATTCGCCCAGCAGCAGCTGCGCCTCCAAATCTCCACTCTCCCAATATGTTGACTGCTGCGCAAGCGCGACAAGCCAACATAAAAATGACATATAGGAACAAAGAAAGAGTTTATTATCTTTCACAGTAGCCCAATATATCACTTTTTATCAGGGCATTTATCCAAAAATGCTTGTTGTTTACACTGATTTATTAACAAACTCCTCCAAGTTGTTTTTAGAACACTTTCCTTTCACTGACGATAGCATATGGGTGGAAAATGAGGGTTAAAACAGTTTTTGCACTTTAATTAAAAGGTCCTGAACATTCTGGTGGGTTTGGATAATGCTCAACAGATTTCTTGGCTTTCCACCCCCTTAGAACCTTAAGGTTCTTCCATGTCTAGTTTAGGAGTAGGGATGGGAGAAATAGCACAGATCTTCTTCTATGGGATTTGCATCAGAATTCTGCTGAATAAAATCCTGAAGTCTGCATACTCCACTGTTTCCATGGACAGAATTTGAGATTTTGTTGGATTTTTGGCCTTTTTGGTTGGTGGACATTACATGAAATTTGGAGGGGGGATTCTGCTAGATTTCAGAAATCCACAGATGGAATGTTTTATTGTTACATAATGCCTCAAATAAACTGCTATGATATCAAGTACTGACAAGCAGCCAGAACAGATAAAGTATTATGGACAGTGGTCCTGGTTTTATTATATTTGCTTGCGTGCATGTGCAAGAAACATTATGCGGCAGCTTAGGAGAGAAGCGGGTTGTGGAGGTGCGGCACTGTGGCAGCCAGCAGAGGCACTGCATTGGGGGGCTTGGCACTGGTGGACCAATGGAGGCACAGTGTGCCGATGACACTGGTCTCCAAAAGTGCCACCAAGTACAAACATTTTCTCTGCTGCAATGAGGGGCAGCCTTGTCATTGCAGCATCAGCCATTCCACTGTAACGAGCGAGTGACCTGTCATTGCAGGGCAGTACCTTCCCAAGTCTAACAATAAAGTAAACATGGCGGCGGATTGCCGCTGCCTCCCGGCCCCATGAAAGTTGAATGGGGTGGCCAATCCCCCTATCGGCAGCCCCCGACCCAGTTAATTTGCAGATGGGGGAGCCCACTCCCCGTCGGCATGGTGTAACCCCCTGCCCATTTGTTGTGCCGAGGGGGTGCCCAATCCTCCTCGGCATCATGCACCCCCCCAAAAAAAAAATGTCTTTGTTTGCCGACAGGGGCCCCAATCCCCGTCGGCTTCAGTCCCCTCCCTGCCCAAGTTTAATTTGCCGATGGGGGAGCCCAGTCCTCATCAGCATAATGTCCCACCCCAAACAAAACAGTTGCTTTCTACTGAGGGGGGGTTCCCAATCCCCCTCAACTCTTGCACCTCTCTACTCAGTATGTGCCAATGGGGGTGCCCAATCCCCTATCAGCTACAGCCCCCAAAAATAAACAGTCGTGTGGCATGCTGGGAGCTCATCCCAGTGTGCCAAATGCCCCTGTGAAAGCAGAAAACCGTTCTGCAATTTTTTTTTAACCTGCAAACCAGAAAAGCGGTCCCTTGTCAAGTCTGGTAGCCCCACCCCAACCGTGCCCACCCTCTGTGACCCTGCCTCCCCCACACCCCCTTCACCTACTTACCTCGGAGCATGGCTATGATCTTCAGTGGACTGGGAACACATTTGCACTCTTCAAAGTCCACCCGAACTGAAGAAATGCCGGTAAGCTGTATAATGGCATAAATAGGGCTTTTTCAACTTTGGTGCATATCTCAGGCATTTCTAGAATTTTGCTGCCAAATTTTCAACATGGGGTTATTGGGACCCTCCTCATGAATTCAGGCACTGTCATGGCTTTGTTGGTGGCGAAGGTGATTTCGCAGTCACTGCGTGGAATCACCTTTCAGGACCGGTAACAAAACAACAGTGCCAGTGTCCATGGGCGGGGGGGCCTCAAAAGTCTATGATTCAAATTTGGTGGAAAATCCAAGAAATGGCTGTTTTATGAGCATGCGTAGCGCAGTTGCTATGCACGCTCGTAACTTTGCAAATTTCCAATATTGTCACTCCAGATTTTTAACATTGGCATTTTTCCACACCTCCTTATGAATAGTATAACTGTCATTTTTCACAACCTGATCGAAATGTGGTTTCGCACTAACAGCGCAGAATAGCACGGTCGCTGTGTGAAATCAGTGTTCGGGACACATTAAGAAAATCACAGTGACACTGTTCATGAGCAGAGGTCCTAAAATGCTTATGTTGAAAATTTGGTGCTGAAAGTCCATAAAATGACTGTGTTACGAGCATGCGTTGCACAGTTTCCACACATGCTCATAACTTCACAAATTTGTAATATTTTCACTCCAGATTTTCAACATTGGCATTTTTACACATCTCCTTATGAATGGTACAGCTGTCATTTTTCACATCCTGACTGAAATGTACTTTTGCATTTCTGGCGCAGAATAGCGCATTCGCTGTGGGAAGTAAGTGTTTGGGACAGATTAAAAAAATCACAGTGACACTGCTCATGAGCAGATGTGCCAAAATGCCTATGTTGAAAATTTAGTGACAAAAGTCCATGAAATGACTGTGTTACGAGTGTACATTGCACAGTTTCTTTGCCCCTTTGTAATTACGTACATTTGTAATATTTTCACTCCAGATTTTCAACACTGGCATTTTTTCATACCTCCTTATGAACAGTACAGCTGTCATTTTTCATATCCTGCCTGAAATATGCATTTACACATCTGGCACAGAATAGCGCGACAGCTGTGGGAAATCAATGTTCGGGACAGATTAGAAAAATCATAGTGACACTGTTCATGAGTAGAGGTCACAAAATGCCTATGTTGAAAATCTAATGAAATATTCCACTAAATGACTGTGTTACGCACATGCGTTGTGCAGTTTCCTCATAAGCCTGGAAGTTCAAGTATTTTTAATATTTTCACTACAGATTTTCAACATTGCCATCTCTTCACAGGTTCCTATGAATGGTACAGCTGTCATTCTTTGCATCCTGCCTGATCTGTGTTTTCGTACATCTGGCGCAGAATGGCACGGTCACTGTGGGAACTCAAAGTTCAGGACACATTAACAAAATCACAGTGCCACTGTTCATGTTAAGTGGTCCCAAATGCTTTCATGAGGTGGGGGTCACAAAAAGGCCATGTTGAAAATTTGTAGGGTAAATACCAACAAACACCCGGGGCGTTAGGGTGTCTAACCATAACGTCCCACCCTGTACGGACTGACAGGCATCAGGGGTGTGCCTTTGGATTGCCGACTGTAATGCTTATGCCATTCCACCCCCATCCCACCACTCTGCAGCCAGTGACAGGCATCAAGGTGTGCCTTGAACTCTTCGGCCCCACAGTTCACCTCGTTCTCCTATGCTGCACCCTTTTCAGTGTATGTCCTTATGAAATGGGGTGACTGTACAGCCGAACACCCCAAGGCACACCTCAACACGTGTCAGTGTCTGCAGGATAGAGTGAAGTGAAATGGCATGAACATTATGGGCAACGACCCAAATGCATACCCCAATGCCTGTCCGTCTCTGCAGGGTGGAGGTGGGGTTGGCATGAAGTTTAATACTTCACTGCCATTCCTATTCTGCATCTCTCTAACTCCTGCATTTCTAATGCTAATACCAGAAAGCAAACATTTGGCATTGACAAATGCTTGTAATATATGTTGTTATTATGAAAAACTGGAAGGAAAGTACAGACAATATATGACTCAGAAGCAGAAATGTGTCTAAAAGCAAGGTTTTTCCAAAGTTTTTCCTGTGACAACAGAGGCAGTTTGAAGGGGGCTCTTAGTGTCAGCGACTGTACGCCACTGAGCTAATCCTGCACTGTGCCGTAATAACTCTTCACTAAAGTGAAATCAATCAACGACCCCACCCAAGATCTGTTGGGCTTCAGAGCAAGGACTGCTACCCTCCCGGCTTGGGAGATCCCTCAGGATACAGATGTTACTGGCTCTGGTTCAACACCGACAGTGGTCTCCATAACTGAGGCTCACATTTGCTTTCCAAGAGAACAGCTGGAGACTGTCCCCAAGTCATGAAGATAGTGGAGCCAAAAACAGAACTCACACTGGTGCAACCCTGGATTGGAAACTGAATGCTTAAAGGAGATCTGTTCTGACACTGTAAGTCATTTTTCTATAAAAGCTGACTTTTAAATGCAGGTTCCAATTCTGATATTCCACCATTGCTACAGGCTTTTTAGTTACCTCAGGAGGATCTACACACTGGTAGTAAGTGTCATTTTAGAAATGTATAATGTAGTTTACATCCTTGAAAGCTCTTACATTGCTGCCACGATGCATTACTATTCTACTATAGAACTCTGTAGTTAAGGTAAATAATAAGCCACACCAAGGTGTGCATTATAGAATTATTATAACTGGCATCCCCTTTTTCCCACAGGGAAACCATGGCTTAATTTGCCATTATAAAGGAGTGTTTATAACGACAAACACACGCATAGTTTGCCTCGCTCTGCACATGCGCACGCTGCAGCTTGACCATTCAACGCTTCTGTCTCACCCGAAACAGCACCACCAGAAGGACTCTGCGGTAAGTTTTTTTAAGCCTCTTCAATATTAGAAGCTTCGGAACCGTGGAAAAAAAAGAAAACATTTTTAAAAGATGGCTGATTCAAATGTGGGCACAGGACTAAAACTAAGCCAAACCACGGCCACACTGGAACATCTTTACTTTATATAATTGCTGAGGTGAAAAAGGGAAACCCAGCAATTATATAAAAATTAAATAGAGGGGGATGTGTTTAAACTCAAAGTTTACACACACCCTGGGGGTTAGTTGCTAACATAAACCCCTCGAGCTTGCTCTCGGGGCTTATTAGCATCTAACCCCTCAAGTGTGTGTGTAAACATTTCATTACACACACCACCTCATACATTATTCTCCATTTAATGCACACCCCAGGGGTGTAGTAAGGCACAAGGCCAAAGGTCAAGTGTCTTTACTCCCCTGAGAAGTGCATTATAATCCTATGATGCACACCTATGATGCACATCCTGAAGAGGTTTATTACACTTATTAAATGGCTCTAAGTAGGTTTTTTTTTTAAGGAAATTGAGATTCAGTACTTGACTCTGCATTTATAACGATTTAATGCACAGTCAGGTGATGTCTCTCGGCCAGTGACATTTCTAGCTTTTTTCTTGCCATTTTATAAAAGGACATAAACTACATCATACAATTCTAAAATGGTACTTGGCACCAGATGTACATCAGAAACACCCACTAAGATTACTAATAGGCATGTATAGATTAAATAATAATTGAGCTGGAACCAGTATTTCAAAAATAGCTACTACTAGATAAAATAGACAGTTCTCCTTTAAACAAATGTTCAGCTCCCTGTTTATGTATTTTTCTGTTTTGCCATGCTGATTAAGGGAATGCATACCTTCATACTTAAACTCTGATATCTAATTCCCCCAATTCCACAGGGCTACCACTTTTTAAGAAGCCCAAGTTTGAATATTTTATACTTTAAAATGATTTTTCGCAGGACACTATGTAACCTCAATCAATGCAACAGACTTCTGTTCTGTAGATAATCTGAACTAAGACTAAGTTTTGTAGTTGCTTATATTGTTTCCTATTATTTTAAGGCATTTCCTGAAGGTAAAACATAGAAATACAGAAGGTGTCGGCAGATAAGGGCCCCTTGGCCCACCCAGTCTGCTTTATTTTCTCTCTGTCCTTACTGTGACACTGCAGACCCTATTTTGCCTCTGTCCTCCCTCCCCTTTTTACTTTTAAGATCCCCCTGTGTCTTTCTCAAGCTTTCTTGAATCCTGTAATTGTTTTTGACCCCACCACCTCTGCCAGAAAGCTGTTCCACTTGTCTACCACTCTTTCAGTGAAGAAGTGTTTCCTCACATTTCCTCCGACCCCCCTTCTAATTTCATAGTGTGACTTCTCGTTCCTGAGGATCTTTTCATTTGGAAAATGCTACCTTTCTGTACCTTGTTCTTCCCTGTGAGGTACTTCTATGTTTCTATCATGTCCCTCTTCCTCCTCCTATCCTCCAGGGAGTAAGGCTTTCCTCGTAGGTTTTCAGGTGCATGCCCTATATCATTTGGTATCTATCCTCTGAACCACTTCCACCCTAACTAGGTATGCTAGTTTGTTTTTTTTTGTAACTTCTTGAGGAAAGTAAGAAAAAGAAAAGAAAACAAAACAAGACAATATTTTTTTCTACTATAAGATCTGGACATTCAGCATTTTCTTATTTTTTGGCAGGACACAGCCATCCAAACCAGGATAGTCCTGATGACAGCAGGACAGGTGGCAACCCCCTGCTCTTGTGTTTGCGGCCTTGGAGTTATCTCCACGGTAACCAGCTGTGATGTCATTGTACGCTCAAGCAGCAGCAGGAGAGAGGCTCAGAGGGGGAAGCGGATATTTAAAAACAAATATTGCTGTAATTTGCAAGAATGGAAAGGAAAACACAGGGTAAGTAAATGGGCTTTGATTTCAAAGTGATGATTTTTTTTAAGTTTGCCCTAGTGTGAAAGTCCCTCGGTACCTTTTCATCATTGATATGTCTGTGGAGACTTGAGGTCATCTATTTGGTGTGTAATTACATTGCTGCACATATTTACAAGGAATTAATCTGCTTGTTTCCATTTGAAAAGACCATGTAACTGTTTCCATACCCCCTGAGCTGCTGACTGATTGCAAGTTTATTTCTTCAGCCGTTTTCTAGTAGCACTGTGAACACGCACAGCTACACTTCAAAAGCACTGCAGTACCAAAGAAGTGTTTGTTTTTTTTAAGAGAAAGGCATCTGGCTTGCCACACTTAATAATTGGACTCTTGTGGCAGGGGCAGGTGTTTCAGTCACCTGTATAGTGAGAGTCCAAAGGCACCTGCGTGTTGCTTATGCTGTCCATGGAGGACTGTTACCAGCCTGACCGTCACCTTTTAGCCTGCATTCTGCATTCTTGGAAAAGTGCAGGTGCATCCTGACAAAGGCCTTCGAGGCAGTCTAATACTTGATCATGTTACCCATGTTCTTCCTTTCTGTGAGAGGTCCAGTAAGGCCCCCAGGTGGGCTAGCAGTGTGTGCTATTAATGACTCAGATTGACAGGACAATTCACAGGCCTTTTAATCAGTAACATGAATTAGAAGGGCCCCCCTGCTGCCATTCCTTCTCTTTAAATATTTCTATCAGGATTGGCCTGCTATATAAGCAAGCCTCATGACCCTATGCTCTAATGCTACATAATTTAGAGTGTGCTAGCTTAAATTCAGGCTGTGTTCTATATTTATTTATTTATTAAAATAATTTGCAAGGAAATGGCATATTGCAAAAATAAGTGGTCACTTATGCACTGTAGTAGCACAGAGGAGAAACATTAGTGGCACAGAATAGCCTGCCCCAGAAAGTGGTGGCTTCCCATATGGTGGCAGGCTTCAAACATGCATGGGACAGGTATAAAGGAATATTAGAGATAGGGAGAAAAAGCTAACGCCAGTGACCAGATAGGGTCACTGGCTGCTTCATCAGGTAGCAAAAACGAGCAGACTGGATGGGCCTGGTGGCCCTTATCTGCCGACAGTATCTATGTAGCAGGACAGACATATCAGCTGGCCTGTTGTGCAGCAGTAAGTCTACCTTCTGAGATGCTTGCAACCTGGGTTTGGAACAAGCCAGTGCACCATCAGCTGGCACTGGGAGGACGATCAAGTGTCCCAAAGGACACACTCTCTCTCTCTCTCTCTCTCTCTCTCTCTCTCTCTCTCTCTCACCGGGGAGGGAAAGTACCATCCTCCACCACAATATTGCCATCTGGGTGACCACAGGTGTTACTGGGACATCACTGACACTGGTGCACTGACACACATCACAGGCACATACCCTTGGTGTACTTGTCTGCAGTGTCCTGTGGGGTAGAGTGGAATAGAGAAAAATGGCCTTTGTGCCCGTGACGATAGACCCCAGTATATCTGGGCCCCTACAAAGCACAAAGTAACTCACATGTTTAAAAAAAAAATAGTCAGGACCTCCAGGTAGTGCTGTTGTTATTTGTGCGGCATTTAATAAATGATCACACACAAATGCTGATACAAAGGTCCTGGCTACCTTTTATACTAGTGCGAGTCACTCTATATTTTCTAGTAATTGCTTGGTGTTGGCCACTCTCATATTCTTGCATTGCCTTGCACGGTTTGAATTGCCACTATGCCCTGCTTAAACTTATATCTGGGTCCTGCCTCACCAGTAAAGTACCTCCTGATGAGACACAGAGACTTGGGGGTTAAACCCCCCTCACCCCATCCCCACCTGAGGGGAAGCCACAGCTCAGCGGAGGATGGCGACCACAGACAGGCGGGGCAGGGGGTCAGGTGTGCATTGGGCGCTATTGAGGGAGATGAGGGCTAGAGTGACAGCAAGGGGGCATAAACACAAAGTATAAAACAAGAAAAAGACATAACAAGCTGGCCCAGTGGCATGGAGGGCTGAGGCATTGGACGACTTATCTCCTGCCACGCTGGCGACCTGTGTTCGGGAGTGAACACAGTTCACTGGGGATCGGCCAGAGGGAGAGGATCGAGCATCTGGAGGACTGCTGTCCTCTCCCGGGGTGGGTGGTTGGTTGCTCTGCCAAACGACTGCCACCAAGTGCAGGCCTGCTGGTAGTGCAGGACTGAGGGCACCCAAGATGGGAGGGTGCTGCAGGATGGCAACATGCACGAGCCACCAGGTGAACACACTGGCATGCATGTCAGCAAGGGGAAGGGAGAAACATGGAAAAGGAGCTAGCAGGCTCCATGAAGCTCTGGCTGTGCTCCCGACTCTGGAGTCCCCTGGGCGAATCTGGATTGTACTCCATGGGGTGGAGGACAGACCACCCCTCTTTGGCCAAGCCATGGATGGGGAGGAATCTGTGGTAGAATCTGCCTGGTGTGGGGGGCTGGGTCAGGAGGTGTGCTGGGGTGGAACTGTGACCTCTGAGAGAGGGCCAAAGCCTGTCTGTTAGCCCCAGAGGTAAAAAGCTCTACAGAAAAAAAGAAGATGATATACCAAAGCATACTAGCATACTTTAAATCTGATGATGCACAGTCATACTTCTCTGTCAAGTGATCACCAAACAAAGTTTTAAAGGTGCCCAACAAATAAATGTATAATTGTGTACCCATGAGGCAGTGTGGTCTAGTAAGAGATTAGAGTGCAGGCTTGAGAACCAGGGGATACAGCGACAGATTTTAAAACCCACCAGAGTCACATGCTCACCAAGTGATCTTGACACTTCCCAGAACTCTGGTCCACCCAGCTGCAAAAATAGACACACCTGACAATGAGACACTGCAGCTCAGCTGGACTATCTTAAGTAAATACATTGACAAAATTTACTGGAAGGACTCTTCCATAGTGCAAGGCTTTAATAAAAGCAAATCAAAGAGAGAAATAATCACTGTGAAGACAGAAAGCTTAGATACAAATGGATTTGGCACTCACAGCATTGAGTGCCCTCCATTTTTATGTTCGCTTGCGCGCATGCGCAAGGAACGTTTTGGGAGAGTAGCACACTTGGAGGTGTGCCTCTTCCACCCAATGCACTGCTCCCTTGAGCAGGCGTGGGGGTCCTGCACCAATGGGTGCAGGAGCTCAATACATAACAGCCAGTGTTCCTCTGCTTCAAAGGAAGCACAACTGCCATGCTGGCCGCCCCTCCCTTAAATCACCCTTCACTCCCACCCATGCCATCCGCCGCCCCAAAGCTTTGTGCTGCCACGCTTGAGGCCCACCCCAGCATGGCAAACTGTCGTTACTTTGCCGGCGAGGTGCCCAATCCCCGTCGGCTCTCCACTCAGCCATCTTCTGCCATGCTGGGAGCCCTACCCCAGGTGGCAAAGGTCCCAAGTCGTCTTTTTTTTTAACCTGGAAAACAAAAGCGGTCCCCAGCGTCTCCCAGCCCCCTCCCACAATCCGCACCCACCCACTGCGCACCAGCCTCCCCACACCCCCTCACCCCATACTTACCTCGGACTCCGGTGCGATGATCTTGATGGACGGGAACCGTCTACACTCCTCAAAGCCGACCCCGCGAACTGAGGAAATGCCGGTAAGCTGTATAATGGGTTACATGGGGTTTCAACTTGTGCATATCTCAGTCATTTTTGGAATTTTTGCACCAAATTTTTAACATGGGGTTTTGGGACCCCTTCTCATGAATGATGTCACTGTTATGGGCGTTATTCAGGCCCGAAGGTGATTTTGCAGGCACTGTGCAGTCACTGCGCGAAATCGCCCTTCAGCCTCGAATAACACCGCAGCAGTGACATCATTCATAAGTCTCAATATGAAATTGGTCTCGTCAAATGACTTCTGGCGTGCGTTGTGCGGTTCTCGCCGCGAACAAGTAAGTTCGCGCAGTACTGATATTTTCACTCCAGATTTTTCAACGTTGCTATTTTATCACACTCTTATGAGTTGTACGGCTGTCATTTTCACATCTCACCCAAAGCGTGTTCCACCCATGTAGCGCACAATGGCGCAGTCAGTGTCGCGAAATCAATATGGAACACATTAAGAAAATCACAGTGACACTGTTCATGAGCAAAGGTCTTACAATGGCTATGTTGAAGATTTAATGAAAAATTCCTAAAATGACTGTTTACGAGCATCGCTATGCGCAGTTCTCACGCACTTCCGTACGCTTAGTAATTTTCAATATTTGCACTCCAGATTTTCAACATTGCCATTTTACCACACCTCCTCATGAGCAGTATGGCTGTCATTTTTCACATCCTGCCCAAAATGTGTTTCCGCCCATATGGCGCGCAATGGCACTAGTCGGTGTCTTGAACTCAATGTATGGGACACATTAAGACAATCACAGTGACACTGATCATGAGCAGAGGTCTTAAAATGGCTGTGCTGAAAATTTGGTGAAAAATTCTAAAATCACTGTTTCACGACTCTGCGTTGCATGAGTTCCTACGTCAGCTTGTAAGTTTACAAGATTTTATATTTTCACTCCAGATTTTCAACATTGCCATTTTACCACACCTCCTTATGAGCAGTATAGCTGTCATTTTCACATCCTGCCAAAACATCTTTCCACCCATGTAGTGCACAATGGCGATCGGTGTTGGCGAAATCAATGTATGGGACACAGTAAGAAAATCACTGTGACACTGTTCATTAGCAGAAGGTTTTAAAATGGCAGTGTTGAAAATTGGTGAAGAATCCTACAAATGACTGTTTTACTAGCGTGCGTTGCACAGTTCCCACGCACGCTCGTAGGTTTGCGAATTTTCAATATTTCCACTCCAGATTTTCAACATTGCCATTTTACCACACTTCCTTATGAGCAGTACAGTTGTAATTTTTCACATCCTCCCCAAAACGTGTTTCCGCCTATGTAGCGCACAATGGGGGTAACAACAAGGTCATGCTGACAATTTATTGTGCAAATACCAGCAATCGCACAGGGCATTAGGGTAAAACACCATACATGCCAAACACCTCTGCAAATACCTGCAAGCGAACGTTTGGCATTGACAAATGCTTGTTTATTTTCAGGAGATATCAATTAGAAAAGCTGGGACGGTGGGGAGCTGTACTGGCAGCAGCAGCATTAATCACTGCTGTATCTGCATCCTGTGACCCACAGTGTTAGAAACATAGAAACACAGACCATGATGGCAGAAAAAGACCAGAGGTTCATCCAGTCTGCCCATATTCCCAATAATCCCTGGAGTCTTCCCTGGAATCTACTGCTCCTCCAGGGTACTAACCCTCCCTGTCCTATCCCCATTCTCCTCCCTGGTCTTGTCCCCCAAGGCGACCACTATTCCCTTCATTCTATCCCATGCCTGCTTGAATCCACTGACTGTGTTTGCACCCACCTCCTCAGCCAACTGTCTATTCCAAGTTTCCACCACCCTTTCCATAAAGTAGTAGTTCTTCACATCCCTCATGTTAATTTCCACTTGCGACCACATGACCTCAAGTTGGTATTCAGGGTGAATAATTCCCCACAGTTTACCTTGTTAATTCCTTTAAGAAACTTGATGGTATATCATATCTTCCCTCCCCCTTCTGGTTTCCAGTGAGTACATATTTAGTGCCTTGAGGCACTCCTCATAGAATCTGCCCTGCTGGCCATGAATCATTTTTGTTACTCTGTGCTGCACTGTTTCCAACCTGTCCCTGTCCTTTCTGAGTTAAGGGCTCCAGAACTGGCCACAGTACTCCAGGTAAGGCCTCACCAGGGATCTGTATAGGAGAAGTATTACATCTTTCCTTCTGCTATCAATACTCCTCCCAATACATCCCAGCATCCTGTTAGCCTTGCCCTAGGCCTTGTTGCACTGGCTCATTTGTTTAACGGAGTTACTGATGATGACTCCAAGATCCCATTCCTCTTCTGTAGTTAAGTTTCACCTCACCCATCCAGTACTCCATCTTTGGGTTCCTTTTCTCTATGTGCATTAGATTTCACTTTTTGGCATTGAATTTTAAGTGCCAGACCTTTGGCCACCCCTCTAGTTTTTGTAGATCCCTCTGCATATCCCTTATTCCCTCATCACTATCCACCCTCCAACATAGTTTTGTGTCATCTGTGAAGAGACACAGCTTGGTCTGGATTCCCTTACCAATGTCACTAATGAACTTGTTGAAGAGGACCTGGACCCAGAACAGATCCCTGTGGAACCCTGCTCATAATCTCCTTTTCCTCTGATTTAACCCCGTCGTTGGCTACCACCCCTTGCTGCCTCCCTTCTAGCCAACTTCTCACCTAATTCACTACGGTTTCAGTTGCACCCAGGTGTTCCATCTTTTTGATCAATCTTTTGTGTGGTAACAAATCAAAAGCCTTGCTGAAGCCAAAATACAACAGATCCACAGCATGGCCCTTGTCTACTTTCTTGGTCACCCAGTGAAAGAACAAATCAGGTTAGTCCGACAAGACCTTCCTGCCACAAAACCATACTGTTTACTGTCCGGGGGCCCATTGCTCTCTAGGTAGTCCACGAGGTCCTCTTTGATTAGAGATTCCATCAGCTTCTCCACAATGGAGGTCAGACTGACAGGCCTGTAGTTCCCTGGTTGTGCGCTATCCCCCCCTTATGAAGTAGTATAACATCTGCCATTCTCCAATCCCTTGGAACTTCTCCAGACTTAAGTGAGCTGTTGAACAGCCCAGCCATTGGTCCAGCCAGTTCTGCTGCTACATCAATTCCCTAAGTATCCTTGGATACATCCTATCTGATCCTAGAGCCTTATCTATCTTAAGGGCTACCAGCCCTTTCAGGACCCTCTTGCTAGTAAGTACTGGCTACATCATTTCCAGGATTCCCTTAGCAACTGATTTGATGCCACTTTCTGACATAGACCCACCCACAGTCCTCTTTAGTGAATACTGAGCAAAAGTAGTCATTCAGGACTGTGACTTTTAGTGTATCCTCTTTTATTACCCTACGGCCCTCAACTAGCCATGTGATGCTCCCTTTTTTTTCCTTTTTTCACTGATATATCTAAAAAACTGTTTTTCTCCATTCTGGACCCCCTCCACAATAAGCAACTCCATGTCAGCTTTTGCCTCCATAATGACCCTCTTTGCCTGCCTATTTTTCCGTAGATAATCCTCCCTTTTTTCCTTCCCCTGCTTTTTCTTGTATTTATAGAAGGCCTTCTTTTTGGCCCTAATCACATCCCTGACTGTAGCGAAGAACCGCAGTGGTCTCTTAAACCTGTTATTTTTAGATACTGTTCTTATGCTTGCCTTTGATGCCTCTAAGATGGCTCCCTTTATTGCCCCCACATCTCTCATCTACCCACTTTATGTCCTCAGCCCCAACTAACTTATCCCTGACCAATTCTCTCAACCTATCGAAGTCCACCCTTCTAAAGTCAAGGACTTCAGTTCTTAATTGTGGGATGATGGTCCTGAGGGCCAGTTCAAACCACACATAGTTGTGGTCGCTGTTCCCTAGCGACTCCCCTATTTACACAGCATTCACCATCTCTGAGATGGTGAGCATCACATCATGGACTGCATTCTGCCTGGTAGATTCCTTAATAGGCTGCACCAGTAGACAGTCTTAAAAGGCATTCAGTAATGTGTGACTCCTGTCACTCTTGGCCTCTGGGACCTCCCAATCGATGTCAGACAGGTTCAGGTCACCCACCACCACTACTTCCCCTTTAGCTGCCCCTCTTTTAATTTCCTCTTTGAGTTCCCTGTCACTTTCTTCCTCTTGCTCTGGAGGCCTGTAGATCACTCCTAAGCGTACTTTCCTGCCTGATGCTGCCATGAGTTGCACACATACTGATTCAGCCTCCCCACTGCTACCCCTAATACTACAATTTTCTGCCACTTCAATGCTCCTTGACAAAATGGGCAATGCCTCCCTCCTATCAGTTCTTCTATCTCTCCTGAACAGTGAATAATCAGGGATTTTCATCTTCCAGTCATTTATATCTGTGGCCCATGTTTCCTTGATGGCCACTAGGTCAACTTTAGTGTCTGCCATCAGGGCCTGGAGCTTGCCGAGTTTGTTGCCTAGGTTCCTGGCATTAAGGCATACCCTCCTCCATTTGACCCCTGCTCTAACTCTGCCACTGTCCTTTTGCTTTTCATGTTTTCTTCCCTCCTTGTTTGTGCTTGGACCTTTTACTTTCGTCCTGACTGGTATTCCTCCCCTTGGTTCTGTAAACCCTACTGCATTCCCTGTACCCTCTTTGCAGTTACTGTCTCCTAGATGTGGGGAAGTGCTGTCTGGGATCCCCTTCTGCTCACCATCCACCATGGATCCCCTAGATCTGGACTCCCCCGCAGTCAGTTTAAACGTCTGATGTAGATGTCAAACTTCTGCCCTAGTGTGCTAGCTCCTTCTCTTGTCAGGTGAAGTTCATCACCATTGAAGAGTCTCCTGTCTGGAAAAATACCTCCAATCCCTGACAATGTGGTACTACATGTCCCGACACCACCCCTTAAGTCAACAGTTAAACTCCTCTGTTTCATTACTCCTAATTCTGTCCTGCCTGTCCTCCCTGCTCCACACAGGGAGGACCTCGGAAAATGCCAAGGAGGCTGATTGTGCTGCCAATCTGTGCCCCATCTCTGGAAGTTCCACTTTACTGTGTCTACCGACAGGTTGGCCAGATCATTATTAGCCAGGTGTACCAGCACCCCAACCCCCTCTACCACCCTCTCTATTCTATCTAAATCCCAGTTGGCTGACACTCCAAGTAGGCATCAGACCAACTCCCTCCCATCCAACCCATCCCCTATCACTCTAAGTCTCTGATCATTCAACCCCCGACCACTAGGACCTTCCTTTTAGCCTTGCTCCCCTTGGGTGCTAACATGATGTCCTGCCCTTTCTCAACTGACCCAGAGTTCCCCCAGTGGAGCCAGGAGCCTGAACCTCCTTCAGGGGTATGAAGCAATTTGCTGTTTGGATGGTACTGGCCAGACAACCTTCTTTTAACTGCCCCAACCCCACACCCTGCCATCCTCCACCCTTCTGGATCAGAGGGTCTCTGGGGGAGTGGGAGTGTAGAAGGTGAGCACCTGCTGAGCTGAGTGTGCAGCTGAGATATCTCCATCCTTGCTGCTACTAGCTGAGCATTGAGCTCTGCTGTGGCCCTGCAGAAGGGGCAGTACCCCTATATATGACAGAAATACAGTGCTGGGGATTGAATCTCTTGTGGTTGATTCGTGCGCTGATGCCAGCTGTGTGTGTGTGGTGGTGTGCGGGGGGATCCCAAGATCAACCAAAAATAAAAACTATTTGACAGGAGAAAAAAGTTATTAAAAAAATGGTTTTGCTGTCGAGTTTGCTGTTCAGGACCTCCCAGTCCTTTCTTGAGATGAGTTGTTTATTCTCCTTTAACATATTGCTTGGCAGTTCTGTATAACTCTGATAACTTTGTTTCACCTACCATGGCAATTGTTAAGTAAAGACTTAAGTCCTGCTGCTGTGCCCAGTCAATTCAGTAGTTTGTAATACAGCATAGCAGTATGATCTGTGTATGTCAGATGTACCATACAAGGTGTCTGGACTGCCAAATCTTCTGTAAGGTATTGTGTTTGTAACCCATTTTAGGAATGAAGCATTGTAAACAAGGTACCCAGTTTAATGGGGATATCCTGTTTGTTGATATATCATTTTTAAGTAAATACATACTGTGCCCTCCTATGACATCATAGCCCCAAGACACCCTGACACTGGTATACTGTGCTGTACTGTGACTTCTCTCACCCTGCTATACATTGAAACTGGTATATTGCGCAGTTCCATGGATTTACTCACCCTGATATACCATAACACTAGTATACAGTGCCATACTGTGACTCACCACACTGGTACCCTGACACTAGTTTACTGTGCCATCTTGTAACTCCCTACACTCGTGTGTACCTGGGCACTAGTATACTGTGTCATCATGTGAGATACGGTGCTCAGCTGTTTATGTATGTATGTATGTATGTATTTATTTAGTAATTCGGAAAGGTTTTACCAGGAAAGACATACTGAGCTGATAATATCTCATTTCCAGATGTGTCCTGGGGGAGGGGCATGGAAGTTAATGCAAGAGTAGAAAAAATAAATTGCAATCCACAGCACAAAAAAAGTAATAGTCTTTACAAGCAACACGGTGCATCAAAAGAAGTGTACTCTCAAACATTGCAAGGCAAAAATAGTACAGCAAAGTACAATTGAGATAAAAACTAAGCTTGGCAAGGCAAGAGACAATTACTCCAACAGGCTTAGTCGAGAGAGCAGTATGGCCAGGGCAATATGAGTGGGGGTGGGGGTGGGGGTGGGGCGGGGTGAGGAAGGAGATTAAATAAGGTAAAGGGTCATGGACATGTTACCGGTGGGAGTAGAAAAGTCATGAAGAGACTTAAGGGAGAAGAGACAGAGCAGATAGAGAGGTGAAGGGTGAATCAGAAATCAGGAAAGTGATATGACAAGGCACTTTTGCCAACAGTAGAGTGTTGTACCTTGGCAGCGGTATACTGCACCATACCATGACTCTTTCACCCAGATATATGCTGACATGGGTATAATGTACCCACTTGTGACTCTCCGCACACTGATGTACCCTGAAACTAGTTTACCATGCAATCCTGTGACTCTCTACACACTGATATACCCTGACACCTGTGTACTGCACCATGACTCCCCAATCCCTGATATACCCTGACACTAGTATACTGTATACTGTGCCATCCAAAGGCTCCCTACACCAAAATATACCCTGAGACTGGTATACTGCACTATTCAGTGAGATATAGTGCCTTGCTGTACCTTAAAACTGGTATACTGCATCATACAGTGACTCTCCAAGCACTGTATAGCCTGACACTAGTTTACTGTGCCACCCCATGACTCTCCACACCCTGATATACTGTAACAATGGTATACTGCCTCATCCTGTGACTCTCCACACTCTGATGTACCCCAACACTGGTATACTGCACCATCAGATGACTCGCCACACCCAGATAAAACTTGACACTGGCATACAGTGTCATCCTGTGACTTCCTACACCCTGATATACCCTGACACTGGCATACTGTACCATCCTACTACTCCCTGCACCCTGATACACCCTGCCACTGGCATACTGTGCCATCTTGTAAGGTGCAGTGCCCTAGTGTGCCTTGACATTGATATACAGTACTGCCCCATTCCATGACTCACCAGCCCTGATATACCCTGTCACTAGTTTACTGTGCCATCCTTTGAGGAAGAGCACCCTGCAGTGCCTTGAAACTGGTATAATGCACCATCCCATGCCTCTCAAAGCACTGATATACCCTGACACTGATAGTATGCCCCATCTTGTGACTCTCCATCTCCACACTCTGATATACCCTGACACTGGTATACTGCACTGTTCTGTGAGGTACAGTGCACTGCTGTACCTTGACACTGTTACACAAAATTATACCATGACTCCTTAAGCCCTGATGTACTCTGACATTTTGCATTCTGAGCCAATCCTGTGAGGCACAGTGCCCTGCCATAGTACCTTAACACTGATATACAGCACCATACCATGAATCCCAACATCCTGATATACCCTGACTCTGGTATACTCTGCCCAGTGAACCCTGAGGCTATTGTAGTGCCATGTTGTGTGACTTCCCTATGCCATAAAATATCCTGGCACTGGTATACAGGGTGGTTCTGGGACTCACAGTGCCTTATATCTTAACATTAGTTTACTTTGTCTTTCAGTGACTCCCCATGCTCCAGTACAGTCTGCTGCTGATATACAGCATCTTCCCAGGATGCTGTCTTCCTGCATCCTGATATACCCTAACACATGTATACTGCACCATCAAGTGACTCCCAATGTCCTTATATACACTAACACATGTATACTGCACCATCAAGTGACTCCCAATGTCCTTATATACACTAACACATGTATACTGCACCATAAAGTGACTCCCAATGTCCTTATATACACTAACACATGTATACTGCACCATCAAGTGACTCCCAATGTCCTATATACCCTGACACATGTATACTGCACCATCAAGTGACTCCCAATGTCCATATATACCCTGACACATGTATACTGCACCATCAAGTGACTCCCAATGTCCTTATATACCCTGACACATGTATACTGCACCATCAAGTGACTCCCAATGTCCTTATATACCCTGACACATGTATACTGCACCATCAAGTGACTCCCAATGTCCTTATATACACTAACACATGTATACCGCACCATCAAGTGACTCCCAATGTCCTTATATACACTAACACATGTATACCGCACCATCAAGTGACTCCCAATGTCCTTATATACCCTAACACATGTATACTGCACCATCAAGTGACTCCCAATGTCCTTATATACCCTGACACATGTATACTGCACCATCAAGTGACTCCCAATGTCCTTATATACTCTGACACATGTATACTGCACCATCAAGTGACTCCCAATGTCCTTATATACCCTGACACATGTATACTCACCATCAAGTGACTCCCAATGTCCTATATACACTGACACATGTATACTGCACCATCAAGTGACTCCCAATGTCCTTATATACCCTGACACATGTATACTGCACCATCAAGTGACTCCCAATGTCCTTATATACACTAACACATGTATACTGCACCATCAAGTGACTCCCAATGTCCTTATATACACTGACACATGTATACTGCACCATCAAGTGACTCCCAATGTCCATATATACCCTGACACATGTATACTGCACCATCAAGTGACTCCAATGTCCTTATATACCCTGACACATGTATACTGCACCATCAAGTGACTCCCAATGTCCTTATATACCCTACACATGTATACTGCACCATCAAGTGACTCCCAATGTCCTTATATACCCTGACACATGTATACTGCACCATCAAGTGACTCCCAATGTCCTTATATACCCTGACACATGTATACTGCACCATCAAGTGACTCCCAATGTCCTTATATACCCTGACACATGTATACTGCACCATCAGTGACTCCCAATGTCCTTATATACCCTGACACATGTATACTGCACCATCAAGTGACTCCCAATGTCCATATATACCCTGACACATGTATACTGCACCATCAAGTGACTCCCAATGTCCTTATATACACTAACACATGTATACCGCACCATCAAGTGACTCCCAATGTCCTTATATACCCTGACACATGTATACTGCACCATCAAGTGACTCCCAATGTCCTTATATACCCTGACACATGTATACTGCACCATCAAGTGACTCCCAATGTCCTTATATACCCTGACACATGTATACTGCACCATCAAGTGACTCCCAATGTCCTTATATACCCTGACACATGTATACCGCACCATCAAGTGACTCCCAATGTCCTTATATACACTAACACATGTATACTGCACCATCAAGTGACTCCAATGTCCTTATATACACTAACACATGTATACCGCACCATCAAGTGACTCCCAATGTCCTTATATACACTGACACATGTATACCGCACATCAAGTGACTCCCAATGTCCTTATATACCCTGACACATGTATACCGCACCATCAAGTGACTCCCAATGTCCTTATATACACCAACACATGTATACCGCACCATCAAGTGACTCCCAATGTCCTTATATACACTAACACATGTATACTGCACCATCAAGTGACTCCCAATGTCCTTATATACACTAACACATGTATACCGCACCATCAAGTGACTCCCAATGTCCTTATATACCCTGACACATGTATACTGCACCATCAAGTGACTCCCAATGTCCTTATATACCCTGACACATGTATACTGCCATCAAGTGACTCCCAATGTCCTTATATACACTAACACATGTATACTGCACCATCAAGTGACTCCCAATGTCCTTATATACCCTGACACATGTATACTGCACCATCAAGTGACTCCCAATGTCCTTATATACCCTGACACATGTATACTGCACCATCAAGTGACTCCCAATGTCCTTATATACCCTGACACATGTATACTGCACCATCAAGTGACTCCCAATGTCCTTATATACCCTGACACATGTATACTGCACCATCAAGTGACTCCCAGTGTCCTTATATACCCTGACACATGTATACTGCACCATCAAGTGACTCCCAATGTCCTTATATACCCTGACACATGTATACTGCACCATCTAGTGACTCCCAGTGTCCTTATATACCCTGACACATGTATACCGCACCATCAAGTGACTCCCAATGTCCTTATATGCCCTAACTGCTATCCTGCTCTATACAGTGATTCCACACACCTCAGTATACTCTAACACTGGTATACTTTGCCATATCATGATCCCAGCACCCAGTATACCTTGACACTGGTATATTGCTCTGTCTTGTGACTCCCAGTGCCTCAGTGTGTCCTGGTCAATATTAGTTTCCAAATTAAAGCTAGTTCTGCTAGTGTCTATAGCTGGGTTTGAGATTTTGCTGATAAATCATGGCCTCCTTCAGTTCCTGTTTCTAGTGTTTGGCTGATACTTTTCCCATGGGATGCTGTGACCTCATAGTACAGTCATGCTTTGCTGATATTTTTCTTCACAATTTATCTACCCAGGATAGCCCAGCTGTGATGCAGAATCTCATTTTCAGTGAGGTCCTGCTACTAGTCATATCCACAGCTGGGTGGACTTTACTACTGAGAGGCTAAGTGACTTGCCCATGGTCAAATAGTGAGTATTTGGCTTTAGCAAGATTTGAACCTGCAATGTCAGGGTTTCCAAATCAGTGCTCCAACCACAGTGCCACCTTGTGCCTGCATCATTCTGATGTCATGATGCTGGGGTACTGTGGTTCTGATTTCAGGTCAGTGCTACAGCAGCATCTTAAACTAACTGCCATATTCACTGACTGTAACAGGCAACAAGGCAAGCAATTTGTTTCTCTTTAAAGTGACTATCCCTGGCTATAAAAAATAAGAGGAGCAGTGATATACACCAGGGCTGTTCTCCTGTCTTGGGGAGCCTTATGACATCATAGGTAACATGAGCTTTACTCTTGTGGTTTATGAGGCGACAAGGATCCCCTCGCTGGGGAACACAGTTGTGCTGCATATCGTTGCATGTCTAGAATTCTTTTTTCTTGCTTGACATACAGCATAAATTAAGCAAAGGTTCTATACACACCGAGACTGTAATCACAGAATTTGTGTAGCGACCTTGTTTATTGGAAAGCAAACTGAGGAGGATATAGTCTTTGTTACCTACCCCTTACCTCCCACATGCACCCACGCACCTAGGCAATGAGTTCTTCCCTCACAAGACTCTTTTCTGAAACCGGCAGTCTCTATGCTGTAACTAAGCAAAGTAAACAATGAGCCCCCTTTATTACAGAGTACTATACTGAGTCACAAGTCACTTTCCTTGCTGTATTATTATTACAGTAAGACTTTCCACCTGACCCTGGTCAAGCAGTCAAATTCAGCAGTTGGACGGCAGTGGAATAACAACCTGGGGAAATTCATGTTTTAGTCATCGAAGCCTAACAACGAGTCAAATAGGGAGCTGTACACAAGAGCACTGACACACACACACTAACGCACACATGTATAATACACAGAAATATATACATTACCTGCAGATGCATGCAGACACACACATAGCAATGCGCCTCGACATGCCTGTCCTGAGACTGGCAGTCTTGATGGTGGTGCCAATGTCTCAAGGGGTGAGGGAGGGGATGAGTACAGAATCCAGAGCACAAAACAAAATTGAGGCTACAATAACGAGCAATAGCTGCCAGTGAAAAGCTTTATTGTGCTCAGATAAATGAACGGCACTAGACCCGGCGTTTCAAACCCTTGCGGATTCTTCCTCGGGGGAAGGGGTCTAGTATACCAAACCATCATTTAAAGGAGAAGTCCACCCAGAATGTGCAAAAACATATGCTATGTAGAGTGTTTTGATATGTATGTTCAGTCCTAGTGTGTCCTTCCCTCTGTCTGCTATTAGGAGTTTTGCCTAAATTAGGCTGCTAGCTGTATGGTAGTTTTACGATCCTTGGGGAGCTCAATCACAAATAGGTTTATTGGCTTTCTTTCTCCTACAATGCACCCTGGTTCATGTGACAGTGATGTAGCTATGCCCCTAGATTTAGCAGGGTCTGTCACAGCTCAGCCACAAAGATAATACTTCTTTCAGAGAAGAAGTCACATTGCTACATTTTGGGTGAGTGTAATCATTATTATTTTTTGATATTTAGTACCTTGTCCTGCTATGTTACAACCTATAGGGTGATGTTCAATTATTGCTACTTAGTACTGGTGCAAAAACTGAAAGTGACTGAGAGGAATAGAGTAAACAGTGACATGATTCACACACACACACACACACATACACACACACACACACAACAGAGCATAGCAGGACAAGGTACTGATATCAAAAAATAATAATGATTACACTCACCCAAAATCTAACAGTTAGTCTTCTCTGGAAGAAGTATTTTCTCTGTGGCTGAGCTGTGACAAACCCTGTAACAAGACACTGGCTTACTGCAGGGGCAATTAGACATCACACCAAAGGGCACTCTGGGAAGACTAGAGGCCATAAAAGAAACCAGAATGGCAACCTCCAAGGGCAATAAAACAGTTAGGGAAAGTTAGAAAAAACATCTCTCACAGCCAGAGGAAAAGAAAATGCTGGGAACTGGTTAGAACACAAAACAATAGACTACTACATATCTTTTTCTGATTTTAATGTGGATTTTTCCTTTAAATGATGTGCTTAAAGTGACAGTGGTATAATTCCATATTCCAAGTGGTAATGGTGCTAGACCTCCTATATGTCCAGCAAACAGACATAGACATTTATACAAAAATGACATGTAATAAAGCACGGTAGTGATTAATAATCATACTACTTAATCGTAGTACATAAAAAATGAAGGGAGGAAAAACAAAAATCAAGTCCACTGCAGTATGGTTAATGTGAAGATCCCAGTTAGATTATTAAGTAAAGTAAATCCAAGTGGCTAAATATTTGCTGGATCCACACTGTAAAGCAGGAAAGGAAACAGCATAGTGAGACCTGAAAGAGAGAAAACAAAAAAAGGGGGGTGGGGGGATTAAAAGGAGAAGTGAAAGAGAACAGGTTAAACATCTGTACATTAAACAGACATCATAATAAATATAAACATTTTTACAAACCAACTGAAGATGTTTGCGAAGTACAACGAAGTTTGTACTGAAATATTCTTTTAAGTCTATTATGTACCAGCCAGCTTTTACACCTACAGGAAATGTGTTAGGTCCCAGCTGTCATTAAGGCCGTCTACAGAAATCGCACTGAGATTAAAAATGAATCTTCTTTAATGTTCAAGTAATTTTCTCTGATGATCACCACCCTTAATGTTAATGGGTACATGGTCAATCCCCATTAGGTGTATAGTACTGGGATCTGAGTTGTGGTTGTGGTACCAATGGAACCTGATAGGGGTTTTACAGTGTGCATTTACAATAGACCGGATGTGTTCCTGTAAACACTCCTTGAGAGGCATACAATTCTGCCTGTATAGATCGATGAGCAGTGACACCAAATGGCATACATCACAAATTGAGTGTTGCAGGTAATAAAGAGGTGTATCTGATATGTGACATCATGAATAATCCTAGGGCGTGTTTTGCCAGTGTGTATATATCGGTAGATGTTACAATCGCCACACCGGTGCATTCCCTTGAGAAACATAAGGCGCTTTTACACACAGGTTTATGTAACGGAATAACTGTCACGGAAACAGTATTCCGTTACATCCCTTGTGTGTAAATTGCATCTGTTTCGGTCCCTAGGCGAACGTTCGTCCAAACCGCAATCTCTGCTTTTGCGGTTTGCACCGTGTTCCGCTTTTGTCGCAGCTGTGTAAAATAGCCATTCCGAACAAAGGCAGAAAACAACATTTGTAGAGCAGCAAACTCTGGGGGAGCCAAAACAAATGGAGACAGGGTTGCCGGAATACTCGCAGTGTGTAGAAAGGAACCTGAACACAACAGAGTACAACGGCGCCACACAGGTAACGCTGATTCCGTTTTAAAAACCTGTGTGTAAAAGCGCCTATAGAAACACAGAAACAGAGAATTTGATGGCAGATAAGGACCGTTTGGCCCACCTAGTCTGCCCATTTTCCTACCTAATGAATAAGCTGCAGATCCTAGTTAACCAACAGCCTACTTCCTCCTACCCCCCACTAGGACTGCTTTATGTCTGTCCCATGCATTCTTGAATTCCCCCACTGTTCTTGACTCCACGACCTCCTCAGGGAGGCTGTTCCATGCATCCAAAACCCTCTCTGTGAAAAAATACTTCCTCATATTACCTCTGAGCCATCCCCCCTCTATCTTCAAATTGTGCCCCCTTGTTCTTGTACATCTCTTCTTCTGAAAGATGCCACCCTCTTGGACTTTGTTGAGAAGTGGTGGCAATCCAGTTGTGGAAGGGGCATGGTCCACAAAGTGACTACGGAGCCACCTTATCAGAAATAGAGGTCCCTTCTGGTGCATTACTTTGGGGGCAGTCTCTTACCACATTGTGTAGGTCTGGATCTGTGTGAAGCTCATGCCAGTGCTTCTTTAGGGCCCCTGCTATTCTTGGACTAATTGAATTAAACTCAGTGATAACTTTAATATCAAGTCCCTGATCCAGATCTCTGTTTTTCAGGATTAACAGCTTATTTCTGTCTTGTGAAGAAGTGTAGGAATAGGCCTACTCTAGAGTATCTACAATGAGCAGACACATTTACATTACATGAATATAATACCCTGTAATATATTCATATACTGTAAATGCATCTGCTCATTGTATTATGCTGTATTTATGAATTTATCCTGTATTGTACTATACATTCTAATGTTCTCTGTTCTATACTGTATCTGTAACTAATTTTTTGTAATCCCTTCATTGTAATTGTACCCCCTGTCCCCGGGTGACACCTGGAAATGAGTTTCGGCTTAGTGTGCCTTTCCTGGTCAGCACATTTTAAATAAATAAATCTATTTCATAGCCCCTACTGACAAATCTATAGAACAAATCTTCCACTTGTTTATGGTAAGTCTGGTCAGTGGAACAGTTACATCGTACACATAAAAAGTGTCCCTTTGGAATACCATTTGTTAAATGATTGGGATGGGCACTCTCACAATGGAGAAGTGTGTTGGCCGATGTGAGTTTGCAAAAAATGTTGGTTATTATGGTACCTTCTGGCGATATGCTAAGGGCTAGGGCAAGAAACATAGCAGTAGTTTTGTGGAATTGATAAATAAAACTCTCGATTGCTCCACCTTAGCAGGTTAGCGACCCCCCCCCTCAATTTTTATTCAAATAAGACTATTTTTTTTCTGATAGAGCATCCTTTCCTCTATAAAACTGTAAGTCTGGTGAAAATCTGGTTTAAAATGGCTTGGCAGTGCCATTTAGAAAAAAGTTGCATATTTGGTGCATTTTAAATTATGCTGATTCACTACATTAGTATGCTTCGAACAGCTCTGTTTTGCAAACAATACATTTCAGTGGCATAAACTGTACGTGTGTGTTCACTGGACTACGAACTAGCCCCTTGCAGCTTTAATTTTTTGATTTAGTAAAGTCTGGGGTTTATTATGTCAAAGTTTTTTAGCTTATCATATCTTACAGCCAGCAACCTCCACTGCCACTCGAACGTGGCGGCTGGACTATGTATGGGAGTCCATTCTCACTTTACTTTGTGTTTCCCTTTACTTTATTAATACATTTAGTAGTAGTCAGTCCCTTAATCCAGTTCCTGGTGCTTGCTCCCTGCCAACTACTTTATTTGTTTTAAAATATCTGGTCTCCTGCCAGCGAGAGGAGCGCTCCTTTACTGCGTCTCCCTCTCGACCTAAAACTGCTTCAGCAGGCCATAACCTGCTCTGTGACCAAAGTCACAGTTTTGTACAGCCACTCCATGGCTGTTCATGGGGAATACCCTCCAGTGCAGTAGTGCTCCGCTCCAGAGCCGTGGCTCGGCTCTCTCCAACTTATCTCTCCCTCACTTGGGGCCAGATATTTAAAGCTTTGTGCCTGGCGCAAATCCATTGCAGGCTTCTCATACCCTAGGACCACCAGCAAACCACCAGATTTACACCTTACTTGATGAAGCACTGGAAGTAGTGGATAAGTTCAAGTACCTGGGTGTCTGGTTGATAACCGTCTCAATTTCACGGTCCATCTGAACGAGCTAACTAAAAAGCTAAGACAACGACTAGGTATATTCTATCACATAAGACACCTTCTCATACTAGAAGCCTGGAAGAGACTAGTTCAAACAACTTTTATTTCGCTGCTTGACTATGAAGACCTTCTTTACAGCCATTGTTCAACTCAGGCATTATGCAAACTCAACACCCTTTATCATCGTACTCACCACCGCTTGCTCTATCAAAAGCTTGCCTGGCCATCTCTTACATCAATGAGGCAAAAAAATACTCTCCTGTGGTTCTTCAGGATGTTAACCCATAAGCTGCCAGCTTATATCTCTACTCTTTGTTTGTGCAAAGGGAACATGTGGCCTAAGGAGCTCATCTCTTGTCTCCTTCAAGGTGTCCAGAATAAGGACACAGTATGGCCTGGCTGCTATCAACTTCCCCCCCCCCCTCTGGAACGACATGCAACAGACACTAACATAGACTTTGATGGGAGATAAGGACCGCTTGGTCCATCTAGTCTGCCCATTTCCCTACCTACAGGATAGGCCGCAGATCCTAGTTAACCAACAGCTTATTTCTTCCTACCCCCACAAGTTGCCTTATGTCTGACCCATGCATTCTTGAATTCTCCCACAGTTTTAGACCCACAACCTCCTCAGGAAGGCTGTTCCATGCATCCACTACCCTCTCTGTGAAAAATACTTCCTCACATTGCCCCTGAACTGCCCCCTTCTATCTTTAAATTGTGTCCCCTTGTTCTTGCACGTCTCTTTTCTGAAAGATGCTACCCTCTTGGACTTTGTTGATTCCACTGAGGTACTTAAAAGTTTCTATCTATCCCCCTCTCCTTCTTTCCTCAAGGGTATACATATTAAGCTCCTTTAGTCTCTCCTCATCAGGCTTCTCTTGCAGACCCTGCACAATTTTAGTTGCCCTCCTCTGGACTGCCTCTATCCTGTCTATGTCCTTGAGGAGATGGGGTCTCAGAACTAGGCAGTACTCCAGATGGGGTCTCACCAACTGTCTGTACAGAGGGATAACAACTTCCTGTTTTCTGCTGCTGATGCCTCTCCCTATGCATCCCAGTATACCCCCAGCCCTCCCTACTGCCTTCTCACATTGCTTGCTAACCTTAAGGTCATCTGATATGATTACCTCCAGGTCCCTTTCCTTTTTTGTTGTTGTTACTACCCCCCATTGTGTATTCTACCCCTGGGTTCTTGTTTCCCAGGTGCATTATTTTGCACTTCTTTGCATTGAATCCTAGCTGCCATACTTCTGACCATTTCTCCAACCTTGCCAAGTCCCTTCTCATCCTTTCCACGCCTCCTTGTGTATCAACCCTGTTGCAGATCTTTGTGTCATCTGCAAAGGCATGCTTTCCTTCCAGTCCCTCTGCAATGTCACTGATGAAGACATTAAAGGACTGGACCCAATACTGAACCCTGCGGTGCCCACTAGTAACCCCTCTTTCTTCAGAGTGGACTCCGTTTACAATTACCTTCTGTGTCTGTTGTGCAGCCAATGTTTTACCCAGGCTACCACCCGGGACCCACTCCAGGCTGGTTAATTTGACTATTAATCTTTTGTGTAGGACTGTGTCAAATGCCTTGCTAAAGTCTAGGTAGGCCATGTCCACAGCCCCTCCCTGGTCTACTACTTTGGTCACCCAGTCAAAGAAATCAATTAGATTCATCTGACATGACCTTCCTGCTGTGAACCCATGCTGCCTTGGGTCCTGTGCCCCACTGGCCTCTGGGTACTCAACTATTCTTTCCTTCAGAAGTGACTCCATCACTTTCCCTACCACAGAGGTCAGACTGACAGGTCTGTAGTTTCCTGCCTCTGTCTTGGTCCCACTTTTGTGAAGGGGAATCACATCTGCCTTCCTCCAGTCCTCGGATACCACACCATCCTCTCATGATTTATTAAAGAGTAGCCAGTGGTTTCACTAGTTCCTCCTTAATTCTTTCAGAATTCTGGGTGAATTCCATCAGGACCTATTGCTTTGTCCACCTTCAGTTTTAGGAGTTCTTGCAGAACCCTTTCTTCTGTGAAAGGACTGGGATCGACCCCCTATCAAAGGTGCTTCTGTTAACTGAATTAGGCACTTTCCCTCCTCTTTTGTGAATACTGAGCAGAAATATTCGTTCAGTATCCTGCTTTTCACTGTCCCCTCTGCCCACCCACCGTTCATTCTATTCAGCCTCACTATCCCCTCCCTTTGTCTTTCTCGCTCGCTGATGTACCTATAAAGGTTTTATCCCCTTCTTAACTGAGTTGGCTATCTTTTCCTCAGTTTGGGCCTTTGCTCTTCTGACTTCCCTCCCTGCTTCCTTCTGCCTTAACTGGTACAGTTCTCTGTCCTGCTCCTTCTGTGTTTCCTTATATTTCCAGAATGCTATCTTTTTCTTCCCGACTTTCACAGCCACCTCTTTTGAGAACCATAGTGGCTTTTTCTTTCATTTTGATTTGTTTATTTGCTTCACACAAAGGCTTGTTGCCTCTGTGATGGCAGTTTTGATGATTCCCCACTGTTGCTCCAAACCTCCTTCTAGCCTGTTTGCTAGTGCTTTTCTGAGGCACTCTCCCATCTTGCCAAAGTCAGCCCTCCTAAAGTCCAGTACCCTCACTTTTGTATGGCTTGACTCTGTAGCTGAGTTTAACGTGAACCACACTGTTTGATGGTCACTTGTTCCCAGATGGCAACCCACTTCTAGATCTGAGATCCTCTCATTGCCCCCGTTTGAGAGTACGAGGTCTAAGATTGCTCCCTCACGAGTGGGTTCGGAAGCTAGCTGTCTGAGGTCTGCCACCTGAAGGGCATCAAGATTGGCCCTGCTCTTGGATGTGGCTGCAGCAAATGTGCTCCAGTTAACATCTGGCATATTCAGGTGTCCCATCAACAGTATCTCCCCTTTCTCTGCCATTCTAAGAATGCCTTCTATCATATCCTTGTCCATTCCTTCCCCCTGACATGGGGGTCTGTACACAACACTAAGGTTTTCATCCCTCCCCAGTCCCCATACATTTAAGCTGTCGATCGCTCACAATCTGAAGGACATATGTGCCTGCCTCAGGTGATTCTCCTACCGGCCTCCCTACCTGGCTCCTCATTTATCCAGTACTTATACATACAACCCTAGCACTTCTCTCCATATAATTTTTCCTGTTTCTTCTTAACCTCTGGTTGTATCCATGTCATATGAACCATCCCCTTCTCTTAGCTATCCCCTCATTTATATTCTCCCTTCCCCCCATCACACCCCCATGCAGAGTAACCCTTTTGGTCATTCCTTCCTATGCATTATCTTGTTTTTTTGCATTGTGTAGTTGTCCCTCCTCTGACTAGGTAATGCCTTTTATTTTATTTTTGTTGCCTCTCTGCTCACACTGTATTAGCTAATGATGTTACTGTTCTTCACTGTATGTATCAGCCTTGCACTGTGTTCTAATTGTATCATTCACTGTTTCTGTACTATCGTGTCCTGGACCATCTTGTAAATGAACTTGTTCAAGGATGACTTGCCTGGTTAAATAAAGTTTGATTGATTGATTGATTTGCACCAGACTGCAATATTCAAAAGTCCCTTTAGTGCCGATGATGCATGAAAGTACCGGTGCTAAAAGTTAATGTATGCAGTGGAGGGAGATAGAAGAGTGGTCATGAATGTTGGAGCACTGGCATATTCAAAAGATGAGCGCCAAGCTACAGGTGTTTGCGCCACCTGTAGCAAGGCTCTAAATACCACCTGCAAAATGCATGTGCTAATGCAGCAGTGTGATTCAAAGTAATTTGAAGTGTACACTTCAACATAATCCAAGGCAACTCCTGGTAGTCTAGTGGTCCCCCTACCCCCCATCATGATCCCCAGCCACTGTAGTGCCATAACATACATTATTTCCCTGGTAATCTAGTGGTCCCCCCACCCCATCACGATCCCCAACCCCCATAGTGCCATACAATACATTCATTCCCTGGTAGTCTAGTGATCCCCACCCCATCACAGATCCCAAACCCCTAGCACCATAGAGACATTTGTTCCCTGGTAGCCTAGTGGTACCAGCCCCCATCCACGATCCCGACTCCCATATATATAAGCTATACTCTCTTCCTGTGTCCAAGGCCCCTCCACCTAGCAGTGCAGACCCCTGCACCCCAACCATCCCCAACCGGAGCAGGCGACTGGCTGAACCCACCACTCACCTCCACGGCTAGCCACCGACTGCATGTTGAATGAGCATCTTGCAGTGAGTGATGAATTTTGGGATGGTTGGGGGGTGCGGGGGTCTGCACTACCTGGTTGGGGAGGTGGGGGGGCCACTGGACTACCAGGACAGAGTTATATGTCATATATATGGGAGTCGGGGATCGTGATGGGGGAACTACTAGACTACCAGGGAACATTTGTGTGCTAATAACCTATGGAGTCTGGGATTGCGATATGGGGGTGGGGGGCTGCTAGACTACCAGGGAACATTTGTGCATTGTTAACCTATGGGTAGGGGATCACGATGTGGGGTGGGGGACCATTAGACTACCAGGGCAATATGTGTTTTTCCACACTATGGAGCTGGGGATCGTGATGGGGGGGTAGAAGGACCACTACATTACCAGAGATAATGTGTGATTACTGCAACTACTGAGTCAGGGATCCTGATGAGGGGCCACAACACTACAAGGGAATCATTTGTTCATGTACAGAAGGGGAGCATACATCCCACATGTCCTTCATTATGAGGGACAGCTCTCATTTTAGCCCTCTTTATTGCCCTGTCCCTAATTCGTCCCTCATGGAAAAGGTGCAGCACACGTAGAAAATATGCTGTTACATCATACTGTAAGGCAGACAGTCATAATACATTATGCTGCTACACTGAAACGTAAACTATCTACATGGAACGGCAATGGTTTCACAGTGTTCTGCACTTGCATATCCCTGTTTGATGCTGTGTCCTTCATTATGTGGGTCAGTGTCCCACAGTGCCCCTCAGTCAGCACATCTTTGTCCCTCAATACACTGCTGCATGGGCGAGTGGATTGCACTGAATGGGCCTCCAGTCACACATTTCCTGCAGCATCCATTCCAACCAACAGGTGGTTGCTATGAGCACACCCTGGCCTGCAGCTTCCAGCCTGTACTTCCATGTCAACCAAATCAAAATCAAATCAAATCAAATCAAATCAAAATCAAATCAAATCAAAATCAAATCAATCAAATCAGTCAAATCAAATCAAATCACAGTTTATTTATATTACGCTTTTCAGATACCAAAGCGCAAATATATGACAAAAACATACATCAATAATACATAAAAATGTAAAAATATGTAAGGTGGAACTGTGTGCTCCATTCAACAGCGCCGGGAAAACTACATGGACGTGTATGCTAAGCAGCCCATAATGAGATGCAAATGTGACTATTTGCCCATGGATTACCTAAGTAGGCTCATTTGCATAGCATCTTTGAATATAGCAAACTTTTGCCCCAGGTTAACCTGTTTGCACCGGGCTAATGTGTTAGCACTGTGCAATCCGGTTAGCTCCGGGCAAACCTCTCATCAGCATAGCACAGTTCTGTAGTGTGTGGCCTGCATTGTTGTTTGCAGTTGTTGTGCAACACATCATTGCTATCACACACATTGTCCACCAACTTTGACTCTGCCATACTCCACCTCTGTGTCCACTGAGCTGCTGTTCCTTTTTGCACTTCCCTGTTGCTATATTCAGAGCTGTCTTATTTCCTGGGCTATTTTAGAACTGCACTCCCAGCCCTGTTTTCAGTGCTTCCTTTGCACACTATATTCAGCAGGTTTAGCCCCAGGGCTATTCCTTTGAATATGGGTTGCAACTGGTTCAGGGCTAATTTAGCATGCAGGGCAGAGCTAATTCAGCCCCGGGACTAAGTTTTGAATATCTGGCCCCTGGTGTCTTGTTGCCTCACAGCTGACACTCTGCATTTAAACAACTGCAGATGACTGGGGCATTAACTTAAAAAGGGCCAACACTTATTATTATTTTTTTTTTTAAAACATTCTGTTGCTTTTACCCAGGCTGGCTTCAGATACTACTTGTCTACCAGGGCAATGACTCACTAGCTAGGGCAACCTGCTCACTAGCCCTTGGCTACCTACTGTTGCTCCCATAATTGCTGCTACAATAGGGCGACAGGCAGTTTACAGAAGACGTCAGCGTATATATGTGTCTGTGTGGTGCAAAGGGTGTAGGCAATCATTTCCCCCCCTCCCTTAGCTTACGTCTACCAGCGCTAACTAATAATATGCTCAAAAATTTTTTCTTTGCTTTATTCACATGTAACCACCCAGTCGCTGGGGTTACTAGAATCCTATCAGTATTATTGTTAGAAAGGCAGCTGGTAGGGAGTTAAATAGGGGCTCGTTGCATCATGACATCATTGTTTACTCAGCTAGCATGAGGAAGGATTGATTAGGTCATTTGGAACTCTCGCAGCAGCATTAGACACACTCTGTGGACAACTGCTCTGGGGAGATTAGAACTGTCAGTTCTGAGTAGAGTGTTGTTGAGTGAGGTGATGAGAGTGGCAGAAGGACTGCCAGTGGGCTCTAACAGAGGGCCCAGGATTTCTCACCTAGTTGAGTGTCATTTCCAGCTTCTAGTTGAAGTGGTGGAGACAAGACTACAGCAGGATTTCCTGATTTCTACTCCCTGCGAAGTGGAAGGATCTGTTTGTTCTCTGTGGACTAAAGGGGCAATCTCCTGAATGTTCTGTGGTGTTTTCAGCTGCCTTGGTATAGGACCTGAAATAGACTGCGTGGACCAGCTACCCAGAAGAGTGCCTTTGTCATTTCCTTTTTGGTTGTTCTATGCCCAGTGGATGGAACAAGTTTCTGTAAGTGCTGTAAAGGAGACTAGATCTCCACAATGTTCTTAGGGGAGTGGATAGTCTGGTGTGCATGTGCCCATAGATAAGGCTGGATCACACCTGTTGGTGCCCCTAGTCTCACCAGTGTGAGGGAAGAAAGTTAAACTGTGGACCCCAGTGAGTGCAGTTTATTTTCTCTGTGTCACCCCAGTGTTTTGACAAGTACAGTATGGGACCTCTAGTATTTCAGTGGAGAATGGGGGTTTCAATGGTGTAACCCTGAAGAATGGCAGAGACCGCCGGTTGGGATCAAGGGTAGGAGGAATGCCATCTAAGTGCTTATATGGCAGGGCTTCCTGGTTCGTAAAGGGCACCAGTATTTTTACCTGAGCAAGTGGCCAACCTGCAGGTTAAGGTGTGTGGCTAAGTTTCACATAAATGCACCTATGTTTGAAAGGCAGTCTGAGTATGTGGCTTAGATTCACTAAATAACACTCATAGGAAGAGAAATGTTCATGTGCGTGGCCAGGTGTCCACAAATGCACCTTTGGGAATTTGGGACGGTGTTTCTGTTATTGTTGTTCATGAACTGTACTATATAAAAGGAGAGTTCGTGAAATTGTACCTGTCAGCATGGACCAACCCTTGGGGGTCCACTTAAACTTTACTTTCCATCTGTTGAATTAAGCCATACTGCACAATCCGAGTCATTGTTATAGACATTCCAATTATTGCTTCTGGCTGTGTGGATTTACTGGGGCCACCTCAGCAGGTTAGATCAAGCAGATGCCTAGCAGCCTCCACCCAGGACCTGGGTTGTGTTTTTCTAACAGGGTTCAAGCTGTTTGTTTCTGTATCCCCACCCCTCTCTTCCTCTAGAAAATGAGCCAGGTATACATCCTAATGCCATGGGTAGTACCTACCTTGTAGTGCAGTGAATTGGTATGCCAGTAGATAGGCACCAGTGTTTCCCAGATATTTAGCTGGGTCAGCATTACAATAAATGGGGTGTGAGCACACTAGTTAACTAACTGGCCAGTGGGAGGTTACACACACAGGGTCTACCCTTCATCCTGGCATATGCCCAGCTCTGGACCTCCCACCAGGTGACCTCCTAGCAAATAAGGTATCCAGTTTTGCTTTCTTGTGGAACAGTCATTCCACAACTGCTACAGGGTCTTATTTATGGTTAAGTTTGAACCTGAAGTTTGAACTTGAATTCTAGGCCTATTTCAACTTTGGTCTACTTCTACTAAAAGCAAGCCTGTCATTTCTGTAGGATGAAATAGCTGTGTCGTGCTTTTTCTAAGTCTAGTGTAAGATTCAATGTCATCTCAAATATTGTTCAGGAACAGACCAGCTAAGTAGCTCTGAATATGTAAACAAGTGTGTCATAGAGATCATCAGTTGTGCAGTGTGGAAGTTTTTGAAACAAGTACCCTCTACTGGTTGTGTAAACCAATGTGAGTTAAAATGTTTAAGACATAGAGAATACTGGATGGGCAACTATGCACAACCAGTGTGTTGCGCCACAGATGGGTTCTGATTCCCTCTGACCTCGAGAGCGAAGCTCAGGAGGTCCGTGGGAATCAGAACCCTGAGATGACAGAACACACAGGTTGTGCATAAAGTTGCTCATCCTGTATTTGTATTAGTGTGTAGTAGTATTATGTGAAACGTGTGTGCATTGTGTTTCTGTCTCTTTTTTGTAATGAAACTGACTTATGAAGTCTCTAGAGGTTCTAGAATACTGTCTTACCACAGAATTAAATAGAGGAAAGCAACAATGTGCCAGCATTCCAAGTGGTTCTGCTGCAGTAGTGACATCACTACTGCAGCAGAACAACATAACAATGTCACTAGTGCAGCAGAATAAGCTTATTCCAGGCATGGAATTCCATGCATAACAGCATTCCACTATACACTATATTACTTTTATATAATGCAATATTAGTTCTCACATTGTTAAATACCTAAGTTGTTATTGTCACCACTGTGTGATTAGTTCAAAGCTGTTCAGTTTTATTAGTTTGACGCTCTTGTTATAATGTTCTTTGCAAATTATCCAAGGATGTGGCACACAGTTGTTTGCCATAATTCACTGAGATCTTTGGTCTGGATATTATATAAACCATTATGAAATGGGCATCCAAAATAAAGAAGTCTCATTGGTCAAAACATATCATGTGACTGTGCATTTGCTCCCTATAAATGCAGTCATCCTGGTCCTAAATCACATCACACAATGAGCAAATTAGTCCGCCTACAAACAGAATTGATCTTCCATCGCAAACATGGCTGCTACCTTTACACTGTAAAACCTTAACTGGGCCCTAACAATAAAACTACCTTAAAGAAAAAAAAAATTAATTAAATGTTGTTTTCCTGATCATCACACTATCCTTATACACAAAAACAAATCAGAAACATTAAGTATTGTTTATAGTTTTCATTACAACTGTTTATTTTGTGACAATGATAAATTCCTCTTCTATCTTTACCTTCTCATCAGGGAAATCTCTTTTGCTTGCCCTAACAGTGAAATAATTGAGTCTCTGGCTCTAGAGGAGGCCTTTATAATGTATGGGAAAGGGTTGTTATGGAAGGAATTCGATGAATTTCCATCCTTGCTATGGTATCTTTGTGACATCAAGGAGTTGTTATACCCTCTTGAGTATGTCACAACGATACCATAACAACACGAACGGTTCTTCTCATGCATGTCTAGTGAACTACTGGTTTACGATGAACAGCTGCAGCAGTGAGAGCTGGCACTGAAGGAGAGTGGCACAATGGACGAAAAGTAAAGTAAGGACAAATTTTGCTTAACTGGTGCCCATACACTATAAAAGACAATGAATGGGCACCAGTTAACAACAATTCGGAGTTCCCATCTTGAGGGTCATCTTGCCAACTAAAAACCTATCAAGCTTCGCTCTCAAGGTTTACTATGTTGTCATGACAACCTCTTGATGGGAACACAGTGTTGTTATTAACCGATTCCCATCCATTATCCTCTATGCTGTGTGTGTGTACAGTATGTTAGGAGAGGAACATTCTGCCAGTGGAACAGAGCATTTTGAATCCCTGTATTCCATGGTAAACATTTCATGATAGACATTCCATATCTTGAATGTGGGGAAAAACAGAGAAAAAAAACTAGATGTAGAAAGCAGACAATAATAATTTATAAACAAAGAGAAAAATGTGGGAAAACATGGTTAGATAGGCAGATGCAGACCCAAACTGTTCCAATACATTCCTAAGTTTGTAAAAACACATACATTTGAATCATATATAGGTAATTGCAGGTGAAATATACCACTCCCCCCCACCACCACCAAAAAAAGGCAACCTGGCAAGTTTAAAGTTTTAAACACATTTCCATTAATTAGCAGAGTAAGGCATACGAGAAGAGGTTGAGGGCACTGAACATGTACTCCCTGGAGGAAAGGAGAGAGAGAGTGAGGGGACATGATTGGGATCTTCAAGTACTTGAAAGGGATAAATAAGGTGGATAAGGAGGGTCCCTTTAAGCTGAGTGGTAACCATAACATGATGGGGCACAGTCTTAAAATGGAAGGGGGAGGTTTGGATGGAGGTCAGGAAGCACTTCTTCACAGACAGGGTGATGGAAACTTGGAATGCGCTGCCAGAAGAGGTTGTCTCTTTGAAGACAGTGGTCAGTTTCAAGACAGGCTGGGATAGGCATAGGGGGAAGGTAAGGATCATAGGTAGGGAGGATGGGAGGAGTGGGGAGGTGGGGCAGTGACAGTACCTCAAGCTGTTGACCCTGCAACAAAGGCAGACTAGATAGACCGAATGGCCTCCTTCTGCTGGCTTCTTCATATGTTCCCATGTACGAAACAGTATTTGAATTGATTTGAAATGCAAGATAACATGCTTTTATTTTTTTTTTCTTACTAACTTTTCACCTCAACCTTATAGCAGTTTTTCATTTACGTACTAGACCACAATACATAAGTAAAAAACAAAAATAAAGAGGTTGCCTTCAATGTAACTATATTACTACTGTGTAATGTAATTAACGTTTTAGACACTGCTTATTTGTACAGATTTACAGATGTTACAGTTAATCTATACAAGCACTGAAAAAGTAAAGAAGTCAGACAACTCAGGAAAACTGACCAGAAGCTATTAAGTTAAGCACCGATAAATAATTTATTGTTAAAAAAGACAGCACACTTACCCACAGTGCTGTAGGTAAGTGTGCTATCTTTTTAACAATAAATTATTTATCGGTGCTTAACTTAAAAGCTTTTGGTCAGTTTTCCTGAGTTGTCTGACTTCTTTACTTTTTCAATGCTTCATAATACATTGTGGCTCCTGGAATTGTTTATATGTGCCGCCTTCTAGAGGCTTTTGTAATCTATACAAGAATTTACATGTTACAGAGAAAATATATATTTTTTAACTAACACTACCAATAAATGCTTTTACTTCAAAGTACTAGTTAATCTACTGCTGAGGGACTACTTTTCTCAGTTTTTAAAAGTTTTAGAGTTAATGTATTGTACACTTGTTTGAAATTAGTAAAGAAGTTTTAATCCCTATCAGAGTGACTCATGCTAATTATTTTATGATGGCCCATTTTATAAGTGTGATAAGCCACTCCAGGGTGTGCATTTCAAGGATGTTCATGCACTTGCCAAGGGCTTAAGGAAATGCGACCTTCAGCCTTGTGTCTTAGCACGTCCCTTGGGCATGCCTTAAAATCCTTTAATGCTCACCCTGTCATGGCTTATTATTTATCTAAACTACATTTGGTGATAACTTCCATTAATATTATTTTTTCTAACAAAATAACATGATTTACTAGGTCAAATGCTTTTGAGAAGTTGAAAAACACCGCACATATGGAGCCCCCGTCCAATGCCCCCACCATGAGGTTTGCAGACTCAATGAGTGCGGTGCCAGTGAACTTCCTTTTCTAAAGCCTGACTGTTGATCTGCCGGTAAGAAATAGGAGTCCGAGTAGTGATACAGTTGCCCACATACAATTCTTTCAAGAAGCTTAGATATGGTAGATAATAATGCCACTGATCTGTAATTAGAGGGGCTGTTGCAGTAGCCCCACCCTTTAAAAAATGCAATTATTTTTGCACATATTAATGTACTAGAGAATTCGCCTTCTAATTAACTTTTCTATTGAAAAGTTTCATTAGAACTGGCAAAATGAAAGATGCTGCTATTTTCAGGAATTGTCATTCAACGTGGTCAAACCCTGGAGACATTTTTGTGTGTAGTTTATTTATTTCCTTTAGAAGTTCTTTATATTTTATTATTTTAAAATGTAATTTAGGCACTCCAGAAGTCATTTGCTCTGATTGATTTATTATAAAATGTGTCCTGTACCCCCCCCCCCAACATATGATTATCTGATATCTGAACATCAGGTAGCATACAGAAGTACTCATTTAAGAATGTTTGCAGTTAGTTTTAGATTCAGTCCAGATCTATCCTCCTTGCTGAACCTAATGTTGGATTTTGCACTGTTATAGGAGTAAAAGCTGAAGTACATATCACAGTCTTTTAAATATGAGAAACATCAAAGTACAGGAACTGAAAAGTGCCCTGAGTGCTCAGCAAGCTACTTTTACTAAGCCTGCAAGAAAATCTAAAGCTCCAGAGCTGCTCTGAATAATTATTTTAAAATGACAACTATTTTTTAAAACTACTGTAACTTAATGAAATATCATTATTAACTATTTACTAAGACTATGTTATTATTTTAACTCCTAAATATGGGTAAATATGTGTATGGTAAGGGCTTCACGTTGGGTATGGTATGGGCCACATGTTGCTGTGGCTCATGTCTTACTCAAAAATTTAAAATGTGGCTCCCAACCCTGAAAAGGCTGGACACTTCTGGTGTATCTTATCTGAATTCCTAATATATTTTTCTTAACAACTAACACTAACACAGCCAAAAACATAAAGTTGTTATTGCACATGTATAACAAGAACATTTAAAAAATCTATTCCTAAGATAGAATTGAAACTGGATTTGCATGCCTTTTCCAATTATGCTCCAGTATATTGGAATACGATTCCATCTTCTTTACAGCATATTGTTGGCAAAGATGCTTTTAAAGTATCAGTGAGGCAGTGCTTTTTAAACAAACTGAAATGTGATTGTTTCTAATGTATTCATTGTCTGTCTGTGCATTTTTGTAAACTCTATTGTTTCTAATGTATTTATTGTCTGTGTATATTTTGCAAACTTTGTATCAACATCTTGACTGCATATCATTTATGGTCCCAGGTCACATTTGAAAAAGGGCCTTTAGCTCATATTGCTTACCCAGTAAATGAAAGTTTAAATACATAAAAAAATAAAAAAGCTTCTCTCTTAAGCTTCCCCCTGAGCCTCCTGCTGGAGGTTCCCGGCACTCAGGTGGGAACCACTCACTTGGGGAGCTGCTCTGCAGACAACTGTTAATAGCAGCACTGCTTAAATGCTGCACTGTGAGCTCACTCCTACCAACGTCACCTGCTACCCATACTTGCTCAGCAGACACCCCTCAGCTTATCAAAACTGCAGGTTTTGAGGTCGGGGACATGATGTAGCTGCAGGTGTATTGGGCAAATGAATCCTGCTGCTAGTAGAAGCAGTAAAGCTGCAGGTGGAGTAAGAGATGGACCTACAACTTAATGGGGATTATAAGTCTAAATAATTATTAATGAGCTGAACTAGCTCACTGATTGACTACTGTGCCAGTGTGAAATCTTTTAGAAATGACTGGCACGGCAGCGACACTCGCCTCACGCACAGTACTCTGACAACAGCAGCACGTAAACAAAACTGTTTTTGGTGCTCAAAACCTGAAAGAAAAAATCATTATTGTGATTAGACTTATAATCACAATAATGACCTCAGAGCCGATCATTTCCTTTTGATTATTAGTCGGCTGGGTTGGGGTGGCCCTCAGCTGTGTCTTGGGCCACCCTTCCCCCCAGCCGGTAGTTAATTTCTAGGAAATGACCAGCTCTTCAGTCATTATTGCTTAAATCACAAGCCAGGATATATATCAGAGATGCTCCCTCCAGCAGAGGGCCTGGGGAGATTGCCAGCTACTACCAGAAGGCAGGCTGAGGTACATATAACTGCACTGGTGCCCAACACACTATACAGTTAAAGTAAGGATCGGGTTAATATGAGGCACAGCCCAGAGCAAGGATGGCCATTTGTTAGAAGCAGGGTTGGACTGGGGTACAGGGGACCAACCCGAAAAGTTGATACAGGGGTCCATCTGGAAAATCAATAGGGGAGGTCACAGAGTGACAACTGATATACATATGGATTGTACAAGGGCTGCTGTGGCACAGTAGACAGGGAAATGGGCAGACTGGAGGGCCAAAAGGATCTTTATCTGCCAACAACTTCTGTGTTTCTGTATAAGTGTTCCGCTTAAATCTGCCACACTAACTCTGTAGTGGATGTAATTTGGCTGTGGTCCATCCCAGAGAGAATGGAGTCAGTTAGCCTGAGGAGGGGGTGGAGGTGGAAAGGGATTTGCGGAAGCCAAACTGGAATGGTGTGAAGAAAGAAAATTGTATATTTTGAGTTAGTCTGTTGTATATCCCCTTGGTTTAATGCTGAAATGTGCCTCTGAAGATGGGGGTTGTGAGGACTTGGAACCTGAACTTGAGGGTAAGCTGATTCTTCCACGATGTTATTTATAAGTTTAACTAGTAAAGACATACTGAGCTGAGAACAGCTAGTTTCCAGATGCATCCTGGGAAAGAGGAGAAGCAGATAGCTAAACAATAAACTGATGAAAATAAGAAGTAAGTTACAGTACTATAGTAATACATGAGGCACACATAAAATGATTAGAGGCAAATTAATAAATGCATGCAAGTAGAAAAGAAAGCATATTATATGTATAGAGAAAGGCGATAAGAAGAAGAGAGGGTCTTAGACCATTACGGGTAGGAGAACAAAAGTCATAAAGAGACTTTGGCTACATGATGATGGAAGTTTCCCCAAAATGGAGAGCCAGAAGGCACAACTCATGAAAAGGATTAATTTATTGAGCAACTGAACCACAGAATTCAGAACAAGGGAAAGGGGCGCACAGCAAAGTATTTTCACTTCTAGTCACTTTTTTATCACTACCAGCTAGTGAACATCACTGCTATAACTATACTTATTAAAATCACTATTACTGTAAACCATATGAAGCACTATTGCAAAATTTCTATGACTACAAAGTTGTACAATATTCTTCTCAGAGTGCATACGGCTTCCATTGGGCACTGGAGATGATGTATTGTAGAGGAATGTGAAATGAGGAACTTCTGTGCACAGGCTTTCCACTGGCTGGCTTGTAGAGAAGATGAGGAGCAAGGAATATGCCCACTGGGCATCAACAGAACCCAGGCATACAAGCAGCAGCACACTTGTATTCCCCAGAGGACCACTGGACCATCACAACAGACTCCAGAAAAGAACAGAACATTTATACTTCCAAGGACTTGTTGCAAACTGGAGAGCTTCCGGGCCATCACCCCTGACCCGGGAAGAGACGTGAAGAACTAAAGATCTGCAACACCTCCAGACATCACCACTGACCACGGGAAGAGATTTGAAGAAGTAAGATCTGGAACACCTCTGGGCTGTCAACCTCGGAAGCATCTCTGGACAGCTGAAGACCTGAAACAAAAACAACAACCCATTGGGCATTGGATCCCTATCTGTAAACCAGTGCAGTTTCCTGCACTACCTAGCTCACTGTTAGGGACAGGTTGGCTGGAAGACTCTCACGAAAGCAAGTTGCATGCAGTTCCTTAGCTGACTGTGCTATTCCTATTCTGACAGCTAGCCCCTAATTGTCAGGATACAGCTGGGTGAAACAGTCTCTGGCGCATGCAGGAGAAACTGTGAGCATGCAGTTAGGCAGAAGTACAGTCTAATCTTTACATGAACTGTCTTTTCATTGGGTGGTTGCTGGTCTCAGCAGTCTTTGAATCAAGCAACCATCAAAAGGATACTTAGCAATAGACAAGGTTGTTCAATAACATGCAGGGCAATTCACAAGTTCTGAAACGGTGCAGTCACTTTTGAAAAGGGTTCAGAGCATGCAAGGGCACTACCTCAGTCTTGGACCATGCAGTGACCAGGCAGGGCAACTTTAGGGCTGTATAAACAGTCTTGGTGCAAAATAAGACAAACTCAGGGGAAATGAGCAAATATGGTACATGTAGGGCACTTTCAGAGTCTCAGAGCAAGCATTTACTTTGGGGCTGTTCCTTTAAATAGCAGGCTTGTAACACAACAGTTCTGGCCTTTCACAATTGTTTACATTCAGTTTGGCACTATCACTTTAAAATGGTTGTTCAATATTCATCATAGTCAATAGGAATACTAGTTGCACTTGGGCGGGGGTTGCATGTAGGGGAAAACTTGACTAAATGCTGGAAATACCTAGCTATACAGGGACCATGGTCTACATCCTCCCTCCCACAGGCATATGCTAGGGGTTTTCACCATAAACAGCAGTTCTACCATATTGATTGAGGGCCATGTGACTTAGCATCCATGCTAGGGGGTCCCTCACTAACTGTCCTTCCCATGCTAGGGGGTTCGGAGTCAGTTGCACACATTTAAACTAAAAGTTATTAGCCCTTGGCTAGGGCCGTGACAGCTCAATCAATCAATCAATCAATCAGTCAATCAATTAAAATCTTTATTTTGCCAGGCAGAACATCATTGAGACAAGCTCATTTACAAGATGGACCTGGGGCAAAACAATTGCCAACAGGGTTAAGACATAACAGGTTGAGTGAACGTACATAACAATTACATAGTAGTAATAATAACAACATAATAACATATAACCATCACATGTAACAAGATACTTCCACCAGAACATAGCAATAGGTTAAACAAGAGGTAGTGCCATTTAAATACAATTGCGTAGATACAGATATATGGATGTAAGCTAATGAACTAAAGTTTATACAGTAAACATCATTGGAGGAGTCATATTAAGCAGGAGTGGCAGTTCCTCTAGTGTCAAAGTGCGAAGAAGATTGAGATGTAAGAGTCCTTTGATAAGTACTGTAGGTATGGCCTGGCAAGTGGGGTGGGAAGGGAAGGGGAGTATAGGGAGTGGGAAGGGAAGTTCAGATGTGCTAGGAGAGGGTTGGACATGATGGCCTAGGGAGGAAGGACTGTTCTAAGGGAGAAACACGACAGATAACATGGGCAATGGTTGGGGTTTAAGTCCAATATTTGAAGCAAAGACAGATCGTGATGTTGGGACCTTGATTTGGACAATGACAGAAGGGAGGACTCAAATGATACCTCAGGCAATGGCTGAAGTTTGCTATGCTGCTGGGGTGGCTAACTGGCTTGTCCACTCCCTTGCCCTTGCTCCTGACTGGAGCTGATGACAAAGTACACTTAAATTATTAAATTATAAATGATTTAGCGTTAGCCCTTAGCCTGGGCTACTGGTGGCTGCCTGGCTACTAGGCCACCCTTGTTGCTGATTTATTAAAAAAAAAAAAACATTTGGGCTTGCTAGCCCTTGCCCACATAGCCCAGCTGGGCTGTCTTTTACTCTGTCCGGGGCGTCTTTTTTATTCTAACTTGGTGCTCTGCCCTGCCCCTGCTATTCCTGGTGCTTTTTACTATTTAAATGAGGGCCTGCTCTGCCCTTCGCTCCTCCTTAGGGAGCCTAATTTATTTTAGTAGGACCTGCCCTGCCCTCTGCTCCTCCCGCTTTTAGTTTAATAGAGCGTGTGCCTTTGCTTTTTGCTCACCATCCAGGTGGGCACTCTGTGCTGTCTGACATTTAAAACAAATTCTCTCATTTATTAATTAATTCTGTCTGTCAGCACCTGCCTTGTAATGCTGCCGCTGACTCAGTGCCCTGAACCAGGGGTGAAGTAGCTGCTGCAGTGGGAAGGTGTTGGCTGCTAGCTGAGATGTGAGGTGGCTGGCCGTGGGAGATCCACAGGATTCGTTGCCCCCCCCAACTCTTCTCCTCTGCATGTGAACTCTCTCTCCTCTGGACATGCTGTCTCTCTCCCCTCTCTCTGATGTGGCCCCACTTCATGTTGCCACCACTGAGGGACTAAAGCAAACTTTTTAAATTTAAATAAATAACGAAAGGGACTGAATAAAGCCCACACCTTGGCTGACTGACTCTGGGACCATCAACCGCTGACTCGCTGCTGAAGGGCACCACCGTCCCACTGAGGGAGGAATGAGAAGGAGGACAGCAGGTAAGCCCTTTTCAGCTATATTCTTGTGTTCCTTTTCCTCCTCAGGCTGCAAATTCCAGGGCTTGACTGCAGTCCTCTTCAGAGCACCTGAAGGCACTCCTCTTCCCCGCTACTTGAACCTGCAATAACAAGCCACTGCCCTGGCCCTCCTTATAACCCCCAGAGTTCAGGATGCCAAGCCCCTGACAACATTGGGGGCAACCAACAGTCCAGCACAAACTGCACTTTTCAAAAGTGGCACAGGCTCGGACCACTCTGGCTGGGGCAGGCAAATGGCTGCAGGGAAGAAATAGGAAAAAAAAGTTTTAAACTGTAGGCAGCAGTTTACTGTTTGGGGCCTCTGTCTCTACAGTCACTCTTCCCTTGCCACCTTACATTGCCTGGGGCACCTGGGTTGTGGCACCTCACTCTACTGGGAACACTGGGGGCACCAGTGGCTTTTATTGGGGGCACTGGAAACACCTGTGTTGGGGTATTAAAATACCTGTGCTGACCATCCTATTGGGAGGCGTGCCCGTAGTTATCTTACACATACCAGGTGGCTTTCTGCATGTGGATTAGGCTAATGAGTGCTGGCAATTCTGCCATTAATTGGTAGCAGTGATTGACATAACCCAGGTGCACGAAGCCACCTGTTGTTCATGAGATGATCACAGACGTGTTTCCAGATAGGATAGTCGATGCAGGTAGTACACATTAAAATAACTGATGTAAAAGGCAGTTAAAACTGTTAATGATTGCTGAAAGCCTTAATCGGCTACTGCAATTTTCTACATTAATCACAGTTTTCCTTTAAGTAGGTGGTTCACATTAACCTTACAGGTCTTACAGGGTTTCACTCACATTAATCTTTTTGTTCTTCTTTTTTTCAGGTGAAAGAGACAATAAACACCTCTTGCAAAAAGTTATCATTTAGGCATGATTTATTATTTGTTGTTCACCTGTGACCTTTCTCTGCTTTTACAATTAAAATTACTATTATCTTTGTTTCCTTATTTACTTGCTTTTATCAGCTATATTCATGAATCTCCCACCCTACTTAAGGACTCTTTATGTTCGCCATGCAAGCTAGTGCAAGTCGAACATTTTGCTATGTACAGGGTTTTGAGAGGTGTATCATGGTGGTCCATTGCAGGAGACTCTACAAGAGTCTTGACCAATAATCATCAAGCCTCATCATGACACTGTTCAGGCATGAAAGTGAGTGGACTTCAAAACAATGTGCCGACAGACACATTCATAAATCAGCTCTTTCAGCAAGCACAGCTGATCTCATCATGTGCTCTTAGCCTGCCTGTTCCCTTCTTCCTCAACATTACATCAATGGAAACTGAAACATCTTGTTAAATACTGGTTGCCTAGTAACTTGGAGATTGGTTTACCCCATTCAAAATGCAACAACTTGCACATTTAAATACTTGGCATTTAAACATTTTCTTGCTACTAGCTTCAGTTGGGCAGATATTCGCTTTCAAGAAAGATGCATACTTCGTAAATGTCACCCTTTCCCAGCAAGGAATCTCCTAAAAAGATTTACACTGTTTTTATCAACCTCTTAAAACACTATCTGGTGACCATTGTCTCAGACATTGTTTACTATAGCAGAAGACATCTGTAAAGAACTGTTATTTTTTGTTACTAATTTTACTATGCTTTTTTGAAAAAAAAAATACTTATATTGGGCTTTAGATGGCAAACACATTATGAAACTTTTAACCCGGAAAACAGGCACTTTTTTTTTTCAAATCTAAGTACATGGCACAACCAGCGGTATCTGGAATGCATGTTAGTATAGCAGAAGACAGCTGTTACTTTAACTCCTAAGACAAATATGGAATGATATCATTTGCTACTCCTTTTACTATGCTTTTTGGGAAATAAAATATTTATATTGAGCTACAGTAAACACACACATACTGTACACATGTCCTCATGACTACAACATTTGAAAAAAAATACTACAATCTAATGTTATCTAACAATAAAGAAACTGTTTATGTCAGTCTTGGTTATGTGGAACACAGTGAAGTTCAGTTTCCAGCAGATTTCCTTTAAATATTTCTTATCCTATATTTTGTATCCTGGATAGCACAGGGGAGATACTACATCTTATTCTCATAGGGATCTTCATTTTACATAATATTGCACTGTATTTACTCAGGATGTCCCAGATTAGATGCAATATCTTGTTTTTAGTGTGATCATGATTTTACCATGACTATAATGTATTTATTCAGGGTAGCCTAGTCCAGATGTAAAATATTGTTTTCAGTGTGTTCTGATTTTACACGATGCTGCATAATATTGTGTAGATGTAGTGCACTACTGAAAATAGGATGCCACATCTTCTGTGAACTATCCTGGCTAAATATATAGAAATCAGCAGACGTATTCTAGGAAAACACATTGTAAAAATGTGCAAAAGGAAGACCACATTGAAACTGCCTCTTAGCAGTTCGTCACTGTGCAAATTCATTAGAAATAATGGGTAAAAGCATGCCCACACTGTAAGTGATATTTTACAGGATATGCCAGTTGAGATTCGATATATCATATATCGAATCTCAACTGGCATATCTTGTAAAAATTCAGTATTTAAAATGGTTTAAATGCTTTAACCAAATGAAATAAATATTTTAAATATTGACTTAACTAGTCTTTCCTCATTGGTCTTATCCCATGTGCCCTGTGCCATTGTAGTTGCCCTCCACTGCACCGCCTCCACCTTGTCTCTGTTTTTTCTCAGATGGGGACTCCAGAACTGGATGCAGTATTCCTGGTGCAATCGTATGAGTGTCTTATACAGGGGCAAGATGACCTTCCCCTGTATACTCCTGATACCCCTCCCTGTGCATCCAAGCATCTGGCTAGCCTGTCCAGCTGCCTTATCATGCTGTCTAGTTTCTCTTAGGTCCTGCAAGATGATAACTTCCAGGTCCCTTTCCTGCTTTGTGACTGGTAGTGCCTCCTCACATAGTTTGTACTTTGCCCCTGGGTTCTTGTGCCCTAACTGAATGATTCTGCACTTCTTTGCATTGAATCCCAGCTGCCATTCTTCAGGTCATTTCTTCAGGTGTTTTTATTGTGTTTATGCCCCCATTTTTCCCCCATTTTCACCTGACTCCCTATGCTGTGGCTGTTCATGCACCTGTGGAGGCATGCACATGCTGTCATTCTACAGTGCCCTCCCTTTGCTTGCCACCTGCCTGTGTGTGCAACCCTCAGACCTCCACCTGGGTGCAGCTGGACTATGGGGAGTGACAGGGTCCTTCCTCGGGAGAGGAGAGCTGTCTTGTGGCTGCTCAGTCCTACTCCCTCCCTCCTCCCTAGCTGGCCTTTGATGACCAAGGCTTGCTTCCCAACCTTGGTCACTGACATAGAGTGAGGTATGGCATCCAGTTGTTCAGTCCTCGGTGCTACCAGGCCAACTCTTCAGTTTTTTAAGGTCTTCCATCATTCTTTCAACACCCCCAGCATGTCTACGCTACAGCATGCCTTTGTATCCACTGCAAAGAGAAATACCTTCCCCTCCAGTCCCTCTGCAATGTCCCCAACAAAGACATTGAAGAGACCCAGCCCCAAAACCAACCCCTGCAGCACCCTGCTCATCACCTCTCCCTCTCCAGAGTACTCCTTGCTTATCACAACCCTCTGACTCCTGCCATTCAGCCAGTTCTCCATCCACAGAACTATTTTAGGATTCACCCCTAGGCTGTGCAGTTTGTTAATCAGCCTTCTATGGGGGACGATGTCAAATGACTTTCAGAAGTCCAGATAGGCCACATCCACCACACCTCCCTGGTCCTACTTTAGTTACCCAGTCATGCAGTAGATTAGTACAATGAGTTAGTGCAAAACACAGTGCTTATTCAAAATACAGTAAAAGTTAGGCTTAGATGTATAAGTAAATAAATGCCATATAATGACTCCACCAAGCCACAGCGACTGTATTGTACTGTTTCTGTCTCCTGGATCTCCCCTGAAAAAGGGACCTTCGAAGCTCAGTGGGCCTACCCGGTCATCAAAATTCAATACATAAATAAATAAATAAATATCACCACAATCCTTCACATCAATGCAGTGCCACTGTCATCATTGATGCATCACAACAATGACCCACAACACTCCAACATCGACTGCCACACTTAACTGTATCAATGTGGGGGGGGTTGCACTCGCCTCCCCGATGTGGGGGGCTGGGCCCCCACATTCCCCCTACTTTAAATATCTAACTCTACATCACACAGACAGTGGAGTTAGGTGCTTACCCCCACCTGTTGATGAAAAATCTTTCCGTCGACACAAAGTCCATTGATGTCAGGGTTTCGATGTGGGGGAGTCAGTGTCAAAACTTCGATGTTCGAATGGTATATCCCATATAAGGCAGTGTGTGTGTGTGTGTGTGCATGTGTGTGTGTGGGGGGTGGGCAATGCTGCATGTGTGCAGACAGTGCACTGCTATGTTATACTGTAATATATATGCATATACAGTATGTGTATTTGTATTAGTCAGTGTGTGTGTATCACAACAATTAGAAAGTGCGGTTAGGATGCTCTTTGGTTAGTGCAAAAAGTGTTAGTCTTCATTTCCCCACTATCTAGATCAGTCTCAGCCTTCTGCATGTCATTGCTCATTTAACTGTGGTGTCTAGTGGCAACTGCCTACCCTCTGATGTCCCTCAGAGCCTGAAAAGAAGAAAATGGTCCTTTGATGTCTATACTTTTAATCTGTAAACATGTGTGTAGATGGTGCACTGCTACGTTATACTTACTGGAATATATATATAAATATATATACACACACACACATATTTATGTGTATATGTATAAGTCAGTGTGTGTGTATATATCACAGCAATTAGAAAGTGAAGTGGCTCAGTGGTTAGTGTAAAAATTGCTAGTCTACATTCCCCATCTATCTAGATCAGTTTCAGCCTTATGCATGTCATTTCCGATTTAAATGAGAGTCTGTTGGTGCCCTGCCATAACTGTCACCCCCCATGCCCAGCCCATATTAATCTTCTGGCATGGGGATCTGCTCCTAGACCTAGTACAACATCAATACCTACGGTGAACATCTGGCATTGACAAATGCTTGTTTTCTGTATAAAATTCACAATCAAAGAATTAGAGTGAAAATGTTCTCTGTATTTATGCACTGAAAAACATAGAACTAGAAATATAGAATTTGCTGGCAGATAAGGACTGCTTGGCCAACCTAGTCTGCCCATTTTTCCCTGCCTATAGTATCACTGAAGATCCTGCTTGATCTCCAGCCCATTCACCCACCTCCTCTTTCCTTTCACAAAGATTCCTTTACGCCTATTCCAGTGCATTCTTGTACCCCCACCGTTGTTTTTACCCCCGCCACCTCTGCTGGAAATATGTTCCAGGAATCCACCACTCTTTCTATGCAGAAGTACTTCTTCACATCTCTTCAGAATCTACCCCCCTCCAGCTACTTATTGTGCTCTCTTGTCCTTGAGCATCTTTTGGTTTTGTAAAATACTTCCCTCTTGTAACTTATTTACCCCATTAGGTATTTAAAGGTCTCTATCATATACCCTCTTCCCTCCTCTCTTCCAGGGTTGACATATTTAGGTCCTTAAGTCTCTCTTTGTAGGATTTCTGATGAAGACCCTGCACCATTTTAATTGCCTCCTCTGAACCACCTCCACATTGTCTGTGTCCTTCTGGAGATGTTTATTTATGTATATCTTGGATTACAACACCTTTGAGCAGTACAACTCATTTACAAAGGTTGCACGTCAGTGAGAGTAGGACAAAAACAAAACAAGGTAAACAACAGATAAAAGTAAATAATGGACATCAAGAATATACTTTAAAACTAATACATCAAAAGCAAACTACAAGAGTACTGTACGTTACTCAATATAACAGAAAAGGGGGAAGAATGTGATAAAAGCTAGAGGAGGGTACAGGAAGGACTTGTCGAAAATCCAGGAAAGTAAGTAATGGGAATGTAAGGTAGGTGGAACAGAGAATCAAGAGGGTGGGGGGATGCTTGGGAGGAGGTGGGGATAGAGAGATGGGGAAGTGAGAGAGGGAAAGGAAGAGTGCAGAATGAAGTAGGGGAGGCAGGTGAAGGTGGAGGAGGAGGGAGGAAGGAGGAGACAAATTAATAGTAAAGGGAGAAGAGGTGATGTTTAGCCAGGAAAGGGCAGCCTAGCGGGACTTGTCAAAAACCCAAGAGAGTGAGCAATATGGGGTGGAATGGTAGGTAAGAGAGAGAAATGTATGGGGGGATGAGATTTGCAGATGAGGTGAGGTGACATGGGAAAACGAGAATGAGGATGGGTGGAAGGGGGAGATGGTGAGAAACAAAGGAGGAGTGAAGAAAGGTGTGAGCCATGGGAAAAGCAAGGGTGAGGGGTGGAGGAAGAAAAGGCTCATGAGTTGGATTGAGATAAAGTGCTGAGAGGTATAAGTGCAGAGAGGTTTGAGAACAAAATATTGTAAGGAAAAGGCTGCTAAGGGCAGCAGTCACATATACTGTTTGCTAGTAGATGCTGCCAGAGCTTGTGTTTGAAAGGGCCCAGTTTTGATTCAGCAGTGATGTTCCTACTCAGGGAGTTGAGCCAGAAGGGGGCTTTACAAGCAAAGGACCACTGACCTAGGGTGGTGTGGCATCTGGGAACAGTAAAGACCTGAGTTGCCAAACTGCGAGTATGTTGCATGTTGCAACAAGAGCTAAGGAGCTGTTGGACCCCAGGGGTCAGTAATCCAAGGTGTGCCTTCTTGGCTAGTAAAGAGGTTTGATATTGGATCCATCTGAACAATTGAAGCCACCTGATTTGAGCATATAGGTCACACGTGTGTGTGAGGTGGGCAGCTCCAGTAAGGACTCTGCATGCTTTATTATGAGCAACAGTGATCTTGTGAAGGGATGCAGCAGAGGCAGAGCCATCATCAACCAGCCCATAATCGATGATGGTAATGACGGCGCTGAAAATTGCTATTCTTTAGTACCTCGGGAGTCAGGCTATGCTTGTGCCTGTGGAGTAGGCCAATCCTTATGTTGACAGCTTGGGCTACATTATCTATATGTTGCTAGTAGGAGAGTGAGCTATCAACAGTGACCCCAAGATATCTAAAGGAGTGGATCTGTTCAAGCGGGGTGCCAGTGCAGTTTGTGATGATGAAGGGTTTGGACTTATGTTTATTAAGGGCACTGTTAAAAAGCATCACTTTGGTCTTTTTATAATTTAGTACCAGTTTTTGAGTGCTAAACTACTTTACCACTTCCAAGAAACTGTGTTGAAGGTTATCCTGGAGGATCTTTGGGTCTGGGTTATTTACGTAGATCAGGGCATTGTCTGCATAGAGCAGAATCTGTTCTTGACAGGTGTGTGGGAGGATATTCAAGAAGATACTGAAGAGAAGGGGTCCCAGTATAGATCCTTGAGGCACTCCAGAGTGGATTTGCTTCCTTTCAGAGAGGACGTTGGTTATCTTGACCTGCTGCGCGTTGTCTTCTAAGTAACTTTTGAACCAGCTGGCCACATTATTCGATATCCCTGCATGTGATAATTGCCCGAGTAGCAGTGAGTGGTTTACTGTATCAAAGGCCTTCATCAGGTCGATGAAGGCAGCTCCTACCAGATGGCCTTGGTCTAGTGAGTTATGTATGAATCCAGTGAATTCTAACAGTGTGGTGGTTGTACTATGGCCTTTTTGAAAGCCATGTTGCTGGAGACATTGTAAATTATATTTATCCAGGTATTCCACAAGCTGATTTGCAATTATATGCTCTGGTGCTTTTGATAGAGGAGGTAGAATAGAGATTGGCATTTAGCTGGTGTGTTGTGCCCTATCTCCACTTTTGTGCATTGGGGTTACAAGAGCCTGTTTCCATCTTTGGGGAAATTGCCCAAGTCTTAGAGAAAGGTTTAGTATCTTGGTAAGGGGTGCAAGAGTTTCCTCGAGGGTGAGGGCAATACATTTGCGATCTAGATTGTCCCCACTGAATCTGGATTTACTGAATACTTTGCATATGTACTTTCTAGCCTTGTGTTTAGTAACTTCTTTGAAGTAAAAGGGGGGGGGGGACCTGTTGCTGAGCATCACTGACTGGGGGAATGTTGGAGGCAGAGACCATGAAAAAATCAGGGAGGAGGACACTGCTGAGGTCCGTAAAGGTGTTATTAAAAGTGTTGGCTATGGTCAGTGGGTCTAGTGTCGGGCTTCCATCAGTGTTAAGCATGGTGGGTGCTCTTTTGGGATCTTTGCCAGTGACATCCTTTATGTTGTTCCAAAAATGTTTACTGTCACCCCAGGAGTTGGAGAGCACCTCCCTAAAGTAATGAGTTTTTGCAAGACAGATGGCTTGGGTACAATAATTTTTGGATTTTTTTATATGCCTGTATATCTGCTCTTCGTCTGTGGCTTTGGCCCGGTGCCAGAGGCGGTCTCTAGTCTTCATGAGTCCTGATAGTTCAGGTGTTATCCAAGGGATGCATAACCTCTTAACTTTCTGCTTTTTTAAGGGGGCATGGATATTGCAGGCAGCATTAAAATGGTTAATGAAGAAATCTAGCACCTTGTCAATATCATTGGTAGAGTCCAGTGGTGACCAATCCTGGCTTCGAAGGTATGATCTGAGTGGCACTAGGTGTCCTGGAGTTAGGACCCTACTCATGATAACCTTAGGTGGAGATGTGTTGAATTTACTGGACCAACAACAAAGTATAGGGGAGTGGTCGCTTAGGGTGTTGGGGAGTACAAAGACGTTTCTTGACTCGTTCCAGGTGACTAGATAGAATCCAGTCCAGTATGGTACTTGACCCTGTTCTATAATTTATTCTAGTGGGGGTGTTTACTAGTTGGGTAAGGTGCATGGCAGAGATGGCATCCTTAATGTGTCCAGTGTCAGTTGAGAGCCAGCTTACATTGAAATCTCCCAGTATTATGGTTTCAGTATTCTGAGACACACTCTGAATATATTCCATGAAGTTATGAAAGCCGGAGGCAGATTCCTTGGGCAGCATGGTTAATGTTTTATTCTGGGCCCCTAGGAGTACCTTGATGGCCAAGGCTTGAGAGGAGTTTCCTATGCAACAGTGCGATAGCAGACTCAGGGATTTTGGGTGACAACCAAGTTTCTACAACAGAGAGAATATCTGGGTTGTGTTGTGTAACCCATACCTTGAGGTTGTCTAATTTACACAGAAGACTACATATGTTGATAGATGCAAGGGAGAGCGTACAGGGCATTTTTGTGCTACAATGGTCCATAGCCCTAGTGGCGCCAGGGTTAGGGTGCACATTTTCAGACAGGAGTAGAAGCAGTAGTATTAGTTTCAGTAGGTATGCCTTTAGATGTTTAAAGTACAGAACTGGACACAGTACTCTAGGTGAAGTCTTACCAGTGATCTATACAGAGGCAACACCACATCTGTCTTTCTGATGGTGATACCCCTCCTTATGCACCCCTGTATCCCACTAGCCCTCCTAACTGCCTTGTTGCACTGCCTGATCACCTTTATGTCATCCAATATGATCACCTGCAGGTCTCTTTCCTGCTTGGCTTGGTGGTAGTTGGTATCACTCCTCCAATTGTGTACTCTGCCTCTGGGTTTCTGTGCCCCAAGTGCACTACTTTACACTTTTTTTCACATTGAAACCCAGCTGCCTTACCTTTGACCACTCCTTCAGTTTTCTTAGGTCTCTGTTCCCCCCACACCCCTTCGTAATGTCCACTGTATTGCAGATTTTTGTGTCATCCACAAAGAGGCAGCCCTCCCCATCCAGCTCCTCTGCAATGTCACTTTTAAAGACATTAAAAAGGACCGGCCTCAGCAAAGATCTCTGAGGCACCCTGCTGGTCATCCTCCTTTCCTCTGAGTGAACTCCATTTACCACCACCCTCGGTCACCTATCCTCTAACCAATTTCTTACCCAATTCACCACCTTTGGACCCAGTCTTAAGTTACCTAGCTTGCTTACTAGGCTCCTTCATGGAACGGTGTTGAAAGCCTTACTGAAATCTAAGTAGGCATGTCCACTGCTCCACCCTGATCTAATTCCTTTGGTCACCCAGTCAAGGAAATCTATCAGATTTGTTTAACAAGATCCCCCTACAGTGAATGTATGCTGCCTCTGGTCTTGTAACCAATTGAATTCAAGATATTCCACAGTCCTTTCCTTCAACAGTGATTCCATTACCCTCCCACCACTGAAGTCAGGCTGACTGGAATTATAATTGCCAACCTCCTCCCTGCTTCCACTTTTGTGAAATGGGGCTACATCTACATTATGAATGTATGTATATGACTGTATGATTTATTTATTAACAGTAAACCAAAACTTCCTTTCTTTAGTATATGTAATAGGCACATAGAGGATATGTATGGGCATCGATGAACAACCACTCTATAATCGCTTTGATTGGTTGCCACAGCAACTTAGATAAACCTTGAGTGCACAGCTCGAGAGGTTTTCTTAAGCTGTCATGGCACCCACAAGACGCGATAACAGAGTGGTTAATCGATGCCCATACATTGTCCTTTATAGTGTATGAGCATCGGTCTGATCAATTTAAACAAAAAAAATATTTGTGGTCTAGAGCCTTAGTTTTGAACTCTCACCACTGCTTTCTCCAGGTCCAGCTGTAACCACTGCTGCCTGTTCAGTAAGGCTGGTGGTTCGGGGAATGTGCATATGCAGATTGTTTCACAATTGTGGTACCAGGGATGGGTTAACAGCCTTGTGATGTCATAGCAATGGTACAACAACCCTGTAAAATGATAGATTTCTGAAGTTAACAACTTTTGACCATACATTATATAGAGAATAATGTATGGGGTGGTGTGTGTAATGAGAAGTTTACACACACCCGAGGGGAGATGCTACATAAACCCGAGGCGAGCTCGAGGGGTTTTACAACATCTTACCCCAAGGAATAGTGTAAACTTCAGTTACAACACCCATATTTTATTTGTTATAATTAATGGTGATTTGCACTGTTTGCACAGCTTTGCGCGACTTAGCACGGCTTTGCGCGATTGCACAGCTTTACACAGCTTTGCTTGGTTTGCCGTTATACACACTCGTGTATAACGGGAAATTACACCACGGTTTCCCTATGGGAAAAAGTGGAAGCCATTAATTATAAAAGAATTATATGTTTCAATATTGGATTGTTAGGACCCCCTGAAGTTCTGGGTTCTGGTTCTAGTCTAGAACTTTGCAAGTAGTTCTAGGGTTCTAATCTTCTCTAGAACTCAAACTGTTTTGGTATAGCACTGGACAGAAAGAACAAATAGAGAATAATGGATGGGGAAGGGTTTGATATGAGAATTTAATGCACACTCGAGTTGTGGGATTCTACATAAACCCTGAGGGCGAAGCCCGAGGAGTTTATGAAAGCATCCTACAACGAGGGTGTGCATTAAATTCTCATATGAAACACCCTCCCCATCTTTTATTTTTTATAATAACAGATCAGCAATTTTTCTCCAGCAGTTTGTGAGACTGTTTGGCCCTGCCCACATACAGAATGTTGGCCAGTGAGGCAGCAGCATAGTTTGACTGGCATGGCTCATGAATGTCATAACAACCAGCCAGTTGTTATGGAAAATATCAACCTGGTCAGTACATTGAGAGAAATTGCTGACCAGTTATTATATAAAGATACTGAGTGAAGAAAAAAATATAAACAAAAGTCCTACTCTCTCAGCACAGCAATAATATCACTTCATTGCGTATGCAGAAAAGAGAAACACATTGTAGCTTTCAACAAGCTAATGCCAAGTGCCACAATTCCATGTGTTTGGCACGTGTGCATATGAGCAGCACATTCTCATATTGTCTCTCTCCAAAACATGTTTAGATGTAGTTCCCAATAATTAGCTTGTTATCCAGACTGGAATCTCTTATTCTTCAAATATCTGAACAAATACAAGCATTTATCTTAGTATTTAGAACCCCTAACACTTAGAACCCATGGGTGTTACAGTTCTAAGTTAGAACTCGAACCCATGGCTTCTAAAAGGGTTCTAATCTTTTTAGAACTAGTTCTGACAACCCTATTTCAATTCAAATTCTTAACCACTCCCAGCGTACAGAGACAATTTGGACTTGTATGGTTGCTTTTATTAAATCTGTCCAGGAGAACTTATTAAGTTTGTGATCTGTATCTAGTTAAATATTCCTTTTCTCAAGCTCCTCCAACAATTAAAGGTATGTCTCAAACTTGTGGTTTGTTTTCATTTTAAATTGCCACAGGCTACATCTGCTGATTACAACCTTGCTCATATCTTTTTGACAAGAGTATCCTCCAGTCTGACTAATTTCTTTTTATGTTGTCTTGTGCTTGCAAAAGCAACATCTTGCGGTAACTTCAGAATAGCAGGTTTTGGAAGCGTGGTCCTGTTGTGGCCTGTGGCACCACTGCATTTTGGGGCTGGGCTCTGTGGCATGAATTAGATTGCATGCTGTCTATGACAGCAGTGCAAAAGCATGTCCACCACCTTGAAAGGTTTTAGCTGCTGCAATGAGGGAGTGCCATCTCATTGTAGGGTTTGCCTTTCCCGATGTAAGTTTCAGTGCGACATGGCGGTGGCTGTGCCATCCACCTCACACAGTCCCCAGAAAAGCTGACTTGGGGGGGTGCCCAATCCCCCTGTCGGCATCATCCCCCCCAAAACTCTTTATTTGCTGATGGGGTGCCCAATCCCCATCAGCTACAATCCCTCCCCAATTCATCTACCAACGAGAGCCCAATCCATCGGCATCTCCCCCAAACACTCATTATTTGCTGATGGGGTACCCAATCCCTATCTAGCTGACAGTCCCCCTGAAAAACCCATGATGATTTACCGCTCCAGTTTATTTGCCATCGCTACAGAGGAACCCAATCACCATTGGCATCATCCCCCAACACTCTTTTATTTATTTGCCAACATGGTGCCCAATCCCCATCATCTCCAGTCCCCCCCAAAAAAAATCATGCAGGTGACACACTGGAAGCCCACCCCAGTGTGCCAAATGTACCTGTAAAAATAAAAACCTTCCCACAATGCTTTTTTTCTCCCCTGTAAAGTAGCAAATGGTTCCTCGCAGTCTGCAGCCCCCTTCCCCAACCCATGCCCACCCACTGCATGCACCACGTCCCCACACACACCTCTCACCCCATACTTACCTCCGGAGACCCGCGTGATGATCTTTTGCGGACTGGGAACACGTCTGCACTCTTCAAAGTTAACCGCGAACTGAAGAAATGCTGGTAAGCTGTATATGGCATAAAGAGGGGTTTTTCAACTTCGGTGCATATCTCGGGCATTTTTGGGAATTTTGGCACCAAATTTTTAACATGGGGTTCTTGAGACCCCTCCTCATGAATTCAGTCACTGTCATTGCGTTATTCAGTCGCGGAAGGTGATTTTGCAGTCACTGAACGGAATCACCTTTCAGGACTGATTAACAAAATGACAGTGCCATTGTTCATAAGGCGGGCTCTCAAAAGGCCTATGCTGCAAATTTGGTGAAAAAAAAATAAATAAATGACTGTTTTACTAGTGTGCGTTGCACAGTTCCCACACACGCTATTACTTCATGAATCTGTAATATTTTCACTCCAGATTTCCAAAACTGGCATTTTTCCACACCTCCTTATGAATAGTATAGTTGTCATTTTTCACATCCTGGCCAAAATGTGTTTTCGCACTTCTGGCGCAGAATAGCATGGTCGCTGTGGGAAATCAGTGTTCAGGACAGAATAAGAAAATCACAGTGACACTGTTCATGAGCAGAGGTCCTAAAATGCCTAAGTTGAAAATTTGGTGCCGAAAGTCCATTAAATGACTGTTTTACGAGTGTGCGTTGCGAAGTATTCATGCACCCTCGTCATTTTTCACATCCTGGCTAAAATGTGTTTTCGCAGTTCCCTACAGAATAGTGTGGTTGCTGTGGGAAATCAGTGTTTGGGACAGATTAGGAAAATCACAGTGACTCTGTTCATGAGCAGTGGTCCTAAAATAGGCTATGTTGAAAATTAGGTGACAAACGTCCATAAAATGACTGTTTTACAAGCGTGCATTGTGCAGTTTCCATGCACGCTCATAACTTCAATAATTTTTAACATTTGTACTCCAGATTTTCACCATTTCCATTTTTCACACCTCCTTATGAACAGTACAGCTTTAATTTCCCACATCCTACCTGAACTGTGTTTTCGCACATCCAGCGCACAGTGGCGCAGTCGCTGTAGAAAAGCAATATGTAGAACAGAGTAAGAAAATCACAGTGATACCGTTCATGAGCAGAGGTCCCAAAATGCCTATGTTGAAAATTTAGTGAAAAAATTCCATAAAATGACTATGTTACAAGTGTGCATTGCACAGTGTCCATGCACAGTCGTAAGTTTGAGAATTTGTAATATTTTTACTCCAGATTTTCAACATTGTCATTTTTGCACACCATCTTATGAACACTTCAGCTGTCATTTGTCACATCCTGCCTGAAATGTAGTTTAGCACATCTGGCGCACAATCACACGGTCGTTGTGGGAAATGAACGTTCAGGTAGATTAAGATAATCATAGTGCCACTGTTCATGAGCAGAGATCCCAAAATGGCTATGTTAAAAATTTGATGAAATAATTCCACTAAATGACTGTTACAAGCGTGCGATGTGCAGTTTTCACACACGTTCATAACATCGAGAATGTTTAATATTTTTACTCCAGATTTCCCACATTGCCATCTCTTCACACCTCCTTATCAATAGTGCAGCTGACATTTTCATGTGGTGCAGAATGGCGTGGTCACTGTGGGAAATCAACGTTCGAGGCAGATTAACAAAATCACAGGAACACTGTTCATGAACAGAGGTCTCAAATGCTTTCATGAAGTGGGATTGCAAAATTGCCATGTTTTAAAATTTGGAGTGCAAATACCAGCACACATCCAGGGCATTAGGGTTTCTTACTATTACATCTCACCCTGTACAGACTAACAGGCATCAGCATCAGGGGTGTGTCTTTGGATTGTTTGCTGTACTGCTCATGCCATTGGTCCTCCACCTCCACCCTGCAGCCACTGACAGGCATCAAGGTGTGCCTTGGACTCTTTAGCCCCAAAGTGCAACCCATTCTCCTATGCTGCACCCATCTCAACGTACTTCCTTATGAAATGGGATGAGCATAAGGCCAGATGACCCCCAAGGCACAACATGACACTTGTCAGACTCTGCAGTGTAGGGTGAGGTGAAATACTATGAGCGTTATAACCAGCGACCCAAATGCACACCGCAGTGCCTGTCACTCTCTACAGGGTGGGGTGGGGTTGATGTCGGTTCTATACTTCACTGCTACTTCTATTATGTGTCCCTCTAACTCCTGCACTACCAGTGCCAAAACCATCAAGACAACATTCGGCATTGAGAAATGCTTGTTTTTTTATGTCTGAGGGAGTATGAGCAAATGGGTATCCTATACAAGTGGAAAAGCAATCTCGTGAACAGTTATTTCAAGGAATGACAGCCACTGTGATTTTCAACTCTGAGTAAGTTGTCACTAGACACAAAAATGTCAAATGAATGTACTGTCGCGAGTCACTCCCCCATGCACACTTCCTCCGGCATGCTTCCTCAGTAGGACTCAATAAACTGTAATGGATATTTACCATGCTGTCACTGGCTGAAGTCCACTTTGTACATTTGCAATCAGAGAACTGAAAGTACATCCATTACCTGTCTCATAAGTAATCATGGTTTTGTTAATACATTTATTTCTTGAGAGGACTAGCTGTGCTAATCCTGGTCCCCCCCCCCCACACACACACACACACACACACACACACACACACACACACGTTTCAAGCATCTTCATTGGCAAGCAGGGATTTCACTGTCAGGCACAATGCTTTACAAGTGTTTCCCTGAGGTTTCTGCAGGTACACTTTTACTTACATTTCCCGTTTGGGAACTGAAGAGACTAGCACCTCCTGGCTAAATATTCTTTCAGAAAGACAACCTAAAATATTTTGCCAAATTTGGTTCATTTTGTCCTCCTAAGATCCTTTGAGGATTCTCCTGCCCTTTCGAAGGTCAAACCCCCCGCAAAGACCAAGTGCACTGCAATAGAAGGGCCTGCTGCAACTACAAACACTGAATAATAGTCAGTCGACAATAGATGCACAATAAAAGAACCATGGCTGTAAGATTAACAAGTGAGAACCCTGTTTCAGCAAGAAAGTAGACTGATTTACACATTAGGAGCCATGGGCTGGATTTTCAGTACCCCTGAACTCGACGTAGGTGCGGGGAGAAACTGACGTAAGGAAGGCTACACTTGTGGAGCCACAGTTTTTCCTTCATGCATCGTATTTTCAAAGCAGGAGTTGGTTTGTGGCCAGCTCCGTAGTTTACGGCAGGTTGCAGACTTTTTTTTAGCAGAGATGCACTGAAATGTTATGCCTCATGAAACCATGAATAACATCTTCCGCAGCTGCACCTCTTGCGCATATGGAGCTCGGGCTGAAAATAGTAAAGTCTGCAGGTGCAGAGAATTAGTTCCACACTAGGAGCTGTGGAGTGGGACTTAGTCCCAGGAGGGCTGAAAATCCACCCCATGTCTACAACTGGTTTAAATGACAGATGGGCAATAGTTACATTTCTCTGAATCCATTTTTGTTGTTCTTGTTGTTTTCTCCCTACAGTACTAAAGTATTCCTATTGACTCATTATTTGTTTTCTTTTTAGATATTTCGTTCTCAAACTGAGGTGTTCCAGATTTAGGATGCCTTGAGAATTCAGTCTCAAAAAATTTATATTTACTATTTCTCCGACTTGCAAATATCCTTTTTCTTCACTATTATTCACCTGGGTGCTGAATATTTTATTTTTATGGGTTACAGATGCTGTTTGTGAGATTTGAGGCTTCTTGTGTAGTTGCAGATACCTTTGGAATGAATTATGTAATACACCTTTAAATCGTCACTGTATAACAGGCATTTATGTACAGACCCACCGACCCCTGACGAAGAATCCAGCAGGATTTGAAGCACTGGGATTCAGTGGGTTTTCTCTCTTTTTATCATAATAGACATCCGCTGTTTCACTTGCTGATCCTGAACCTTTTGAAGGTCAGTATGCTATTATGTAATGGAGACAGCCAGGGTTACAGGAAGATCCTAAACCCATCTACATCCACTCTTGACTTAGGGCCTGATCCACAGCGTGGCTGGTGATGTACTCAATTTTCTTATCTCTGGACCACCGCACTCTGCACCTTAAAGCTCGTCCATGTTAGACGGTATTCTGATTCCCACCCACCACTTTCTGTGAGTGGATAACTCAGTGTGGGTTTAAGGGACGGTCCTGTGGTGGAACTGTATGGAAAACTGGTATCCAGTCCAATGCCCAGGCTGACTCCTCAGAGAATCCTTTGCTCCATACAGAGCAGGGGCTGGTGGGGTATGCCAGTTCTCCAAGGACTGTTGTCTCTCTTTGACAGGACTGGAGAATTTAATGTTGATCACTTCCCAGAGATGGCAGTGGCCTCCAGCCTTCACATTAGCTCTAAGGGCTGGGAATGTGAAGTGGTAAGATTGAGTGGCACCCTCCCTGCGAAGTCCTGTGGGTAGTATGAGGTATGGCAGGTTCTTTTTGCCACTAGCCTATGCCTCTTCTGTTGGCTTTCCACACCCTGGAGATTTGTTTGTGAATTTGGTGCCTCCAGCCCCCATGCCAGTGTAACCCCTAGGTAACGCTATCCCAAGAGCTGCTACCCCTGCCTGCTTAGCTAGTAGCAGGTTAAAAGGCCTGAGTTCTGAAATGGGTGCCTCCACCTGGAGGTCAGGGTTGGTAGTGGTCAAGCTAACCTGGGCACAGCCCTCCGGGACACTGTAATCCCTCTTTCCATACTAGTGGCTGGAACATACACAATAATCACTTTCACAATACCCCTGAAACACCACATAAGTACCCACGCTGTTTGAACTTACTACCAGGGCTTTCCTCTGGCTCGGCCCTGGGGACCCCTGTAAAACAAGGTTATACACAGTAAATAACAGCTGTACAGTACTCCTGCACAAACGGCAACCACAGTCAGGGTAACTGCAAAAAAGAGTTAGATCTGATTTATTTAAGGGACTTGAACAAGGGAGGGGCATAATCAGGTTTATTTACTTAAAGGCTCTATCAATCAAATAGTTATGCATGCACTTCAGGGTCCATAAACAGTCACAGACTCTGGGTACCCAGATGGAGAATGGAGGACTAGCCAGGAACTTTGCAGCTGGTTTGGGCCCTGTGATGGAAGAAAACAACATGCACAACATACACTATTTGTAATTCGGAGCCGGAGGGCTCAGTTTGTGAAAAAGAAAAACAACAAGACAATCAGATGACACACTTTTAGAATAGGCTGTTCTTGCAGGGAGCTACCCTGATGATTACTCGCGATACCCAAGACTGGAGACAGGCTGGACAAAAATCGAGACAGCAGGTGGTTAATCTGGGGAGCTAGGAGAAGCAAGGCCCACATGATTTGCCGAGGCATAGTTCCTGTTCAAGCATGGAGCAGGCGGCTGATCCCCAGGCAGATCGCTCATCGGTGGCTTTCCCTGTGCAGTGGGGTAGTCGATTAGGCTGGATAAAGCTTCCAGCAAACAGAACACAGTTCACACAGTGGGGAACCAAATCATGACCCACTTTCAATACATAGCACATTTACATGTAAAGAAATTCTATTGTACCAGGCAAACCGCTCTCCGGTCACGAACACAAAGTCTCTGCACAAACCGGGGATTCAAAAGCAGCTGGAAATCCTGACAGGCCGATTGCATTAAGCAAATCTTCGGTCTTCTTCAGGTATGAGCCTGGTAAAAAAAATCAGTGGCTTACTTCATTCTCACAAACTTGGATTTAGTCCAAAATAATTCTCTTCTCTCCCTCTCAGGGGCAGCAGGCAGACATGCAGGCCCCAGCGCAGGCCCTTCCACAGAGACTGTCTTGAGCTGTTGCTTTTTCAGCTCTCAACTTAGATCTGACTCAAACTGCAGCAAGCCTGGGAATTTCCCTAAGATCTAAAAGTTTCAGTTGGCTGATTCATCTCTCAGTCACAACAGGAGCTCCCCTTTCAGGTGCAAAAAGGCGCCAAAACCCCCAAACTACAGTTCCTACAGATTTTGACTCCAGACTGCTCCTGTAGTCCGGCTCCCTTTTAGGTCCCACCAGTACTGACTGGTCCAATTTGCAGTCCTGGGCCAAATGGTGGGGATAAACAAAACAGTCTGAGCTGCAAAGAAGGCAGGTTAGACAAACTACATTATCATTATCACTCTAAATGATTTTCAGCAAACAGTTACATATTTCAACAGGGATCCCTCTCAGATTACTTATAACTGCAATCCAGGCAGCTCTTAAAGAGATAGTACACAGAGGCTATACAGGCATTCTCTGGCAATCACATTTAAACTGCTAAAACACAGGACACCAGCTGGCAGTGAGCATTTAGGCAAGCTCAAGGAAGACTTTTCAGGAACCCCCATTTGTAGGGGGGTTACTCTATTCCCCAAGTCAGTAGCATTAATAGGTCTGCTGGTGGCATGGGATTGAGTGCAGTCCGGGGCATCCATCCAGGGCTGTGGATGCACAGAGGTCTCCACATCTGTGCAGTAGAACCTCGGCACATCACCAACCCTTGCTAAACACCCCTCAGAGGGTGCACAAGGTAACCTTGCCCTTTGTGAAGCAGGCCTTTAGTACCTTATTCTCACATTCAGTAAGTTTATACATAAATGGTATTGATTTATTTGTAATTCCTGACCAGAAAGGCACACTCAGGTGCTATGGATCATTTCCATGGGTTTTGGGGGGAAGGGGGGATATTACATGAACCTGTTTTACTGATGGGGAGTGCTGGCCATCAAAACCAGCGAAACTCCCCCACTAAAGTGTAATGGAATCTGTATTGTGGATGGTGACTAGAGATGGGCAAAATGGATGTTGGTTTAACATCTCATCTGAAAGATGGCACCTCAACACTGCAGCACTCCCCTCATGTTGCACTACAGTATCAGTTATGACTATTATCCCAGTTAGAAGCTAGAACCCACAACCTTCTGATATTGTAGCCCACAAGGCAAGCATGCTGCCTACTAAGCTACTTCCACTGATGGTGTTTTGGATGAAGTGAACAATTAGTACAGCCTCTTGCACTAAGCTGCTTTACAGTAAGTAGAGTGTGTATAACTTTAAACAGACATCCCAAACAGAGGCCTCCTGTTGATTTCACACAAATGAGTTTTTAATTAGTCAATGTCAGTTTTATAACAAGAGGGGAAACCACAGCTCAACACTCATTTCAGAAAACTGCAGGGATTCATTTCCCCGTCGTCTGGCTTACACGAGGTCCCAGACCAGCCGAGAGTGAGCAAGAACATGAGGGAGCATCATTCAACAAGAGCACATGGTTCCTGTAAAACGAGCAATAAAATGGATCAGCAGTCAACAAAATCTGCCCTGCCCACTGATGTCATGGGAACTCCGTTCCTTTTTGGTTAGTTTTACAACTTTTCCGCCCTTATTTACTGGCTACAAAAATAATAGGAGTCCTTTTCCAAGAGATTGCAGACTTAACACTTTAGGTTCTAACTTCTAACGGAAACCAATAACAAGATTGTTTATTTCACTGGTCTCATATCCTGCTAAAGAACTAAGGGCTCATTTCTCAAAACAGTGCAGAGGACTATAGCTCCGGTAGTTAAAATTTTAGGGTGTAGGTAATCGAGATGTGCTAACAAGGCTGTGGATGATCAGACTGGGGCAATATTCAACGGGCCCTGGTGTGTGGCCCTCAGCTGATGGTATGTACATGCAGAATATTTCACTGCACCCATACAAGTGAGGGAGCACTCTTGCAAACAGGGTGCACTGGTACAATCAGAGGATTTTGGAAGACTTCCACTGAAACAGGGAGTAGAAAACATAGAGAATAAAGTATGGGTCTGGGTGTGTAACGAGAATTTACACACACCCGAGGGGTTTATGCGTAGCATCTAACCCCGAGGGTGTTTGTAAAATCGAGTTTACACACACACACAGACCCATACTTTATTTTACATAATTGTGGGGACGTCTTTTTCTCCACAGCAACTATATAAAATAAAAAAAGACGTTCTTATGCGACCGCGGTCTGCTTGGGTCTCAGCGCGCGCTCTACGGTCTGTCGGCTGCTCGCTTTTTTACTTTTTTTTATTTCATTTTGTGTGGAGCCAACATGTTGAGGGTATTTCCCTCATTTTGATTCCTTTCTGCCTGCCAGGCAGCACTTACCGCAGTTAGAATAGCGGCTCACAGTGGGAAAGACGAGGCAGACAGTGGCTAGGAGGAAGATCTTCAGAGGTAGGGGCACCTGTGCAGTGCGAGGGAAACCAGGCGCGTGTTCACTGTTATAAATGCTCCTTTATAACAGCGAATAATGCCACGGTATCCTTATGGGGTAAAGGACATCCTGGTTATTATAAAGTTGTAAATGGTTGTTCAACACCCAAGTGGCAATTTATCTGAGGGTGTTTATTCTGGGGATCTCATAGCAGCTTATTTATGTACCTTTTGATTCCTTTTACCTTGAGCCCAAGGACTAGCATTTAAAATTGCACACATCAGGCATCACAGTAATGCTGGGTGCCTGCAGCAAACCAATTCCTGAGGGCCACATGATCCCCGGATATCAAATGTACTCTCCTGGCCCTGTGTCAGAAACATGACTTAGTAGACAGTAAAAGGTTCCTCCTGTATCCCTCTATTTCATGCATGACTGTTCTCAAACAACTCTGGCATGATCTCTAATTTCATCAGTAACTTGGCAAAGAAGAACAGAATGCCATAAAAGTGCACAAGTGTCCAGAATCATTATGGGTTAGAAACACAGAAACATTGACTTTGACAGTAGATAAGGACAGCTTGGCCCACATAGTCTGCTCATTTCCCTACCTATTGGATAAGCTGCAGATCCCAATTAACCAACAGCCGACTTCTTCCTACCCGCCATCAGAATTGCCTTATGTCTGTCCCATGCATTCTTGAATTCACCCACTGTTTTTGAACCCACAACCTCCTCAGGAAGGCTGTTCCATGCATCCACCACCCTCTCTGTGAACAAATATTTCCTCATATTGCCCCTGAGCCATCCCCCCTCTGTTTTCAAATTGTGTCCCCTTGTTCTTGCACATCTCTTTTTCTGAAAGATGCTACCCTCTTGGACTTTGTTGATTCCCTTGAGGTACTTGAAAGTTTTAATCATGTCCGCCCTCTCCCTCCTTTCCTCGTGGGTATACAAATTAAGCTTCTTTAGCCTCTCTTCATATGACTTCTGTTGCAGACCCTGCACCATTTTAGTTGCCCTCCTCTTGACTGCCTCAATTCTGTCTATGTCCTTACAGAGATGGGGTCTCCAGAACTGCACGCAATACTTCAGATGGGGTCTCACCAACTGTCTGTACAGAGGAATAACAACTTCCTGTTTTCTACTGGTGATGCCTCTACCTATACATCACAGTATCCCCAGCCATCCTTACTGCCTTCTCACATTGCTTGCTTACCTTTAGGTAATCTGATATGATTACCCCCATGTCCCTTTCCATTTTTGTTGTTGTTAATACATCCCCCCATTGTGTATTTTTCCCCTGGGTTTTTGTTTCCCAGGTGCATTACTTTGCACTTCTTTGCATTGAATCTAAGCTGCCATACTTTTGGCCATTCCTCCAACCTTGCCAAGTCCCTTCTCATCCTTTCCACATCCCTTTGTGTATCAACCTTGTTGCAGATCTTTGTGTCATCTGCAAAGAGGCATACTTTTCCTTCCAGTCCCTCTGCAATGTCTCTTATAAAGACATTAAAAAGGACCGGACCCAGTACTGAACACTGTGATACCCCACTAGTAACCCCCCTTTCTTCGTAGTGAACTCTGTTCACTATTACCCTCTGTGTCCTGTTGTCCAGCCAATTTTTTACCCAGGCTACCACCCTGGGACCCACTCCCAGGCTGGCTTTATTTGTTTATTAATCTTTTGTGTGGGACTGTGCCAAATGCCTTGCTAAAGTCTAGAATTCTGGGGTGAATCCCGTTAGCACATACACCAGACTGCTCTGCCTCACCACGCATAGGGAAACACAGCCAGACTCATTAGTGTGAGCATACCAACTTTGCAGACCCACCCACACTGCAGGATGTCACAGCCAGACAGCTCCAATTTACAGGAACAGTCTATTCCCAAATCAGGCTCTTTACCTTGACGTTTGAAAGAAACGGGAAGACATCACCTTTGTTTTTTTTCTTCTCTCCTTTCACTGTCTTTGAGCATTTGTTCTTCAAGGAATCCATTCAGCCCCAAAAGTCATAGCTGCACACTCCTTGAAGGGGGTGTCTACCCGGGAAACTCACTTTGTTTTGATTCTCATTACACTGTCTCAACAGGAAACTCCCAGTGACCCCATTTTCCAGGTTCTGCTCAAGGGTGAGAGTCCTATGCAGTGAGGAGTTGTGCCACCATGGCCTAAGTCCTGCAGCCAACCACTTACAGAACAATATCTGTGCCCATCTCTCTGGTACCACCCTGTTTCCATGACACCCACAAATTAAGCCGGTAATGCCCATGCTAGGAGCGCTGCTGTCCACCCCTCCTCCATGAGGCACCAAGCCGATCCCGTTTCAGCCCAACTAGGCATGAGCACTGAATCCCCTTCAGCCAGAACCCACCTGAGCTCCATAAAACAAGGTACTAAACAGCTCCTTCCAGATATTATGGGTAGATGAGGACTGGAGGGCTCTTATTCCGCCTCAGACCTTGAAACCTGCCACCACCCCAGACATGGCAGGTCCCCTCTAGTCACTCCTAATGTGGACTACAGTGAGAAATTGATGCTCCCCAAGCATGAAATGAACTCCAAGAGAATTTCCTTAACTTCCCACCTACACCTCCTTTATCCCTGTCCCTAGTCTCCTTCCCCCCCACTAAGGGCAGAGCATTGGTGCCAAGCATCCACTGCTGTGATGGGCACTGCTAGGAACAACGCTGTGCACTACTGTGGGAAGGGGTTGTTACACTCTCCGGCATGATACATGTTTCTGCTGTCAGAAACAGCAAGGAGGGGACTCATGGAGTGGACCCCATTATGCGGAACAAGGGGGCTGATCAGATCACCCTTTGCCCAATGGCCACTATGGGCACCTGAAGCACAGTTCCTCTGCCTGGGACAGAATCCCTCCCAAACAAACAGAAGCCCCATTAAAACAAATATTCTACATTTGCACCACCAAGGGATGCACCCCTACATGTGACCAGCCCCTGCCTGTCACAGGGCTACCATGCCACAGGTACCCATTCACACACACACACACACACACACACACACACACACACACACACACACAACAGTCCAGTATTACAGACTAGCACACTGAAAGCTGCAGTCCTTCCATCTGGGCCTGCTGGCCAGGCATGGGGTCCTAACCACCCCACCCACTTACCTAAGTTAATTGTGCTACAAGAATCACTCCCAGTCTCTGTGGCTCCCAACCAAGACCATGCCCCTCATCCTTCTGACACAGCATTCTTTTGTCAGTTGTCAGTGGCTCAGTAGGTAGCACTCTCACCTCTGAGGCCGGGAGATCAGAGTGCTGTGGGTTCAGTTCTCACTTCTGGCACTTGGGTTAATATCCCAGTAGTGACACTGTAGTGCAGCATGAGAGGGGTGCTGCACTTCTGAGGTGCCGTCTTTCAGATGAGACATTAAACCGAGGTCCCATCTGCCTGGATCGGTGGTAGTTCAGGTGGATGTTAAAGATCCCATGGCACTTATCAAAAAGAGTAAAGAAATTTCCCCGGTGTCCTGGCCAAATTTCCCCTCATTCACTAATAATACCACAAACAGCTTAATCTGGTTCAAGGTCAGTTGCCATTCAACTGTATCCCCCTCCCCCGGGTCGTGCCTGGAAATAGGCAGGATTTGTCTAGTGTACTTACCCGGTCAACAAAAACTAAATAAATAAAAAATAAATAAAATCCTGAAGGGTTCAGTAACATGTTGCAGCCTTCCAAACCAGTGTCAGATCTTCCTTCTGACAGACACTAAAGATGGAATACACTTCACCAGCCTCAATCCACCTGGGGCCACTACTTACCTACTCTAAACATCCCCCTAACCCAGGCCCTCTAAAGGCAGAGCTCCCATGCTGCTAATTCCCTCCCCAGGAAAAAGAGAGTCACTTACACACAAATTGCTAGAAATATATATTTTTCTGCTGAAAAAATATTCATGTGCAACACTTTGGTAGGCAGTTAGTTATCTTAAATTTTGCATACTCATGCGTCCCCACATTTGGCACCGAGCATTGTACAGACACATTACAGTACTGTAATAGCAGCATCTCATCCCCCACCCTACAGTTCAAAAAGGTCAGCATATGAAACATAATTTCATTTTTCTTTTGTTTTCTTGGGTCTGTCGCATTGTAGTCCAGTACTGCTAGCACAGCAAGTCTCGTCTGCTGGTCTTGAATCTCCCACTACTGTATTTTGTATTTGGGGAAATGTCCAACACTTGCACAGTACAAACAGCTGGCAGACAGTCTGTCACAGCATGTGGGGGCTGCCATTTAACTTTTCATTTGGGCGGATATACTGGCGAAACACCTGACGGAGCTTTTCAGCATCTCACTGGGCTCTTAGCTCTAGCAGGATGGCCGCAGCGCTGCTCTGCTCCCTGCAGCTCTTTACGAGCGGTGGCACATCAAGTTTATTTCGCTTAACTTTTTCTATTTGAGTACTGATGAATGAAACTCAAGCTGATTTAGATTTTTCTGCTGGCCGCTGCACTGTTTTTTATCGTTCAGCATTTTAAATTTGGATGTCTCTTGCCGGTAAATTGGTGCTTGGCTGGCATTTCTGAAACGTCGAATTCTGTTTAGCTGGGAAGCTTGAGAGAGGTGCTGTGCCATGGAAATGGACCTGTACCTTGACCACTAGGATTTGTAAACTATGATCTGACTGGCAAACTATGGAGAAAGCTAGAAATGATAAAACTGAACTGAGAAAAGCACTCTATGTGGCAGCTGGTTCCGGATGGCTCCCGAGCAAAAAAGGAGAGGATTCAGAATTTGACGGCATTTTTCAAATGCTAATAGGCTTATCTAGCCTTTTAAAAGGTATGCTAATGTTGCTAGGGGGTTGGGGTTACCAGAGTTTTGTTTTGTGGTGAATCCCTAAGTTATTGCGCTCAGTGAAGCGTCTCTCGTGTTTTATTTTAAACAGGTGCTCCTGTTAGTTCAGGAAAGGTGAAATTGCTGAAAATTGCTGGAGCAGCACTTTGGAATGTGTAAAACCATCCTTGAATGAAGTAAAGGACTCCATGATTTAGGAGACTGGGCAATTTCTATGCGGAAGACAGTGGTAGCTCTATTGCTGGTAAAGCAAACTCAAATAATAACAACAGCCTGGGGTAATCTGTGGCCTTAGCTCGGTTGCTAGAATTGTGGCATGGCTTAGTCGTGGTGGAGGGAGGATCATGAACTTTTCCATATAATGTTTTTATCCACCATTAATTGACTGGATCCAGGCCCTGGCCCTGGTTACTCCTGAAGGTGGGAAAAGATATGATGGGAGTCTGGAGAATAACTCCAGGTCAGAGTCCAGGCAGAAGAAATATAAAAATAAAGCCTGCAAAAGACACTGTTTAGCGACCGATGTATTGACACTGGATGGCTGACTCTGGGGTTCATTCCCTTTCAAGTACTGTCTAAATTCTTCCTTTTGGTGATATTAGTATGTTACTGTGTCTTGTTACATTTTATTAATGTCCGTGTAAATGAATATTAATATTTAGATGTTTTGTACACTGAAAATATTATAATTTGTATGAGTAAGAAATAGACATTGCTTAGAAGACATTGCTTTTAGGTCTCTTTAAGGTAGCTCAATCTACTTTAACAAATGATGAATGAGTTTTATAAATTAAGAAATTGTTTTTGAAGCATGTAAATGAAAAGTAATGAGGAAACTAGCTAGCTATTGATGGAGAAGCTAGTAGTGGAAATAGGGTGGACCAATCAGGTAGACCCATAGAGGCTTGGCAAACAAAGACTGTTAGTTCAGAAGCCCAGTACAAAAGGGCAGCCTGCACGCAGGGAGAAACACAACGAGTGAGTGAGAGAGGGGAGCGAGCATGCTTAACGGAGCTCTATCGTGACCGCTGTGGATTTCTTTGTGGGCAGAAAAAGGCAGCAATGCAGGTAGGAGCCCAGTACAAAAGGCCAGCCTGCAGCGCTGGCAGAAACAGAACAAGCGAGTGAGAGAGGGGGAGTGAGCTACCTCAACGGACCTGTGTCAGGACTGCTGCAGATTTCTTTATGGGCAGAAAAAGCCACCAACAGAGGCAGGAGCCCAGTACAAAAGGGCAGCCTGCAGCACCAGTAGAAACAGAATGAGCGAGTGAGAGAGGGGGAATGACCCACCTCAATGGAGCTCTGTCAGGACAGCTGCAGATTTCTTTGTAAGCAACAAAACATGCCAACTCAGGCAGAAGCCCAGTACAAAAGTACAGCCTGCAGCACCAGGAGAAACAGAATGAGCGAGTGAGACAGGTGGATAGAGCGACCTCAACGGAACTCTGTTGGGACAACTGCAGATTTCTTTGTGGGCAGAAAAAGGTGCCAACGCAGGCAGAAGCCCAGTACAAAAGGGCAACCAGCAGCGCCGGGAGAAACACAATGTGTGAGTGAGAGAGGGAGAAACAGCGAGCTCAACACACCTCTATCGTGACTGCTGCGGATTGCTTTGTTGGCAGAAAAGGCGCCAACACATGCAGGAGCCCAGTACAAAAGGCCAGCCTGCAGTGCCGGCAGAAATGGAACGAGCGAGAGAGCGGGAGTGAGCTAGCTCAACGGACCTGTGTCAGGACTGCTGCAGATTTCTCTGTGGGCAGAAAAAGCTGCCAAAAGAGGTGGCAGCCAAGTACTAAAGGGCAGCCTGCAGCGCCAGCAGAAACAGAATGAGCGAGTGAGAGAGGGGGAGTGACCCACCTCAACAGAGCTCTGTTGGGATAGCTGCAGATTTCTTTGTGGGCAGAAAAATGTGCCAATGCAGGCAGGAGCCCAGTACAAAAGAGCAGCCTGCAGCACTGGCAAAAACAGAATGAGCTAGTGACACAGGGGCAGTGAGCAAGCTCAATGGACCAACGCAATCAACATTCGGCATTGACAAATGCTTGTTTTAAATCCCATCACTGTTTTCACCCCCAACATCTCCACTAGAAGACTGTTCCAGGAATCCAACACTCTTTCTGTGAAGAAGGACTTCCTCACATCCCTCCTGAATTTACCCCCTCTAGCTTCATAGCATGCCCCCTTGTTCTAGAGCACCTTGTTCTCTGAAAAATACCCCCTTCAGTACCTTATTTACCTCCATGAGGTATTTAAAGGTTTCTATCATATTTCTGTCATATTCCCCCTCTCCCCTCTCTCCTCCAGGGTGTACATATTTAGCTCCTTTAACCTCTCCTCATAGGGCTTTTGATGCAGACCCTGCACAACTTTGACATCCCTCCACTGGATTGCCTCCACTCTGTCTGTATCCTTCCTGAGATGTGGTCTGCAGAACTGGACACAGTACTCAAGGTGGGGCCTTACTAGCGATCTATGGATCTATTTGGAAGAATTCACTTATCTTCCTGCCAAATCATAGAAACATAAATTTGATGGCAGATAAGGACCGCTCGCCCACCTAGTCGCCCATTTCCCTACCTAACAGATAAGCTGCAGATCCTAGTTAACCAACAGCCTACTCCTCCTACCCCAACTAGAATTGCCTTATGTCTGTCTCAAAATCCTCCTTTATGCCTTTCCTAGTCTCCTCCCACACATAGGACAGAGCAGTAGTGCCAAGGCACTCTGTGCTCTGATGGACAGTGCAGTACCAATCCTGCCCGACTGTGGGTGGAAATTGTTACACAACCTAAAAACAGTGGCACATTGTGCAAACGCAAAAAGTGGCAGAGTGGATACAAAGCCCGCTTGTGCAGCAGGTATGGTGGAATCAATCCCACAGCAGTGGCAAGGAGAACTGTGATGTGCTGGTCATAGTGTTTTAAAACAGTTAGGAAGGGCATCTCTTTCAGCCGCTTGGGACCAAAGCTTATTCACCTGTATGTGCCTGAGGTGAATGAGCCATCACTGCCTCCTCTTTCTGTATTGGAGTTAGAACTGTGTGCTATTTTGTTTCTGAATTACCTGTGTTTTGTGATCAAAAATGCTGTTTTAAATGAATTCTTTACAAATACCATGGCTAGCTACTTATGCCAGATTGGTACTTGGGGTTAGTATTAGTTGTTTAAAGCACCTTTAGCTGGTGTGCTACCAGTATTTCTAGCAAGTGCCTCCTTCAGAGTAGGAAGTTGGGGGCACCACTTTTAAAAAGACCTAGGGCCTCATATTGGTGACTTTCTGTCAGTTCACCCTTTCTGGGGGTGGCAAGGAATGCAACGAGGTGTGTTGTGTGCAGCAATGGAAAAATGGAGTAGATGTATGGAAGCCATCACCTTGGGGAGGGTGAATCTCACCCAAAATGATTGCAGTTGCTGCCCAGCACAGGTATGGCTCTCTGGCTGAGAGCAATGATTTTTATGAGACAGTCAGCCTCATTTGGGACTCTGGTCTACCAGTCATTTCTTATCACAACCTCTTCATTGACAATGACAATATCTCTCTGCTAAATGACCGAGCATTCAGCTAGCCAACAATGCTACTGCACCTAATCCACAAGTTTAGAGGACAATAGACCCAATGACATTAATTCTGAGACTGTGGTCTCAAGGCAGGGTGCTATAAATGCTTAACTTTTATCAGTTTAACAGAATTCATCCTAACAAGCGATGAACTATGCAGGACCGGAGTGGAAAGTGCCTCAGATTTGTTGTGCAGGGCCACCTATGAAATGTCTGTGCCATGGAGCGGGATGTTCCCAGGATCTGTGATACACTAATCAATTAAAATCAACTTTTAACTTGCAGAATTTTTTCCTTATGTACTCATAGAAACTTGTGTCACTCTTTGTGACTCCTCTACTACTCTTACTTCTGTGTTTAGTGTTGCCCTTTTATGCTACCCACATTTTTCTGCTTGATCCTTGTAAATAGCCCTGTTGGTCTCATTTTGGACCTGCGTCATTTAACCTAAAGTTTTTGGTCAGGGTTTCTCAAATGGTGAGGCCAGCCTCCTGGGAAGCCCCAACCTGTTCAGGGGAGACTCAAGCAAGCCTTAAAATGTACTGTATATATATCTAATGTCAAGTTTTGGATGCTTTGTGTGAAAGGATGCAGCAAACTGAAAGCGAATAATGGAATGCAAATTTATGTACAAAATGGTTACCAGGAAAGACATGCTCAACAAACACTTGTTTCCTGGTGTGACATGGGGGAAAGCTGAATGGAGGAAATACAATTCTTGGAAACTGTGCAAAACAAAATGCAAAATAATGCAAATGAATAGGAACAAGGTAACAACCCATTATACTGGCTGCAGAAAAGCACAAATACAAAGGCTAAGCAGAGAGATAATAAGAGCAAGAGAAGGAGGGAGCAAAATGGTCCCCAAGAAGGTGCTTGAGAGCACGATAAAACTGACAAAGAAAACAGTCTGACTCATGGAGGTATTGCAACGAGGGGTAAATAGGGCCAAAACTCAGAAGTGTGGAGTGAGTAGGCTGACCTGGGGGAGTATAGAGAGGGAGACTAATAAATTCAATAAAATGAGAATAAACTCAACTACTCAAATGCACTTCATCGTATTCTTCTTGTAATGTGCAAAGTATGATAGCTGTTCTAACTATGGGGAGGCCCAAAATTATTTCTATGTTAGGGGAAGGCCCAAGATCTTTTCCAAGGCTTGGAGGAGGCTCACTATAACAAAGTGTGAGAACTCCTAATTTATCCTGTATTGCCTCCTTCACTTAGCCAAAGTGGCTTCCTTTTCATTTCCTGACATTTCTGTTTTCCAGCAAACACAAAGGAGGATGTTCTAGAAGCGGCATTCCAGTGAAGTCAGGATTAACGTGGGTGGGGTAAATCCAAATCTAAATGTCTGGCACCCACTCAACAGTGCTTTACATTTCCACACAATGCTTTTGTTTCTGTGAAACTATTTGTTACATCACGGCTTGGCATTCATAGATCTGCCGAAAAACTATCCTTTTTTGCAACTCTTGGTAAGTGCCTTTTTTTGTGCTGAGTGTGGACTGATTTTATTTGCTTTACTTCATTGTTTTGACCTCAAGCACCATGTTACCTTGGCGGTAGACCCATCCTTTTCAATTATTTGGGTGAACAGACAGACAGCAGACATGACTTACAGGTAAATTACTGCTCCCACGAGAGAGTTCAGGTGGTACTCACTGGAACAGTAATTTACTTGTCAGTTATGTCTGCTGTCTTTATCTACCTAAATAAATCTTGGCTTTATTGAAACTTCATTTCCAGTGGGTTGCCCTTTGTGTTTGCTGTTGTGGTTTGCATGGTGGTCAGCCGTGTGCAGCAGCACTAGATAGCTGTGGCTGCACAGTGTCCCCTGTTGTAATGCTTTCGATTACAATTCCAGTCTTGAAGGACAGGCGGAGGACATGGGTCAGAAGGTAACACATCACGTTAGTAACAATCTGAAGGGAAGCAGTGTAGCCTAGACGATCATAGGAGCCAGGTTTGTAAACTTTTTGGTGGGGGTCAGGGGTCAAGTTCAGAGGTCAAAGGCCCCTTCCCCGTGGGGGTCTATAGGAGCAGAGCCCCCTGTACAGTAACATGGGGGTCTGCGGGTCAAGGTCCTGACCTCAGATGCAGAAAAAATGACTGAATTTACAGCGCTGCACATTCTTTTTGATTCTGTGTGATGGCAGCACATTTTCTCACGAGGGGCAGAGCAATTGGGATGGTTAAACTGAGGGATGTCCATCACATCCTCAAAATCGAGGGACAGTTGAGAGGTATGCCTGGAAATTCACAGAGGGTCTGAGTGAGATGCAGTGGGCAGGGCCCACTAGGGGCCTACCTGGAAAATAAATGGAGTTCCAGAGAGAGCACAGAACACCCACATCAGCTGCCCACTTGCAATTTGGAATACTCTGCATATTACTATTTATTCCAGAAACCCCTTTAATTTAGAAAATATATGATTTAGGTGCACGTTTTCATAGTTTTCAAGGTGGGCTGGTACCCAACTGAGGGATTCACAGTACTGGAATTACAGTGGGCTTTTTAGGCCAGCACTTATAAAGCTCTGATGAGCTCACAGCATCAGTGCCATTGACTTATAAAGGGATTAGGGTGGAAGACCTCCCTTAAAGCAGCAGTGCATGACAGCATTGAAAATGTTGACCCATAGGCTATCCGTTTTTTACCTTATTTTATGTTGCCACCTATCTCCCGACTTGTAGGATGCACTTTTTTCCAACACATTGAGTCTGTTTAAGGAAAGTTCCTTTAAATATGGCTTGGACTGAGTTTTCATCAGTATTCTCTTGTTTTTAAACACCTGTTGTTTAACGTCACTTTTCATGTGTCTATCATAAACTAGCATACCGAAGACACCATGGGACAAAAATGTGGAAAAACCTGAGAATACTGGTAAAACCTGGTTTGAGTCGTATTGAAAGAAGCACTCCTTTAGTCCTTTCAGTATTTCAAATTTGACAAAAAGTGCAAAATAAGACTCAAATGGAGAAGGCGTGCATCGTACAAGTGGAGATGGATGGTAACCTAAAATAAAATAAATGTCACCACTGTCATGCACTGCTGCTTTAAAGAAAGACCTTAGAAGCGTGGGAAATAACAGATGTTCAGACCAAAGTTTTAAGGTGCATAAAAAATGCAGAGGTATGCGTTTGTCAATTTATTTCCGAAAAACAAAAAAATCTTAACTTAAAGTTCACAGAAAGGAAAATCGGTGTTAGTCTTCACACTCATAAACAACAGGAAATATTCCTTTCCACAGACTCTGATTTGCTTTTCCTTTCTTGTTTCTTTGAACAGCACTGGTGTGTAAGTGTACACACACACACACACATATGCCATACATGCCTTGTATCATGCTTCTACACACACACACACACACACACACACACAACCTTCTTGTTCTGTGGTCAGTCGCCTATTGACCCGCCTTCCTATCTAAACAGGACTCCTAGTGGCAGGTTGATATACTTTCCAGAAGGGCATGTCTTGAACTGAGCCCCTCCCTATTGTGACATCACTTTACCTAGATACTATAAAGGCAGCCATTTTGTGGGCTGCCTCCCTATAGTTCAAACCTTCCCAGGACAAGCTTCAATCAGGTTCAATCAAATTCTCTTTTATACAGAAAGAAAAATCCAAAATGAATAGATGTCTCCTTTAAATAGTAAATAGATTCCAAAAATCTAAACAAAGAACACTAGACGAGGGCGCTCCCTATCTGCATCTTTGGAAGAGATTTAGATTCTATTTATTATGTTAGTTTTAACTTTGTACAAAAACCAACAAAATAAACATTCATTTCCAGTAACAGTAATTTTCTGCATCTCAACCTTTAGTTTGCACTCATTTCATCAGCAGTGTAACTTGTTCCTATTTAGTCTTTAAAATGCAAAACTAAAAGAAATCCCATTTTATTAAATCAGTAGTAATTTTATAAATTCTGAATAATAGTCTTCTCCACTTATCAAACTTTATTTAAACTGCATATAGCCTAAGGCTGTGCTTCAGGAACTTTCATTCAGTTTATTCTCTACCCGACGGCTGCAATTTCAGCCGTCAGCTGATTGAAACTTTCAGCTTTCTACTAATCTGCAGGCTTTTTATTTGGCTGTGGTACAATGTTACATTGGTACAGTGAACACAGCTCTTTTTAAATAAGTTTATGGACACTGCAGCTTTTCCTTTTCCTGTAGTGTCCTGTGGTCATTTAGCATGAATTCAGCCTCTACTTTCATTTCCTAGAAGCAAGTAACTGTTCCAGTGCTGCGGACTTCAGCAAAATGGTCCTATGGCAACAATAAACAGTCACCTCCTGTCTTTTTGTTATTTAGTTGTTTAACCAGGAGTAGCACACTAAGCTGAAAGCTTTTTACAGGAGCAACCTGGGAGCACAGGGAAGTTAAGTGATTTGCTTAGGATTACACAGTATGTAAGTGGAAACTGAGGATTCAAACCCCAGTCTGGTCTGCTGGATGTCACTAGATTTGCAGCACATAGCCTTAAGCCACCAAGCTATACTGCCTCATTGTCTTCATTTATTTTAGCTGGCACTGGTTTCTCTCCAGAATTGCAACGAGCAATTGCGATTCTACCTTGCAAGGACTTTATTTCCAAACCTTTTTGCTGCACAAACGTGTGCAGATCCTTTGCGAGGATGTGAACGTGCTAATGTGTGATCATGTGCACATTTCGCCGCTGCATCCACTCGCATCAACAGTGTTAGCTAAATGCTTTTCTTTTGCCAATATTACTTTTAACCAGGGACATCAGCTAAACAGGGGCACCAATATATATCTTCAGGTAGAAAGCCACCTAATATAAGCCCTCATATTATTTGTTTGATAATACTACATTATACTGGGCTTTTGCATTTTATTTAAATAAGGTACAATTATCTATTTTATCTTAAGGGCAACAGGGGATAGCAAGGGAAGAAGAAAGATTGCCAGGTTGGCCACCCTGACAAGAATTTTAGAATAGACAGGGGCCCAGATATTGAAAAGGGTTGCGCATGGCGCAACAGTGTTGCACCATGCACAACCCACTGATGTGACCCGGCGCGATATTCAAACGGGGATTGTGCCTGGCCAAATCCCGATGTGCCGGAGTGCATCAATAATGTATGCAGCACAGGTAGAGGGGGCATGTCCCTGCATACTCCGCACATCCCGATATTCAGCCCGGGATGTGCTGGAATCTGTCATGCAACCCTACTTGCGCCGCACACAGGTGGAGCCAGGAACAAGGCAGCTGGCTACCCACAGGTGAGCTGCCATATTGCAGAGTGTAACATGGCAGCTGCCACCTGTGGGTGGTTACCCAGCTTGCTGCAACCTCGTGACGGCGCCCCCATGCCCGATTGTGGGCATCTGTTTAAAATAATAATGTCCCATATCTCTGGTGGTCCAGTGGACCGCTGTCAAGCCAATCGCAGACTTAAGTATATAATATATCACATCAATATCTCTGGTGAGTCAGTGGACCTTCGCAACCCCGATCGCGGGCATTTATATTAAATAATGAAGTGCAATAGCCCTGGTGGTCAAGCGGTACCCCCTCCCCACCCACCCTAAGCCCCACCATCCTGCTCCCCTCCCGGTCAGTGGTGGGCGGCAGCACCGCCCACCAACTGATACCATAGGTAGGGCTGTGATACACTGGTCCACAGCTTAAGCCAATGGGTGTGCAGCCCATACCGTACTACACAGTCCAGATATGTGAATGGATCCATTCACATAACTGGAATGTGTAGAACGATACGGGCTGCACGCCCATTGGCTCATGCTGTGGACCAAAGGGCATACAGCCCTACCTATGGTGTCAGTCGGTAGGTGGCAGGGCAGCAGGCGGGTGGGTGCTGCCGCCACCGCTGACTTGAGGGCGGCGCGGGTGGTGGTGCTGAGTGGGCGGGTGGGGAGGGGGGTACCGCTGGACCAGCGCTATTGAACTTCATTATTTTTAATACAAATGCCCACAATCGGCTGCGAGCGTCCACTGGACCACTAGGGATATATGAATGGATCCATTCACATATCTGAATGTGTAGTACGGTATGGGTTGCACGCTCATTGGCTCACGCTAGGACCAATGGGTGTACAGCCCTACCTATGGTGTCAGTCGGCAGGCAGCAGGGCGGCAGGCTGGGGGTGCTGCTGCCGCCGCTGACCAGGGGCGGGCGGTGGGGCTCAGTGGGCGGGTGGAGAGAGAACCTCTGGACCACCAGGGCTATTGAACTTCATTATTTTTAATACAAATGCCTGTGATTGGGCTGTGAGTGGTCCATTTTACCACCAGGGATATTGAACTTCATTATTTTTAATACAAATGCCCATGATTGGGCTGCGAGCAGTCCACTGGACCACCAGGGATATTGGACATTATTTGTCTATACCTAAGCCCGTGATCAGGCTGACAGCAGTTCACTGGACCACCAAGGATATAAGACGTGATTTATATTTACTTAAGCCCACAATCGGGCTGTGGGGCACATTGCCACGCTGTGCAGGGGGTGTCGGTCCCCGACAACTGCTGCCTGACAGGGCGCCAGGCGCAAGTCGCGGGGATCAGCACACCTGCATGCAAATGGGGACATAATGACATGCAAATGGGTCCATTTGCACCTTGCATACATTATGGCCCCATTTGCCTGTGCACTTTTGAATATCGCGGTTGTTGTGCACAGCGCAACGCAACTTGCGCTAGTGCATCCCCCTGCTGTACTCTGGCCATTTGCACTGGCGCAGTGCCACCGTGCCATGCATACTGCAGGTGGCCAGGGTGCGATATTCAACAATGCTGTTTCATGGTGCAGCTCCCTGAATATCGCCCAGTCAACGCCCTGAGCAGCCAAGTTGCGCTGTGCCCAGGCTTGCACCACAGCCTGGCGCAATCTGAATCTCCGGGCCAGAATATACCAAAGAAGATGAGGATACAGTGAAATTAGAAAATTAAAAATTAAAGGGGGTTGTACCTTTCTTTACCAAAGCCTATACTTGCAGTATTCTTAACAGGACTCCCTGTTACACACCTCCCACCACAAGAAGGCAACATAATTCTGTTTTGTTGACTGAAACCCTTCACCCTTTGAAGGGTTGGAGCTTGCCCACCCACTCTCAGAAGTTCCATCACAGGGACCCTTATAACTAGTTCTGTACACAAACAACATTTACTATCTTATTAGAACTACTGTACAAAACAGTTCCCTGAGGTGTCTAGTGCTTACTTAGCACCAATATTCATTTTACTTTGGTATTCTTGCAGCACCATATCGAGATAGAAAATCAGCATTTAAATGTTTCTTTCCTGACCTGTGTTTTACAGTAAACTTATATGGTTGTAGAGACAAATACCATCTCATAATCTGTGCATTTTTATCTTTCATCTGGTTTATCCAACACAACGGATTATGATCTGTCATCACTACAAAATCATTTCCCCACAAATAATACTTAAGGGACTCCATGGCCCACTTCAGTGCCAAACATTCCTTCTCTATCATAGAGTACTTCCTTTCACGCTCATGAAGTTTCCTGCTAATATGCAATACTGGATGTTCCCCTTTTTCATCATATTGGGTTAACACAGCCCCCAAACCTGTCTCTGAGGCATCTGTTTGAATTTCAAAAGGCCTTGTAAAATCTGGGCTAGTTAGCACAGGGGCTGAGCAAAGGACCACGGTCATGTTCCTGACAGCCTCCTCACATGCTTACGTCCATTTAACTTTATTAGGATATTTGGTTTTGGTCAGCTCTGTTAAGGGAGTTGCCAGAGTAGCCAAATCCGGGATAGATCGATGGTAATAATTTACTAAACCCAAAAAAGTTCGAATATGTTTCTTTGTAATGGGGATGGGGATATTGGCTACTGCCTCCACTTTATCAATCTCTGGTTTCAAGGATCCCTCCCAATTATGAAACCCGATAGCTGGTCTCTGTCCTTGCTATGGCACACTTAGCAGGGTTTATTGTTAATCCCGCATCCTTAATAGTCTGAATAATTGCACTTAAATGCACAAATGTGAATGCCAGTCATGACTGAAAATGACCATCATCCAAGTACACTAAACTGTACTGAGCCGCGTGCTCTTAGAAGTGGTCCATGTACCGGATGGAAGATGGCAGGTGCCCCATGGAGTCCAAATGGCATAGTAGTAAATTGGTACAATCCAATTGGTGTAGGAAAAGCTGTTATTGCTAGGGCAGTGGAGGCCAAGGGAATTTGCCAATACCCTTGGTTAAATCTAATGAGCTGATGAAACGGGCATTTACTATTCTATCTAAAAGATCATCTATTCTGGGCATGGGATACCTATGGAGGCAGTATGGTGCCGTGGTTTAAGGCTCTGAACTGCAAACCTGGAGACCTGGGTTTGAATCCCACAGCCCCCACTTGCACACTGTGTGACCCTGAGCAAGTCACTTAACTTCCTCGTGCTCCCAGGTTGCACCTGCAAACAAGCTTTCAGCTTAGTGTGTCTCACCTGGTAAAATAATTGGTAAAAGAGAAAAAAAATCTGAAATAGAATTTATTTTTCGAAGTCTAAACATACTTTTATTCCTCCTCCCTTTTTGTTCACTACAACCATTGGGGAAGACAAAGCACTCCTGGAAGGGACAATAACCCTAACTGTTCCATCTTTTTTATCTCATCAGTTACCTCCTGCCTAATCATTTCTGGTAATCTATAGGCTTTTTGGTGTATGGGCTTCTGCTGGTTGACCTTAATGTCATGTTCTACTCCCTTAGCTCATCCTGGGGTGGATGTGAAAGTGTCCTGAAAATAGTCTAACAACTGATCTATCTCCACCTTTTGTTCAGGGCTTAGATCAGGATTTATTTGTATACTTTTATCATTTATGGGCCAGTCAAGCTTTTCATAAGCAATCTCCAATTCTGTCTGCTGGGGCTCAGAGTGAATGTAGAATGCATGGACCTGGGGTTTTCTACCCATTTCCTCAAAAGATTTGCATGGTATACCCTCTTAGTTGGTCGATGACAAGGCATTTCAGTTTCAAAGTTGACACTTCCTGTTTGTCTGATTACATCAAAGGGATCCTGCCAACGATCAACAATTTGTTCTCTGTTGAGGGTAACAGTAACAACACTTTTCTCCAGGTATAAAACTTTTACACTTTAACCCCCACATCATATGCTTCTTTTTGTCCCATTTGTTTCTGGGTCACATTTAAATGGGCCATGTTTACATATTTGACCAATCTTTCTCTTAATGCAGTCTACGATGTTACTATAGCCAACATTTTTACCATCCTCTCAGTGTTCTTTTACCACATCTAAGGGTCCCCTGGGATTTCTACCATAAAATAAGGAAAAAGCTGAAAACCCAGTTGTAGCCTGTGGTACCTCTCTGTAGGCGAACAGAAGGTAAGAGAGATATTTGTCCCAATCTCTACCTTCTTCCTGAACGTACTTTTGTAGCATCTTTTTAAAGGTTTTGTTGAATCTCTCCGCAAAACCATCTGTTTGGGGGTGGTAAGGTGAAGTCGCACAGCAGATACCCCTAGAAGTGATATAACTCCTCAACATAACAGAAGTAAAATTACTACCTCTGTCTGTGAGAATCTCCTGGGGTATCCCCATTCTACTGAATATTTTGGCTAACTCTTCAGCTATGCGAGGTGCAGTAACCATGCACATAGGAAGATCTTCAGGGTACCGTGTGGCATAATCACATACCACTAATATGAACCGGTTACCCTTAGAACTTTTGTTAAGATGGCCTACAACATCCATTGTAATTTGTTCAAATGGGGTAGTGACATAAGGTATTGGCTGAAGGGGTACCTGATCTCTTTTTCCACCTTGGGTAACCAACTGGCATTCTTTATAGACACGACAATATTCAGTGACATCCTAGTGTATACCTGGCCAAGTAAAACGTGCAAGCAATCTTTGCAAGGTTCAATCCCTTCCCTCATGGCCTGCCATTGAAATATTATGCGCTAACTGCATTACCTTTTCTCTATAGATTTTTTGTACCCTTAGCTGTTCTACAGGTTCATTTATGGTAGTATCAACAGTGACTCTGTACAAGATATTATTTTCCACAATAAAATGAGATTGTCCATTGTGTTTTACTTGTTGAACCTGTGAAAAAAAAGGTTTTAAGGAAACATCAGCTTGTTGTTCCTTAATGTCTTGCAAAGGTAATTCTGGCAAAATGCCAGCAATACTGTTCCTTTGTTGTTTCACCCACTTTCTTTGTTCCTTTTTCTTCTGGTTTCTAGACTTTCTGGGTTTCCCTGAATCCTTAGCTCCCTCAAAAAAGTTCTCTTCAAAAGAAAATATGGGCTCAGACTGGTGTCGTTTTGCTTGAGCATGGGTTACCACATTCACTGTTCTAACATAGTCTTGTTGTGCTTGTATCAGTGAATTGAAGTGGGAAAATCTTGACCTACTATCACAGGAACTGGCACCTGGGGTACCAGGCCAACAGTCATGGAGTGTTGCTCATTATTAACAGTCAGTTCAAACTTGGTTGTGTGATACTGATGGATATCCCTGTATACACAGTACTGTAGTATCACTTTGATTATCTTTACTGTCTGGGAACAAATCTGTTCTCATTAGGATCTGCCTACTGCCAGTATCCAATAACCCCAATGTCTGTTGGTTTCAATCCCCACATTTGCAACATACCCAATAATAGCCAACAATAAATTAGTCATGTCTGTTATTTTCTTGTTTGGACAGTTCTCACTATATGGCCTTTGCCAAGACATCTATGGCAAATTAATTCTGAGTAGGGTATTCCTCCCCTCAGTCTCTCCTACTGTAGTTATTTTGTCGTATATTAGAATAAAAAGTCTTACCATTCCCATTGCCTGGGGGGTACTCTTTTGTCCTCTAGGTCTAGTAGACCAAGCACCAATATAATCCTCTGCCAATTTTACTGTGTCTTGGCAGATTCAGCTGATGTTCTTTTACCCATAGCTGGGCGCCATGAGGTAACACCTGAATAAACTGCTCAATGACAATCATGTCCATCACGTGCTCTTTTAGTTTTACTAAAGGTTGTAGCCATTTCCACCATAGTCCTTTAATTTTGCATAGATCTCTAGGGGTATCATGAATACTCATCCTCTGGGTATGAAACCGCTGTCTATAGGTTTCCATGCTAATATCATAGCGTCGCAATATCTCTTCTTTTACTCGATCATAATTATTTGAGTCCACCCCAATTAACTGGCTATACATCATTTGAGCTCTACCAGTTAAATATGGGACCAGTCTTATGACTCATTGATCTTGGGGCCAAGCGCAAGTTTGGGCAATATGTTCAAAGGTGGTGAGGAATGCCTCTATATCATCACTTTCTGATAATTTCGTCAATTTTATGTCTCTAGGCACAGTACTATCAGACTGACCTTGTGAAACAGCCTGGATAGCCTTCAGGGTATCTGCCCATTTTTCATCCTGTCTCCATTGTTCCTCTGCCTGGACATGCCTGTCCTCTTCCCTCTGGTGCTGGTCCTCATCTCTCTGGCGGATCCTCATCCTCTAATGATCCATTTTGATCTGGTGAATACACAGCCACTTTAATAATTCTCTGGGGTCATCTGGTACTGGGGTCACCTGGGCTGCCTCCTGCTTCAGGGGTTCTGTATCCACATCCTCCTCTTTTGTTCTTCTCATTTTAGGCCTTGCTCCAGGTTCCAGGCCAGTCAATAACTGAATACCATTTTTTCAGTCACTGATCTAGTGACGTGATATGCAGTTTTCTATGTCAGGTCCTCTTCCTCCATCTGTTAAGGTACTTGACTTCAGTGCACTCTGGCAGTGCCTCCCAGGCAGATCTCGGCGTGCCAGTTAAATCCCACTTCTGACACCAATATAGAAGTGTGGGAATAACAGATGTCGAGACCAAAGTTTTAAGGTGCATAAAAAAGCAGAGGTATCGTTTATCAATTTATTTCGAAACAAAAGAAAAATTCTTGATTTAAAGTTCACAGAAAGGAAAATCGGTGTTAGTCTTCACACTCATAAACAACAGGAAATACTTATTTCCACAGACTCCTGAATTGCTTTTTGCTTTCTTATTTCTTAGAATAGCACTGGTGTGTAAACACACACACAACCTTCTTGCTCTGTGATCAGTTGACTACTGACCCACCTTCCTGTCTAAATGGACTCTAGTTGAGGGTTGATATACTTTCCAGAAGGTGCGTGTCTTGAACTGAGCCCCTTCCCCTATTGTGACATCACTTTACCTAGAGACTATAAAGGCAGCCATTTTGTGGGCTGCCTGCCCTATAGTTGAAACCTTCACAGGACAAGCTTCAATCAGGCAATTCTCTTTTATACAGAAAGAAAAATCTAAAATTAATAGATGTCTCCTTTAAATAGTAAATAGATTCCACAAATCTAAACAAAGAACACTAGATGAGGGGCGTGCTCCCTATCTGTGTCATTGGAAGAGATTTAGATTATATTTATTATGTTAATTATTTAACTTTGTACAAAAACTAGCAAAATAAACATTCATTTCCATTAACACAGTAATTTTCTGCATCTCAACCTTTTAGTCTGCACTCATTTTATCTGCAGTGTAACTTGTTTCCTATTTAGTCTTTAAAATGCAAAACTAAAAGAAATCCCATTTTATTAAATCAGTAGTAATTTTATAAATTCTGAATAATAGTCTTCTCCACTTATCAAACTTTATATAACCCGCATACAGCCTAAGGCTGTGCTTCAGGAACTTTCATTCAGTTTATTCTCTACCTGACACCTGCAATTTCAGCCATCAGCTGATTGAAACTTTCAGCCTTCTACTAATCCGCAGGCTTTTTATTTGGCTGTGGTACAATGTTACATTGGCACAGCGAATACAGCTCTTTTTAAATAAGTTTACGGACACTGCAGGGCTTTTCCTTTTTCCTTTAGCATCCTGTTTTCATTTAAAATGAATTCAGCCTCTACTTTAATTTCCTAGAAGCGAGTAACTTTTCCACCGCTGCAGGACTTCAGCAAAAGGGGTCCTATGGCAACAATAAACAGTTACCTCTTATCTTCATTTGTTTTAGCTGGCATTTGGTTTCTCTCCAGAATCACAATGAGCAATTGTGATTCTACCTTGCAAGGACTTTATTTCGGAACCTTTTTGCGGCACGAATGTGCGCAGATCCTTCGTGAGGGTGTGAGCATGCAAATGTGCGATCGTGCGCACATTTCGCCACTGCGTCCACTCGCATCAACAGTGTTAGCCATACCTCTCAACTGTCACACATTACGAGTTACGTCACTCATTTTAACCCTCAGAAATCCTTTGTCCCACATCGAGGTAGTGATATTCCACATTTCTCACAGAGGTTTTAAAGCAAAAATTCATAATTATCTGTTGTGTTCCATTATCAGCAAACATTATGAACACTAGTGCACTGATAGCCATAGTGTTCTGAGCTTGCAGTGCCGTGTTTGATTATATGTCCCACATTTTGCTCATTTGTCACACATCTTGTCACACATTTTGGTGAAGAAAGGTTGAGAGGTATGGTGTTAGCTAAACGCTTTTCTTTTGCCAACATTACTTTTAGCCAGGGACATCAGCTAAACAGGGGCACCAATATATATCTTCAGGTAGAAAGCTACCTAATATAAGCCCTCATATTATTTGTTTGATAATACCACATTATACTGGGCTTTTGCATTTTATTTAAACAAGGTACAATTATTTATTTTATCTTAAGGGCAACAGGGGATTGCAAAGAAAGCAGAAAGATTGCCAGGTTGGCCACCCTGACAAGAATTTTAGAATATACAGAATATACTAAAGAAGATAGGATAGAGTGAATTAGAAAATTAAAAAAAAATAAAGGGAGGGAGGGGGTTGTACCATTCTTTACCAAAGCCTATACTTTCAGTATTCATAACAGGACTCCTGTTACAACCTCTTCATGGAGTCATGCCCCACCCCACACTCCCAAATCTCATAAAGTATAATTCCATTTCTAACACTAGGAGAGCTCTCTTTCCCGAGGCATCACCTCTTTTTTTTCAGTCACACTTCTAAACTGAACTTTATGTTGTTGCTGAACTCTTTCATAATAAACATTAATTCACCATTAAGCCTGGCCTGGACCTTTAAGCCCTAAAGAAAGCAATATATAGCACAGTGGTTTAGTCTGAGTTTACAGCAGCTTCTCTGTGTGGGCAGCACATTTCCCATGTGGGCTGCATGTGGGATAGAACAATTTTGAGAGAAAAAGGTGAGGGATATTCCTCATAATGAGGAACTGCTGAGAGGTATGAACGAGAGAGCGAGTGAGAGAAAGAAGGAGGGAGGGTGAGAGACAAAGGGGGACAAAGGGAGGGAGAAAGAGACAGAGAAAGAGATCCAACTACCTCCCCTCCCAATATTCACGGAGAATGTGCCTGAGAGCTCCTGTACTTTCCTCTCCATTGGCTGGCTTGTCCCTCCTAGGGACCACACTGTGGCTAGTGGAGGAGCTTGTGCACAACATCCAGAAGGGGTGTGACCAGTGGTTGCATGTCGAGGGGGTCCACATGTGGGGAGGGGTATAGTGGTCATCATCTGGTATGCCAGTGTGGTGTTTTCCCTATTTGTGTCCCACCCACCTCCTCCCCATCTGCTCGTGTGTACGTGCGGCTGGCCTGAATGTGGTGTCTGATGCTGCGTGGTTACCCACACCATCACTGGTACCTTCACCAGTCACCACCAGGAGTGTTTACACAGTGGCATTGTGAGCTTCCTCCCCGTGGGAGGAGGACATCCAAAAGATGCTCTTTCAACCTCTATGCCGGTCTGCACCCCTGACAAAATGGCTGTTGTTTTGAGTGGAAATAGCGACTGTTGCACAATTTAATTTGAAAGTCAGTGAAAATGCATTCAGCAAGTTCCCCACCCATACAATATATGCTTTAGCATCCCAGTGAGTAATGTTAGAGCACCCTGTCTATGTGGTACATGAGGTTTCTGGGGTTATGGGGTAAAATGAGACATATTCCTTGTAGTGAGGAACAGTTCAGAGGTATCTTTTACAAAGCAGTTAGTAGGATTCTGGAAGAAATGCAGGGACTAAATATGTACAAACACATCAGCAGTGGGACTTGGACCTGACATGCTCTTGTGCCAGGAAGTAAGGTGTTACGTCTGGAGGTGCACAGGACACACAAAATCTTTAGGTGAATGAATAATTTTAGGAGCTAACAGGAAGAACTCATTCATGGAATGAGTGCGTGGTAAATATGTGAAAAGACTCCCAGAGCTGGCAGTATCAGCTGCTAGTGTAACTACTGTACCTTTAAACTTGGACTTAATGGGTACTTTGAAGAAATTGGGGTGACAGCTATTCCAGTTGATCTGGTGGGGCAAAGAACTTGATGGAGAATGATTTACTTTCATTCTTAAAGAGCCACCGACACCTCAAGAAGAACTTTGAAAAATATAATATTTAGATACAAAGCAGCTTATATTTCTCATTAGCTCTTTATTTCTTATACCCATTATTTATTACTGAGGTCACATGCATGAAAACAGGAGAGTTGTTCTTTGAGGGTTCATTGGCTCCTATTATATCTTCCCAATTTGATGTCATAATACTCTGCTTGTGACAGCATAGTTATTTCCATGGCAACAGACTATGATGTCACAACAGAGCATTATAATTTCATGTAGGGAATAAGCTACAGAGGCAGATAAACTCAGAAGTTTAAAAACTTGTTTTTGTGAAACTTTCTTCAGCAATAAGTAATGGGGGGGGGAGAAATATGTTATATATATATACACATGTATATAAAATACAAGCTGAATTGTGTCTAAATATTATGTTTTCCAAAGTTTTTCCAAAGGCGCCAGTGCTCTTTAAATATCATAGCCAAGTCATTATTAGAAGATAGGTTTTTCGGGGGTGGATGGACCTTGGGCATAGAAACATAGAAAATTATGGCAGAAGGAGACCATAGATAGGTCCATCAAGTCTGCCCAAGAGTTACTAAAACCTTTTATGGGTCCCGGACCTAGCCCCTATCCAGTTTCTATACCTAAGTGAGCCTTTGCACTGTCCCACCCCTCTTGAAAGCTGTCATGGTCTTTGCTCCCACCACCTCAGCAGGCAGTCTGTTCCATGACTCTATGACCCTTTCCTGAAGTAAGCGTTCCTTAGATCCATTTTGAAGTGCCCGCTCCATAGCTTCTATTCCTGCCCACTAGTGGTTGATGCAGCAACCCTATTAAACAGTTCAGAGTAGGGCACCTTATTAATGCCTCTCAGGAACTTGAATGTCTCTGTCATGTCCCCTCTCTCTGTTTTAGTCATAAGAGAATACATATTCAGTGCCCTAAGGTGCTCCTCATATGAGAGCCCCTGGAGTCCCTGTTTCATACTAGTTGCCCTCTTCTGCACAACCTCCAGCCTATCACTGTCCTTCTTTAGGTGTGGACTCCAGAACTGGATACAGTACTCCAGGCGAGGACTCACCAGATACCTATACAGCGACAGGATCACCTCCTTGTCCCTGCTGTCAAATCCACTTCCTATACACCACAGCATTTTATTTGCCTTGCTGAAAGCTTTGTTAGACTGGCTTGAATGCTTTAGGGTATTACATATAATGACCCCAGGTCCCTTTCTTCTTGTGAGGCACTGAGTTTGATCCCATTTAGTCTATATTGTTTCTGTCTGTATCATTTGATTTATTAATTAATTAATTTATTTATAGCATTTTGGTAACCGGGTAAACCCACGGAGACCAAAGGTCCCTTTTTCAGGGGGGACCTGGAACTAGTTATATACAGCATATACAATACATCAGTTTACAACAATCAAAAACAGAGGACCACATCAGAGATCGATACATAGTTGCAGCAAAATCATCATAGTAATTAGTCACAAGGGAAGTCATTTGCAACATAGAGAGGGAGGAAGCAGACAAATACTGAAGTAGGGTAGGAATAATGCAGACAATAGGCATAATAAGTAAAATAGTCCAGGTCGTCATATCCATAGGGTCTAGCAGTAACCAGTAACTACACAAATTCAGTTTGAAAAAGAACCTGTACTCAGAATCAAACCTCCAGGGCAAGGGTAGTGGCTTATGTTTCTATGTTTCCATGTATGTTCATAGGGCTATGCCATGATTTCCTAGGTTGTGCAGTTGTTCAGGTGGAAGGGCAACCCCCAGTGTTTATTGAAATGTGTTTGTGTCTCTTTAAAATGATCGAATTTGTATTTCCAGTGGCAGCCCCTTCAATAACATACGAGACCCAGGATGTGGGTGTTGTAAGCTACAGGCAAGGACACAATGCAGGATACAGGAATGTTTTAAAATAATAAAGTGTTATAAAGGACACATGAACCAAGTGATTTTATTTGAAGTACTGAGAACAGTACCCCCCTCCAAAACAACATTTCCCTCTAAGCTCCTGAAATTTTGATTTTGCTTATGCGCACCAGTGCTGCCAGTTCGAGCTGTTCTGGTTCAGAATTACAGGCCCTGAAGCCCCCAACCTGAGCATGAACTGAACACCAAAGCCATGGGTCCGACTGTATGGCAGCACTATTTTTCTTAACTTGACCTGTGAATGGGGCCAGCTACAGCAACTGCCAGCCGATTCACTAGGGAGGAATGTACCAATTCCCCTCCTGCACCACAAAAGCCTTTGGCATTTAGAGTTGCGGCTGAACAGGGAAGAAGTCACTAGCAGCCAAGTGCCACATGTGTGCTGGAATGCAATCCTTTTGAGTGAGCAAGGCATTCCATTAAAGATAAGAGGCTTTTTTCCTGGCGTTCTGTATGCATCCTCCTGATTGTGTAACTGGAGACTGCCAAGAATATTAAATCAAAGTCCAAGCTGAAAAAATATCAGTAGCTTTGTGGCACATGCCCAAGGTTGGCTGTAAGGTATTGTTTGCAGTTAGCTGGATCAGTGACACATTTTGCCACTTACTCAGACATGGAAGGGCAGCTCTAATCAGCTTGAAATGCTCAGCCTTCACATTTAGAAGAGATTGATTAGTGACACCACATGCCAACTGCAAGTCAGTCAGTCAACAGAACTAGAGTCACTGCTTACATCTGTCATTGATGTGGTTCGGACAGTAGTAAGCTGCCTTTTATGTGAGTGTGAGGATAGATTAGACCAGCCATGACATCCCTGTGAGATTTTCTTAGTTCTTTCATCTGATGTCTGTTGCATATCCTGGATTTTCAGACCCCCTTGACTGGGGGGCTTTATGCCCACAAATGACTACATTATTACGCACACAAAATTTTGCTACACTTTCATCACAAAATTTTACAGACATTAAAGACATGATTTTGTGGCTTGCTATAGCAGCACCCACTTATGCTTCTGTGACTCAGACTGCATGCCGGGATGGTGATGATTTCCAGCTAATTTTATTTTAGTTTTGAAAACATCTTTATTGCACTTTTATCTACAGTCATAAAAAGTTTCCCATTACAATACTATAAGCAATAAAGGGTAAATAGTTTTAAACTGGTCTGACAACACTGTTAAAATATAACTTGCATTGTATCAGCATCAGCTGTATCATGCCCACAGGAATACTTGGCTGATACCAGGCTTTATAAATGGCCTTGGATGTTTTTGGGTTATCGTATCATTGTACATGACAAGACCAAAGCTGAAACTTACACTGCAGCAAAGTTTTGAAAGTTTTGTTTCTTTTAGTACTTTATGTAACAGAGTTTGGTGTGCCAGTGTTGAGAGTATTGTATTGTGTTGCCATGTGGAAGGCAATGGTTCGTGTTTCATTCCTGACTTCCACACCAGACTAGGGGATTCTAGGGTGCAGTGCCTCAGACTCAGGCTCATGGGATCCAGGAGTGGCATAAACATTTTGGGTTGCCACACAATGTCATCCCTCCCCAACCAAAAGCTAGGCATGTCAGAGGTGTGTCAATCATGAAAGATGCCAAGGGACAATCCGAGGGTAAAATGGTGGTGCAGGACAGTAGATAAACTTCGTTGGTGACCCTGCTATAGGACAGGGGTCACAGGAGCGATGATGATGAGGCAACAGCAGAGTGCCTTGAGTGGGGGCTCTAAAGTCTGGATGGGAGATTGTGTGGGATGGGACTGACATATAGTATAATACTGCCCTGCAGAACATTGTTACAGCCATGTTGGGGGTGTGAGGGGAGCATGTCCATCTGAACTTATTAACTAAGCCTATAAAGCTATTGAAACATTCAGCTCCTGTACTGACAACTAAACAAAGCAGGGTTGTATGCTATGCTATGTTATGAAGCACACACTTACTTTCTGAAACTTTACTTTTATAACTAGGTTAACATTTATTTTACTGCTTTCAGGCGACATTGAGTTTAACCTAGGTTTTTGCTTTTACTTCTGGAAATGGCATGTGATTTGTTAATAAAGGATACTAGATCATGCACTTTAATGCTTGTAGCCTGCATTCTAAATTAACTGAATTGAAGGCTGTGGTTGAGACACATGTTCCTCATGTTTTTGGCATTAGCAAAAGTTGTCTTAAGTCAACTGTATCAGATTATGAGATTGTATTGCCTAATTATGCAGCTTTTAGGAAGGACATAATTACTAAAAAGGGCAGGGTCATGTTTACATTAAAAAAGAGCTGGATGTTCTGTTTTGCTCAGTTGAGTATTCAGCTAAAACTGATTGTGAATGGTTAGCACTGCTATTAAAAAATGGGCTTTAAAGGTTCAACATTTCATTGCCTCTACAATCCTCCAAAAGTTGGCATTTTAGGCCTAAGAGATATCATAGGCATATGATATCTAATCTTGGATCTATTGAAACCACAGCCTTGGGAGATTTTAATTTAAAATGGTTTATTATTGTGGTTGTCTCCAGAGATATTTTGGATGAGGCAGACCTTAAATAAATTTTAACTGAACCCACAAGACTTAAAAAGCACCAGCTCCTGTGTTTTCATTAAGGCCCCCACCAGCAGCTTACTTTAAAGGACTTCAAAAGTCCACGTCTTTGAATTTTAAAGGGCGCTATAAACTAAGGGAAGGGATTGTAAATCCTTGGTCAGAGGAGCAGTTGTCCGACCCTTTCCCCTTTCTGGTCGCTGAATTTACAGGAGCCACCACCATGTTCTCATGTTTTGTGATGTATTAGTTTGGGGAGCGTGGGGCCATGCTGTATTGATAGTAATGGCAGTTGTGTTTTAAATACAGTCTTCTATATTGTAGAGGACAACTGGAGTCAAATGAAAGCTATGGCTAAACTAACAGGGGCCTTGTTAGTTGGACCGTAGCTTTGATTTGACTCCTGTGGCCCCCTAAAATAAAGAAAACAGTATTTAAACAAGCATTTGTCAATGCAGAATGTTTCCTTGCATAGTTTATGCAGCAGGGGTGTATTGTGTTATTTGAACTTTTGGTGGGAGGAAAAGCCTGCCTGAACTATGTTTTGACAAACTGTCATCCTACTTCTATAGCTTACCATATGGCATGTTTTAAGCAATTTATACCTGAGCATGTGTACTGAAATTACAACAAATGGGCATAACTTTGTCATTTTTTAATATTTTGACCCCAAATGCTGAACATAGTCTTCTTATCACCCTACCTCATGAACCCCATAGGTAACAATGTTCAAATCTGTGGGAAAACAGCATTGCATGCCACAAGAGCAAAAACACATTTGGGGCAGGATGTGAAAAATGGCAGCTATTGTATACTGTTCATGAGGTGGTGTGATAAAATGGCTATATTGAAAAGTTGGAGTGAAAATATTGAAAATGACCAAATTTACATGCGTGAGTAGAAACTTTTCAATGACCATGTGTAACTCGGCTATTTTTGGTAGTTTTATCACCAGATTTTCAACATGGCCTTTTTGGGACTCCACCTCATGAAGAGTGCATCTGTCATTTTGTTCATTGGTCCTGAAAGGTGATTTTGCACAGTGACTGTGCCATTCTGCACCACAAGTGAGAAAACACATTTTGGGCAGGATGTGAAAAATGACAGCTGTACTGTTCATGAGGGGTGTATGAAAAAATAGCAATGTTGTGAATCTGGAGTGAAAACATTTAAAATTGCTGAAGTTACGAGCGTGCATAGAAAAATTTCAAAAACCGCGTATAACTCAGGTATTTTTTGGTGTTTTTGCACCAAATTTTCAAAATGGGTTTTTTGGACCCCACCTCATGAACACTGGCACTGTCATTTGTTACTCAGTCCCAAAAGGTGATACATGCAGCAACTGTGAAATCACCTTATGGGATCGAGTAATGAAATGACAGTGCCAGTGTTCATGAGGTGGGGTCCCAAAGACTCCATGTTAAAAATTTGGTGCAAAAATATTAAAAAATAGCTGAGATATCAACATATGTAGAAACCACCATTGACAGCTATTGTACAGTGCTTACTTTGATTGCTCAATTTGCAGTTTTGCTTTGAAGAGTGCAGACGTGTCCTGGTCCACAGAAGATGACAGCCGTCGACCTCGGATGGTAAGTATAGGACAAGGGGGGGTGATGGGCTGCTCAGTGGGAGGGTCAGGATGGGGGAGAAGGGTCGGGGAGATGACAGGGAACATTTTCTTTTTTACAGGCTTAAAAAAAGGCACTGGGGACAGTTTTCTTTTTTTTTTTTACAGGGTATGAAAATGTGTATTTTGGGACACTTGGAGTGAGCTCCCCAGTGCCCCACGGGGGGGGGAGGGCTGTACATAATGCTGACGTGGGGATTGGGCACCCCAGTGTCGATATGGGGATGAGGAAATGGAGGGTGTGGGGTGGACAGCCTGCAGTGGGAGGGAGCAGGAGGTCAAACACCATCTGCCTCTGGACCGCAGTGCAACAACAATGGGCCATGACAGGGAACAGTGGGAGCGGGGCAGAGAGCACACAGAGGGAGGGAGCAGGAGGGTTCAGTTTTACTGCCAGGATGGGGAACTGAGGGAGCGGGCAAAAAGCATGGCTGAGGGAGGCAGTGGGAGGGTTCATTGTGATGAACAGAGGGAGCGGGGTGGAGAACATGCAGGAGGAGGGAGCAGGCAGGTTCAGTTGTGATGCCAGGATGGGGAACAGAGAGAGCGGGGTGGTGAGCATGCAAAGGGAGGGAGCAGGAGGGTTCATTTGTGCTGCTGGGATGGGGAACAGAGGGAGCAGGGCAGACAGCATGGCAGAGGGAGGCAACGGGAAGGTTCAGTTGTGATGCTGGGAAGGGGAACAGAGAGAGCGGGGGAGCATGGCAGAGTGAGGCAACGGGAAGGTTCAGTTGTGATGCCGGGATGTGGAACAGAGGTAGTGGGGCAGAGAGCATGCAGTGTGAAGGAGCGGGAGGGTTCAGTTGTCCTGCCAGGATGGGGACCAGAGGAAGCAGGATGGAGAGCATGTAGAGGGAGTGAGTGGGAGGGTTCAGTTCTGCTACCGAGATGGGGAACAGAGGGAGTGGGGTGGAGAGCATGGCAGAGGGAAGCAGTGGGAGGGTTCAGTTGTGATGCCAGGACAGGGAACAGAGGGAGTGGGTAGACTGCATGCAGAGGAAGGGAGCGGGAGGGTTTAATTGTGATGCCGGGACAGGGAATGGAGGGTTGGGCTGACAGCACTATGCAAATGAAAGAAATGAAGCACTGTCATTAAAGCACTTAATTTCTTTCAACTAGAATAGCTTCCAGCTGTGAAACACAGACTAATATCACAGTCTGGTTGCATGCTCAATGGTCTGTGAAGGACAAGCCCACTGTAGAGTGCTCTGCATTAGACTCGTCTCTGACACACCTCTGAAATGTCGCTCTACCGCAAGATCAGGGACACTGGTTTACTGGGATTGAGAAAGGGCATATTCCATTTTGCACATTGTAAAAAACGGTATTGTCACTGGTGTCTGCTAAGGCAAAATCCATTTTAACCGGTATTTGGTTCTCTGTACTTTATTTAACAATTTTAACTCTGTTAACATGCATTTTAGCAATTTTGACCTATACTGTTGCACATCCTTCCATCCTTGTACCAATTTAAATTTTTTTTAGGTACAAGAAGTGATGGCAGAGACCAGCACTACAGCTCCCTTCCCTAAGGTGTGATGGAAGCAGCACTACGGCCCCATCCCTCAGATGTGATGGCAGCATCAACAGCACTATGGCCCCCATCCCTCTGGGGTGATTGCAGCAGCAGCAACACTATGGACCTCCCTCCCCAGGTGTGGACAGAAGCAGTAGAACTGTGGCCCCCATCCCTTAGGTGTGATGGCAGCAGTACTACATTCCCCATCCCCCAGTGGTGATGGCAGAATCACTACAGCCCCCACCCCTTCGGTGTGATGGCAGTAGCAACAATGCAGTCCACACCCCTCAGGGGTGATGGCAGTAGTGACAGCACTATGATCCCCTTTCTTCAACACCCACACCCCACACGCACAAGTTACAAATGACTTGGTCTCTTTGCTTGTTAGAACTCAGATGTGAATTAATCTGAACCATCACCACTAAGGTGGACTACCTTTGTTTTTTCCTATCTATAATTTAACTGCCTGAATTGGATTTCTGCCTGTGACACCGCTGACCAGGGTTAGGGAATAGACTTAGGTGTTGGAGGGCCAGCTGGTGGGTGACGGCATGATTGTCCAACGATTATTATGCACCTTCTTCTGGGAGGGAGGGTGGGTTCACGGATCAGCATTTGTTTGCCCCTTGTGGAGGCCAGAGGCATAACAACATGTCAGCCCTCACTACAGGAGGGAGCATGATGGACATCGGCTTGTGCCTTGACATCATGTGGCTTGTCAAGGAAATGGGAAAACACCCGCTGGCCTACCAAAGGACAGCTGTTGGTCCCTCCATAAACTGGAAGCCCCAGACAAGTGTCCGTTCTGGCCCCTGCCATGCTCAGGATACACAGGAAGCTCTTTGGGATAATCCTCCTCCCCAGGTAGCCTCCCACAGGGGTAGGGGCCCACTCAATGAAGGGTTACTTTGGGTTACCTGGTAGCACAGCAGTAAAGGGCAGTGGATGGTGGTCGGGAAGGGGGGCCTTGGCAGGTCTGAAGGAGTAGATGGCCAGAGGGTAGGAGGAGAAAAAAAAACTGCTTGAATTTGCTTCTTTGAAATAAAGTGTTTTCACCTAAAAAATCCACAAATGATTAGTGGAGGACCTTCAAATGGATTCATGCATCTCCCAGACAGGTGGATGCTTTTTTTTATTTGGTGTCCTAGAAAAGGGTGTCTCCCGGTTTTCATGTCTTTGTTCAGATGTGAATTGAGCACCACTCTGCCCACCAGCATCATACAGCCCCTGGGGTCTTACCTTCTGTATGTCATTGATTGTGCTTTCAAAATCCACTGGCCAAACATATATACACTTAAATACTAAACTTTTGCTTTTTATTGAAGCAGTCATCAAGAAACTTTTTGTTGTCACAGAGACTGAAACAGCAGGTGGGAGAAAAGGTGCAAATCATCCAATTCACCTAAAGGGTGTTAACTGTGAAGTCTTTTCAAAGTAGTAGAGCTGTTTCTTCTTTGTTGAACATACTTCAGTCAGACTGGTTTTCATTCAAACAACTGAGGATTTTGTATGGCCCTACTGATTACAGTATAAACTTAAGTAAGCTAGTTGGTAACAGTGATTCTGTGTTTAGCAATCTACAACCTAGATGCTCATATGCAAATAATACAGTGAAAACCTGAGTAAAATCTAAAAACAAGCTTATAAAACACATAAAATGTATCTGAACATTTACCTTTACATATACAAAATCATTGCAGTCCAAGTAAAATGTAGGCAAATTACATGGTACCCTGACTACTATTCTATGATGTAGTAAACATATATTGGCATTTTTTTATATTCTTTGTAAAGCAGGTAAGGCCCACTAGGCAGAACTGTCTGTTTCAGTAATGACCTAGAAGCACTGGGAGGTTAAGTGACTTGCTTGAGTCACACAGTATGCAAGTGGAGGTTGTGGGAATCAAACTAAGACTGCAGGATGTACCCAGTTTAATCACTGTTTGTTACTCTAACCACTAGGCATGGGTGATTAAACTGAATGACTGATTACAACAAAGCAGTGCAGGTGATTTCCTTACTGACTCTATATGCAGCAAAGCAGAAAGAATGCAAAGCACATCGGCATTCATTTTAAGATGCTGAAATCTGTGTCAGCCCACTAGCGCTGCAGTAGCACTATTGCCTGTAATGCCAGTGACCCAGGGTCAGAAGTGAACTCGGGTTGCTGGAGGTCTGGCCAGGGGAGTAGGATCGAGCACCCGGGGGACTGCTCTCCTCCTCCGGAAAGGGTGGGCTGCAGGTCCTGCTGCTTTACCACCACCTGTGTGACCACGGATGGTGGTGCAATGGTGCTGCAGAGTGATCAGGGAGGGAGGAAGCTAGCCAATATCTGGAGCAGTGGCATGTCTCTATGTGACCTACCTCCTTGGAACTCCTCTAGGGCAGATGCCCTCAGGGACAGAGACCAGAAAACAAGGAATAATCACTGTACATCAGTCACTGGTAGAAGGGACCCAGGTGCCCCAGACTTCATAACCAGGCTCCACGAGGGACCCACTGAGCTGCCCACCACACACTAATGGAGTGTGGAGGGGTGACCTGGGGCTCCCTCCCTCCCTTCCCACCTGGGGGGGAGTACAATCCAGGCAGGATAGGGGCAGGCCCACAGGAGCTCCTAAGCATTACCTGGGGTGAAGCTAGGGGATACCCAGCCTAGGGATCTCTGAAAAGTCGAGACCGGTGCTGTAAGAAGGGACATACAAAGAAAATAAAAAAATTTAAAAGATGCTGAAATCTTAGAGATTCTGTGCAGTAACATGCAATTTCCATGAGGCACCGGTACTAGAATTCAAATCCAAAACCAAGCAGGATTCCATGATTGTCACTGGTGTTAGCGGTAAAAATGGAAAACCAGTGTCCCTGCGCAAGATGATTCTTGTGCACACGCAAGGAAACATAAAAACAGCTACCATTACTACCAATACAGTGTGCGTCTACGCTCTCCAAACTAATACATCACAAAATTTGAGACTGCAGGGGCAGTGCCTGTAAAATCCAGGACCAGGGAGGGGAAGGGTTCGGGGGGCCGACTCCAAGGATTTACAATCCCTTTCTCTTAGTTACAGAGCCCTTACAAAATTCAAAGAAGTGTACTTTTGAAGTCCTTTAGAGTTGGGCTGCTGCTGGTGGGAAGGAAAAGGGATTTGAAAAGGAGCATTGTTGGTGCTCTTTAATACTATTACCCCAAACCATACTCTGTTAGACTGGATTCTGGTAAAGCAGGTAGATAGGATTTAAAACTTTGGTTCTTTGTCTGTTTCCACCAGCAGTCACTCCACAACTTTTGCTTGTAGTTTAACAGAGTTATACAAAAACCTGAATTTACTGAAGGTGATTTCATGACTGCTCCAGTCGTACAAAGAAACATTGAAATAAAGGTAATGACAGCAGAAAAAGGCCACTGGTCCATCCAGTCTGCCCATAAACACTTACAAACTTGGGACCTGGTGTCCACATGGGGTTCTGACCCACACTGCCCCTCCCTATGCTCCTGCCCTGCTATCAACCTTAACAACCACGAGTGTTTCACTCATTCCAAGCCATGCTTGAAACCATTGATAGTTTTGCGCCCACCACATCCGCTTATCAGACTGTTCCCAGCTCCACCACCCTTTCTGTAAAATAACACTTTCTCAATTCCTTCTTGAATCTCCCTCTGTCCATTTCTACATTTGACCCTGTGTTCTTGATCTGCTATTTATACTAAATAGTTCCTTGCATTTTACTTTGTTCATTCCTTTCAGGAACTTGAGGATCTCTATCTTATCTTCCCTCTCTCATCTGACCTCCAGCAAGTACATGTTCAGTGCCTTGAACTGATCCTCCTAAGACATGCTCTGCTGGTCCTGAATGATTTTGGTCACCCTATGTTGCACTATTTACAGCCTGTCCTTATCTTGCCTTAGGTGAGGACTCCAGAACTGAGCACAATACTCTAGATATGGTCTCGCCAGTGATCTATAGAGAGGTAGTAATACCTTCATCCTTCTGCTGTCAGTACTCCTTTCTAGACACCCAAGCATCCTGTTTGCAGTACTGTAGGTCTTGTTACACTAGTTTAATTGTTTTAGGGAGTCACTGATGATGACCCCTAGGTCTCTTTCCTCAGAGGTCATGCACATCTTTACCTGTGACCACCCAGCACTAGATCCTTGGGTTTTGTTCCTTATGTGCATCACCTTGTTCTGGCACTGAATTTGAACTGCCAAACCTTGACCACCCTCTAGCTTTTTGCAAGTCTCTCTGCATCTCCCTAACCCTTCTCACTGTCTACCCTGCCACAGAGCTACAGTAATCTTCAAAGAGACACATTTTGCCCTGGATTCCTTCTCTCATGTCGCTAATGAACATACTGAAAAGTACTGGAGTCATGACCAATCCTTGTATCACCCCACTGGAGATCTCCCTCATTTCTGATTTAACTCTGCTAACCACAACCATCTGCTGTCTACCTTCCAACTTGTTTCTCCCCGTCTAACAGTGTCTTTCACTGTACCCAGGTCCTCCAGCTACTTTAGTAACTTTCTGTGAAGCACCAAGTCGAAAGCCTTCCTGAAATCAAAGTAGAGTGGATACATAGCAAGACACTTATACACTACCTTCGTTGCCTAGTCAAAGAATACTATCAAGTTGGTCTGACAAGACCATCCTGCCACAAATTCGTACTGTTTACTATCTTGGAGTTCATTGCTCTTTAAGTAGTTTACAGGGTCCTCTTTGACTAGTGTCTCTATCACTTTAGCCACAATAGAGGTAAGAATAGCAGGTCTATAGTTAGCCAGTTGCTCCTTGTCCCTCCCTTATGGAGTCAGACTATGACTGCTACCCTCCAATCTTTTGAACTCACTTCTATCTGAAAACAGCTATTGAATAGCCCCACCAGGAGTTGTTAGTTCCACTGCCAATTCCTTGAATACCCTCAGAAGTATTACATCTGGCCCTGGCCTTATCTCTCTTAAAGGCTGTTAGCTATTTCCAAAGCCTTTCACTGGTATATACTTGCTGCCTCATCTCAGTAATCCTCCTTACAACTGTCTTAATTCCACTCTCTGGCAGAGGCCCTCTGTCTTCCCTTATGACTATAGAGCAAAAGCAGGCATTAAGAATGGTTGCTTTCTACCTGTCCCTCTATTTACTCCTACCTCTGTTAGCCTAACAATTCCTCCTCCCTTCTTTTCTTTTTCCCCAATACATATAAACAACTGTTTTTCCCAACCTTGACCCCTCCACAATTCACAGATCTATGTCTGCCTTTGCCTCTCTGACTGCCGCTTTGGTTTCCTTTCATCTCATTTGGTACTCCCCATTCCCTTGTTTGTCCTTGTACCTGGTGAAGGCTTTCTTCTGGCTCTGCACTGCTTCCCATACTCTTGCCAGGAACCATATTGGTCTCTTGTCCCTTTTTCTCTTGATTACTGTTCCCATGCAAGACTTTGTTGCCTCGAGAATGGTCCCCTCGATTGGGCTAACTCACAACATATAGAATTATGGTTGCTGGACCCTAGTGGCTCCCCTACCTCACTCCTCCTACTACTTCTGGAGTTGGTGAGCAACACATCATGAATGGCTGCCTGCCTAGTGGGTTCCTTAACCAGCTGCACCAGTAGGCAGTCCTGCAATGTATCCAGTAGGGCCGGACTTCTGGAGCTCCTGGCTGCTGGAATGACCCAATCAATATCTGGGAGGTTTAGATCTCTCACCACCACTTCCCCCTTTGCCCCCCCCCCCTTCTAGTTATGCTGCAAGCTCCTTATCTGATTTCAATGCTGCCTGGGGATGCCAAAGAGGGCAAAAATTAGAAGACTTTTTACAAAGTTTAAACCTGGTGGAAATTGTAAATATACCCACTAGAAAAAGAAAAAGAAACAGTCCAGGTAACATTCTAGAGATCATTTTTGGTATCCCTGAATTATCAGTGTTAGAGAAAAGTGGAAATCCACCAAATCTGGGAGATCATGTTACCTGCTGTACTGTTGAACTAAAATAAAGGTTCCAGAACAACCTACTGAATCCTTTAGCACTAGGAGATGTTTTAAAAGTTACAACAAACAAGTATTTTATAACTAGATATTAAAAACAAAATGGTATAGAATTCAATTGGTCCTCGATTTGAATTTAGTAATTGAAGAATTTACCAAAATGTTCATGGAAGTTTGTAACAGGTGTGCTCCTTTAAGAAAACAAACTTAGAAGTCTAAACATCTGCCTTGGATAAATGAGAGAATTAAAAAGTTAATCAGAGAAAAAAAAAATCAACTCTGGAAAAAGGCAAATAAATCATTGAGCCAGAAAACTTGGGACCAATTTAACAGAATAAGAAACAAGGTTACTCAAGAAGTAAGGAAGTTTAAGGGGCATTTTTACAAACAAAAAATCAACAATACCAATGATCCCAAACATTACTGGTCTTTAGTTAAATCTCTAACAAACCTTAAGAAAAAACAAGATTAGTCAATGCCAAATGTTGTCACGCTGGCATTGGCTTTGGTAGTGCAAAGGGAAAACATTTTGGGCAGGATGTAAAATGACAGCTGTACAGCTCATAAGGAGGTGTAAAATGGCAGTGATGAAAATGTGGCACGTAATTATTGCAATTTGTGAAGTGACAAGGAGCGTGGGAAATGTGCAACTCACGCTTGTAACACAGTCATTTTATGGACGTTATAACCAAATTTTCAACATAGACATTTTAGCACCTCTGCTCATGTACAGTGTCACTGTTATTTCAAACTGTCCCAAAAAGTGATTTCGACAGCGAATCACGCTTATTTGCCCCAGACGGCAAAACACATTTTGGGCAAGATATGTAAAATGACAGCTGTACTGTTCATCAAGAGGTATGTAAAATGGCAATGGTGAAAATCCAGAGTGAAAATATTACAAATGCACGATACTATGAGCGTGCATGCAATCTGCCAACGCACGCTCGTAACAGTCATTTTATGGAGTACCGTCACTAAATTTTCAACATAGGCATTTTAGGACCTCTGCTCATGAACAGTGTCACTGTCATTTTCATAATCTGGCCTGAACACTGATTTCCCACAGCGGCCACGCTATTGTGCGCCGGAAGTGCGGAAACACATTTCGGTCAGGATGTGAAAAATGACAGCTGTACTGTTCACAAGGAGGTGTACAAAATGACAATGTTGAAAATCTGGCATGAAAATATTGCGAACCTCGCGGTTATGAGCCTCGTGAGCAGCTGCTCAACCTACGTCAGAACAGCTATTTTTTGATTTTCCACAAATTTGCAACATAGGCTTTTTGAGAGCCCACCTCATGAACAGTGGCATTTTCATTCATTAATCAGTCCCGAAAGGTGATTCCGCACAGTGACTCAAATCACCTTCGGGACCGATTAATGATATGACAGTGATAGAATTCATGAGGAGGGTCCCAAGAACCCCATGTTGAAATTTTGGTGTAAAATTCCAAAATGCCTGAGATATGCATTAAAGTTGAAAACCCTATTTATTCCATTATACAGCTTATCGGCATTTCCGAGTTCGCGGTCAGCTTTGAAGAGTGCAGATGTGTTCCCTGGTCCACCAAGATCATTGCACTGACTCCGGAGGTAAGTATGGGATGTGGGGAGGCAGGATGCGAGTGGGTGGGTTGTGGGGGCAGGAGACTGCCGAGGGACCGTTCCTTCTTCACAGGTAAAAAAAACCTAAAAGACATCGGGGACCATTTTCATTTTAATAGGTGCTTTGGCACACTGGGGTGAGCTCCCAGCATGCCACCTGAGTGTGTGTGTGGGTGGGTGCTTTAGCCAATGGGGAGTTGGGGACCCTGAGTCGGCAAACTAGGACGGGGGAGCCTGAGGAGCTGAGGGGATTGGGCACCCTCAGCAAAGCAAAAACGAGGGGAAACACATTTTGCCGACAGGAGGGGCTTCCCTGCTGGCAAAAATTCAAGGAGGGACAGATACATGCCGATGGGGACTGGGCCCCCGTCGACAAAGAGAAACTGTTGGATGGAGGCGCATGATGCCGAGGGGGATTGGGCACCCCCTCGGCAATCAAATAAAGGGGGTTTACATGATGCCAATGGGGACTGGGCACCCCCGTTGGCACACAAACAGTGGTGTTGACAGGCAACAGCGGCAGTCACTGCTGCCATGTTGCCTGCATGTAGGGTGAGGCGTGTTGTGGTCACGCTGCATGAGAGCTTCACTCTCATTGCAGCGGACCTTTTCTCTCATGTCTTCACCTTATTAGCTAGGCAGAGTGTTGGCCCCTGCTGCTGGCTGATTGGGGAATGCGGGACGCACCCACTGGTGTGTGCCCTGCATTCGCCCAACAGTGACCGCACCTCCAAATCTGCACTACTGCAAGATGTTGGTTGCACAAGCGCGCCAACATAACAACCGAGATAACCATCTTGGAAAATGGTGAACCACCACAACAAGCAAGGGAGGCAGACATTTTAAACAAATACTTCTCCTAGCTCCCTGATTTAGAGGACCCCAATAAAAATGAAACAGATAAAGGGACAAGTAGTAGTAAGAAAAAAGAAAGCACAGCAGACAAGACAGCACCTAAGTTAAGATTTAAAAAGATTCACAAGAAGGAAGTGATTAAAGTAATAAATAAATTAAGAACAAACAAGGCGAGTGGACTTGACAATGTAGAAACTAGGTTTGTGAAACACTCTGCCCCTGAAATTGCCCAGATCTTGACAGGCATCTTTATTTATTTATTTATTTTCAAAAGTTTCACCAGGAAAGACATACTGAGCTGAGAAAAGCTCTGTTTTCAGATGCATCCTGGGGAAGGGTGGTAGGAAATATATACATGTACAGTATATATATATATATATATATATATATATATATATACAGTATATATATAAAACATTTACAGAATAGTCTATTAACACATAAAGTATACAGTGAAATGGCACAGAATAATGACACAAGGTATAACAGTTTATAAATAACAGCAGTCATCAACAGTAAGCCTTATTAGAAGGAAAGAGACATTACCAAAAGGAGAACTTCACAGCCAAATAGGGCAATCCATCTATGGGGATAATTCCAGAGAGAAGTGAGCAGGTTCACACAGTAAGGAGAGGAAGAGTTGCCACAAAATGGCTGGAAGGCAAAGGTTAAGGTATAGGGGAGGCATAGGAGAGAAAGAGGGCGGGGTGAGGATTAGGAAGGGGAATTAGGAGTCCATGAGTACATGGAAACCTGGGGGGAGGATAGGAAGAAGGAAGGCAGATGGGATAGGAAAAAGGAGGGGGGAAGGGAGGAGAGGAAGAGGGAGGGGAGAGGGTGAGCAGAGGGTGGGTGAGGATAGCTCAGGAACAGTTGCAGGAGGGAGTGGTGAAGCATGGAGAAGGCTGGAAAAGGAGCAGATAGAGGTGGCAGAATGGATGGGGAGAGGGAGGTTCTTCCAGAGTTTGGGAAGTTGGAAAGAGAATGCAGCTTGGCAAGCAGAAGACTAGTTGGGAGAGCTAGGGTGTGGCAGCCAGAGCTAAATAGGAAGTAGGAAGAACAAGGTGGAGAGGAGAGGAGAGGAGAGGAGAGGAGAGGAGAAATGTGAGATAGGAGGGGAGGGAGCTCAGTCAGTGCTTTGTAATAAAGGAAGAGCCATGGGCAAGCCATCTGGCTTCGAGAGAGGGAAGACCGAGTGAGGTGTAGAGGGCAGTGGTGGGTAAGTGGAGGGCACTCCAGAGCAAACCTGCAGAAAGAGTGGAAGAGGGGGGCCAGTCTGGCCAGGGTAGACTTAGGTGCGCTGCCATAGATGGTGTCTCCATAGTTGAAAAGTTGGGAAAATCATTCTCTGTACTATGGCTTTATGTGCCGGCGATGGGATGCACCCACAGTTCCTATACAGAGCACCTAGTTTTGGAGGGAACATTTTGTGGATGGAGTCCACATGGACAGAGAAATATAGGTGCCAGTCAAGCCATAACTCAAGGTACTTGAAGGAGAGGATGTCTTCAAGGGGGGGACCCATCCAGGGTGTGGTAGGAGGGGAGAGCCGGAAGTCTAAAGAATTTTTGCCTGGTTCCAAAGGTCATAGAGATTGTTTCTGGATTTAAATAATGCTGATTTGATCAGAACCAGTGCTGGATGTTGTCGAAGTCCAGCTGAAGTCTGTTCATCAGATCAGCGGGGGAGGAGCCAAAGGCAAATATACCAGTATCATCTGCATACATATGAATGGAAGCAGATGAGCATGCAGAGGGGAGGCTATTTAGAAGGATGAAGAAGAGAATAGGTCCAAGCACCGATCCTTGGGGGACACCAGCGCAGATGGGGAGGCAGGTAGTTGCCAATTTTTACAGCGTGACTTCTTCACAGAAGGTAAGAAGGGAACCAATCTGTGGCTTGGGAAGAAAGTCCTGCAGCAGAGAGCTTAGCTAGGAGGAGGGGGTGGGCAACTGTGTAGAAGGCTTTGGTCAGGTCAACAAAAATTGCTGAGGTAATCAGGCCCTGATCCATGTCAGTCAGAATGGAATCAGTCAGCCTGAGAAGGGAGGTGGAGGTGGAATGGAATTTGCAAAAAGCAGACTGGAAAGGGGTGAGGCAGAAGGATGAGTCAAGATAAGGGGAGAGCTGAGAAAGTACCACATGTTCTTGAAGTTTAGCGAGGGTGGGAAGTAGGGAGATAGGGTGGTAGTTTTCAGGACTAAGGAGTCACCACCTTTAGGGATAGGAATGGCAGTGGCTTGCTTCCATTAAACAGGGATGGAGGCAAGGGAGAAGTAATGGTTAAGAAGGGATGTGAGAGGCAGGCAGATAGCAGGTGCAGAGAGATGGAGGAGTTTCGGGTCCAACCCATCTAGACTTGTACCCTTGATGGGGTTTAGAGCAAAGAGGGCTTTGAGAGCAGCGGCTGGTGAGACAGGGGAGAAGGAGAAAGGGGAGGGGAGTGTGGGAAGGGGGGAGTGTAGGAGGGGAAGGGGGTAAGGAGGAGAGGAGGAAAGAGGCACAGGAAGTGAAGAAATCATTGAATTCAGCAGTGAAAGAAGAGGGTTCGGAGATGGTAGTCCCTGTCAACTTGAGGACAGGGGTGGAAGACTGGGTAGGGGGCAGAAAAGGGAGTGAATGACCTCCCAAAAACATCTTTATGTGAAGCCTGACAGAAGGCACTTTTCCCAAAATATGGAAAGTGGCAGCCAACCCGGTGGCGCTGAGGCGCTGGACGCCACACCTCACACCACGCTGGTGACCCATGTTCGGGAATGGGCATGGGTCACCGGGGGTTGGCAGGGGCAGGGAAGGATACAGCATCCGATGGACTGCTCTCCTTCCCCGGGAAGGGGGGTACTGCAGCTTTGGCACCCGAGTGCCCTCTGGCAGAGGCTGGAAGGGCAAGGTGATGAGCGTTAGCATGGGGGGAGCTGAGTATTGACGCTTCGAGGAGAATGCGCATGGGAGCATGCGTGTTCTTCCTCAGCTGGCGTCATTGCATGCACTCGGGTCCAGAGGGAGCATATAAAAAAAAAATCCACCTTGGCTCCTCTATGAAGCTGCCTCGCTGCCCCTTGATAGCACTCAGGCTGGCTCCCTTCAACCAGAACTGTGTCAGGGGCACCTTTGCCAGTGCCATGGCCCCGCCCTGGGGGCCAAGCCAGGGGGCTAGGGAAAGCAGCCTATATGAGGGCGAGGGGCGACGGGGACTGTGACTGGGCTGATCCCTGGAGCCAGGACGACAAGAAAAAAAAAAAGGAAAGTGGCAAAAATCATTCCAATTTATAAGGGAGGTGAAGCCTCAAACGTTACAAATTACCGGTCAATCGCTTTACTTTCTGTTTAAAAAATAATGGAAAGAATTGTTCACGGGACAGAAAGAATTGTTCACGGGCAGTTAATCGACCATTTGGAAAAGTACAACAAGCTCACTAGCCTGCAATCTGGATTTAGAAAAGGACTGTCCATGGGCACTGTGCTCACGGACTTTGTTGAGCTAGTGGCTACCCCTCTTGAGGAGGTACGAGCCTTGGGCGTGGTGTTCATGGACCTGTCTAAAGCATTTGATTTAGTTGACCATAAAATACTCTTGAATAGGCTGAGAGACATAGGTATGGCAGAAGAACTCCATAGATGGTTCCAATCCTACCTATCTGACTGGTTTCAGTTGGTCACTGTGGGTGGAGCCAATTCAAATATATCTCCAGTGACACAAGGTGTACCACAGGGGTTTATATTAGGTCCCATACTGTTCTTTATATACTTGAATGACTTACCAAATCAAAGAAGTATAAGATTATGTGCTGATGACACAGTACTGGTGTCTGTGAGGAAAGATATTAGGGAAACAGAACACAGACTCCAGGCAGATTTTAATATACTGCAAAAGTGGTTTATCTCCTTGAAATTAATATCAAATGCCAAAAAAATGTAAACTATGTTCTTCAGTCCACCCCTAGCCAGAAATACAGGAAGAATAAATAAATTAGAAATAAATACATTGAATGGGTTAACCTTAATGCAAGTTTCCACCTACAAATATTTGGGAGTTATAATAGACCAACATCTGTCTTTTGAACAACATATTAAGGAACTAACAAGAAAAGTGAATATAACGATAGGAGCCTTAAGGTGAGTGTCAAACTGTTTGACCAAGGCGGACCGCCTGACAGTGGCTAACCAATTAATAATACCTATAATAGATTATGGGTGTCACATCTACAGTCATGCCAAAAAATGTATACACAAACTAGATACTAGTTATAATAGATTGGCCAGGTATGTACTAAAATGCGACTATAATACACATCACTGCCAGTTGTACCAAAGATGAGATTGGATTTCACTAGAACAAAAAAGAAAAGAGATTTGGGAAATTTCAGTGTACACAATATTTAAAAACAGTAGGCCCTCTGGTTTATTGGACAAACTGGTTAGGAGTAGTCACAATTTCCATTTAAGAACTAAAAGATCAAGGGAACTGGTGGTGCCAAAAGTAAAAAAAAAAAGCTATGAAAAAAATGGCATTTCAATTTAAAGCAGCTAATATTTGGAATGAGCTGCCACCACAAATGTGTATGCTGGAGATGTCTGTAAATGCATTCAAAACTGCAATGAAACAAGAACTGTGCCATAGATGTGCATGTATAGGGAGAGGCATCATCAGCAGAAAACAGTAAGTTGTTATCCCTCTGTACAGACAGTTGGTGAGACCCCATCTGGAGTACCACATCCAGTTCTGGATACCCCATCTCCACAAGGACATAGACAGGATAGAGGCAGTCCAGAAGAGGGCAACTAAAATGGTGCAGGGTCTGCAAGAGAAGCCATACGAGGAAAGACTAAAGGAGCTGAATATGTATACCCTTGAGGAAAGGAGGGAGAGGGGGGACATGATAGAAACTTTTAAGTACCTCAGTGGAATCGACAAAGTCCAAGAGGGTAGCATCTTTCAGAAAAAGAGATGTGCAAGAACAAGGGGACACAATTTGAAGATAGAGGGGCGGTGGTTCAGGGGCAATGTGAGGAAGTATTTGTTCACAGAAAGGGTGGTGGAACATAGAACAGCCTTCCTGAGGAGTTTGTGGGTCTAAAACTGTGGAGAATTCAAGAATGCATGGGACAGACATAAGGCAATTTTTGTGGGGGTAGGAAGAAATAGGCTGTTGGTTAACTAGGATCTGCAGCTTATCCTGTAGGTAGGGAAATGAGCAGACTAGGTGGGCCAAGCGGTCCTTATCTGCCGTCAAAGTCTATGTTTCTATGTAATAGATGAGCTGAATCTAAAGTAAGACATCAAATTCGCTGTATATTTAACTGGTTAAAGCACATTGTCTATGTCAATGTGCTTACCTAACTGGTAGGTTTCAGAGAGTTGTCACTGGAATTTATTCCTCTGACACCTTCTCCCTGCCATGTGGGGACCGTGGGTTCCATTTAGCTCCCATGTTGTTTGCAGTGTATATGCTGCCACTAGGAGAAATATTGGAAATACAGCTTGAGTTTTCACTGCTATGCGATGATACTCAGCTTATTTATCCTTTCTCCCGATCAGAGTGATGCACTCTCTGTACTTAACAACTGCCTGGATGAAATCAGAATTTGGATGAGTTCGAGTTGGTTGAAGCTTAATCCGGATAAGACCGAGGTATTGGTTGTGGGCCCAGATCATCCTGGAAGGGGTTTGGGTGCGGCACATCCATCAGGCTTATCACTTGGTGGGGTGCCGCTCTCTAGCTCTCGACAGGTGCGAAATCTGGGCGTTATTTTTGACGACGGTCTGACCCTGAAATCTCAGGTGTCAGCTGTTGTCAAAACCTCTTTTTATCATCTGAGGAATATCGCCCGGGTGAAACACCTGATTCCCCAGGAGGATCTTCTGACTTTGGTTCACGCCTTTGTTACAACCCGTTTGGACTACTGTAATTCCCTATACCTAGGGCTCCCAGGATTGATATCCGCCGCTTGCAGCTAGTGCAGAACGCTGCAGCCAGGCTTTTGACTGGGACCTCGAGAACCAGTCATATTACGCCTGTGCTTCATAACTGCATTGGCTGCCTGTGCGGTGGCGTATCATCTTTAAGGTTGGTTTTCTAGCCTTTAAAGCCCTACATGATCAGGGACCCGGTTACCTGAAAGATCTTCTTTTTTTTTTTTTTGAAATTTAAACTTTATTCATTTTAACAAGCGTAACAAAGTATAACATGGTAAAAAACATGATATATAAGAGTTAACAAACCCAAACCTCTACCCTTGTCCCCACTCCTCCCACCCCAGGAGGATGCCGCCACTAAGAGAAAGGAAAAGAAGGGGAAGCAAAAGAGACAAGGGAGGGAAGGAGGGGACGAGCGAAGCATCCAAGGTGAGCCAAACCCAAAGTCCTCACCCGGAGAGATACAGGCGAAGTTTGCCCCATTTTTGTGAACGTAGGCAGGACATGCCTGATACTGGCAATCAATTTTTCAATTTTAAAATTATGCGACATTTCTGCCACCCACTCCTGATAGGTAATTTCGGATTGGTCAACCCAGTATGGAGGACCAGCCTTTAACAGCCATCGAAATAAGGGCATGTGGTATTTTCGTTGACCTTAATAGAGGAAAAGATACCTAAGATGCAAATCTCGGGCGTGAATAGGTTTTGTAGACCCAAAAGTGGACTTAGATTATCTCTAATAGATTGCCACAAGGAGCAACTTTGTCACAGGCCCAAAAATGTGTAAGATATTTCTGGCCAGTACCACATCTGATACAGTTAGGAGTTGATTTTCCCAAACTTGACTAAGTTTACTGGGGTATAGTACATGTTATTAACTATATAAAACTGTGTGAGCTTATTCCTATCTAAAGAGAAGAAACGGTGTAGATCAGACCAAACCTGAGCCCAGGAATGGGGGGTACAGCCAAGCAGCTTATCCCAAACTTTGAAACCAGGCAAAGTGTCCGGAGATTTGCTAAGAAGAAGGTGTAAGTAGAGATTAGCAACAGGGTGGGGTTCATTGACTCGAGACTTAAACAGTTCTATTAGAGGGCATATATTAGATGTCTTTCTCACCAAACCAAAATGACTAACTATGAAGTGCCTCAGCTGGAATACTTTGAATATAGCTTGTGGAGGAATATGAAACTTGGACATCAGCTCCTGAGAGGAGCCAAGAGAATCCAGAAAAAAGAGGTCATCCACTACACAGTCTCGAATTTGCGGTAGCCAGGAGGGGAGCAACCAATGCTCCCCTATCTTAACATTGGGGTTAAGAACTAACGGTTGGGCAAAGTCTTTGGTATTCTGTATGTTTATCGAGGAGCAGAACTGGTTGAAAACCTTTATTGAGGTTCCAACTACTGACTCCCGTATTGTAGTGGGAAGAGATGAGAGACTGCAATAAAATGCAGAATGAGGGTCTATATTATGGGCCTTCAGCAAATTGACCTCCAGTTGCAACCAAGAGGGCTGATAGGTATTTGGGGAAGGAGAGAGCCATTTGCTCATTTTTGACAGGTGGCTAGCCCAATAATAGAACTCGAAATTGGGCAGACGAAGGCCACCCATGGTCTTGGGTAGACATAACTTAAAAAAAGCTCTCCTTGGCTGTTTATCTTTCCAGATAAATTTGGCAACTAAAGAGTGTATTTTCCGGAAAAAGGTCCTAGGTAACCAGATATTAAGTAAATTTAAAGGGTAGAAAATATGGAAGTATGTTCATCTTAATTATATTTATACGACTAGTTAGAGACAAGGGAAGGTGGGTCCATCTGTTGAGGTCACCTTGGATCCGGTCTAGTAGATCATCTAGATTAAGTTTCCTAGTTGTAGAAGTATCGCGGGTTAGGTAGATGTCCAGATATTTAAGGTGCTCGTCGCCCATTTCATTCCAAACTGGCTAACTCCACATGAAATAAGAGGAGTTCAACGGAAAATTTCGATTTAGACAGATTCAACTTATAATTGGAAACTTCTCCAAACTGGTTGATAATTTTCAGGACTTCCTGAATGGAATGGACTGGATCTGATAAGTGTAGTAAAATGTCATCTGCAAACACTGATATAGTGAGCACCTGATGACCCACTTACACAACCAGTGATTGCAGGCTAAGATCTAATGCAAGCTAGTAAAGGTTCCAAATAAAGATTAAATAAGTAGGGTGAGAGGGGGCATCCTTGATGAGTACCGAAAATAAAGGGAATCTAGAAGAGAACACCCCATTACAGTACACTCTTGCGGAGGGAGAGCTATAAATCGCCTTGATCCACTGGATAAAACGCATTGGGAAACCCATCATGTTCAAAGTAGCCCATAAAAATTCCCAACTAACTCGATCGAATGCCTTTTCGGCATCTAAGGCTACAAGGGCCATGGGCAATTGAGAGTTTTGGACTGTACAAAAAATGTGTGAAAGGGTTATTAAGTGGTCAGATGCTGATCTCCCCTGAACAAAGCCTACCTGTTCTGCACTTAGGAGTGGTTGCCAAATCCGTTTAAGCTGCAAAGACAGAATTTTGGTCAGGATCTTAATGTCGTAGTTAAGAATCGAGATCGGTCTGTAGTTGCGGGATCTAGAGTTGATTTATTAGGTTTGGGTAATAGAATTATGACTGCTTCTAGGAGTGAGGGGTCTAAGGCCCTAAAGAGAGAATATAATTAAATAGTTTAAGCAAAACAGGGGCGAGTTCATTACCAAAGCTTTGTAGAAATTTGGGGAGAACCCGCCAGGACCAGGGGCTTTGTCCAGGGGAGACCGTGAATGGCATCGGCAATTTCCTCCAGGGTAATAGGAGTAGTAAGAACCTCACACTGACTAGGTTGAAGCTTAGGCATGTGCTCAAGGAAAAGCCGTTATACTGGGAGTTTCGAGGAGAGATAGTAGAACCGTATAAGTTCCTGTAAAAGGATTCAAAAACCCCAGCTATGTCCCTCGATTCGTTCTGATGGAACCATCTTCCGCTAGGATCCCTGGAACTAGTCTTGAACTTTCGATTTCTTTAGTTTAAGAGCCAGCAGTCTACCAGGTTTATCTCCTGGTCTAGGTATTTCAATTTAGTTTTCAGAATGGAGTATTCCGCTTTCTCCTAATTAAACCTTCATACTCATCTTTTTAGCTTATAGAGACTTTTTAATTTATCTTGAGAAAACGAGTTCGAAAGCTTCTCCTCGGCTGACTTGATTTGTTTAGCTAGGAAATTGGTTCTTTCCAGCCTTACTTTTTTCCTTCTAGATGATTCTTTGATAAATTCCCCCCTTAGAAAACATTTTAGGGAACACCACACCAAATCAAATCTGGAAACTGAATCTTGATTAATCTCTAGAAAAGTTGAGATCAAAGTCTTGAAAAGCGAGACCAGCCGATCATCTTTCAAGATCTGGTTATTAAGTTTCCAGATAGTATCCCGCTGACCCGGAGGTCCTGGAGCAAGTTTAACCCAGGATATGGCATGGTCAGAAATGACTACTGGCTCGATATTAGTGGTGGAGACATTTGCTAGAAAATTTGAGCTCACTAAAATGTAGTCCAAACGTCACCAGGAGTTGTGGGCTGGGGAGTAGAAGGTATAGGCTTTAGTGGAGGGGTTAAAGAGTCTCCACGGGTCGTCCAAACCCAGCAAAGAACAAAATTCTATTAAAGCAAGCTGAGCCGGCAACATATTGCAGAGATCTTTATTCGACCGATCTAAGGTTGGACTTGGAGGGATGTTCCAGTCCCCTCCCAACACAAAGTTAGACGGAAGGTAAGCGGTCAATAGATCCGTCAGACCCATCAAGAATACAGCATCTCCTCCCACAGGACCATAAATAGACCCTAGGACAACTTCCACACCAGTCAGGACCCCAAACGAAGACATACCTGCCATTGACATCCTGAACACTTTTCTTCAGCAAAAAGGGGATGTTACGTTTAATTAAGATAGCAACCCCCTTGCTGTTGGTGGATTGACCGGCCACAAAAACCTGTGAGAAGCCTTTAACTTTCAGTAATTTAGATTCCTGTACTGTAATATGGGTTTCTTGGAGGAAAAGAATATCCACCTCCATTAAAAAGCTATTCAAAAGAATTTGGCCCCTCTTGGACGCCTCCCTCAGCCCCCTCACATTCCAGGTGGCGAACTTAACATAATTTAGTGACATTAACCCTAGAGAAAAGTGAGTACGAGAGAAACAACCAGGAATAATATCCATCAGGAAATCGGTTAGTGGTGGCAAACCCCCCAAAACCCATCAACCCCGACCCGCCTAAGATATGTGAACATGGTAGTCCCATCAGAATCAGCACGTAAAGGAATATGCAACCAATCAGTCAAACTCCGGATCGGCATGAACTTAGGTCGGGGTGACCATAACGCTAGAGTAACAGTTGCCGAATTATGGACTCCGAATCCCCCCTCCCCAAACCCCAATGTAGGACCCTTATAACTATGTACAAATAACCCCAACAACAGGTAAAAGAATACAACATTTAAACTTGCCATAAGGAGTGAAAACCACCCCCAACCGTGCCATGGCTTTCTCCTTAGTAAATTGAACCAATACCAAAAAGCTGCGTACAGCCCCAAAATAGACAGCATAATTAACCAGGGACCCTGACAAATCAACCGTAGCAGGAAGAGAAGCCATGGCACACCCCTCCCCTCGAAACAGTCGTGAGGCAGGATCAGATAGCAGTTGTCACCTCCCGGCCCCCCCCCAAAAAAAAAAACAACCATAAACTTCTATCCCCAGCAGATTAGCAGAGAAAACAACAGGCGATTGGAAAGAGATTGGGAGGGTCTGCTGAAGTAATATTATAAGCACCAATATCCAATCGCTAGGCCGACATATAGGCAAACCCAGTATACAGGGCCAAAAAGGTGTAATTACCTTAAGGGATGATCCGGGGATGCAGTGGCCTAAAGGAGACTCATCACAAGGCACCGGCATTGAATGGAGCTGACAAGGAGGAAGCGAGGTCGGAATTCACGGGGACGGACCTAAATGGTCCGCGAATTAATCCCCGGAAACAGCACCCGCATTAGAGTTCCGGGCACGCATTGCTGCAGCAACGAGGAGCCTCAGGAGTCGGGCCTACACAGCCATCTAGGCCTCGCAACCATCCTCGGGAACCAGCAACTACCCTCCCCAATCAAGCGAGACCCGCCAGGTCAGGTAAGCCCAACCTGGCGGGATTCCGGCGTTAGGCAAATTAGAGGCACAATTAAAAACAGGAACCAGCAGCAAACTAAACCCCATCAGAACATATTGCACAGGGATGTTATTGGGAACAACATCAGGATTCTTTGAACAAGCTGGGAAGTCTCTTAGTGAGGTCAGCCAGGGCCTGGTCGGAATCCTCGTACGATTGCCCCGTACCATCCAGAGTGACCACTAGCTTGGCTGGATAGATCATCCGAATCGAATACCAGCGGCAATGAGTTTATTAACCACCCGGTGGTAGCGCTTCTTTTACGGACTTCATATGGTAAGTCCTGGGATATCCTCAGTTTAACCTGGTTCCAGTGGAAGAGTCGCTTCTTTAGCTTTGGCCAAGACGTGTTGCCGCTCAAGGTAGCTTAGAAATTTGATTATAAGTGGGCGAGGAGGCGAATTCGGTGGTGGTCTGGGCTTCAGAGACCTATGGGCCCGCTCTATATGATAGGACTGATTGATTGGGGAGGGACCGATGACCTTATTTAAAAAATGCTGAGTGAACTTGACTGCATCGTTGCCTTCTTCGGCTTCCGGGAGTCCCAGAATCAGTATATTATTTCGTCTGCTTCGTCCCTCTAGATCTTCCGTTTTAGTTTGGAGTCGCTGGATTTGCTGTTTTAATTTAACAATCTCTGGATCGGTTTTGTTTTTCCAGCGGTCTAATGATGTAACGCTTGCTTCCAGATCCCCTACTTGCCGCGATAGCTCAGAGAAGTCTTTACGGATAGATTTTATTTCCGTGGAGATCTCCTGTAAAGTATCCCTGAAGGGCAGGATTTCTTGCAAGAAGCGATCCTCAGTCAGCAGGGCAGTTTGAGGGGCCAAAGCTGCTTGTTTAGAGGGAGCTGAAGAGTTGGCGTTTTTAGCTTTTTTGGAGGCCTTCTCAGGTGTCATAGGTGGTGTGTGTCTCACACTAGCTGACTTCATGTCAGCTTCCATCGCTGCAGCAGCTCAAAATCGGCTATAAGCACCCTAAAAATAAGCTTAGAGATACTGGATGGAGACAGCAAGCCTTTAGGGTCGCTAAAATGAAGTTATATGTTAATTATTTAGGAAAAGGAGGTTGTTTTTGAAGATGGAGGAAGGGAGCCAGATAGGGAGCTGCTTTCAGCCACTCTGCATCACGTGACTCCACCTGAAAGATCTTCTGATTCCCTATCGCCCCCTCCACTCCGCCAATGAGGGATTGTTAGAGATTCCCAGGGTTCGTTTGAAGTTATCAGGATCTCGTGCTTTTGCTTGCTCAGCTCCTACCCTGTGGAATTCTCTACCTCATTGGTTGAGAGAATGCCCGACCGTCGATAGTTTTAAAACTGCCTTAAAAACTTATCTTTTTAACTTGGCTTTTTCTTTATAGTTTGTTTGTTTATTGTTGATCTCTGTTTTATTACTATGTACAGCACCTTGATTCTGAAAGGCACTTTATAAATAAACACGAATTGAATTGAATTGAATGTCCTATACTTGTGTTTTAATAATGTGTTGTAATGTCTTTATCTGCAACTTGTAATCTAGTGAGAAACATCAAACAGGAACACCTTGTAAATTACCCTCTTGGACTTTGTTGATTTCACTGAGGTACTTAAATGTTTCTATCATGTCCCCCCTCTCCCTCCTTTCCTCAATTCCCTCCCTAGCTGCATCTCCAACTTGCCAAAAATTGGCTCCTTCAAAACAGCCCTTTGGAACCATATCTTTAATACCCACTGTTATAGGTGCAGCTAACCCCCTGTTGTAACCTGTGGTTCCTGCCCGCCTTGCCCCCTGGCTCGACAACATCCACTGGACAGCCTCTCCCTCCCCCAGACCTACTCCTTCCCTACTAGGTCCAAAGAGGGATATAACCCGCTGTCTTCTCTGAGGACCTACTATATCCATGAGTGTAACTCACAATTTTGTAACATTATGTAACCTAAGTAACATACAAACTACTACATTATGTAACCTAAGTGTATCTATGTTAAATGTTCCTTTTACTGCACTTGTAATGTTATCCTTTGTTTTAATCTGCACTGTAATAACTGTCTTGATGTCTTCCCCCCCCCCGCAATGAGGTGCATTTGTAAATGAGTCTCTGACTCAAAGGTTGTAAACCCGATTTGTAATGAATAAATGAATGGGTATTTATAGTCCTAATGGTGTTTGTTTATCTGAAATGATGCCTGTGTAAGTAAACATTTTTACTACTACTACTAGTACTATTGTCTCTTTCTCTTCCCCCATTGGAAGTCCATACATTGCTCCAGTTCACAGCTTCTTGCCAGAGGGTGCCATGAGCTGAACCCACAGTGATTCTGTTTCCCCATTACCTCCCCTGATGTTTTCATCCTCCACTGCCTCTGTGCCCTCTCTGACATATAGGGCTATAGCTCCTCCTTTACCTTTTCCTCTATCCTGTCTAAACATGGTGTAGCTAGGGACTGTCGGGTCCAAATCTTTATCCTCTGTTGCCCAAGTTTTTGTGATGGTTACTAGATCCATCTCAGAGTCTGCCACCATTGCCCGTAGCTTACTAATTTTATTTCCCAGACTCCTTTCCATTTTTCTCCTGATCCCTTCTTGCTTTTCCCTCTTCCTTCTCCCTTATTCTTCACTAGTCTGCTTAATTTTTAATTTTTCATGCTGAATGTAGGCTTTGTCAGCTCTCCCTTATTGGCCTCTTCCCCTAACCTAATCTGATCTTCCATCTTATTGTTACCCACCTTGCTGTTACTACTCCCCTATTAAGGGGGAGCCCTAGCTAACTTACCCAACAGCTCTTTCTTTTCAGTGGTTCCCCTAGCCTCTGTCTCCTCCGCAGCGGGTTTAATTGTCCATTATAAATGTCAAACTTCTGCTGCAGAACACTGGCCCCATCTCTGGTCAGGTGAAGGGCATCACCTTAGAAGAGCCTACTGTCCCAGAATCCCCCCAGTCCCCCACAAAGAGGAACTCCTTCTCCTGACACCATTCCTTCAGCCATCCATGAAACTCCTCAGTCTCTTCCTTCCTTACTCTATCATACCCATTCCCCTTATTTCACAAGGGAAGACCTCAGAAAAGGCCAATGAAGCCAAGTGTGCCTTCAATCTGTCCCACAGCCTGTTAAAGTTCCGCTTCACTGCCTCAACAGGCTGGTTCATCAGATCATCAGCTGTCCATGTCTGACATTTTAGAAGATCTAGTTAAAGGAAAACTCCACCCTTATATCTTCTAAATGTTATTTGTTTCCATATCAACAGACAACTCTTTTTATGTAGCTGTTAAAGATGTATGCAACTGCTTCTGTTAGCTTTCATACTTCATAATAGGCCCTGTCACTCTCCTGGGAGGGTCCATTTTGTGATTATTTGCTTAACATCATAAAGGATAGGGACAGGGCTTGGGGACAATTCAAAAGATCTATTTGCCCTACTGATTGGATGAGGTATAGCTTTTTCCCACCCACCCCGCCCGTCAGCTCCCCCCCAGTCTCCCATGAGGCACTGTATCAAAGGCCTTACTGAAGTCCAAGTACAGGACATGTACCGCATGGCCCCTGTCCAACTCCCTTGTCATCCAGTCACAATACTCTATTAGGATGGTTTGACAAGACCTCCCTGAGATGAACCCGTGTTGCCACCCATCTTGGAGGCCATTACTGTCTAGGAATGCCACCAGCCTCTCCTTCAGTATTGCCTCCATAAGCTTACCCACTATTGACGTGAGACTTACTGGTGAAAATTTCCTGGCTCCTCCCTGGCCCCACTCTTGTGTATGGGCACCACATGGGCCACCCTCCAGTTCTGGAGCACACACCCTGTTTCCAGGGAGGTGTGGACAGATCTGCCAGCAGCTCAGCCAACAGCTCTGCCATCTCCCTCAGCACCCTGAGGTGGATGGCATTGGGACTTGGTGCCTTGTCCACCCTTACTGCCCTCAGCCCCTCTAGCACCCTACTTCCTGTGATCACTTTGTCCGTCACCTCCTCCCCCCTTTCCCACCCCCCAGCCCATTCTGGTAGTGGGCCATCCCTCTCCTTAGTGAAAATGGAGCATAAGTACTCATTTAGAATTTCCACTTGCTCCTCCCCCTTTTCCAGTCAATCCCCTCCCTGCTTTATCCTCACAATATGTTCCTTGCACTTCCTCTTTTCCCTGACATACTTAAAAGTCCTTTTCCCTGCCTTTATGCCCTGTGCAGAACTTAATTGTCTGGAGGCCTTGGCTTTTCACCCTCCTGCAACCTCCCTTGACCAACTCCCAAGCCTCCTTATTCTCTCCTTCCTGTTCTCCTGTACTTCTGGTGTGCAGCCATCTTTGCCCTCACCCCTTGCAGCACTTCCTTGTCAGCATGGTTTCTTGCCTCTCCTCTTCTTACTCCTGGCCCTGGTGCAGGCTACTGTGGCCTCTGATAGCCCAGTCTTTATGACTCCCCACTTTTGTTCTGCATCATTTCCCTGCCTTATATCCTGGAGTCTCCCTTGCAGTATTGGTCCCATCCCCCCAAAGTCCACCCTAATAAAGTTCACCACGTTAGTGCCTGTGCCTCCTGTCTCCTGCCCAGCGTGACAATGAGCCACACTGTTTGGTGGCTACCTACTAGTGGGTCCTCCACCCTTACCTCCCTCACTGCCTCCCCATTTGTCAGTACTAGGTCCAGAGTGCTTCCAAGCCTTGTAGGCCCACTTACCAATTGCGTCAGAAGGCCATCTTGGAATGCATCAAGGAGCACCTGCTCCCTGGTACTGCTAGTGGCCGGGGTGCCCAAGTCAACCTGTAGTAGGTTAAAATCTCCCACTATCACCACACTCCCCCTTCTACACACCCTCCTTATCTACTCTGCCAACTCCCCATCCAGTTCCCCGGATTGGGCTGGTGGTCTGTACACCACTCCCAGCCTCAGCTTTCTGCCCTTGGAGTCCAGGAGCTGCCCCCAAAGCGCCTCTGTCCTCTCTTCTTCTCCCTCGTCCCTTATGCATTTAATCCCTTCCCTCACATAGAGTGCACCCCCCATTCCAACCCCCCCGGTCCCTGCTGTATATCCAATCCCCAATCATGGTACTCTGTAGCTCAAGTCTCTGTCACTGCAGCAATGTTCACCTTTCCCTCTGAATGGAGCACCTGAAGCTCTGCAATTTTGTTCCCCAGGCTTCTTGCATTTATAGAGACCACCTTCCACCCATACCCCTCATTCTTCTCACTCTTCTCCTCATTGGCCTGTGTCCCTCCTCCCGGTAATTCACAGTCTTTCTCCTCCTTATTCTTACTGGGTGGTGGTGCCTTCTGTGTTACACTCAGGCCACTCTGCCCAGCCCCTCACAGGGTTACTACACCGCCACCTTTACCTATATTAAGGGGGGTGAGCTCATTAGGCTCCCCTGTCCTGACCTTTCTACTAACCTCAGTCTTTTGGCCACCCCCACACTAGTTTAAATCCACCTTAGTAGAGATATACCCCTCTAATCCTGCCTTTAATACTCCCCTTCCCTTCCTGCTCAAGTGTACCCCGTTCCCCATGTACTAGTCACTATCTCCCCATACCCTACCCCAGTTAGTCACTAACCCATAATTTTTGGTGTAGCACCAATCCGTCAGCCACTCGTTGAACTGCTCAATCCTACCCTTACTCCCCATGCATGCACATGGTACCGGGAGTACCTCCGAGAATGCCACCGACTCCTCCACCCACTCACTCACACTGCCTGCCCAAGTACTCAAACCTCCCCCTCACTACTTCCACAGTCTCCCCCACCAAGTCGTTTGTACCCATATGCAACAGTAAATGAGGTTTCTTCCTCCCCCACGCTGCACACTTGAGCAGTGCCTGCCCCTCCTGCAGTCAACCTGGGGATAGCTTCAACCCAAATACGGTTGTGCCTTCCCCCCTTCCACCCCATCTCACCCCTTTCAGTATAGAATCCCTAGGATGAGTACCCCCCATCCCTTAGCCCCTTTCCCTTCTAATGCCCCTTCCACCACCCCAGTATTCATTCTTCCCTGCCCCTTACCCCCACCAGCTGCACCCTCTGTGACTTTTGTATCTGTACCCCCTACTTCCACCTCTCCCCTTTTCTCTGCCTTATTCCTTCCATCCCCCTTGAACCCCTTCCCAGCCTGACTACTTCCTACTGGGCTTCCCATGTCAATCTCCCCTCCTCCTGTGCTGATTTCCAACCCCTCTCCTATCCCCGCTGTTGTCAATTTAGAACCCCCATTCCCTTCTACCCTGATAGTGATGCCCCTCCCATCCTTCACCCTTCCCGTAGCCTTGTCTCCTCCAGTCACCACCCACTCCTCCTTCCTTACTAACCTCCCTTCTACCCACTTGTCCTTGCTTTCTCTTCCCTACCTGTTGCCATCTCTCTCTCTCTCTCTCTCTCTCATGGCCCTTGCACTCCTCCTCCAGTATGTTCCTGCTCCCCTCTCTCCCATAGCAGAGACTCAAATCTATTCCTAGTCGATGCCCCTCCTACATCTCTTCCCCCTATTGGTTCCTGCCTACTACTTGTTCCCGTCCATGCCACCTCTGGTCCCACCCCTGGTCCCTCCCTACCCGCAGCCATCTGCTTTCTCCCCTGGTACTCCTCATGGTTTCTTCCTCCTCCAACAGGAGGCCTCCCCCCTCACCTTGGGCACTCCCTTCCTTCTCCTCTCTTTTCTGCTAGTGCCTCTGATACTGGGGTCAGTTTCAGTCCCTAGTTGTTCTTCCTCTGTCCCCCCTTGCCATCCCCTATCCCCGCCCCAGCTAGGATGCCTACCATACTCATCTGCTCCGCCACTTAGACTCCTCCCTAACCGCCACAGTTCCTCCCTCAAACTAGCCCATCATCTACAGACCATACACCCACCCATCCTCCAAGCCCAGTCCAAGATCATGGCAGACCCACACTCTGTGCACCCCACCACCCTTCCAAAGATGCCTGCCCTATTGACATATGGCACATGCCCCATTTTGGCCCCCATCTTATGTTACAGGCTCTTACTCCCAGGTTCTGTACCGTACTACAACTGTTAGGCCCTATGTACCCAAATTCCTGTCCCCCCCCCCACACTAGTCCCCACTACTGCCCCCTTGCTGACCGGGTTAATTCAGTCTCAAATCTCATCCATTGGATACTGTATTATCGTGATAATCCTAAAGCCTCCTTGTCTCTTTTTCACACCTCAGCTACCATACCTTTTGTTCTCAGCCTCATATAGCTTCACTTAGCCCAGTAAGAAATCCTATTGCATTCCAAGCTCAGTTAGAGAAATAAACAGTACAAAAAAATATGTAGTATTATTACAGCAATCCTCAAAGTATCCAATCATTGCTTTGTCTCCACCCCAGAGACCCTGCTGTAATATAGGGCCAAGAGGACCCTGGGCGGCAGGGTGGGCAACTCTAAAGTCCCGGCAGAGCTCCGTTGAGCTCACTCACTCCCCTCTCTCATTCGCTCGTTCTGTTTCTCCCAGTACTGCAGGCTGCCCTTTTGTACTGGGCTCCTGCTTGCATTGGCACCTTTTTCTGCCCACAAAGAAATCTGCAGCAGTCCCGACAGAGCTCTGTTGACCTCGTTCACTCCCTTCCCTTCTCTCACTCGCTCATTCTGTTTCTCCTGGAGCTGCAAGCTGCCCTTTTGTACTGGGCTCCTGCCTGCATTGGCACCTTTTCTGCCCACAAGAGTGCAGCGAGTCCCAACCAGGCTCTGTTGAGTTCCTCCTCCCCCTCTCCACTCACTCATTCTGTTTCTCCCAGCTGCAAGCTGCCCTTTTGTACTGGTCTCCCTGCCTGCATTGGCACCTTTTTCTGCCCACAAAAATCGCAGCAGTCCTGACAGAGCTCCGCTGAGCTCACTCCTCCCCTCTCTCACTCACTCGTTCTGTTCCTCCCCAGCACTGCAAGCTGCCCTTTTGTACTGGGCTCACCTGCATTGGCGCTAACACTGCTGCCCACAAAAGAAATCTGCAGCAGTCCTGATGAAACTCTGTTGAGCCGCTCACTCCTCTTACGCACTCATTCTGTTTCTCCGGCATTGCAGGCTGCCCTTTGTACTGGACTCCTGCCTGTGGTGGCGCTTTTCTGCCTAAAAGAAGTTCACAGCTGTCCCAACAGGCTCCGTTGAGCTCACTCACCCACCTCTCTCTCTCACTCCTTCTGTTTCTCCGGCACTGCAGGCTGCCTTTTGTACTGGGCCTTGCCCACCTAGCACCCTGCCCACTGAAGAAATCTGCAGCAGTCCTGACAGAGCTCTGTTGAGCTCCCTCACCCCCTCTCACTCACTCGGTTCTGTTTCTCCCAGTGCTGCAGGCTGCCCTTTTGTGCTGGAGACTCCTGCCATTAGCCTTTTTTCTGCCCACAAAGAAGTGCAGTGGTCCCAACAGAGCTCTGTTGAGTTCGCTCACTCCCCCTCTCTCACTCACTCATTCTGTTTCTCCCAGCGCTGCAAGCTGCCCTTTTGTACTGGTCTCCTGCCTGCATTGGCACCTTTTTCTGCCCACAAAAAAATCGCAGCAGTCCTGACAGAGCTCCGTTGAGCTCACTCACTCCACCTCTCTCACTCACTCGTTCTGTTCCTCCCAGCACTGCAAGCTGCCCTTTTGTACTGGGCTCCTGCCTGCATTGGCGCCTTTTTCTGCCCACAAAGAAATCTGCAGCAGTCCTGACAGAGCTCTGTTGAGCTCGCTCACTCCCTTCCTTCTTCACGCCTCATTCTGTTTCTCCGGAGCTGCAAGCTGCCCTTTTGTACTGGACTCCCTGCCTGCAGTGGCACCTTTTTCTGCCTACAAAGTTCACAGCTGTCCCAACAGAGCTCTGTTGAGCTCACTCACTCCCCTCTCTCACTCACTCCTTCTGTTTCTCCCAGCGCTGCAAGCTGCCCTTTTGTACTGGTCTCCTGCCTGCATTGGCACCTTTTTCTGCCCACAAAAAAATCGCAGCAGTCCTGACAGAGCTCCGTTGAGCTCACTCACTCCACCTCTCTCACTCACTCGTTCTGTTCCTCCCAGCACTGCAAGCTGCCCTTTTGTACTGGGCTCCTGCCTGCATTGGCGCCTTTTTCTGCCCACAAAGAAATCTGCAGCAGTCCTGACAGAGCTCTGTTGAGCTCGCTCACTCCCCCTTTCTTACGCACTCATTCTGTTTCTCCCGGCATTGCAGGCTGCCCTTTGTACTGGACTCCTGCCTGTGGTGGCGCCTTTTCTGCCTACAAAAGTTCACAGCTGTCCCAACAGAGCTCTGTTGAGCTCACTCCCCCCCTCTCTCACTCACTCCTTCTGTTTCTCCCGCACTGCAGGCTGCCCTTTGTACTGGGCTCTTGCCTGCACTGGCACCTTTTTCTGCCCACGAAGAAATCTGCAGCAGTCCTGACAGAGCTCTGTTGAGCTCCCTCACTCCCCCTCTCTCACTCACTCGTTCTGTTTCTCCCAGTGCTGCAGGCTGCCCTTTTGTACTGGGCTCCTGCCTGTATTGGCACCTTTTTCAGCCCACAAAGAAATCTGTAACAGTCCCGACAGAGCTCTGTTGAGCTCGCTCACTCCCCCTTTCTCACGCACTCATTCTGTTTCTCCCGACACTGCAGGCTACCCTTTTGTACTGGGCTCCTGCCTGTGTTGGCACTTTTTCTGTCTACAAAGAAGTTCACGGCTGTCCCGATAGAGCTCTGTTGAGCTTGCTCACTCCCCCTCTCTCACTCACTCATTCTGTTTCTCCCGGCACTGCAGGCTGCCCTTTTGTACTGGGCTCCTGCCTGCACCGCTGCCTTCTTCTGCCCACAAAGAAATCAGCAGCAGTCACGATAGCGCTCAGTTGAACTCGCTCACTCTCCATCTCTCACTCACTCATTCTGTTTCTCCTGGTGCTGCAGGCTGCCCTTTTGTACTGGGCCCCTGCCTGCATTGATGCCTTTTTCTACCCACAAAGAAATCTGCAGCAATCCTGACAGGGCTCCGTTGAGCTCGCTCACTCCCCCTCCCTCACTTGCTCATTCTGTTTCTCCAGGCGCTGTAGGCTGCCCTTTTGTACTGGACTCCTGCCTGTGTTGGTGCCTTTTTTTGCCCACAAAGAAATCTGCTGCAGTCTCAACAGAGCTCAGTTGAGCTTGTTCATTCCCCCTCTCTTTCTCGCTTGATCTTAATCTGTCCCATACACTGATTTCCCACAGCGACCGCACTATTCTGCGCCAGAAGTACAAAAACACACTTCGGCCAGGTTGTGAAAAATGACAGCTGTACTGTTCATAAGGAGGTGTAAAAAAATGACAGTGTTGAAAATCTGGCGTGAAAATATTACAAATTTGCGAAGTTACAAGGGTGCATGGAAACTGCACAATGTACACTTGTAACACAGTCATTTTATGGACTTTTGTCACCAAATTTTCAATATAGACATTTTAGGACCTCTGCTCATGAACAGTGTCACTGCCATTTTCTCAATCTATCCCAAAAACTGATTTCATACAGCGACCACGCTATTCTGCGCCGGAAGTGCGAAAATGCATTTTGGCCAGGATGTGTAAAATGACAGCTGTACTGTTCATAAGGAGGTGTGGAGAATGCTAATGTTGAAAATCTGGTGTGAAAATATTACAGATTCGCAAAGTTATGAGAGTGTGTGGAAACTGCACAAAGCATGCTCGTAAAACAGTCATTTTTTTAATTTTTTCACCAAATTTGCAACATAGGCTTTTTCAGAGCCCACCTCATGAACAGCAGCACTGCCGTTTCATTAATTGGTCCCGAAAGGTGATTCCACGCAGTGACCGTAAAATCACCTATTGGGACTGAATGACACCATGACAGTAACTGAATTCAAGGGAAGGGGTCCCAATAACCTCATGTTGAAAACTGGTGCCAAAATTCCCAAAAATGCCCGAGATATGCACCAAAGTTGAAAAAAAACTATTTATGCCATTATACAGCTTACTGGCATTTCTTCAGTTTGCGGTCGGCTTTGAAGAGTGCAGACGTGTTCCCGGTCCACCAGAGATCGTCATGCTAGGCTCCAGAGATAAGTTTGGGGTGAAGGGGGTTGTGGGGAGGCAGGGTGCACAGAGGTTGGGCGCGGGTTGGTTAAGGGGCCACCGAACTTAGCGATGGACCGTTTTCTGTTTTACAGGTTTTAAATAAAAAAAAAAACGAAAACATTGCAGGATTTTTTTTTTAACAGGGACATTTGACATGCTGGGGTGGGCTCCAGCATGCCACCTGCATGATTTTTTGGGGGCTGCAGCCAACGGGGATTGGGCACCTGTCAGCACACATACCGAGTGGGGAGGAGAGCTGAGGGGATTGGCATCCCCTTGGCACACAACAAATTGGGGCACATTATGCCAGATGGGAGTGGGCTCCCCATTGGCAAATTGAACTGGAAAGGGGACTGAAGCTGACGGGGAGTGGGTCCCGTGAGGCAAAGAAAGACTGTTGGGGGAGCATGATGCTGAGGGATTGGGCACCCTCAGCATACAACAAATGGGGAGGGGTTACAGTATGCTGACGGGAGTGTGCTCCCCGTTGGCAAATGTACTGGGTCGGGGCATGCAGACAGCAGGTGGTCGTGCTGCAATGATGGGTCACCCTCATTGTAGCAAAATGACTGACGCTGCAATGACGGACGTCCCCTGATTGCAGTGGTGAAAACGTTTCAACTTGGTGGCACTTCTGCATTGGTCCACCAGTGCTGTGCCCCCAAATGCAGTGCAGCTGTTGGCTGCCACAGTGCCGCACCTCCACAACCTGCTTCTCTCCTAAGCTGCCACATAACGTTTCAGCGCATGTGTGCAAGCAAACATAAATGGCCAAAATGACTGCATAGATTGGTTGTTGATATTATAAAATATTAAACAGATTGGTTGTCAGGACTGGTTGCCAACATTGTAGAACATCAAATGGATTTGAGATAATAAGCTTACACAGAAAAACAAAACTACTACAACCTCAACCTTCCCACCCCACAACCTTTAAACAGTGTATTAGTACTATGATTAGACAAAATGTGCAGTTTAACACATTTTTAACAAATTAAGATAGGGTTTGTTTACTTAAATATTCACTGTAGTTAGATCAAGTACACATATATCAGCAGTAGAGCTGTAAGGTGAAAAATTTATGTTTATTTTATTCCTACGTCTATAAATTTAACTCATAAGTTTTTCACGCGATATTCAGGCCCCCTAGGTAAACTAGACACCTAGGTGTAATTTCTGTATGACACCACTGGGTGCCGCTTTCAAGTGGGTCAGGTGTGGCCAAGAGTAACTTCATGCTCATGCATGCACACTCCTGCGCATGACATCATCACAGACATTGTGAGCACGTGCACCCAGCCACATCTGATTGTGACACAGCACCACTATTTAAGTGGCCTGCAGTGGAGCCCTCCACTCTAGAAGTGAGAAGACTCTTGTAGCCAGGAGAGGGAAAAATGGCCATTCAGTGAGTAAGGTCATTGGACAGCGATAAAAATGTGAGGCTTTTGACACATTACTGTGTGTATACTCATTGTGGCTGTCTGTTATACCTAGACTCCCTCTAAGACAAGTGAAATAAAATACTTCAGAAGCAAGCATATGAGCTGAAAAGTAAGAACATTAGGGTATTTACTGTAACATTTTGCACAGAATATGGGGGCACATATAAACAGAAAGTGTATTCACATGAAAATATTTCTGTCGTCTCACATTGGGGCATCCCCTAACTGTATAGAAATATGGGCAATATGATAAAAAGGATGGGTTTTCACTATATAGGGTGTTTAGATTGACGTGTGGTGAAAATCCAAAAACGGGAGGTACAGAAGCATACGAAGATATATCCATAATATTTCAGACAGACATACATAGTGAGATTTAGAGCTCAATGAGTGATTTTATATGTCCCACATAAAAACTAAAAAAGGTACACTATTTCTTGGATTGAGAAAAACTTGATCTATGGGGTGAATTATTTTGCCTTCTAATTGAATTTATGTATGGTGATTAGTTATATTATTTTGCTCTACATGTGAATAGTGCTATTGGTAAAAATACTGACTAGATGTCTATATATTTCAAATCCTAACAGCTTGGGAGCAGTATACATAAGCTGTTTCTCAACAGTAAATGTTAATTTATAGAAAACATAAGTGTGGGCTCTACCTTTGGGCTGATGTGATGCTTAATATTTTCAGATACAATTTATAATACAATTTTATTCCAAATGAATTTATATATTACATTCCAGATTCCCTGATGAAGGGGTACTTTGACCCCCAAAATGTTGGAATTTTTTAAAATAGATGTGGACGTTGTGAAATAAACTTGTAGATGATGTATTAATATGTAGTGAGTGAGCCTCTGATTCCAGTCATTCTTTGTACACCATTGCTTCTGCCTGTTTTTGCATCCCTGATGTCACACATACATATACACACATACACACACACACACACACACACACACACACACACACACTGGTCAAGTTAGACCTTTCTGGCCAGTCTGAAGTGGACTGGTCCAAGGTCCACTAGCACACGTTGATAGACACTCACTGGTGCAAGACTGGACATATGACCCTACCACATTATATGCCGGCATCCATCATGCCAATAGCTGGATCCCCCGTCTACAACTGCATACTGTTACCCATATAATCTCATCCCCTTGGCTACCAGAGGACATCCTTGTATCTTAAGGAACCACCTTCCTACTTAAGGCAAGAGGCATCCAAGACAGACACCAAGCTCTGCCTCTGCTACCTGATGGGTGTTGACCTCTTTTCATGACTTGAACTCAGGCCTGTGGCCTTCATGCAAGCTGTTCTTAAAGGCATGAGTTATTTTTGTTCTAAGTACTGTATGAAAACTGGTAAGGTTCAGGGGGTTTGTATATTTTGAACCAGTTTTATCTGTTTCTAGTTTGTCTTTCATTCCAGTGTTGACAATATGCCAAACAGCGTCGGACATGTCTATAGCTATCTCCTATGCTACTCTGTTTAACAAGGAGAGTGAATGTAACAGAAACTTGCCCCTGCAGCTGCCACCTCCAGCTGCATTTTATAGGTTTAAATTGCCACCCAACCACCTACACTGTCACACTCACACACACATACACACTGTCTGATTCTGCAGGTAACCCAGGTTTATTATCACTGGATTAGATCAGATCATAATCTCTGCTGTATCAGCTACAGGAATGATAATTATTGGGTGTGACTATATCATCTTTGATATTTAAAGAAACAACGAATATGAACCCTTCTATCCTCGACTCATTGTTTACCAGTCTGCACCTTTTCTGTGAGTTCTCGCTCTCTGATAGCTGGGGTCAAGTTTCAGAATGCCAGCTCAGTGAAACTGTGCTCCCCAACAGAGGTGCCATTGTATTCTGAAACAGCCGATCCATTATATAATCAGGAGTTAAAACAATTACTGTCAGACTTTAATGTCATGTCACATATTTTTTGTTCCTTTTGATTTATTGGAATGTTGGCATGAGCAAAATGGTTGTGGGCTGTCTGAACTCCTCTTATGTCTTTGATGGCTCTGCATTGTACAGTGCCATCATCAACAACCTGGGATGATAAAATATATAAACACCATTGGGGGAGTTAGTCAAGATGGAAACATAGACAATGTCAGCAAAAAAACAACTTTGGTCTCTCCAGTCTGCCCTGTTATACATTATGCTAGCCCATGACCTAATGTCTAGATGGGGTTTAAGGCCTCGCTTCCCCTTTACCTCTGCCTTATTGATAACCCCACCTTGAGCAACTATTAATCCCATAACTCTGTCCCAGCTGTAGTTGAAACCATTGATGATTTGTGTCTGCCACATCAGCTGGTACACTGTTCAATAGCTCAACCACCCTTTCTGTATAGTAAAATGTTCTCATGCTCTCCCATCTGCTTCCAATCATGTCCCCATGTTTTTGACTGACCACCCCTGCTGAATAGTTTCTCACAGTTTACCTTATTTACTCCATTCAGGAACTTGAAGGTCTCTGTCATGTCTCCCTAAAACCTTCTGGCATCCAGTGAGTACATGTTCAGTGTTGTAAGCTGTTGCTCGTGGATCTGGCCTGTTGGCCCTAAATCACTGTGGTTACTCTATGCTGCATCATCTCTAGCATGTTTCTGTCTTTCCTTAGGTGGGGACTCTAGAACTGTGTACAGTATTCTAGACGCAGCTCTGCCGGTGTTCTTTAGAGAGGTAGACACTGGCCAAAAACAGATACTGAAAAACAAAATATCAAAACTCAGATTGGCAGCACTAACCTTCAGAGTAGCTAGGCAACTAGTGATAATTCTGCCCATATTTTCTTGTCACAGCCTTCTACCTTAAGAACCCAGCTGAAAAAACACAGAGACCATGTTGGGCAAGAGTCTTTAGAGCAGTGAGGTACAGCTAAACCAAAACAACACCTAAGTGAGGAGATAGGTTTACCAAGGTGAGCAAGCAGTCCTCCTCAATGAGTGACTTACAAGAATTTTTTTATGCCGTAATTGTTCCTTAATTCCCTTTTCTCCCATGTTGACAGCTAGGGTTGTCATGGCTCACCCTGAATGACCTGGGGCCTACTAACTCTGTAAGTTTCTCACCCACTATACTGATGTTAGACAACTACATCCATGGAACATGGGCTTTTTGGGTGCCATCTTCCTGCTGAAAGTCTGCAGAGGACAGAATCTTTGTGTAGCTTGTCCCTCTCCTGGGGACCTCTGTGCTTGCTGGCATCAGTCTACCCACCTCCACTGGAGGTTTTAAAGTGAGATTGTCCCTTTTGAGAAAACTTTGAAAAGTGCAGTATTTAGACACATTCAGCTAATATTTTATATTGTCTGCATTTCCCTTTCCTTTGTTTCTTATTACTACAGTATGTTATTTAGCATTGGAAGAGAATCCTTGTCCACTCGAGTTCATCTGACTCTGCAGCTTAGTCCATTTCTGAAGTTATAATCCTCTGTTTGTGACATCACAGTCGGTTGCCATGGAAATGATTCTGATGTCATAAACAGAGGGCTGTGACTTCAGCAAATAATTTAACAGCAGGGGTAGATCTACTACAGGGGACAGAGACTCTGTGTTAATTAATCAAGTAACAAAGAATGATATTAAGTAAAATAAATGTTTTCAAAGTTTCCCCATAAGTGAAAAATGCACTTTAAAACCAACCTGAACAAATACAGTGCCTGCTGAGTCAGGTCTAGTGGCCTTTCAGAGGATCAGCCTGATACTGTAACTGATTTATTGTTAGTGATAGTCAAACCTTGTAAATTATTTATTGTTTATTTCAAATGTTTCACCAGGAAAGACATACTGAGCTGGTAACAGCCCATTTTCAAATGTATCCTATGGTGTAAGGGTGGGCAATAGATGATAAAGGCGCAGAATAAATAAACGACAGAATATTATTCAAGGCATTCTGTTTCACGATGAAAGTCAGACAAACTGATTTGAAGATTTTAAGAAAAGATTAGGGCTGTGCAGAATTTTCAAATTCTGGCAGGAAAATCCTGCAATTTCATTAAATTCCGCCTAGTTTTCAGCGGAATTTTGTTGTAGGCTGAATGGTGAAATCGCTTGTTATGTTTTTGGAATGGTGAAATTCAGCGATTTTGCATTGAATTTTCACGGAAAAACTTGTCCACAAATTATTTTTCCTCAGATTACTATTACTTTCTGTGGAAAAGTCATGCATTTAATTTCACGTATTTTCTGCTGATAAATTTTACCATGGAATTATTTCCCGCGGATTAATCGTGTTCCACCATAAATTCCTGCCTTGAATTCTACTTTTGCCATTGGTTTATGAAACAAAAATATATGTATAACAATATGTTATGCCTGATAATGATCCAATTAAATGCCAGCTGTGACCATTTTTTGTTAAAGTCAGTTTTAAAGCTGTATATTTTTCATCCTTGAAGCCCATGAAGTTTTGCTGAAAGCAATTCCGTGGAACATCAATACGTGGAATACTATTCACAGAAGTAATCAATTGGCACCACCTAGCTTCCTCTGTCATGTGACAGCAGTCATTTAAGTAATGTTATACCTTCAGCTCCACGCAGATTAGTATTGGCGTCTGATGGAGAAGGATCTACTCTGTTGAGTGCTCTGTGTTGTTATACAGCCTGCTTCTTGTCCAAATACTGCAAAACTTAGTTGTGGCTGATTAGTTTTATTACATATTAGTAGTAAAAGTTCTGTTAGGGTGTATTGTATGTGTGAGAAGTGTGATTTAGATATATTTTCTTAAACTGTGTCGAATTTTTGGTTTGTAACGTGTGTATCAGGAGGACTCAGTCTGTGACTTCATTTACCAAGGTGCTGTTGGAGTTGTATTTGTTGAGTGAGAGAGAGACAGATTTGGAGTTTTAGGGGATACAAATAGAGAATAAAGGATGGGGAAGGGTATGCTATGAGAATTTAATGCACATCCAAGTTGTGGAATGCTACATAACCCCCGAGGGTGAAGCCCGAGGGGTTTATCATAGCATCCCACAACAAGGGTGTGCATTAAATTCTCATATGCACACCCTCCCCATCCTTTATTTTATATAATATATTGGGCAGAAATTTTTTCCAGCCTGATTTGTATCTGTCTGTCACATCTCACACACACATACAGACACACACACACACACACACACACACACCGCCTTCTGTCCTGCCCATTCCCTCCGTTCATTTATATAGTTGTTTTGTTTTCTTTTGCCAGTTGTTCTGTTGCTTTTTCTTCTTTTTTTTTACTTACAGTTTGCCGTGGAGAGATCGCGCTTTCTCTGCTTCTGGGACCATTGTTGCAGCTGTGTCCAGAAATGCACGAATGGCAGGATTAACCAGATATAACTTTGGAGAAGGAAAAGCATTTTGAGAAGATAAAAAATTAAAATGATGAAAAGAACTGTTGCATCTTGTTGTAGCAGCTCCATCTCAGTGGCTTCTCGGATAGTGAGAGATGGAGCCGCCATGTTGATAATAACATTCTGCCCACCCATATGGAACTTAAGCCAATAAGCAAGGCCCCTGGAATTCTACGATTCTGCAGTTGCGGAATTTTCCACAGAATTTGCATCATGTCGCAGAATATATATAGTGCCGCAGAATTCATTGCTTTTTGTGAATTTTCATTCAAATATACCATTTTTCCATAGTGTGAAGCTTTCTTTCCCATCTCGTTTATCCTGAAGCCCCTCCTCTGCGCTCAGCATGTGATGTCATCGATGGCATCACATCATATTTAGTCAATGGCAGGACTGTGTTCTGCCACAGAAATAATACATCTTGCTGCAGAAATGAAATGCTGCACTTGGGAGGCAAGGGGCCCTGCCATGAAATCAGAAAATGTTGCCATGAGCACTATGGGCCCTGCCAATAAGACAGCGGTACAGTTTTACTGACAGGGTGCATAGAATGTCATAACAACCAGCTGCTTGTTACAGAAAATATCAACCTGGTCAGTACATTGAGAAAAATTGATGACCAGTTATTTTATATATATATATATATATATATATACAGTGAGGCAGTAGTGTAATTACTTTTTTGTCACAGAGTCTCACAGACTGATCTGACTGAAATCCTTCTGTTGTATATAACTACCTAGTTCAATCAGTATATAATATCAGTCTCTAAGTAAGAGACAGTGAGATTTAGGGAAACAGTGTGAAGATAAAGAAATAATATGTTTTTTTGTCAGAGTGTTTGAATTTACATCATATTGTTTTGACCCAATTTCTGCTTTTTGGTAAATATGGTTTTGAACAATTGTAGTTGTATTAATCTCTGTCTTTCCAAAAGTAAGGCAGATTTTATTTAGAAAATAAAGAGAGCACAAGAGAGCAATTTCATTATTTTTTGTTAAAGAGTAATATCTGACTGCACTGCAGCCATTTCTGTTGTTGGATGTGCTTTTCTTCTCTCTATTAGTGCAGTATTCATAATCTCACTTAGTCCCCAAGTAAGAGGGATAGGATAGTTATTAATTAGTTTTTATTTATTTAGTTTTTGTTTACCGGGTAGGTGCACTAGCCAAAACGGACTATTTTCAGGCATGACCTGGGAGAGTACAGAGACGCAGTAAACAAAAAACAGATACAGTATCAGGCAGATACAATTTCAAGGTAGCAATCATTGTACAGAAAGTGCAAAACATTAATGCTAACAAAGGAGCAGTAATAGAGGCAGTCAGCAATACAAATGCAATTTATCTTCATGTAGTGCCTGAAAAATAAAGCAGGTGATGTGCAGCAAGATAGTAGCAAGGAGAACAGTACAATTCATTAAACAATCTGGAAAGCCAAATAGTTGCATAGCACTTAAATCTTGTAGAAGAATGAGTGCAGGTATGGAGAATAACAGGATGGAGACTGGTAGAAGTATAGGTATTTAAGCCAGACATAGTAGGAGAAGGATAAAGAACAGGACGAAGGTACAAGTAGAGGCAGCAGAGGCAGGAAAACAGGAGAGAGGTAGAGAATGGATAAAAGAAAACACAATAGAGACACAAGAGTGGTAAGAAAAGAAAAGGAAAGAAAATAGAGAGAAGAGAAGACTCTAAGAAACAAATAAGTACAAATTGGAAGCAAAAGTACAAATTAGAAATCAGGTAGGACAGCAAATCCCTAGAGAGTTAGAGATAGGCAGAAGAGATAGTTTGGAAGAAAAACATTTTTTGTCCAATAATAATCTGACAGAGTAAAAAGAGATATTTCAGTTTTGTGTCTGCCCCCCCACATTAAATCTTGCAGTTGAAACAAAAACCTATTATAAAACTAATTTTGCTTCTGTGTGTAAGTAAAGATGGAAAAAGGGCAGCATTTCCGAACGTGCTAGTGGGAGCATTGGGAAGGGGGATAAAGGCAAGGGAAGAGTTGCTAGTGGTGGGCGGCCTAAAAGCACAGCAGTATCATCTGGCAAGCATGCTGCTTTGCAGCACCCTCTGTTGCATCCATGCTGGTCAGTCCCTCAGAAAGCATAGTTGTGATGTTCCATCTGTAGAAAAAGTCACGTTGACAGTGTACATGTTTCTAGCATGAGCTTCCTAAATGGAGCAGCAGACAGTTTGCTAGCAAGGTGGCAGCCATTATGGCAATGTCACAACAATCGGATGTGATTGAGGAATCTGAGAGCCAGGCAACATTTGATTCAGATAGTTTTTCTGAGAATATTTTAAATATGGAAAATTCTCAGCATGAGCTTTTTGAAGTGAATGATGATGTTTTACTGAAGCCAGTTGCGGATGCAGCAGATCCAGTCAGTGACCCCAAGAAACTGATCGAATGACTCAGATTTAGAATCAGAACCACATAATACAGATATTGGCAGGAGTGAATTTTGTTCTGATCTGGATGATCCAGTCCTGGACGGACTGGATTCCACAGATAATGCCACCAAAATTGTAACTAATAAGAAACCAAATACTAGTAAGTGTGTGCTTGAGATTGAGAAGGTGGAGGATTCCGATGGTGGTAATTCAGGGTTGATGAAGTTATCTCGTCTCCAAAGCTGCAAAACTGACACCTTGTTTTGTAGCTGATAAGCCACCTGGTGACAGTCGACATTAGGTAGTGGTGCACTAAAGTTTGATGTTGGTGACACTGGCAGAGTACCAGTCAGTAGAAGTCACAATGTGAAAAGTACACCTTTTGTGCAGCCAAAGACACAGGCCCACAGCCAAAGCAGCAGCACATCTCTAGTGTGGGATTTTATTTGTCACTGATCCCAAAAATTCACACATTGCTATTTGCCAAGTATGCAAAGCTTGGGTTAGCCGTGGCAAACCTGGTGGAAGGCTTGGGACTACAGGGCAATACAGCCACATGAAATCAAAACATCTGATTACGTGGCAGAAGCATGAGCATGAGGCAAATATGGGGTTCAGGAGACAGATGTCATTTGTGGGACATAGGGCGGTAGATGTTGATGAAACAGAGTATTGATGAATAAAAACCTCAGGGGCACAGTCACTACTAGTAACATCAGTAGCAGCAGCAGCATTGCACATAAACAGGTAACCACCAGCACCCTATTAATAAAAATGTAGCAACCGCTACTGTTATTTCTGGTTATTTCAGAAAGGAGAAAACCATGACACCATGTATAGGTAGTATCAGCGCTACACCAGTTCAGTTAAGTTTAACACCAAGCACTACAGTCTTATCCACCCCACTTGTTCAACCCACGATTTCTGAAGCACTTTTTAAAAAAACGAAATTCCACCGTAACCACCTACTTCCCCATGAACTTAATACCTCTTTAGCCCAAATGCTGGCAGTAGACATATTACCCTATTCATTTGTAGAAAACCCTGGTTTTCATCACCTTATGAGCAGAGCAGTTCCGAAGTGAAACATTCCGTCCTGTATATATTTTTCCACTAGGGCTGTCCCTGAACTTTTTACAGATTTAAAGAGTGTAGTCTCCCATGCTGTAAGTCATTCTGTGATAGACTGTGTTCATCTAACAACAGATATGTGGAGTAGCAGGCCTGGTGCTTCCTCCTCATATATGTGTATAACATGCCACTGGGCTCATTTCCCTAACTCTCCATCCTCCAGTTCTGGTAATTCTTGTTCTCCTTCTTGCAATGTAGCACTTGGTGGTGTACGTCAGCAGGCCACACTCAGTATGTCATGCATGGATACTGTGCAACACACATTACTGAACATACTGAGTGAGCTTCAGGCTCAAATAGATTACTGGTTGACATCACTTGGCATCAATGTTAAGTTTATTGCCAGCGATAACGGCCGTAATGCGGTAAAAGCTATTGAGGACAGGTCCTATTGTCATATTTCTTGTTTTGCACACTGTTTGAATTTGGTCGTGCAAGATTATCCGAAGAGCACCAAGGACATTGATGATATGGTCACAGCTGCACAGTGCTTGTGTGGGTATTTCAGCCGATCCACCAAAGCCTGTAATGAACTTAAAAAGCATCAGGTCAAAAATGGAATTCCACAGCATCGCCTAAAGCAGGAGGTGGCCATGTGATGGAATTACACTTTGTACATGCTCAAACGCCTGTTTGAGCAATACAAAGCATTAACTGACTTCACCATGCTGCACAAAGATCATGAGATATCCTCCATCTCCATCACTATGGCTCAGTGGCACCTAATGGACAGCATAATTCAAATCCTGCAGCCACTTGAGCATGCTGCCCAAGCGGTAATCAATCAATCAATCAATCAAATCTTTATTTATCCAGGCAAACATCATTGAGCACAGCTCATTTGCAAGATGGACCTGGTAAGGTCAAGGTTCAATTTACATAGTTACAAACAGTTATACAAACGCATACAAACTAAGCTATTATATACAGAGTTCAAAATCCACACTGTCTAAGCATACATCCTAAGCATAGTATTCAGAACTTCATTGTTCAACATAGAGTAATAGAGGACAAGAGGAGGGGGAGCAGGAGTGGATTGCCTAGTTGGTGGGGATCGTGGACGGTGGTAGGTGTTTATAAAGTGGAAGGATAAGTGTGGCCTGAGAAGGGTCTGGGGCCTGCACTGGTGGGTTGAATGACACGGGTATAGGGCTATGATGTATGTCAGGGAGTAATGGGAGACGGATGAAGGTGGGGGTGCAAGGAATCTGAGGGGTGGAGGCTCTTGATAAAGGTGGATTTATTCTGTGAATTGGCTGAATGAGGAGGGGGAAGGATAAGATTAGGAATGCTCTAATGCTTGTGGAAACAATTACATTTTTTCTTAGATAAGCCTCGAATACAGATTTTTGAAGGATGTAACTGTTATGTAGCTGTTCAATTTCAGGGTCTTCTGCGTCATATTCCATAATGTAGATAATATATAGCTGATTGCAGATCTCCCGTGTCGAGTATTGAAATTGGGCACTTTAAGCATGATGAAGTTAAGGCTTCTTAGGGCATATTTACTTGCTGTGACTTGTGTGAAGCAGTCTGAAATATAGTTTGGGAGCATCTTAGATAATGCTCTGTACGTCCATAATATGGCATTCCTGTTTCTTCTGAAATGGAGTGAAGTCCATCCAACTGCAGCATACAGCGAGCAGTGGTGAGTGCTGAGGGGAAGATCTGTAATGAACCTCAGTGCTCTATGGTAAAGTGTGTCCAATTTGTTCATATAAGAATTGGGGCAGTGACCGTATAGGAAGTCTGCATAGTCCAATACTGAGAGAAATGTGGCCTGGACCAACTTCTTTTTAGAATCCCTATTTAGAAAGTGCTTTATTCTGTGAAAGAGACCAAGTCTCTGCCGGAGTTTTTTCAGTAGTTCTTCTAAATGAAATAGGTAGTCGAGTCTACAATCTACCCAGACCCCCAGATATTTGAATTTTTTAACAAATTCAAGATTTTCACCCATAACAGTGGAAAGCTGGGGGAGATTGTTTGGTGAGGAGTTACCGGTTTGAGTTTAGGGGGAGAAAAACATTGCCTTTGTTTTTTTTGCATTTAGGAGAAGTTTTTTTTCCAGTAATTGATGTTGTAATATATTGAATTTCGCTTGTAGCTCTACACATGCTGAGACAGGTGAGGGGTTACTGACATATAATACGGTGTCATCCGCAAACAGGTGTACAGTGGCTTTGGTGAGATTATTGTCGATGTTATTGATGTAGATGGCAAATAGGATTGGGCCTAGGATGGATCCTTGGGGAACTCCTCTTGGCAGAGGTTTAAGTGGAGATAGGTCTCTTCAGATTTCACTTGCTGAGTCCTTCCCGTGAGGTAGCTATTAAACCATCTAAGGGAAGATGAGTCTAGTCCTATGGAGTACAAAGAAGAGAGGAGTAGTTTGTGGTCGACCGTATCGAATGCCTTACTCAGGTCTAGGAATACAGCACATACACAATTTTTTTTGTCCCGTTCAATTTGCCAATCATTTGTTACTTTGGCCAGGGCTGAGATGGTGCTGTGTTTGGCTCTAAATCCAGACTGCGCGGGGTTTAAAAGTTTAGCCTTTTCAAGATATCCTCTTAGTTGAGTACTCACTATTTTTTCTAGCAGCTTGGATAGCACCGGTAGGATAGAAATTGGTCTGTAGTTATTGAGGTCCATGGGGTCCCCTGCTTTCAATAGAGGGATAACTTCAGCTGTTTTCCAGATTGAGGGAATAGATCCTGTTTTTAATGAGAGATTAAATAGGTGTGTTATTGGAACTGCTAGTGCTTGCATGGCAATTTTTAGAAAATAAGGATCAAGGGAGTCTGTACCTGCACTTTTTTTGATGTCCAGCTGAGAAATTAGGTCTTCCACTTGTTTCAGAGTGGCTGGTTTGAAGGAGAAGATAGATTCAGTTATCTGAACTTCAAAAACTCTTAAAGCCTAGCTGAGAGCGTAGTTGGTTAGCCGGAGAGATGTCGAATGCTAGGCCAGCAGTTGCAAAATGATTGTTAAATGATTCCAGTATTTCCAATCTATCAGAGACTGTTCCCCTTACTATAGTGTATTTTGACTGGGAGTGTAGTACTAGGATCTTGACCTGTTATGTCCTTTATGGTATTCCAGAACTTGGCAGGGTTGTGGTGGAAGGAGTCAAGTTCGGACATATAATATGCGGTAAGTGCGGCAAATGCCTGTATCAGCCAGGCAATACCACTAATCTGTGTCCTACTACAGGCACTTAAAAACATAAGGGAGCAGTTTAAATGCAGTGATGACAGCACTGGCATTTAAGTAGCCGACCATTTGCTACAACGTGCATCCACTGACCATCATTTGTGCAGCATGTTGGAGTTGAAAGTTTATAGTGTTGCCACCTTTTTTGGATCCATGCTACAAGCATGGCATTCAAGCCCTACTCATGCCTGTAGATGCTGAAACTACAACTGATGCTGTCACAGACCTGGTTAATAAAGAGATGACAGTCATCAGCAGGGCAGGCAATGATAGCAAGCAGCAAGTAGAATCTGGTCAGTCTATATTATCAGCATTATCCACTTCTGCCACAGGCAGTAGAGCATCGATGTGCATCAGCACCTCCAGTGTCAAGTCAGGTAAAGAAAGTGACACCCAATCAAATCCCTTGTGGTCAGTCCTTAGTCAGGTGGGTGTGTCAAGCAGAAAGGTACTGCAACCTGGCAGAGAGAGCAAGATATCAGCGGCCTCGTTTGTGCGGGCATACATGGAGGACACAGAGGAGCTGGGTCCAGCTGATGAACCACTACTGTAACTGGCATGGTAAACTGGCTGTGTGGCCCCTGCACTTGCCAAAGTTGCTGTTAAGTACCTTTATTGCCTATTAGCCAGCGTCAGCTCAGAGAGAGAGTTTAATACTGCGGGTGCTATTGTAACAGACCAGAGGACATGTCTGTCGAGTAAAAATGTGGAAATGCTAACCTTCATTAAAATGAATCATGTGCATATCCCACCAGACTACAAAGTAAGTGCCATATCAACCTACCATGATGGTGGAGGTGGAGAATCTTCCAAAAATACTTCAAAGCTGTTGACGGAGGGTGATATTGATGAGAGCGTTGTGGCTGATGACCCCTCAGATGAGGATAATGCTGAGGGGCACTTCGATCACACTTAATTGAAGCAAACAAGGCCTAGTGAACAATGGCAACCACCTCACGTACTGTAACTAATGAGCCATCTACTTCCCAGTTTAGCAAGTTGCATCACAGACATTGCTGCACTGCAGTACTCAGTCATGTATTATTAACCCAAGTAGGCCATAGCAGTGCCTTCAATGAAATAAAGTCATTAAACCAATCCAATGTAATATCACTCTATATTCACTCTCAAAAGATGCACTTCGCGTACATGCATGTTACACATATTTTAAATAATAAGTACTATACTGTTCAGAGTTTCCTTTACTGGTGTTTCTTTGATGCTCGTGAAAAATGCCCCTTCTATCCCTGTCAGTTTCCCATAAAAGTAAGAGTGACTGCTTGTTATCTGTCAACAAATAAAATGTATGATCTTTCTGAACTGGAGTACTGTGCATGTATATAATTGTATGTATTCCGGTGGAACTATGACAAATTGACAAATCAACCATGTTTTCCATGTACTAAGTACTGGATACCATTCTGTTTTCTATGTGTCTTTTTTTGGGTGGGGGGGATTGTATTGTTGTAATAATGCCGAGTTTGTATACAGCATTTTTGCTCTGTCATGAATTCAGCCACCCCACCATATATGATATTTGACTGACTTCAGTGTCCAGGGGTACTATTACTTCCACACAGTTCAGTCCAGTAGAAAAATATTGTAATCCTAGTGTGTACTTGTCCCTGGAAAAACAATGCCACTTCCTCAACCTGCAGACATACCAACATGCAAGCAGTTCAAGCCATGTTTTGTGATGGCATTAAATGAAGGCTGTGTGTTTGCTGCATTGACTTGTATGGCCATGAATTTTCTATAGCTGTTTTTAATATTTAGAGTTGCAATATAAACAAATCAAAGTGACCACTGGGGTGACAGTACCTGTTACTTCAGCGCACGCTTTCATTTCTCTAAATTACAACTATAATTAGCACAAGTCAATGTAGCAGACATGCAGTCTTCGTTTTCTGCCATCACAAAATGTGGCCATGGGTGACTGACTGCATGGGGATGTGTCTGCATGTTGATGAAGCAGCAGTGGCAGTCTTTTTACCGTGGCAGATACACACTATGACTGCCATAATCTTCTACTGGACTTAACGTATTGAATTAATATCCCTTGACTCTGAATCAGGTCAGATATCATATATTTTTTTTGGTGGGGGATCATGACAGAAGGCACATGCTTTCTATTTATTTCATTTACATGGTACACAATTTATTTACGTTGAGGACAGAAAGATGACCGCATGGTAAAAAAATATACTGGAGTGTGAAGTGACACTAGTAGTGGCTTCAAGTAATTATCACCTTAGTATATTTAAAGTGACACTGTGAGGTTTCTGATTAATTTTTTCACCCTATCACAGAAGTGTGCCTCTTGGCACACACTTGTCAAGCAATTACTCTAAAAAGCCGCTGTACATCAAAAAAAAACATGATTTGTAACTGCTTGTCTATTTTTTCTGTAAGTTGCAGTTTGAGCGGGCCGTGTTTAAAGAGCAGGTTCCTTTTGATGGCGTTACTACTCTCCCCAGCCCGTTTGATGCCTTACCTTATTAGTAGCGAGCTGCTGAAGTTTGGTATAAATAGTCCATGTGTGCTAAAAGTTATATCCCTCGTAATGTTGTAAATCTGTAGGCTGTCCAAAAACAAGACTGACTTCATGGTCCAAAAAACACGCCCCCACGTCGGTCCACACAGCCCTGTTTTGTGATGTCACAAAATGAAGGCTGCATGAGCACACCCCATTCAGTTGTATAGGCTGGTATTTTCATAGATATTTACACCTTTATTGCTGGGATTTATTATATCGGAGTGATCGATCGACTAATAGGGATCCAATTAGTCAATCGATCACTCTGATATAATAAAATCCCAGCATGGCAGTTATTTAAACACGGAATGTTCAAACAGCAATTTGCAGAAAAAAACAGACAAACAGTTACAAATGATGATTTCAGATATACAGTAGTATTATAGATTAATCGCTGGACAAGTGTGTGCCAAGAAGCATACTAGTGTTGTGGGGTTAAAAACTTAATCAGAAAGCTGACAGTGTCCCTTTAATCTTGTGGCTTTGAAAATTGTAGAATGTTCATCACTTCATTTTCAATGAGTTTAGTATGGGCCCGTTTTATGTAAGCAGAAAGGTATTGTGTTGTGTTATAGTATTACTCACATATCCGTAGGCACAGCCACAGACAGGGCGTAGCGGTTAAGGGCACACACTTCTTGAAGTGACGTTCGTTACTGCACCTGTGTGTGTGGGTCTATTTCTGCAAGTACTATATTACCAGCACATAGCAATGTCTTACTTAGTTACTGCTTAAAAAAAATTGTCCATACTCATCTTTTGAAAAATGAAAGTTCTGAAGGTGGTAAATTCCACAATAAATATAGTAAAAGTTGAAATAATCCAAAATCGAAAACTGTCCCTCCAATATAGTTCCACTTGTGTCACTTACTCATCTATCTTGATTCACCCTAAAATATTGTGGACTGTAATTAACATGGAATGTAATAAATGTAAAGCACTGACATATTTTCAGTTGTATAATCCTCCCCATCATCCCCCAACCCTCCCCCACACACACACATGATGTGGATGTCACATAATGGTATCATGGAATACATCATTTCAAAACTCATTATAGTTGCACTGTCATAGACAAAATTAGTCATACATGCTCCCAGTTTTCCCCAAACTTCATTTTTATCAGTATAGGGAGCATGGAAATTGCTTGTAAAGTGGTGCGGATATGAAGTAGATGTTGGGGCAGGGGAGGGTGACACAAAAAGCCTGGTGGAATTCTAGGCTCTCTGGGAAGACTGGGTGAGTGGGTGGGCCTGGTGGGCCTTTTCTACCATCACAGGCCCCAATTCTAGAAAATAACCACCTGGCATAAGAGCACTTGTGCCAAGTAGAATGGCGCAAGTAGCAACTTACGCCAGCAGTTGCGACTTGTGCTATTCTACAAAGTGGCCGGCGACATGTCGTGGGTCACTTGCGCCGAACAGATGTTACACCGGCAGTTGCACCATAAACCCCATGTGACATGGTGTTAGGGGGCTTTACAGCAGCAGTAGTGCCCCATTCCAGAAGGGCAGCAACAAAGTCCCCAATGTCGGGATTCTACAAGAACCCCGGAGGAGAACCGGCAACATAAGTTACACCTGCATTTAGCTGGTGTAACTACATCCATCCTCCAAGGGTCCTGTAGAACCCGGTCCTTGTGCCCTCCCCATGTCCAGACCACCTCCATTGTTGTCCCAATGGGCATTGCACCCCACCCCATCCCCATTCTGTACAGGCCCCCATACCCCTACACAGTAACAACCCATAGAACTCTCACACCAACTGCTCCCCAAATCCCTGTGCATTCAATGCCCATGGTGCCCACACCCTGTCCCACCACTCATCATTCCGATAAACCCCCACAGGGCGGCACAATCAACTCCCCCACCCATGCCCCGACCCCCAAATCGCCCAGCCGCCATCTGGCCGTACCTTGCCCCTTAGTCTAGTAGCCCTCGCCCCCCACCAGCCATGTCATCCCACCCAGCACCCACCCACCTCCACCCATCCCCAGCGGTGACTGGCACAGCCCACCTCTCGCCTCCATGGCCAGCCACCGACTGAGTCCAGTTGGAGTGCATACAGAAAAGACACACTCAGAAAATAATTTCTGAGTGCTTCTTTTCTGTATGTGCTCCTACTGCACTCAGTCGGTGGCTGGCCATGGAATTGAGAGGTGGGCTGTGCCAGTCGCCGGCTGGGTATGGGTAGGGGGGTGCTGGGTTGAATGGCATGGCTGGGTGGAGGGCCACTAGACTACCAGGGCAGGGTATGTGCCACATTTGCAGCCGGCAACTCAGGGGTTGGGGCACAGGTGGGAGGGGTTGATTGCGCCACCCTGCGGGGCTTATTGGAATGATGGAGTCGGGGGACAGGGGGTGTGGGCAGCCCTGCAGGGCTCTTTCAGACCACTTCAGGGGCTGGGGATGTGGGCAGCCCTGCAGGGCTCTATATGCACACATTCCAGGAGGCTGAGGGTGCGGGCAGCCCTGTGGGGCTCTATATGCACACTTCAGGGGGCTGGGGGTGTGAGCAGCCCTGTGGGGCATATCTCTGGTGGTGTCGGGGGTAGTTGGTGTGGCCAGCCCTGTGGAGCTCTGTAGGTGTGTTTCAGGGGGGCTGAGGGTATGGACAGCCCTGCAGGGCGGCTATTGTGGCTTGCTGGGCAGGGGGATGCACTTGCGACCTGCATTTTGCGACTTGCAACATGCTCACCAGGTGCGCCCGCAGTTCAGCATACCTGGCCACATGTCGCAAGTCGCAGGACTTAGCTGCAGAGATCCTGCCCCTTGTAGAATAGGGTCAGTGTCGCAGTTGCGGGTGGCGCAAGTTGCGTTTGGCGGCGACTTGCACCACCCTTCTAGAATCGGGCCCACATTCCTCCTAAGTTTTTAAGTTCCTATTACTAACAACAATTTTACTGTTAAAGAAACACCGGCAACTGAGAAGAATAATAATGTTATTAACTGATAGTTAAAATTTGTGTAACTTCTGTGTAAGGCGCCAGTGACTTAGGAGTGTTCAGTCATATCTTTCTTACTTACTTTATATAATTTAATGGCCTTTATTCTTGCACTTTTAGAGCCTACTTGTTAATACTTTTATATATGCCTAAAATCTGCCATTTACTTGATGTACTACAGACTGAATGAAGTGGCTTATTAAGTCTTTGACTTTGTTGACCAATAATTGTACTTTCTCACTGCCATGGCTTGATGTTAAAACAAGTGTTATACATACAGAACACATTGAATTTCCTATCCTGTATTTTATACTGCTGCAATAACAACCAAACAAAAGTGAACTACTACTGATATCTCTCCTGCTACTCACTGTGTACTGTTCATCCACATGAAACTTATGCTCCCTCCAATCCACGTGTTATGCAACCATGACCAAAAACAAAATTGATACTGCTGTGATAGCTGCCCTGATTGTGCTTCTATACTGATGCCTGCAACCTTTTCTCTTGTGGCTGTTCCTTTACCTTGTCCAAAAACATGTTTTGGTAATGCTGCAATACCAAGTAACCAAGGCATGTAACCTGACATCGGACCTGCTGGCGCTGCTGATGCCTTAGGCCTAGTGTGCTCCTGTGTCTGACAGTATGCCAGGAACATGTGATGATGCTGTGATAAATAACCAAAGTCAACTTACCCGACACACCAGCCATGCTGCGGCTGCTGTGGCATCTGCACCTGTTACTGCACATACAACAGGAACATGTGACGATGCTGTGATAAATAACCAAAGTCAACTTACCAGACACACCAGCCATGCTGCTGCTGCTGTGGCTGCTGCTGCTGTGGCATCTGTACCTGTTACTGCGCATACAACAGGAACATGTGATGATGATGCTGTGATAAATAATCAAAGTCAACTTACCTGACACACCAGCCATGCTGCTGCTGCTGTGGCTGCTGCTGCTGTGGCATCTGTACCTGTTACTGCACATACAACAGGAACATGTGATGATGCTGCGATAAATAACCAAAGTCAACTTACCCGACACACCAGCCATGCTGCTGACGGCTGTGGCATCTGTGCCTGTTACTGCACATATAACAGGAACATGTGTAGGAGACTGCAATAGATAACCAAAGTCAACTTACCAGACACACCAGCCATGCTGCTGCTGCTGCTGATGGCTGTGGCATCTGGCCTGTTACTGCATACAACAGGAACATTGTAGGAGGCTGCGATAAAGAAGCAAAGCAAACAACTGACCGGACATACATGCAATGCTGGTACTGCTGATGCCTGTTGCCTGTGTTCCTGTGCCTGCTCCTACATCCCCAATCTGTGTGCGCTGATGCTGCACCAAAGTACCAAAGCCAAACTGAAATCAGCTGACTGCTGCCCTGCTGGTACTGCTGATGCCTGTGGCCTGTGACCTCTTGAGCCTCGGTGCAAGATCCTCATCTGCAATTACTCTGGTTTCTGATGTTATGATAACATTCATCAGTGTAAGTAAGTGCAGTAAGTTTTCTTTGAAATGTTATTTCTATTATCTGGTGCTGTGAGGCACCTTACAATGAATGTAGCATGTCCATGACGTAAAAGATCACAAACTTTGTGCTTGTTTTATTTTCTTTACAGGTATGTCGCCGCTGCCATTCACTTTAAGAACAATGATGCCAGAATCCCATGATGGTGCTTCTTGTCCTACACATTGTAGTAAAAGATGTATTAGGTAAGTGTGTTTAAAGTATTTCTCTTTACAGATTTCTCAATTTTTAGGGTTATTACTTCTTTGTTATCTTTTTTGACAGTGTTTAAGTATTATTTAATTATTTATTCAGATTATACAGCAGTCAATAAAATGATGGTTCCTGATTTGCTGGATGGCACGATTAACAATGTGTATATCATGCCATCACCCCACTGTAACAGTGCCAGCCAATCAGAGTATCAGGCTTGAAAGCCACCGGACGCCATTTGGTTTTTTTTGTTAACCTACAATTCACAAAAATGAAAATAATAAATGAAAACTTCCCTCGTGTTTATTCCTACATTGTATAATATTTTACAATATGCCACTATATATGGTGTGAGTAATGGCAAGATTTACCCACTTCTGGTGTGGTTTCCTCACCGGCTGCGCCTCTTGTGTAACCCACACCGTGGGTAAATCCTGCCATCACCCACACCATGTCATGGTATATTGCTTAGTATATGAATGTTTAAGTTTAATAATTACTGTGTCCATATTTACAATACTTATTCAAGCATCATTTAAAATGTTGATACTGCATCGAGTCCATAGGAATGAATTGTTTATATAATCCATTGTCCATAGTGATCGAGCTGTAAATCACACTGCAACATGGATTTAAAGGGGGACTGTCAGCTTTTCCCTTCATTTTAACGTTCGCTTGCGTGCATGCGCAAGGAACGTCTTGGGAGAATGGGACACTTTGGAGGTGTGCCCCTCCCCTGCAATCCCCTGCTCCATTGAGCAGGCGTGGCAGTCCTGCACCAATTGGACGCGGTCCTGTGTATGACAGCAGTGGCCTTCTTTTCAAAGAAAACCACCGCTGTCATACACAGCACCGAGTCACGCCGCCCCCCCCAAATCTTTGCTGCCACGCTGGGGCCCACCCCAGTGTGGTAAGCGTCCACGTCGTCTGCTGGCCAGGGTGCCCAATCCGTCGGCTCCACGGCCCCAGCCATCCTTCTGCTGCGCTGAGGCCCACCCCAGCGTGGCAAGCGTCCAGCGATGTCTGGCGACAGGGGTGCCCAATCCCTAACCGGCTCCACGGCCCCCCAGCCATCCTTCTGCCACGCTGGGGAGCCCACCCCAGTGTGGCAAATGTCCCACGTCGTTTTTTTACAAACCTGTAAATTGAAAATGGTCCCACGGCGCTCCTCGCAGCCCCCTCCCACAACCCGCACCCACCCACTGCGCACCTGCCTCCCCACCCCTCACCCCATACTTACTTCCGGGCTCGGCGCGGCGATCATCGATGGACGGGAACACGTCTGCACTCTTCAAAGCCGACCGCGAACTGAGAAATGCGGTAAGCTGTATAATGGGCTGATAGGGGTTTTCAACTTTATTGCATATCTCAGGCATTTTTGGAATTTTTGCACAAATTTTCAACATGGGGTTTTGGGACCCTTCTCATGAATGATGTCACTGTCATGGCGTTATTCTGGCCCGAAGGGTGATTTGCGCCAATCCTGTACGGTCACTGCGGCGTCACCCGCCGAACGAGCTCTTTACCATGACGACGTATTCATGAGTCAAAACTCAATGAAAAATTAGTCTCGCGTCAGCTAACTGTTCTGGCGTCGCGTTCATAGTTCTATACTATTCGTGGGTTTAAATTTTCAATATTTCCTCCAGATTTTTCAACATTGCCATTTTACCATACCTTCTTATGAGTAGTATAGCTGTCATTTTTCACTTCTTACCCAAAATGTGTCTTCGCCCATGTAGCGCACAACGGCGCAGTCGGTGTGCGAAATCAATGTATGGGACACATTAAGAAAATCACAGTGACACCGTTCATGAGCAGAGGTCTTAAAATGGCTGTGTTGAAAATGTGGTGAAAAAAATCCTAAAAATGACTGTTTTACGAGTGTGCGTTGCTCAGTTCCTATGCACGTTCGTAAGTTTGCGAATTTTCAATATTTTCACTCCAGATTTTTAACATTGCCATTTTTACCACACCTCCTTATGAGCAGTACAGCTGTCATTTTTCACATCCTGCCCAAAACGTGTTTCCGCCCATGTAGCGCACAATGGCGCAGTTGGTGTGCGAAATCAATGTATGGGACACATTAAGAAAATCACAGTGACACTGTTCATGAGCAGAGCTCTTAAAATGGCTATGTTGAAAATTTGGTGAAAAAATTCTTAAAAATGACTGTTTTACAAGCGTGCGTTGCGCAGTTCCTACGCATGCTCGTAAGTTCGCGATTTTTCAATATTTCCACTCCAATGACTTCCAAATACCTAAACAGCACATAGAACCAAGCAACATTCGGCATTGACAAATGCTTGTACTTCTTTGTCACTGATTTTTTTAAGCCATGTCCAAGTGCCAAATACCTGCAAGCGAATATTCGGCATTGACAAATGCTTGTTGTTACAGGGTGCCAGTGAACCTCTGTGCACCTATCTATCACATATACCCCACATAGTGTCCATAAATGTACCACAAGTGAAAATGCTTACCATTTTCTGTCGTTTTCATAATGTTTACTTTCCAGCATCCCGACCAAAAGTATCCGTCACCCGGAAACAGAGGTATGCCGAGTGCGCCTCTGACATGGAGAACCATCGCGAACTTGATTTTACATGTCCAGACAGAAAGAAGCTAAATGTGGCATGTATTACACAATGCTGGACTTCATTTGCTGTTTTGTCTATGAAACTAAGCACTAGTAGTGCCAGGAAATACATTTAAACACAGGTGCTGAAATCTTATGCATGCGCAAAAGTGGACTACTCATGCATATGTCTGGGATCTATGTTTCTTGCCACTTTCCACACATGCACAGGATTTGGCACCTGTGTTTCAGTGTATTCCTGGCACCACCAGCACTCAGTTTTGTAAAAAATGGCAAATCTAGTCCAGCATTGTATAATACATGCCACATTTAGCTTTTCAGTCTGGACATGAAATAAAAGTGAAGTTTGTGCCAAAGATGAACGCTCTGTGGTAGAGGCGTTCTCGCGGCATACGTCTGCTTCCGGGTTACGGGGTACTTTCAGTCATGATTCTGGAAAGTAAAATATTTCAAAAAGAAAGAAAATGGTAAGCATTTTTACTTGTGGCACATTTATGGACATCATGTGGGACATATGTAATAGATAGGTTCACAGAGGCACTGTTAGACTCCTGCAACAAAAACGAGGGAAAAGCTGACATTGCCCCATTAAGGCAATTGACTGTAATAATGAGTAATGCCTGTCAATCAGATAACAGCATTATTGAGCAGTGAACACAAGTTCCAAAACTGTGACTTACATTTTAATTATATCAATAAGGAACTCCAGTTTGTGCTGTGATATGGTGTGGTAATGGTCCTTCTATGATATTTGAAGCACTCATAGAAACATAGAAACAGAGACTTTGACACCAGATAAGGACTGCTTGGCCCACCTAGTCTGCCCATTTCCCTACCTAGAGGATAAGCTGCAGATCCTATTTAACCAACAGCCTATTTCTTCCTACCCCCCACAAAAATTGCCTTATGTCTGTCCCATGCATTCTTGAAATCTCCCACAGTTTTAGACCCCACAACCTCCTCAGGAAGGCTGTTCCATAAGTCCACCACCCTCTCTGTGAAAAAATACTTCCTCACATTGCCCCTGAGCCATCCCCCCTCTATCTTCAAATTGTATCCCCTTGTTCTTGCACTTCTTATTTTCTGAAAGATGCTACCCTCTTGGACTTTGTTGATTCCACTGAGGTACTTAAACGTTTCAATCATGTCCCACCTCTCCCTCCTTTCCTCAAGGGTATACATATTTAGCTCCTTTAGCCTCTCCTCGTATGGCTTCTCTTGCAGACCCTGCACCATTTTAGTTGCACTCCTCTGAACTGCCTCCATCCTATCTATGTCCTTGCGGAGATGGGGTCTCCAGAACTGGACGCAGTACTCCAGAAGGGGTCTCACCAACTGTCTGTACAGGGGGATAACAACTTCCTGTTTTCTGCTGGTAATGCCTCTCCCTATACATCCCAGTGTCCCCCAGCCCTCCTACCACCTTCTCACATTGCTTGCCCAACCTTAAGTTCATCTGATATGATTACCCCCACGTCCCTTTCCATTTTTGTTGTTGTTACCACCCCCCTCCCCCACTGTGTAATCTTCCCCTGGGTTTTTGTTTCCCAGGTGCATTACTTTGCACTTCTTTGCATTGAATCCAAGTTGCCATACTTCTGATTACCTCATGCCATCAACCCACCCTAGATGTGTTGTTATCACACCCAAAAGCACCAGCTGGAGTGCCTTTGGCTTATTGCTTAATTAAAGTGTTCAACTATGTTAGGGACATAAAAATAAATGTTTTCTTATTTTTTTCTTCACAGGTCTGGGATTCTTTGGTAATGTAATGTTACCTCGCCTTCATCCAGCTTGCTGCTTATCATTCTGGAGTTTGCCACTACCTTCCAGTCGACTGCATTAAGATCGTTTTTGATTATTGTTATCATTATGTTTCATCATGATTACCCTCATGCATCATCGAAATGTTCGTTCACCAAAACTTGCAAAGCATCAATTTAAGGGAAGATGTCTGAAGGCACTTAACTATTTGCATGGTGGTACTACTAGTACAAACAGTAAACTTAAACTATCAAATGTTGTAATAATTCTTGAAAATCATGAACTCCCTTAAAGTCAGTTGCAGTTCAAATGGCGCTTGCATGATCGATCTAGAATTGATTGAAATACTACTATGTAATCCAAATAATCACACACACACACACACGCACATATATATATATATATTATAACATTACCTCAGTGCTTTTGCACAGTGGTTCTTTTTTTTTAATTTATTTTTTTATTGGGCTCACCACAACCAAAATCTATAAGACCAACTTAGGGCTGCTTCATTTCCCCGGGGTGTGAAACAGATGAGGAACATTGATGAGTCCTTGTAGGGTGAACATGCATCTGCTTTCTTTTTGCACCCTTTGCAGATTGTGTGAAGCCCTTTGACACCATGCACTCCTGCTTAAAACTGAATCAGCTTAAAATGTCGTGGTGATTTGCATATACTGCATTATGGGGGTATGTGCGTTTTTTTTACTTTGATATTATATTAAAGTACATGATATCAAACTAATTGATTCGTTAATACGTAGTGATTATTATGGTTTCATGCAATTAAAATGATATTTCATTACTTTGGTTTTACTGCCATATAGTTCAGTAAATGTCTTCAGATGGCTTCCCTTATATTGACGCTTGCTTTCTTTTTAATGAATAAGTATAAGCACAGTAAAGCAGCACTGCAAGACAATGCAATGCTGAATATTATTGAGCTATACGTTTTATTATATTTTAAATAGCCCTTATCTCATGACTTGTAACTAAGATACCCTAGTTATTTCCACAATGTACTTGGGTAATTTTTTAATCCATTTTGGTACAGTACATTTCAAATAATGCAAGGAGCACTACATTTAGTATGGGTTCTACCATTTTTTCTTCACTATTTATTCACCGCTGTTTTAGAATACATACTGTAATGTTCCATAAGATCATGCAGCAACGCCTGTTGTGCTATACGCTACTTAACTGCAGTCATAACACAAGTTATTTTTATCGAATTGTTGCACAACAGCTGCCGAGAACACTGACAGCCGTTTTCAAGTCATATTAAAATGAGAGCCCCTTTTATTATTTCCGAACTGACAAAAAATACAAAAGTGGACTCAAATTGTGGAAAGAATGTATCATACTCAAGTTGGTACATGGATAATGGGCAGTGTAAGATAGTATCAGTCAGACAGCCCAGTGGTGCAGAGGGCTGAGGCAGCGTAGCTTTACCTCCTGCCACACCAGCAACCCGTGTTCACGGAGTGAATGGGGCGTCGGGGGCTGGTAGGTGTGGGAGTGAATCAAACATCTGGAGGATAGCTGTCCTCTTCCAGGAAGGGGAGGGAACAGAGGCCAGCAATTGCCTGACACCTAGCGGAGGCTAGGTGTTGGTATGCTTGGCCCTGTACAATGGGGGCATGGGGGGCTGGATCCAGTCTTGGTGGGGAGTTGGTGGTTCCCTGCCAGGGGGTAAGCCATGAGGGCGAATGCTGATTTTCCAGTGTGGAGGATGGGTACAGAATGTATGGCGGCAAGAGGTAGGGGATGATTTGATAGTAAGAGTGACCGGGGGCCAGGAGGGAAAAAATGAAAGGGGAAAAATGAATCACTCTTTCAAACATTAACATTAATTTAATATAACAAACAAAACAACACCTACAAGAAAACCAACATGTCAGGAACACGCTAACATTTGAATAATAATAATAACCACAATAACAGTAACTGTTCTAATATAACTATTTACAGTTACAGCCAAGGGGAGGAACAGCCCACTGGCAACTCTATATTTCCTGTTCTCTCTCGATCGTTCGTGGGAGTGGTGGATGTGCTGTTGCACCTGCAGGTGGAGCACTTCTTTGCATAAGGTTCAAAATTAAGTCCATTTTTTCTACATCCCTGCTTGAATTTTAATGAGTTCACTCATTTTTATTTTAACTTCTCCCACCTCCTTCTCCAGACGTCCCAATCTTTTTGAAATAGATTGCAGCTGATCTGTTTCTGCAGACTGCTTTCTGCTGGGTCCACCACCGGCTACTGCCTCAGCCTGCATGCGATCTTCTGTATCTGCCCGTTTCTTAAATGCTGCCTCTATATCTTTCAGACACTTTGCTGCATGCCGACTTAAAATTTTGCCTGTTGGCGCTGTAAAATAATGATTCATACAATAACTTTATACTCTGAAGCTGACCTTCCATCCTCATCCTCCCCCTTCATTTATCCTCTGTCTTGCCTTGTCCCAGACCCTTTTGAAAAAGACCACTGTTTTAGGGGCTACCATCTCTGCTGGTAACGCATTCCACCTTGCCACCACCCTCTCCATAAAAATGTATCTCCTAATTTCCCTCCAAAACCTTCCACCCTCCGATCTCATGTCATGGCCTTGAGTCCCTCCACAGCTTTACCCTAATAGCCCCTCCGTAACAGTCTGGTGTGTGTGCATGTATGTGTGTGTGTGTGTGTGTGTGTGGTTTAGCACTGCACCCCTTCCAGTAATTTAATCTCCCTTTTCAGGTACTCTGGGATGAATGCCATCTGGCCCTTGTGCCTTGCCCACCCTCAGCACTCTCAAGCTCTCCCGCTCTGTACCGTCCACGATCACACCATCCGTTACTTCATCCACAGTCTTTACTGCCCCAACCCCTATTTGTAGTACTCACTCTCTCCCTTTCATAAATACCATATAGAAGTAGTCACTGAGTGTTTCTGCCTATTTTTTCACCCTTCTCTACCTAATCTCCGTCCTTCTTAATCCTTACTATCTGTTCTTTACTGCTCATTCTCACCATGATATACCTGAAGAAGTTATTCCCCTACTTAATGCCTTGCATCAGCCTGAGCTCTTTGGTGGTTTTTGCTATTCTTAATGGCCTTGTCACCTCCCTTGCTTCCTGCATGTACTCCTTACGATCTTCCACCCTGTCCTGATTTCCTGTATCTCTTAAAGGCCACCCTTTTTCTCCTCACCTTTGCCATAACCACCCTGCTCATCAGTCTTGGCCTTTTGCCCTGGCCTTTTTACTCTGAGTCCAGATACAGGAATTGGTAGACTGTAGTATCACATTCTTGATGAATTATTAAGTAATAATCATCCGCTGCTTAATAATGTTGTTATCCATAGCAAGTCAAGCTCTTAAAAAGAAATAAAATACTATCCCACTATGTGTATTGATTGAATCAGTAATTTCATACCAGACTGTCCCTCCTGAACAGTTGAGGATGACGGTTCACTGGCGCCACCATCACTGACTGCCTCCCCACGTTCATTGTGTTCTTCAGTGTCTGCTGTTGAAAAAATAAACAGTTGTTTCCTATCACTCATCCATCCCACATCACCCAAAACGCAAAAAACAAAAAGCTGATAATGATAGTAGTAGCCCTTGCCCATGGACCATTGATCCATTCCATAGAAACATAGACTTTGACGGCAGATAAGCTCCACTTGGTCCACCTAGTCTGCCTATTTTCATACCAACTGGATAAGCTGTAGCAGATCCTAGTTAACCAGCAGCCTACTTCTTCCTACCCCACACCAGAATTGCCTTATGTTTGTGCCATACATTCTTGAATTCACCCACTGTTTTTGACCCCATGACCTCGTCAGAAAGGCCATTCCATGTGTCCATCACCCACTCTGTGAAAGAAGTACTTCCTCACATTGCCCCTGAGCCATCCCCCCTCTATCTTCAAATTGTGTCCCCTTGTTCTTGCACATCTCTTTTTCTGAAAAATGATGCCCTGTATGCAACCAGCCCCATTCACCCCTACCTCTACACTGTTACCACACATTTACTGCAGGTTCATAGCAATTATAGAAATCTGAATGCAATTGTAAAGAACTATGGAATATTTAGAGACCGAGAGATGGGGGATAGCGGACAGGGCAAAGAGTCAGTTGGATGTATAAGCAAGCAGATATGGTACTCCGAAGTTAGCCTCTCACTTGCCACCCCTCCAGTCCCACTGACCCCTCCCTATCCCTTTGTCTACTTTTGCGCCATTCAAAACTGGGAAGGGGGGTCAGGGCAGAAGATCCTCCCTGAAGGGCCTGCAAGGGCCAATCTCCTGGCTGAATGCCAGGACCTTCCCTGCCCTATAAAAGGGCTGGGGAGTGGCCAGCAAAGGGGAGTCTGCGGCACAGAGTGGAGGGTGGAGGATGCGAGGAGCATGGACAAGAAAACAGTACCTGCATTTGGTCCATGGCTCCTCTGGCATTGCTCCCCTTCTGCTTCAGTTCAGCACTGGTGGCATCAGCAGCAGGGCTGGTCGGGTGCAGTGCAGCTCCCCAATGCAACCTGTCCTCCCTGAGCAGAGCCCCAATCAATGAGGGAGGAACTCAAAGCCCAGCAGACCGAAGAGGTGCACCAGAAAATGAGTCCAGGTGGAAATTGCACCCTGCACCAATAGTTCCGCTGCAGCAGCAGAGGAGGTCTGGCAGTAGCCGGGTTGGGAGTGTGGCTCCCTGGCCATGTTTTCAGACTCCCCAGCAGCACAAAAGTCCCAGGCCTTAGCGGTGAGTGGGCCAAGTGCTCAGTTTTATTACACTTGCGCCACAGGTGCTAGGCAAGTGAGAAAGGGAGAAAATAAAAGGGCTCCAGAGAAAAGATTAACAGGCCAGCGCCCTGATATAAACAAGGGGGGGGTGCAGTGGGCCTTTGAGGCGAGTTAGACCTGGGCTGTGGTGGTGAGTGGGACATGGGCCATGGGCCCAATCTCAAAATTTACTCATGCCACAGGCGCCGGGCTGGGGAGAGAAAGGGTGAAGGGCCAGAGCCCAACATGAGCAAGGGTGCACCAGTCAAAGGGTCCAGGCAATGAGTAGAGGACCGGTGCCCTAGCCAGGAAGGGGAAAAGAGGTGTTAAAGGTGCAGGGGACTGAGTACCCTGGGGGGAGGGGAAGATGGGCCCAGCTGTAGTCAGAGCCCATCGCATTCCTCCTTCACTGTGCCAGTCCTCCCTTGCCTGCTTTGTCCTGTTTAACATGTCCCCAGGGGGACAAATGGTCTGAGCTGGTCAGCAGCCTGACGCAAAACTACCAGAGAGGGGCTGGCAGGGCAGGCCCAGTGGCCAGGTCCTCAGGTAGATTAATCAGTGGGTAGGGCTGGGCAGCCTTCATTGACGGTCCATTTGGAGGGTGGGACCGGGCCCAGGGGTTCCATAGGCCCTGGGCAAAAGATCGCAATATAGGTGATAAAGGCATGGGACTGACAAGATGACCAGGGCTAAACCATCTTTAGAGGTACGGTACCAGCTTGGGAGGGGAAATGGTCCTAGGGCCTGGGTGTCCCAGTACCCCAATTGAACTGTGCTGTTGCCTGCTTAGAGCCCCTAGAGACCGTATTCTGTGCAACAACTGAACTGTCTGTTTGAAAGAATCTGAACTGTTTGCTTGCTACTGAACTGTAATTGAATTGCACCCTGGGTTACCCGATGTACAGCTTCACAGTTGTTGTCTGGACCGGCTTCGCCAGAGCCTGATGCTGATCAAGGGAGGTCCCTGGCCCAGCCATCATCTGCAGCAGGACCACCTCCAGTGACGCCAGTATGTGCCCAAGTCCCACCACACATGTTCCAACATCAGCCCTGTGATGGTAAGTGGTAGAGAGCCCCTAGTGAGGTATCCAGAGGTAAGTCAGCTTAGGAGCCGCCCTGGCTCAAGCTTGAGGGACCACCGTTAACGTCGTGCATGCCTTTTTTGTTGTTTTTCCAGCAGTCCATAAGTGTGTGCATACCCATGTTGCTTCGTAGAGGCCACACCAAGATTATCCTGTCAGTAATCAGCTTGTTGAGAGGTTATCTGGGATGGGTACCTGCCAGTGGTCCTCTCAGCATGTCTTCTAGAGAACCACCTGCCAACCAGAAGTTGTCAGCTTCCTCTCCTGAAGCCACAGAGGATTGCCAAGTTCTTCATTGACCAGCTAACCGTGTTCCTTGTTGTGTTCTGTTCATCTGGGGGGGATGCCCCATTATGGCCTGTTTACAAAAGCGCTTGGTGGGGTCAATGCCCACCTGCTGATCAGCCAACATAGCGAAAATCAGAAGCTTGGCTCGTCAGTTGTTCTGTCATCTCGGCTAAGTGCATGCAGGACTTGGACTAAAAGGGTTTAACCCCCTGTTCTTGGTTAGACCAATTGTTGGTCTCAGTTGCATTTGTTTTGTTGTTTATATTTATTATCCAGTACTGTTGTAAAACCCAGTTCTCTCATTTTTCTTGTCCCTTGCAAACTGTTTGCACCTTGGTCACTGAGTAAGCTTCCTGCCTCTCCTTCCAGATTCATCTATCCTGTCCTAAAAAGATTGTTTGGGGAACCTTTCGGCCTGCCACAGAAACACATCTGGGTGTGTGTAGAACACATTTTATGCACACTGAGAAGCTTAAGTCACTCAAGCAAAGGCCTTGTGCCTTAAAATGACAGAAGGTGTGCATAAAATTTGTTCCATGTGCACTCAGATGTGTCTCATTGCTTACACATCCTCCTATCTCTTTGCCCTGGCCTCCACCTCCCCCCCCCCATATATCTTGATCTCTAAATATTCCACAGCTCTTTACAATTGCATTCAAATTTCTATAATAGATATGAACCTGTAGCACCATCTCAAACTCTGACAGCATCACCAACAGGCAACAACTCTAGTACTATGTGTGACACTTGGTCAGCTGGTTATGATTATTGTATGATATTAGTAGTATAAAAATATAGTATGTGATTGTCTCACATGAGACAGCCTGGGCTTCCATGGGTGCCCCTCCACCACACACACACACACACACACACACTGGTTTCGGTGAAGCTATAGGATATGTAAACTGACCAGGAACCATTTAATTAACTGACTTACTTCAGAATGGCATTTTATTACCTTTTTATGACATGCCTAGGCTCTTTGAAGTGGAAATAAAATGTGACTTTATGAGTTTGCCAGAGTATGAGTCTAATAAACTTTTATGATGTCTTAAGCAGAAGAACATTTTATACCAACATGGTGTTAAAAGTTGTAAACCCTTTGGTGTTCCCTAGGGAAAACAGGAACCAGTCACCAGTTCAAAGGAAAGGCTTGATTAAAGACTGTCATAATTTAGGGAACATCTTTTTCCTTCTGAAGTCACATTATTTGAAATATCTCCTGACAGGAAATAATTTTTTGTAATTTTATATTCTAAAAGGAGATGCTAGATGACTCACCGAAGGGGTATGGAGAGACAGAGTTAAACTAATACTTGTGTCTGAACTGTTTGAGATATATTATTTTGGGACTCCGAGAGAGAGAGAGACACAGCTCTCTGATTTAACTTTAAAAGCACTTACAGAGGTAATACATTAGATAGAAAAGGTCTAAATGTATTGTGGTAGGAGTTTACATTTTGTACTTTGCCCTTTTTCTTTTATGCAGTAGTAGCAGTAGTAAAAAGATTTATTTTTAGACAGGGTAATACTTTAGGTCCAAAGACCTATTTACAAAGTAATCCTGTTTCACATTCATACAAAGTTACATGGCAAACACTTATACACAAACAATCATAGACAAGTATCATACTTAATTCTAAAACTTATTAATCATAATAAGCAAAAATTATCTACAATACAATTCATCATTCATATCAAATAAGTAAATAAAAACAAACAGATATACATATACCAAAATGGAGCAAACGGTAGATATTCCCCCTTTACATTGGAAATACTTCTAACATATACATTCTGTGGAATAAATTTCATCCAGACTAGATTTAAATGTTGACAGTTTTACAAGATTTCTTGTCTGTGGTGGAATCTCATTCCAATTTTTAGCTGTCCGTGCTTGTAACATCATACTTCCATATCTAGTATTTATTTTTGGAAAATTCAGCCCCCTAAATCTTATTTCCCTAAGTGAATGTTGAAAAATCTCACAACCAAACTTGATGTCCATGTTCACCTTGAATAAACCATTTTTAACTGTATAAAAAAAATAGAAAATATTTTTTTATAACGGGTAGACATGCTGTCCCAGTTTAACTCTCTATACATGGAACAGTGATGTGTTGTATACTTACAGTTCAGGATAAACCTTGCTAACTGATCATATGATTTGATTAATTTATCAAGATGTTTTTATTCAGCAAGATTATAAACTAAATTCCCACATTCCAACACAGGTAAAATAAGTTGAATAGCAATTGTTTTCACTATCTGAGTATTCAATATTTGAGAAGACCTATGTAGTGCTCCAATTCTATTGTTTACTTTTTTGGACACATTATCTATGTGATTGGAAAAAGTAGGAGAACTATCAATTAATACTCCCAAATACTTATATTGTTTTGTAGTTGTTAATTGCTTCCCACCCTTTGTTACTATTCCCTTAACAATGTTAATTTTATTATTACCTCTAATTTGCTTTTTACTAAAATACATCACCTGTGTTTTCTTTTCACTAAAAACTAATTTAGAAACCATAAACCAGTCTTGGAGGACATCAAAGTCAGTTTGTAATTTTTCTAACATTTCATCTTGGGTATTTGTAGATGCCAATAGTACTGTATCATCCGCATAGAGGCATATATGGGTGTTTTTTTATTTGTAGTGGCAGAACATTCACATATATTAAAAACTTCAGTGGCCCCAGGATTGATTTTTGGGGCACACCTTTTGTTACTTTGCCAGTTTCTGAGTATTGCTTATCTATTACAGCTTGTTGCCTCTTATCAATTAGATAGGACTCAAACCATTTCAAGGTTTTAAAAGCAATCCTAATCTTCCCCATCCTCTCAAAGAGAAAGTGATGGTCTACTAAATCGAAAGCTTTGGGCAGGTCGACGAACACCATGCCCGTGGACTCTCCCCATCCAAGGCTGTAGCCACCTTGTCCACAAAGTCCACGAGCACGGTGCCCATCGAGTAACCTGCCCTAAAGCTGTGCTCAAACTTCATGAGTTTAGAATAATTTTCCAAAAACTCAATCAGCTGAATGTACAGCATTCACTCCGTTGCTTTTGAGAGGATGGAGAGGAACGCTATCGACCTGTCAATAGAGGGATCATTTAAGTTTCCACCTTTGAATATAGGCACTATTTTTGCAATCTTCCAGATATCTGGGAATGTGCTCTCCAGTAAACTCTGATTTAACAGGTCAGTAATTATCGGCGTCACTACATCTACTGCATCTTTAATAAATTTTACTTCAATCTTATCCACATGATTTCCTAACATTCAACTTTCTAATTTCACCCCTAACTTCTTTTGTAGTAATTTTCCTAAAATAAAATTGGGGGAACATTCACCAATATCTACAGATCTGTAGGGGTCATTTGGAATATTAGCTGGGCCATCTATATCTGGTAAGGTAGTGAAATAATGATTCAGTACTTGTGCTATTGTTTTTTTATCTAATAATTCACCCCCTTCATTTACCATTTTTGGTATTTGCATAGTTCTTAATGGATTTTCCATGTCTTTTATGATATTCCAATATTACTTTGAGTCTGTCATATTTTCTATTTTATTATTATAACATTTTTTCCTAGATTGCTTAATAAGTCATTGACACTCATTACGCTTTAATTTATAGATGTCCCAGTCAGCCTTATGTTTTGTTTTATAGGCTTTCTTCTAGATCCTATCCCTGATATTTAACTTTTTCTTTAAATACTCGTTAACCCATGGAAGATGCTTTTTTTTTTGTATCTTTTTAGTCTTATAAGGAGTATGCCTGTCACAGACCCCCAGGAAAGTTTTTGTGAACTCTACAACACTTAAATTTATGTCAGGTACTAATCGCAACCTTTCCAATTTTTCATTTACCAAGTCTCTGACAAAAGATTCCTGATGATAATTTGTGAAATCCCTCCTTACCACAATCTTCTCATGCTCTTTGATAGAATAATTATGAGTCATAGAACACAGTACCAAATTATGGTCACCTAAATTAGGGGGAAAAAATCTGACAGCCATTAGCACAGAGTCCTTTTGAAAATAATACTAAATCAAGAATGCCACCTTGAATGTTTGCCCCATGTTTTCTTGTAATCTGATCGACTATTTGGTTTACATTTAAAATGTCAAAACTATTCTCTAATTTCAAACCCCTGGGCTTGCCTCAGGCCGCATTAAAATCTCCAGTGAGAACAATATTTTTCCCTCTGCCAGTGAGGCTAACTTTGCTGCAAAAATCTCAAACTGGTTTACATGTACTTTTGGGGGGGAATAGACTACACCTATAAGAAACTTCAATTGATTAGATTCAACACAGAGACAATCTCCATTTGCATACTATGTGACTCTGAACAAGTCACTTAACCACCCAGTGCTCCCAGGTTGCCCCTGAAAACAGGCACTTGTGCCTAGTGGGCCTTACCAGTTACCAAAGACTAAAATAAATAAAAAATAATATATCTTCCATCTTTCCCTGGAATATTGATTGGAATGGTTCAATTGCGGTTTTAATATATAAAAGAAAACCACCTCCCCATTTTCCTCTGTCTTGCCTGAAAAGTGTATATTCATCAATTTCAACCGCATTGGTCTGTACTTTTTGATTTAGCCAGGATTCTGTTATACCAATTATATCTGGCCTTAATTGTTTTACCCACATCCTAAATTCCTGTATTTTATTTATTATGCTTCTCACGTTGTTCTGAACTATTTTTAGATCTGTTTTAGACTCAGTATGGGGGCCAGGGTTAATTTCTATATCTCTGGATAGAAGCAGAGTAAGATACCATGCAGCTGAACTACGGTCTGTCAAGTTTAAACCCTTATCTGTAAGGGAGAAACATTTACAATGAGTAAATAAATTCCAATTATTTTTAAAAGCGTTACGTCTAATTTTGTGCACAACTTCAGAGCTTAAAGGAGTTATTAACAGCCAGATAGTAATCTTGCGCTGCCATCTCTCATGAGACAGGCCATATAAGGATAAGGATTATTTAGAGGACCTTTGGCTAACTGCACTTGTAATAACAGACCGAACAGGACACATATCAACAAACACTTCAGCATTGTCATAAGTGCTAAAACTATATCTCAATCATAAAAGCACTTTGTAGGACTTCTATAATTTTTTACAGTACACATACAAATGTAATCACTTACTTTTATCCTGATATACAAAGTCTCAGTGACCGGATTTTCTTCCACTGAGTGGCACTCGCACCACTCACGCTCACACTGTCACGCTTAAGTGATAGCAGGGCAAGCTTTTTTAAATCAGTCTGCCCCTTCTTCTGTGCTGGCGTGATACCACAGAGGGAGCAATGGCACAGGTCTTCCAGACTCCTCAAGCACACAGACAGGTACGAGCAGTTACACAGTTACACAGTCTCACTCACAATGTGTACCTGGATAGAACAGCAGTGCAAGCTTTTTTAAATCAGTTTGCCCATCCTTCTGTGCTGATGTGACACCAGGTAGCTGCCCCTCTCACCTGATGGACAATTCTGACAATGGCAATACTAGGAGATGTTACCAGGGGTGTAATTACACAGAGGGAGCAATGGCACAGGTCTTCCAGACTCCTCAGGCACACAGACAGGTACAAGCAGTTACGCAGTCTCAGTCACAATGTGTATAATATGTGATTGTGGGCTCTTTGATGTATTGTTCTGTGTTTACATTTTCCATATTTTTATCATCTTTTAGTAAATAATCTTTTATTTAAAAGACTGCCTAGAGTTTTAAGGGTTCATTTTGGAAGCCTAGCTGGGTGCCCCTGGTGAAAGATTGTACTGCATTCCCCGAAGAGGGTATTTAGCTGAACCTGTACACTGGGTACACTAGCATAAGGTTCACAGTTTGAATCCCCCCAGAACTTAAGACTAAAGGTGATTCGGATCCAAAAGCAGACAGGAAGGTTACCCTATCTGTTACCTGTTCACACTATTGCACTCTGAGGTTGGCACTGTGGGAGCAGAGGGCCTGACCTGCTGAGTGCATTTATGACAGATTTGGTTGGCAGCGGTGTGATAAAATTGGTAACACAAGCTTTAACTGTTCAGTGTGTCAGCTTAATACTGTACAGCTCACTTGTAAAATAAGGCAGTGATTTTTTTTTAAAAGGAAACAGAACTATATAATTTTGCCTACAGTTAAGTTCCTACCTGTTTTATTTTTTTTCCTAAGTGCAAGTTAGAATAGCCATAGTTAAAGAAGAAGATGGCTTCCATGTACAGCAGGTACACTGCAAACTACTTGAGGAAGTTGTGCCAGGACGGAGGAGTCATGCACAAGGGGAGAGCCACCAAGCAGAACCTCATGGATGCCCTGATGGAAGCAGATGCCCAGAGCATTGAGTCACAGACTGTGACTGGAAAGAACCAAACCTTGAGCATGGAGGGGCCAGAGGCCAGTGTAGTGTCCAGATCTGGTGGGGAGGACAGCAGGACCAGTGCAAGCCAAAGGCCACAGCAGCAGGGGAAGATCACCAGCAGTCTGGTGCCAGAAGCAATCAGGCTACAGACTGAGTTGTGCAGAATGGAGCTGGAGTTCCAGAGAGAAGAGAAGCAAGAGCAGTTAACTACAGGGGAGAAGAATGAGTGAGAATGGTGAGAAGCGGAGTGAGAGAAATGAGCTGCAGAGGAGAAGAGGGAGTGAGAATAGTGAGAGGCTGAATGTGAACAGCAAGAGGCAGACCATGAAGAGCATGAGCACCAGAGGCAACATGAACTGGAGAAGCTGCAACTCCAACTACCAGCACCAGAGCAGGTAAGTGGCTTGGGTTTAACTGGAACTACATTTTTTCTGAAGAAAGAAATGAATGTAGGGTTTGTAGGGAAACTGGGCATATTGCCAGACAGTGTCCCAAAAGGATGAGCAATACAAAAAATGGGGCTAGGAAAGAAGTGGGTTGTTTGTGTGTCCTTGGAAGCATGCCTGTGAACATGAGGGAACACATGCACCAAGTCACGGTGAATGGTGTACAGACGTAAGGGTTAAGAGACACAGAAGAATCCCTGACACTGGTAAAAGGGGATCTGGTAGAGCCTGGTAAGCTTGTCCCCAATAAATTGGTAACTGTACAAGAGTTCACTGGTGAGGCAACCACATTGCCACTCGCTAGTGTTCTGCTAGACTGGGATGAAACAGGGGGAACTGTGCAACAGGTGGCTGTAGCCAAAACTTTAACAGTTGATGTCATACTTGGCAACAATCTCAAATGGGATGCTGTGTGCAGTTACCTTTAGCCAAGCAGGAAGGGGAAATTGTAGTTCCATGGGCCCCGTAGAAGCCACTGTGGAAACCACTGGGAGGCTGGCTCCCCAGCCTGTGTCCCCTGATATAGAGACTAATGAAAAGGGGGTAGAAATGTCCCCAATAGCAGCTAACCAAACAGCTACAGAGGGCTACTCTGAAGAATGAGGGGTGACCCATTGTCTGAGGGTTAGGGATGGCAGTGATCCTGAGTGCCCTAATGCTAGTGCTACAGACCCTAGTTTAGAGACTGAAGGAGACCTGTCCCATGACTTGGGAATGTGTAAGGAGTTTGCAGCTGGTCATAAAAGTAACCCTAGTCTAGAGAAGCTGAGGGCTTGGGCAGACTCTGATGGAGGACAGGGAGGTGACAGTAAACATAAAGTTTATTGGGAAAATGGACTGATGTATACTCAGGCTGTGAAGAAAGAGGGAGGGGTGATAGGCAGGCAGCTTGTTGTTCCCCATGAGAACTGTGAGCAGTTGCTCAAGATTGCACATGATATTCCCATGTCTGGTCACCTGGGAATCACACGCACTATGCAGTGGTTGGCCCAGAATTTCTTTTGGCCCAACTTCACCCAGCAGGTAAAGGAGTATTGCAGGTCTTGTCATGGGTGCCAAGAAATAGGGAAGGTAGGTAAGAAAACCCAAGCCACCCTAATTCCATTGCCCATAGTGCAGGAGCCATTCCAGAGGGTGAGAATGGATATTGTGGGGATTTTAAATACCCCCAGCTCTTCCCGGAAGAGATTCATCCTGACTGTGGTGGATTACGCCACCCAGTATCAAGAGGCAGTTGCCCTATCCTTGATGAGGACAGACAAAGTGGCAGATGGCTTACTTGGGATTTTCTACCGTGTTGGATTTCCGCAGGAGGTTATCACTGATCGTGGAGGTTCCTTCATGTTGGACCTGATGAAATGTTTGTGGGAGAAGTGTGGAGTGGTGCAGGGACGCATGACACCTTATCACCCACAAGCCAATGGGCTTGTAGAGAGATTAAATGGTACCCTGAAGTCAATGCTCCAAGTGTTTGCTGAACAGCATGTGAGGGACTGGGAGAAATAAATACCTTCCCCACCTGTTGTTTGCATACAGGGAGGTGTCCCAAGAGTTGATAGGATTTTCCCCTTTCAAGCTCTTATATGGATGCAGAGTATGTGGGCCCCTAGACTTGATCCAGGAGGACTGGGAAGGCAAGCACACTACCCAGGGCACTCCCATAGTGGATTACATCCTTAGGTTTAGGGAAAGGCTGAAGGAGCTTATGGGGTCAGCCCAGAACAACCTGGCAGCTGCCCAACAGAAATAAAAAGTTTGGTATGACCACAGAGTCAGAGCTTACTCGTACACGGTGGGTCAGAAAGTCATGGTCCTTATTCCAGTCCAGAAAGACGAGCTGCAGGCTAAGTGGGCAGGACCATACAAAGTAGTTAGAAAGGTAAATGATGTGAACTATGTCATAGAGTTACCTGACAGAAGACATACAGAAAGAATGTACCATGTCTACATGATAAAGTCATTTGCTAATAGGACTGACATGGTGTTTGCAGTATGTAGTCCTGGGGAGGGGATGGAAGAAGGAGACCCCCTTCTGGACTTGCTGGAAGAAAGCAAGTGGGAGTCTTCTGTGGAGGCAGTTAAATTGTCACCCTAGCTGGCCCCTAGACAAAATCCAGAAAGTAAGGGAGGTTTTAGCAGACTTTGCCCAACTGTTTAACACCAAGCCTGGACTAACTCCCTTAGCGACACAAGATGTAGAGACAGGGACACAGATGCCTATACGTCGGACAGAATATCAGGTGTCAGAGGCTGTCCAAAAGGACATTAGGAAGGAGGTGGAGGAAATGCTGGATTTAGGGATAATCCAGAGATCCCACAGCCCCTGGGCCTCACCCGTAGTCCTTGTGCCTAGAGTCAGATGACTCTACTCATTCCTGTGTTGACTATCATGGACTGAATGCAGCCACAAAGTCAGATGCCCACCCAATGCCCCTGACAGATGAACTCCTGGACAAGTTGGGAGGGGTGACATACCTTATGACTATTGACCTGAAAAAGGGGTATTGGCAGGTACTGTTAACTGACAAAGCTAGGGAGAGGTTGGCCTTCATCACTCTGATAAGCTTATTTGAATTTCAAGTAATGCCTTTCGTAATGAAGAACGCCTCGGCCACTTTCCAAAGGTTGGTGAACCAGGTGTTAAATGGTGCTGAGGAGTACACCGTGGTGTACCTGGATGACATTGCCATCTTTAGTACCAGCTGGGAAGTACATCTGTCCCACATTAGGGAAGCGCTGGGCAGGATACAGAGGGCCAGGCTCACTGTCAAAGCTGAGAAGTGACAGGTAGCCATGGCTGAAGTGGCATACTTTGGGCATGTTTTGGGCCGGGGACAGCTCCGTTCTAACTAAGTAAAAATATAGGTGATCAAGGCCTGGCGCTGACCAGAAATGCAGAAGCAGGTGAGGACTTTTCTAGGGACAGCAGGGTACCATAGGAAATTTGTACCCAATTACAGTGCCCTGGCTGCTCCCCTATGTGACCTGGTAAAGAAAAAGATGCCTAAGAAAATTACCTGGGAACCAGCCTGTGAAAAAGTCTTTACCGGATTGAAGGAGGCACTGTGCAGTGCTCTTGTACTGACAAGTCCTGACTATAGTAGACCCTTTATAGTTCAGACTGATGCCTCAGACATGAGTAATGGGCAGTACTGAGTCAGATATCCAACCAAGGGAAAGATCACTCAGTGTCAGTGGCTCAGTAGGTAGCACACTTGCCTCTGAGGCTGGGAGATCAGAGGGCTGTGGGTTCAGTTCCCACATCTGGCACTTGGGTTAATATCCCAGTACTGACACTGTAGTGCAGCATGAGAGGGGTGCTGCACTTCTGAGGTGCCGTCTTTCAGATGAGACATTAAACCGAGGTCCCATCTGCCTGGATTGGTGGTAGTTCAGGTGGATGTTAAAGATCCCATGGCACTTATCGAAAAGAGTAGGGGAATTTCCCCGGTGTCCTGGCTGAATTTCCCTCATTCACTAAAAATACCACCAACAGCTTAATCTGGTTCAAGGTCAGTTGGCATTCATCTGTATCCGTCCCCCGGGTCGTGCCTGAAAATAGGCAGAATTTGTCTAGTGCACTTACCTGGTCAACAAAAACTAAAAAAAATAAATAAATAGTTACTTCCCAGGGAGCAGGCTTACTCTTCTGTGGAAAAAGAGTGTCTTGCCATAGTGTGGGCCCTAAAGAAGTTAAAGCCATGCTCATATGGGTAGCATTTTGAGGTACAAACTGGCAACAACCCCCTGGTTTGGCTGACACAAATGGGAAAAACTAATAGTAGACTATTAAGATGGAGTCTTGCCTTGCAAGGGTATGACATGACAATCTTACATAGGACTGGAGTGACCAGTCAGAACACAGATGGCTTGTCGTGTCTATATGAGGAGTGAACTGACTTGTGGAGCTCATCCAATGCAGGGGATAGAGCCCCAGATTCATTCTAGGTGGAGAGTATTATGACGCTTGGCCAGCTGGTTATGATTATTGCATGATATTTATAATATAAAAATACAGTATGTGATTCTTTCACATAAGACAGCCTGGAGTTCCATGGGTTCCCCCGCCCCACAGGTTTCAGTGAAGCTTCAGGATATGTAAACTGACCAGGAACCATTTAATTAACTGACTTACTTCAGAATGGCATTTTATTACCTTTTTATGACATGCCTAGGCTCTTTGAAGTGGAAACGAAATGTGACTTCATGAGTCTGCCAGAGGATGAATCTAATAAACTTTTATGACATCTCAAAAGGAAGAACATTTTATACCAACATGGTGTTAAAAGTTGTAAACCCTTTGGTGTTCCTTGGGAAAACAGGAACCAGTCACCAGTTCAAAGGAAAGGCTTGATTAAAGACTGTCATAATTTAAGGAATGTATTTTTCCTTCTGAAGTCACATCATTTAAAATATCTCCTGACAGGAAATCATTTTTTTGTAATTTTGTATTCTAAAAGGAGGAGCTAGATGACTCACCGAAGGGGTATGGAGAGACAGAGTTAAACTAATACTTGTGTCTGAACTGTTTGAGATATATTATTTTGGGACTCAGAGAGAGAGAGAGACACAGCTCTCTGATTTAACTTTAAAAGCACTTACAGAGGTAATACATTAGATAGAAAAGGTCTAAATGTATTGTGGTAGGAGTTTACATTTTGTACTTTTCCCTTATTCTTTTATGTGATTGTGAGCTCTTTGATATATTGTTCTGTGTTTATATTTTTCATATTTTTATCATCTTTTAATAAAGAACCTTTTATTTAAAAGACTGCCTGGGTGTCTACCAGTTCTTTTTGCATGTGACGTATAGATGGTTAAGTCTGAAAACTGTTCAACAGCTTGATGGTGTTACTGAGCTTGGAAAAAGGTAAGAATATACCCAAGGTCTCTTATAGAGTTTTAAGGGTTCATTTTCGAAGCCTGGCTGGGTGCCCCTGGTGAAAGATTGTACAGCAATCCCCGAAGAGGGTACATATCTGAGCCTGTACATTGGGTACACTAGCATAAGGTTCACAGTTTCAATCCCCAGAACTTGAGACTGAAGGTTATTCAGACCCAAAAGCAGACAGGAGGGTTACCCTGTCTGTTACCTGCTCACACTATTGCGCCCTGAGATTGGCACTGTGGGAGCAGAGGGCCTGACCTGCTGAGTGTGTTTGTGACAGTATGGTATAACATAGTATGTAATAATATCTTACCAGTTTCCTTCTCTGGAGCAGATAATGATGGTGCAGCACCACCACCACCACCACCACCAGCTCTGGACACCACCTCACTGCTTCAGCTGCAGCACTCTGTGTTGCGTTGGTACTATCAGCTGGTACATCAGTCACAGCCGGTTCTTTAGTAGCAGCTGTTGACACATAAAACATAACAATTTGATCAGTCAAAGATAATAAAAGTTATTGGTGATCCAATTTATTAGCAAATACAGTATACATTTTAACAGTAAAACAGGTAGATGGACGTGTTGTGCATGACCTGATCAAGACCTACACAAATAAAACCTCGGCTAAAAAACAAATCTATTTAATATTTTAATTTACATTTGCTATGTAACTACCAAACATTAGAATTCTGAGACTTGTGGTCACTATGCTGTTGCTGACATATTCTATTTAAAATGCACAGAATACCACTGCACTCGGACCTTAAAGAATCACAGGTTCCAAGAGCAATTCAAAAGTAGGTGAAATTATTAAACAAACTTGGCACTGTGGTCATGGCAAATTAAAACCTTCCTGCAGATGACTTTCTAATTTTTTTATACAATACGCTGGTCCAGTATAAAGTTACATTACTCAGACATGCTCAGGCTGCATGCACATGCCCGCGTTGCAAGTGCAGAAATATAAACCAGTAAGAAAAGAAAATATTAGTGGCATGCTAATATTAGCCATGTTTACTGCTTTTGTGTCTCCTTTTCCTAGGCACTTCTGCAATGGTCACCACTCCACCAAGGTTTTCAATAATGTGCCGGTCCTTCTGCTGTAAATCACCCAGTGGTGCTTTAGCTGTTTGTTTGTTCGAGTGGGGCATTCTCCGTCCCCACTCACCTTCCATCTGATCTGCTCCTGTATAGCATCTCTTTTTGCAAATGAAACTCTAGTTTTACCAAAGAGGTTGGTTGCCCTCTTGGTGGCCTCCATGACAAGTTTGGAGTTCTCTTTGGGAGAGAATGGTGTGGCACATGGCCTGGTTTTTTTTACCACTCTCCCCCTGTTCTTTTTTGCCTAATGGATTGGACAGAATGGCTTGTTCTGCACTTCCTGAATAGCCATCACTAACAAAAAAAAAATCCTTTGCGGACTATGAACAGCAAAACAGCACAAAACTGTAAAGTTCAAGTTTGAACTTCAGCTCAAGAACTTGCCAGAAACTAAAGTAAAAGTTTTTAACACTATGCTTCTAAGGCCAGGCCAGGTATTGTTCCGTGGAAAATAACTTCACTGAAACAAATTATCAGATGCAACATCCACAGGCTACTGCAACTGCAATGAACATTCGCAGAATAAAATTCCTCCATTCTGGCGAGTTTTTCATGCTTCATCACTGTATTCTGTGGAACCTAGAATCAACGGAACATGTTTCCGCGGAATACTATTCTGCCGGACAGGTGTACAGGAAGTTTTGACAAATAACATTCTGTACCAACATAGAACTTACACACAGATGTGTGGTCATCTTACAGATAGTTGCAAATATATTTAATAATTACTAGAAGACAGAAAGGGAAGGAAGGAAACATATTCAATTCAGTGCTTTAGAGTAACTGGTAATTGCTATTTTTCTTTTAAACTTAGATTGTGGGCTTTTAGTGACACTGTACTTCTTTGTTGTCTTTACTTATAATCGTTTTTGGGCTGTTGAAAATTTAAAACATAGTGGTGGTGTATTTCTGTGCTGTCTTTCATTGCTGCAAATTTTATCTTGGCTTGTCTGACTGCCCTGTAGTTTGGGTGAGGGGTGTTAATTGTCTGGCCCCTGACCTCAGTTACGTGATAACTGGAGGTGGGGCTTAGTCAGAGTTGAGGTAGCAAGTGAGTTTTATTTTCTCAGAAGAATCCAGAAGGGGAAGGAAGGAAACATATTCAATTCAGTGCTTTAGAGTAACTGGTAATTGAAATTTTTCTTTTAAACTTAGATTGTGGGCTTTTAGTGACACTGCACTTTCTTTGTTGTCTTTACTTAGAATTGTTTTTGGGCTGTTGAAAATTTAAAACATAGTGGTGGTGTATTTCTGTGCCCCCCTCCCTCCCCTTCCCCCAACTCTTAATTATATGCCCTGTTAAATCTGATTGACAGGAGCTAAACACAGGGTATAGTAAGGTGTGTGAAGTAGAGGGGCATAAGGGGAAGAAGCCCACCCTCAGCACGACAAGTGTTTTGACTCATTTATTTATTTATTGGTTTCTTTTTTTTAAAAATTATCTGAGGATCAGTGGCAGGATTTTAGGACAGTAAATTAATAAAAGAGAACTAGGAGAGCTTCAGTAGCAGACAAGTAGTGGAATAGCAGTATAATTGCAGTATAATGTGGGAAGTGGTGCAATGCAGTGGCTGTGGGAAGCCATATTCAGGCAGACCTTCTGGACACTGGGGTGCTGCCCTATCTGCATGCATCTCTCTGGACTGTGGGATGAGGTAGCCAGACTCAGAGCGGAAGTAAACTGGGTCAGGAGTACCATCACCCCTATCCAGAGACTACCCAGTCCAATGCAACTGCCTCAAAGGATGCCGAGAATGAGGAGCACTTGGATGACAGTGGGCTCAGGGAGGGTTAGAGTGGTCAGGCAGAGGCACATCCCAGATCCTATTCCACTCAAGAACTCACTATGCCACACTGGCAAATGAGGACAACCAAATAGAGTACCCAGAAGTGGAAGGAAAGGATGTGGAGGTTAGCCAAGGAGGTGACCTCAGCGGGAGAAGCAGTGGACCCCAGAGGAGGAGGAAGAGAATCCTGGAGGGACTCCATCATAAGAGGGATCCAGCTAGGAACACAGGAGGGGGAGGACAGGGAGGTGAAGTGCCAGGTGCCACGGCATGGAGGGATGGAAGGAAGATCCTGGGGATCACTGGGAAGGCAAGACGGGAGGGTGAACTGGATGTCATTATCCACCTAGGTACTAATGACCTGGCAAATGGGGAGCCAAAGGAAGTTCAGGAAGAGTTTAGGAAATTGGGGAGGGGTCTCAAGCAAGTAGCTACTTCTGTCACTTTCTCAGAAGTACTACCTGTGAGAGGCAAGGGAGAGCATAGGAGTGCATGCACCAGGAACTTTAACTCATGGTTGAAGAACTGGTGCTGTGAGGAAGGGTTTGGATTCATTGGTGACTGAGGACCCACCTGGAGGGATGGAGGCTGGTTCAAGCCTGATGGCCTGCATCCATCCTGGAGGGGGAATCCAAGCGCTCAATGATAAGTTTAAATGCAACATTGACAAGCATTTAAACTACCAAAGGGGGGTGGCAGGCCAGTAAGAAGGGTACCTACTTGCTCACCCCCCACAGCTAGCAGTGGAACCAGTGAACCAGAGGAGTGGCTATCTCTACAAAGCAGTGTGCAAAAGATGGAGATTAGTGCCCAAGAGGTGAATAGGCAGAAAAGGGGCAAAATTCAGCAGAAGGGCAGACAGCAAGGAGAACCAGGGATAAAGGACAACCAAGGAAGGGGCTGGAGTAGAACAGCGAAACAGTCTAGGGAGGTCACATCATGGAAAGCCATGTGTGCAAATACCAGGAGCCTTAGCAACAAGATGGAAGATCTGGAGGCTGTCATGGTGCAGTTAGACCTGGACATTGTGGCCATCACTGAAACCTGGTGTAATGACAACCACGACTGGGAGATGGCCATACCTGACTACAACATATTCAGAAGAGACAGAGCAGGCAGGAAGGGAGGAGGAGTGGCACTATATGTGAAAAATGACATAAGGGCCTGTTAAACGAGGTCCCTGCACCCTAATTGATACCCTCAGGGGTACACCATAGACAGCTAATGTTTAGGCATAAGCTATACTAATACATAGAGCTAAGAGGCGTCTACCGTATAAGAAGTAGATGTCAGTATACAAGGCATATTGTTGTAATCCACTTTGCTTGCTAAAGCACACATATTGTACCATGTATTTTCTGTCTGTTTCTTACTTGTCAGATGCCAAGACACCTGTTCTTGAAGTAATTATAATGTGTAAGGCAACATTGCCATCCTTTGGTGATGTACACCACTACACCTTGTTATGTAAGACTCTGTATAAGGATGTCTTTGTTCTAAAACTGATGACTTTACAGAATTATATAATGTTATCTTGGACCGTGGAGCCACCTCTAATTTAGCCAATAGGGCTCATCTCTGTAACTAGAAATGTTTCTATCTTTTGGTAACTATAGTAATTATCACAGGTATATAATGTTATGCACAGGCTTTACACCTCAGAGACCCGAGAGATCCCAAGAGGCTACAGAGAAACCTCGAGGTGTAGGGAATGCTTAGCATTGGCTCCCAGTTCATATTGCTAAGAACTGCTTAGGGCAACTGTGATTTATCCCTTTCGTAATAATAAACTTGTTTACTACTCGAATGCAACTTGTTTGTGATTATTTGCATTCCCAATATTGCCAAGAACCTGAAAGTGAGGTTTAGTCCTCTTACAAATTGGCGACCGTGTGCAGGTGATATTTGGTGTTTGCAAGTTTTCACTTGTTGCTGTAACTTCTCCCTTCCCCACGGGAATTGTAGGTGTACACTCCTGTATCACCTCTCCCGTTCTTTTTACCAGTTTGTAGATCCTTGCAAAGTCTGGCTGACTTTTTGGGTGTGGTCGATGCCATCTCGACCCACTCCACAGCAGCTTTGAATTGCAAGCCTACAACTTACACAGTAGCCCGGCTGTGTATAAAGTACTCGTGTTGTGGATCGATACGCAACACGCTGTCTTTTTCACAGTTTGAATTTTCGTTCCCTCCCACACAATGGCCACAGTATCGGATATCTGCGCAGAACTGAGACTCGATGTCTCTAACTTCCTTACCTCCCATGGAAGATGGGCTGACTTCGCATGGGACGCAAGTCAATCCAAAAACCCGGTACTGGGGATTTCAACCCAGTATGCAGAGACACGACAATCCACCAATAAGCGATGTGCTAAAGGGTTGATGGTCGCCCCTCTCTACGCTGCTCTGGAAGCCTCCGGAGCGAGGTTTCGTACCCTTGATCGGCAAATCGCATCTCTTAAGCAAGAGATGGGTTTACAGGAAACAGAATGTGTTCATATACAGCAGAATCTGGAGTCAGAACTCCAGTCTCTGCGAAATGAAAAGGATTCACTATTGCATCATTCAGCACAGGCTGGTGAACAAGAAATGTGTACTCTGAAACAGGAGTGTGAAAGTTTGAGACAGGATAAAAGTCAAGTTGTGCAGATGAATGATTTGTTGAGTGCTGCGAATGCACAGTTGAGTGATGAGATGGGTGAGCTTCAGGGCCGAGATCAATCAGGTACGTAATGATTTAGAAATAGCCTATAGGGACAATCGCGAATTGAGCCCCGTGTACCATGTTTTGCAAAAGCAGAAGCAGGATCAGGTTTTTTTTTGAAATTCAAAATTTTATTGTGACAAAATCTCATATCAGATACACTACACATAGGAAAAAACAAACACATCATGTTCTATCGTAACTATTGACAAAATCAAATCAAGTCACCAATTTTCTCAAGCAGGATCAGGTTGATATGGATGTTGCAAGTGTGAATCATGATGAATGTAAAGCTAAGATGGATCAGCTGCACCATCAGCGAGAGGTTTTGGCTGGCCATGTTAAGGCAATGGGTGGCGTAGCCCCTGCCTTTCACTCGTCATCAGAAGGGGAGTTATCTGATGATGACGTTTCACAATACTACGCCAGTCACGCCCCTACTATGCCCAGATTCTCCACCCAGCCATCCACAGCATGGCGGGTCCCCTCCTTTCTCCCCAGGTCACACGCCAGCGACGCCAGCGACGCCATCATGGAACGCCATCATGGCGTGCCTTATGATGGGGAGCAGGCCCAAGCCTGGTCCCGATGGTGCCTCCGGTAGCCGTTATTAGTGTGGAAGACAGGCAAGAGATTGAAACCATGAGTGATAGAGCATTAGGTAATGTTCCTCTTTCTGAAAGAAGTATGAAAGCCATTAAAAGTCAGATCTGACAAATTTTCCAGGAGGCTGGCACTCAGGAAGGTGTTGTTCGTACTGCAGCTGATGCTGCAGCTTTCGCAGCATTGGACAGCGCGTGAGATGCGTTACCTCTGCCTGATCGACCACCGACTAATCCCCTACAAATGGCCTACTCCGTTCAGCAAATTGCTGACAGTATTGGTTGGATGAGCCCGTCCAACAATCTCAGCTGTCACTTGGAAAAGGTACGCTCCAAATGCGAGATGCTCAGCCTCGCTGCAGAATATCAGGTCCAAATACTACGCCAGACCATCGATCCTGGTTTATGGGCCACACTCCCCGAAGCAGTTCGCCAGGATGGGAGCGCCACCTTTGACGAGGTTGCAGCTGAGCTTATCTCCGCTCATAGCCCAGGTGTAGTAGGAGTAATGCTGGCATACCCCGTGAAGCAAAATGCGAAAGAAAGCCCAGCGACCTACCACCAGAGACTCTGGATGGCCTACCGAGCAGGGAAGCATTTGGCACAAGAAGCTGCGGATGTAGACCTTATTGAATATAAGACCTTGTTCCTTAGGAACATGATTCCAGCCGTGAGAGAGAAGGTAGAGCTAACCACGTACCCAAATACGGATAGGTTTGCCGATATTCTTTGGAAAACCGAGAGGGTGTATCAACTGCACATCCGTGATTTGGGTTCCGGTTCCAAAAAAGTTGCTGCCGTGGAACCCGCCTCTGGGACCGCAACACACTATACTGTGGAAGGGCAGGCCCAACAACAGCAGCCCAAACATCCATCGGCCCCTCCAGCTATCAACCAACAAAACCCCCAACAAGGCCAACAACAACAGTGGAGTGGGAACTGGAATTGGTCTAAAAACAGAAAGCACAAGGGCAGAGGAAAACCATTACAAAGATCGGGTCCCTCATACAAGGAGATAGCAGAAGAAAACCAGAAATTTCGAGAGCTTCTGGGGCAAGTGCGCTCTGTAGCGGACGCTGTTCCTGTACAGACCCTTGCAGCAGTACAACCGGCGACACATGCCACTACTGGTCATGGAGATACCAGAAGTACAAGTTCTCAGGCCCACACAAGCCTGAACCCGGAAGCTCCTCCCTATATTGCATCAGTGCAACATTGTGAACTCATTCATGCAAGTCAGGCCCAGCCCCTGCATGCCTCTAGCAATACGGATTGACAATTACAGGCCCCAGTCCACATTGTAAACAAGCTGGTCTTGGATACAAATGGAAGGCCCTGCACCGAGGCCAAGGTCGGGGGTCGCCAACTAATTGTCTTATTGGATACAGGTACAGCTGTATCTGTGTTACACGACGAACACCCGGACACGTCCCCTTGGTCTACCGGACGGAAGACCAATATGTCAGGAGTTGATGGTACTAGGCTACCTGCATACCGTTCTCTACCCTTACCGGTAGAGCTAGGCCATTTGAAGGCCTCACATGCATTCCAACTAATGGTGCTGCATGATCATCCTATTATCATTGGAATTGACTTCCTCGCCCCACACGGCTGTGTGGTGGATCTAGCTAATATGCTGCTGATACAGATCCAGGGTCAATACCATACTGTCTTAATTCCTGACTCACATGCCGTGGCAACAATATCTATCAACAACAAAGAGTACGATGTCATAGATTTGTTCAAGAACCATGAACTTTTTCCAAAACTCCTACCTATTCTGTAATGACATTTGGAAGTGTTTGCAGTTAATAAGCACGACTGTGGCAGAATGCATACTGTTATCGAGGTGCCAGGCCCAGCACAGGAAAGACAAAGGCAATACTCGTTTCCCACTGAAGCCTTGCCCTTTCTCAGGGAAACAATTAAATCACTCCTTAAGCAAGGAGTAATTAGAACCTGTGTTTCCACCACCAACTCTCCTGTTTGGCCCGTGAAGAAACCCACAGGCACCTGGAGACTTACTATTGACTACAGGAAACTGAATCAGGTCACCCCCAGTTGTTCCCCAACTGTGGCTTCGGCATCAGATGTGCTTTGACTTTTAACACTGGATCAGAAATGGTTCAGTGCCCTGGATATTTCCAATGGTTTTTGGTCATTACCATTGGCCCTTAAGAGTCAATATAAGTTTTCACATTTGAAGGGAGACAGTACTACGTGGACTTGCTTGCCACAGGGATTCCATAACAGTCCATCCCTCTTCCATCTCCATATGATGGACACCTTACGAGTTTCTCAGCCCCCCAATGTCTCTTACAATATGTAGATGACCTGTTGTTGGCCACGGCCACACAGGAACAACATTTGGATCTCTTGGACGAACTATTGACTCTCATTCAGAGAGCAGGTTTGAAATGCAATCCTGCAAAAGCACAATTATGTCAGAAAGAAGTACTCTTTCTGGAATTGAAAATAACTGACCAAGGCCAGAGCCCCACTTGGAAAAAATACAGGGATTACAAGACTTGCCATTACCCACCAGTGTGGCAACTCTTCGAAGGTTTCTAGGTATGGTGAACTACTCCAGAGATTTTATTTGTGATTTTGCTCAGAAAGCTGCTCCTCTGTATGACCTACTCAAAAAGAATGTTCCATGGAATTGGGGCCCTGTTCATACACAGGCTGTGACATCACTGAAGCAGGCTTTGGCCTCCACCCCAGCACTGGTAAGCCCCAATCCAGCACTACCATTCCATCTGGAGTGTGCCACCTCTGACATCACCATGTCAGCAGTGCTAGCCCAGAAGGTGCATGGCACCTTGAGACCTATTGCATATGCATCACAGCTCTTGACCCCAGTGGAACAGAAGTACGGCCTTTGTGAAAGGAACCTTCTGGCCACCTACTGGGCTGTCAAGTACTTCTTGTATATCATTGGGTACTCACCACTGATTCTCAACACCAACCACACCAACTACCTTTCTGCTCTCAGATAGAGTGAAGGATGGGTCAGTCTCCAACACTAGGCTGACACATTGGTCACTCCTCCTCCAGGACAGAGATATCCATGTCCACCAGACCAAAGTTCCATCTCTACTAGCTCATGGTCTCCTTTTTCAGGGAGAACCCCATGACTGTACACTGCAGTCACCTGACCTCCCAGATCTGGGTCCATTCCTCCCTGCTACCAGAGATACTGGAAAGCACCTCCTTGTGTCGTATTTTCACTGATGGTTCAGCATCATACTACCAGGGAGAACAGATTGCAGGGATGGGTATTTTGGTGATTTACCCCTATGGGAACACTGTCAAGATATCTAAACGTTGCAGTGTGACTTCATCACAATATGCAGAGATGGCAGCGGTGGCCTGTGCACTTGAGTTTATCCAACATGGAACTCAGGATACCATCATTTTTACAGACTGTAATTGGGTTTGTTGCTCCCTTACAGAATTTCTCCCTTTCTGGAAGAAGAACTCCTTCCTCTCCTCTGACGGCAGCCCAGTGAAATACAAAGAATTGGTAATATATATACATGCATTAGCACAGAAATACACACACAAACTTTATGTGCACAAAGTTAAAGCTCACTCTCTACATGATCCCTACCATGCATTCAATGACACAGCAGACACCCTTGCTAAGGAAGGGGCCCGAGGGGGGGACGTCTGGATGATGGATCATCCAGAAGCCAATGCGGCTGTACATGTTGCAGCCCTTAAAAAGAAAACTGAGTCTTTTTCTCCCCTGGACCTCTCAGCAGCCCAGCATTTGGACACTGAACTCAAAGAAGTATTCAGATTCCTTGACAAAGGTACTGAACAAAGACTCCCTATGCATAATCCCTATCGCAGACATGAAGGTAAGTTACACTTATCCCCTGATGACAAACTCTTCTGGTTTCAACCAGAGGATACTACCACCAAACTGTGGGTAGTACCCAGACATTTGAGATCCGAATTTTTGCACCAAGTACATGATACTCCTACTGGTGGACACCAAGAAGCAGAAAACACCCTCCAACGTCTCAAGACCACCACTTGGTGGCCTGGTATCACCAAAGATGTTAAACAAACATTGACAATTGCCTGTTTGTGCACAAAACAACCCGATACCTACAAAATGAAATGCCAAACTTTTACCACAAAGACACACTGGCCCTTGGCATGCCATCCAAATTGACTTTATTGGTCCTTTGACCAATACCAGTAGAAACAACAAGTATGCTCTTGTGGTAACCGACTTATTCTCTAAGTGGGTTGAGGCTTTCCCCACTAAGACATGCACCCCAAAGACAACTGCCAAAATCCTGGTAGAACAGATTTTCTCCAGGTGGGGTCTGCATCTCAAGATAGACTCCGACAAAGGAACCAGTTTTACAGGTGAGTTGATGAAAGAGTCCCTTGAACTCCTTGGGGTTCAGCAAAAGTTCCACATACCTTATCACCCTCAATCCTCAGGTCAAGTAGAAAGGGCCAACAGATGGCTTAAGCAAATGCTTTCCAAATTTATAGAGGACAATCCCAAGACCTGGGATTCCCTATTGCCTTTACTCCTTATGGCAATCAGGGGTACGCCCTCAGCCACCACTCAGCTCACACCCTTTGAGGTGATGACTGGAAGACAGATGAGATTACCTGAACATTTGTTGTTTGACCTGCACACCCCCACTGCAGACCGAGTGTCTGTGGACCAGTATGTGGAAAAACTCAGAAAAGATCTCATACACACACACTTGTATGCTGCAAACTGCATGGCCAAAGCCCAGCAACAATCCAAAATACAATTTGACAAACATGCACAAGAAGTGGATTGGCAAGTTGGAGATCAGGTAATGGTACTTCGATTTGCACATCCCACCCACTCCTTCTCCAATAAATGGGAAGGCCCTTACCCCATTGTCAACAAGCTCAGTCCGGCAGTCTATCAAGTTAGACTCCTGCACAACAATAAATTGACTGACAAATGGTTACATGCAAACCAATTGAAACTGTACAAAGGAACTTAAACTTACTTTTCCAAACCCCATTGGGCGTAATTGTACTAATATACTAATCTTTGATCTTCCTTTTCAGATATACTGACAAGATGGCTATCTTGTTCCTATCTCTCCTCCTTTCAGGAGTGATCTTTTGCTCCCAAGGCACGGTACCGGACCTCCTTCGACAACTGGATCCTCCAGCATCCCCAGAGGGAGTTTCCATCAAAATACCAGAAACTATGATTACTGTCCAGGAAGGTTCCGATGCTTACCTCACTGCCTCGGTCATTGCTCCTGACAAATCAACCCTTCAAATTGAGTGGCAAACCACATCACAAGGACAAATTCTCTCTGTGGCCAAACTCTCCAAGGGAACTTTTCAGGGTTGGCCCAACGCTAAATTATCCCCAAATGGTTCACTGTCCTTGTTACAAACTGCATTGAGACATTCTGGTTTGTACAATATTACTGCTTTAATTGATCCTTCCTATTGTAACTCTCTTTCCAAAGATTCTGCCTGCAGATTCTGTTCTGTACACCACATGGCCTCTGCAGCCATGTATCTCTCTGTTTTACCTCCCACTGAAAAACAGCTTTTGGAATGTCCCAAACATAACCCTGGTCCCCGTAGTGGTCTCACGGCCACTGCCCTCCCAGGTTCCTTGATTAATAATCTACAGTTTATGCACATACCTGTTTTGTTTAATCTTACTTACTGGAACATGAAAGAATTTGGTATGTGTCACATTACTAATACATCTGCATTTTATTGTACATTATTGCTTGATAGTTTAGCTGCATTTCAGATTCGTACTAAGGATCCCTTTACTGGGGTTTATTCTACTTAACATAGAGGTAATTTTAGGAGGAAATTCCCTCCTGGTACTCTTAATAATAAACGTAGTAAACGTGAAGTTGACAGTTCTGATGTTACAGGTGCTACAGGTACTGTCACAGGTCTTTTTGGTACTGCTATGTCCATTTGGAACAAAGCAGACATAGCTGCTATAAAAAGTCACTCTGCAAAATTCTCCACTGGTTTGGTTAATAATATTTTGCCACCATTATTGCGTGGTGTGGATGGTCTTAGTCAGGAAGAAAGATTCACTGTATACAATATGCACGACATCGCAAAAGCATTTACTGATTCAAAAGATAAGATTAACGCACTCATACAACAGAACAATAGAGAAGCTGAAAGATAATACATTGGTAGGGAAATACTCTGTTCTGCATATGGTTCATACATCCTCACTACCATTAACAACCTCTTCCGTGATTTAGAAACTGGAAGAATCCCTGACATAATACATGACAGACGCATTTCCAAATGGTATTGTCCTAAATGTAAACTTTCAACTTGTGTTTCTTTATGTATGCAACAGACTTTGTCTATTCCTCTCTCCACAGCAAGAAACTTGGGGTTTGTGACCAGACACCCTAATACTGGTTCTTGTTTTTCCTACCAAGAAATGTTCCATAACAGATACCATGTTTGTCTCTTTTACTGTCTTCTTACCACGTTTTGATCCCACCACAGCCTTGTTCAACAAGTTGGCACTGGCACATTCGATTGGGCATTTGGATGATGACATCTACAGAGAACACCTGGATCTACCACCTCTACTGGTCTACCACTCCTTCTTGGATGCCTGGTTGGCACCGCACATGGACTGCTGTGCGAAAAAGCAATACATCTACTTGTGCTGATGTGATGTGTTTGATGTCATACGCCCTGTTTGTGGCTACTCTCCAGACAGCATTGATTGGACTTTCACCATAGATGATGACATCACTGAGAATGGCACCAACTCTTTTGACTTGACTCTGTCACCAGATCAGCTCTACCAGTCCTATCGTGAGGAAGCTCATCGCCTGTCAACACGGATTTCGAAGACGACCTACACATGTCCTGTCCAGTTGCAAAAATGGAGACTACCTACTGTGCGCTCACAGTATAACTCTGAAGGAGAGTACTGTATTGTTACTAACTACAAGACTTATACATATGGTTCTGTTACTTGTCCAATTGATTACCCCAACTTCTGTTTTGTTCCCCATCAGAAAACTGTTATTGGACATACTGTTATCACCCCGGTCCCCCTTATGGATGCAGATATTATTGATGGTGACCCAGATTACTTACTTACACTCTCAGAATACCTACCATACTTTAACGTACACATAGATCCACTTACACTTACACTGAAATCCCTTTTAGATAGAAAGGACACACACCTCATCCACATCAGCAATAATATAACCAAAGCCAATGAAGCTGTTCTTGACTTGATCAATGATGGAGATATGAATAATCGCGTACTAACACCTGGTTAGAAATTACTTTAAAGGTTTTGTTATAATACAAGCATTTTAATATTTACTTTGATTATTATGCTATGCTGCCTATGACGTACACTGCGCTAACACCGTGAGCAGCTTGAGTTCCTTTACAAAGCCCGCGCCTCAGGTTTGTAAATGACCACTGCTCCTGCCCATTCCTTGGATTTGTCTGTGTTGCCCTTGGAGGCAACAAGGGGGGGAATTGTTACACGCGGTCCCTGCACCCTAATTGATACCCTCAGGGGTACACTGTAGACAGCTAATGTTTAGGCATAAGCTATACTAATACACAGAGCTAAGAGGCATCTACCGTATAAGAAGTAGATGTCAGTATACAAGGCATATTGTTGTAATCCACTTTGCTTGCTAAAGCACACATATTGTACCATGTATTTTCTGTTTGTTTCTTACTTGTCAGATGTCAAGACACCTGTTCTTGAAGTAATTATAATGTGTAAGGCAACATTGCCATCCTTTGGTGATGTACACCACTACACCTTGTTATGTAAGACTCTGTATAAGAACGTCTTTGTTCTAAAACTGATGACTTTACAGAATTATATAATGTTATCTTGGACCGTGGAGCCACCTCTAATTTAGCCAATAGGGCTCATCTCTGTAACTAGAAATGTTTCTATCTTTTGGTAACTATAGTAATTATCACAGGTATATAATGTTATGCACAGGCTTTACCTCGGAGACCCGAGAGATCCCAAGAGACTACAGAGAAACAGCGAGGTGTAGGGAACGCTTAGCATTGGCTCCCGGTTCGTATTGGTAAGAACTGCTTAGGGCAACTGTGATTTATCCCTTTCGTAATAATAAACTTGTTTATTACTCGAATGCAACTTGTTTGTGATTATTTGCATTCCCAATATTGCCAAGAACCTGAAAGTGAGGTTTAGTCCTCTTACAGGCCACAGAGATCCAGGAGGAACAAAATGGGGGAGAGATACCGTGGTTTAAGCTGGAAAGGAAAATTGGGGCAGCCATCCGCACAGGTGTGGTCTATAGACCACCAGCCCAGGAGGAAGAAGCAGATAGTGAGCTGATGCTAGCCATCCAAAGGATGGCAGACAAGGGTGAGGTAGTACTGGTTGGAGACTTCAATATTCCAGACATGGACTGGAGCATCCCAGCAGCAGCATCAACTAGGAGCAGATTTATCCTGGACTCCCTTCAGGGTGCCTTCCTCAAGCAACTGGTCATGGAACCAACTTGACAGAAGGCAATAGTGGACCTTGTGCTCACAAACAGGGACAGTGTGATGGGGGTAACAGTGGGGGAGCACCTGGGGCACAGTGACCACCAGTCATTGTGGTTTGAAATCACAGAAAGAGCAGAACCAAACCACACAAAAACATGTATCCTGGATTTTAGGGGGGCAGACTTTGGGAAAATGGGGAGATACTTGAAAGAGGCATTAAGAGGAATGGGACAGGAATCAGGGGTTGAGGAACAGTGGACAGTATTTAAAATGGGGATTACAAGAATAACAGAATTATGCATTAAGCAGGTTAGCAAGAGGAAAAGGAAGAGGAGACCATTATGGTTTTCCAAAGAGGTAGCAAAGAAAGTGAAAGCCAAAAAGATTGCATTCAGGCAACACAAAAGACACAGGCAGAAGGGATAGGAGAAGTACCAGGAGAAGCAAAGGAGGCAGGGAGGTCAGTAAGGGAAGCCAAAGCTCAGACAGAAGAACACATTGCAAAATCAGTGGGTAGAGGGGATAAAACCTTTTACAGGTACATAAGTGAAAAAAGAAAGGCAAAGGGAGGGATAGTGAGACTGAAGGGGGAGGATGGGGGCCATGTGGAGGATGACAACAGTAACGCTGACATATTGAACAGATATTTCTGCTCAGTCTTTACTGAGGAAGAGGAGGGTAATGGGTCTGAAGGGAGTACAAGGGGACTTTTAGGGCACGCCATCCTCCCAAATGTGTATTGTAAATAATGTCATTATTGTACTCTAATGTAAATACTGTTTTTCTACCTTTTTTCTAAAAAAATCTTTTTGGGATTGTTCAGTGTTTTTGTATGGTAGGGTGTTTAGGTAGACTGTGTATGCAGATTAGGAGTGTGTTTTGTTTTGTCTTTTCTTACAGGTGTTCCTGGAAGACAGAAGATAAGACAAGAAGAGGAGGAGGAGCTCATCGGAGTTCCTCGTCAGTGCTTATTGTGTAGAAATTTAAAGTACTGTGTAGTTATTGTTATGGTTGTTACTGTATTAACCCTTTTCCTTCCACAGATGTGGTTGTGGGGGTAGGGAGGAGGCAGTAATTGGTATTTTAATAGTGTGATTAGTGGTTGCCCAAGGTCGGGAGGTCCCCGGTTTTGTTTTATTTGGGAATGTTATGTTAGAGGCAGATAGATTTTCCCTAGAGGGTTGGGGAGATGGACAGGTTGTGAGCTGACCTGCAGTAGGGACTGCAGTGCTGATCTATCAGGGCTATGCTCTGGATGGTTCTACTACAGCCACTAGGTGTCCATAGTAAGTGGATAGTGTAGAGGCTGATATGTCAGCTACAGGTCTCTAGGCCCTTAGTGTTGCCTGTCTGTGCTTGCACATGGTAGGAGGGGGCCTGATCACCCCCCTCCGCAGGTAGCACATAGGGTGGGATGGCCTAAGACTTGGTGCATAATGACTGGGGACAGTCATTTTCCTGGTCAAGGGCGAGTGTAACCCCTTGTTACCCGAGGTTACTAGAATCCCAGTAAGACCTAGTGGTAGGCAGGGAAGGCAGCTTGTGAAAATCCAGTTAAATGGGTTTCACACTGTCTCACTCTGTTCTCAGTCTCAGCTGAGACTGAGAGATGACATCACCATAGAACTGTTGCAGCTGCATAAGCCACATTGGAATCTGCAGCAGAAGGAGGAGATAGAATGCTGGGAGTTTTCAAAGTCAGTCTTCTGTTTATTGCCCAGCAGGAAGGAAGTGTTCTTTGTTTACCTTCTGTGGTGAAGGTCAGTGTCCAGTTTAAGTGGTGGAGACCGCTGTCCAGGTCTCCAGTGCCCCCTCCCTCCGGAGGGAGAATAAGTATCCCTCTGTGGATTCCAGGGCAATCCCCTAATGTCTGCTAAAGGAAGAAAGCTGCTTTTTACAGTTTCTCTTGGTCTTAAAAGTGGAAGAAGTTGTACTTTGCCTGTGGGGCACCTGCAATGAAAGGGGTGAGTGTTTTGCTCTAATTTGAGAGGGCAAACAATGTGTTTCTTCAGTTTGGAAAATGTGAAGAAGTATGGGATTTGGACTACTATTTGGGAGGCCTATTGTACTAGGACAAACAAATGGAGTAATGTCAAATCTAAAGTCTTTATGAATTCAAGTAATGTTGTAGAGGGATGCTACAGTCCACCCACCGCTTAACCTACATTTCAAGTTTTAGTTTCTCCAGAGAAATGGCTGGGTATGGGCTATGGGAGCTGGAGGTGGGCAAACCCCATCTTTAGTAACCAGGTCCACCTCTCACGGATTTCTTCTGTGATTGCTACTTGCCTCATGAGCCTGGCCAGAGATGAGGTAGGTACCCAGACATGGGTCTCAAATTGGAAAATCTCTCTAGGAGTCGCAGACTCTAAGTGGTGTGGGGAGCCACAACTTGGGAAAAGAATTCTCCTTGTGTGATGGGAGTCAGAGGAAGTAAGAAGAAAATCTCTCTAGGAGTCGCAGACTCTAAGTGGTGTGGGGAGCCACAACAAGTAAAATGGGTTCATTCTTTAAATGGACCGTCAGTCAAGAGGCCGGCAGGGGAGCCGGGCCAGTCAGGCTGTGTATCCAAAGCGCATGCAAGTCCGGGCTGTATGCCTGGTGGGTCCAGAGCCTGAAATTAGTAGAAATGGGTTCATTCTTTAAGTGGACCGCCTGGTAGTCTCCAATCTGCATTATCAGTAAACGTAGCCCCTTGGGGGTCCATCTATGCTTTGTTGTGTTCAGCTAGTTATGAGTAAAAGCCACACTGAAAAATCCCATTCCTGGTTCTGGACATTACAGTTATTGCTTCCTGTAGTCGGATTTACTTGGGTGCCCCTGTGCAGAGTAGCCAAACCTAGGCCCCTTGTGCCAGGTAACCTCATCCTCCCCGAACCCAGGTCCCCACCAGGTATTGCTGCCAACGCCAACAGCATGCCACCTGTCATTTTAGTAAAAAGGCAGGGGTGAGGGGTTACATATATATAAATTCTATGCAAAAACTTCATTAATGCATCAGTTAGGGTTCTTCTACAGTGACAAAAGTGAGAAATTTGACATTAGGGTTCCGTCTCTGCACCCACCCTCACCCCCAGTGAGCATCAGGGTGTGGTTGGGTCATCGGTCCTAACTCTCACCCCATTCTCCTCACACTGCACCACCTCAGCTTGTTTGCACATGGGATGGGGTGAGAGTTAGGACTGACAACCCCAATGCACACCCCGATGCCTGTTGGTTGGGGCAGGGTGGGTGGGATGCAAGGGGTGGGAACCCTAATGTCGAATTTCCTCACTTTTTTTGCTGTAGAAGAACCCTAACTGATGCATTAAAAATGTTTTTTGCATAGAATGTCCATACTTTTTAAGAAAGAATAAAAAAGTAGAAAGTTACACAAGTTGGTGGGAGCATGTGGCCCTTCAGGCCCCGTGCTCCCACCATGTGATTTTGTGTGACTATAGTAACAGTAAGTGCAATGCAAATGCAAGCACAAAGGGTTATGCACATGGTGATGCAAACACAAATGGTAATGCAAACAGTAATAAAAAATGCAAGCACAAAGTGACACCAAAGAGAACAGTAACGTAAACGGAGACACAAACAGAAGTGCATACAGAATGCAACTGGTAACGCACACATTCACAGTACTGCAATTGTAAAAGCAAATGGTAATGGTAACAGCAACAATAACACCAAAGTAAACAGAAACGCAAGCACGTACGAAAACGCAAACCGTAACACACACACTTACGGAACCACAATTATAAATGCTAATGGTAATGGTAGCAGCAACAATAAAGCCAACAGAAACAGAAATGCAAGACGTAAAAGCATAAACTGTAACACGGACGGGCATGGTACCACAATTGCAAATGCAAATGGTAATGGTAACAGCAACAATAACGTGAAACAAAATGGAAATGCAAGGGCAAATAAAATACAAACTTAACGACACGTGTGGCATAGACGGAATGGTGATGCTAACGGTAACGGAACGCAAATAGAATGCTTAACTGGCACAGTAACAAAAGGGCACACCCTTCTTTTCCCCCAAAACTGCATTGAAAAAACACACTGAAAACAAAGAATGTATGCATAATAATTGACTTCGGAGCAGAAAATTAGGACTTGGAATACTAAATTGCTTATTTCTCAGGAACCGTACGACATAGAATAAAATTTAAATTTCATATGAATTATAACTTTCCTGGCTCATTTTGTACTTAGCTCCTTTTTGGGGGGCTAAGCATTTTTTGTGACGAAAAGTCCGTATCTCGCACCTTTTCCGAGATACGGGCCCTGAAAGATGCAATGGATGCCATAATGTTATCCTATGGCAAAAAGCATCACCTTCATAGTGCTGTAACTTTGCTGCCCTGTGCTATTTTTTGACCAAAGCACCAAAAGGCACATCTGTGGCATGTTGCCTTTCTTCCCTTCAAATTTCAAGTCAAAAGATCAAATTGTTTCCAAGATATTCAATGTCAAAGATTACTAAAATTTCCCTATCTATTCCATTATAAAATATCTGGCCATCTTGTCCCTCCCTCGTGATCAAAGATGGCGATCAAGAATCTCACAATCAAAGAATTTGCAGGCTCGTGATCAAAGAATTTGCAGGCTCACGAACAAAGATTTAAAAACCTTATAAATCAAAAAATTGAAGGAACTGCGGTAAACCACCACCATGGTTCGACAGAAGGAAGCCCCTTGAGCAAAAAACACCCTCATTTGACTTCCTAGGACACCCCTGGGCTGAGAAAATTGATTTTTAAATTGGGCCATCTCGTCCCTCGCTCACGATGCACGATCGTGATCAAATAATCTCACGATCAAAGAATTTGCAGGGTCACGACCAAAGAATGAAAAGTTGTGTCATTTACAAAATTCAAATAATTGCAGTAAACCACCACCATGGTTCGTCAGAACGAAGCCCCCTAAGTAAAACCCACCCTCATTTGTCTTCCTAGAACACCCTTGAGCTGAGAAAATAGATTTTTTTTTATCTGGCCATCTTGTCCCTCGCTCACGATGCACGAACGTGATCAAAGAATCTCGCAATCAAAGAATTTGCACGGTCGCGGTCAAAGAAATTGCTCGCTCATGAACAAAGAGTAAGGGACTAAATGGCCAGATTTAAGAATAGTTTTTTAAAGCTCAGGGGTGCCCTATTAAGTGCCACAAGGGTGGATTTTGCTCAGGGGGCTTTGCTCTGCCCCATCTGAATAAAAAAACAGTACTTGTCATTATCAGTGGTAGTCTAGCGGCCCCCTCCCCATCATCGTAATGTACCTAACCATGCTTTTATCCCTGGTAGTCTAGTGGCCCCCCCATGAGTATCTTATTAATATCTTTATTTTTTATCCATGGTAGTCTAGTGGCCCCTCCATGTGTATTTATTTATTTATATATTTTTGTAATATCCCTCGTAGTGTAATGCCCCCCCGATCTGTACTTTATTATCATTATCAGTGACATTCCTGGTAGTCTAGCGTTCCCCCATCATAATAAATAAAAATTTGCATTCTCTATGTACCTGTAGGTCACCTCAACGAGCCATAGCTCACCCAGCACCTCCCTCCTTTCTTCTCCCTAGGCCGGTGACTGACATAGTTTGCTTCCTCACTCTCCATCGGGTTAGCAGTTAACTGTGTGTTTTACGAGTTTCTATCGCAAAGAGGCACTCTGAAATAAATTCAGAGTGCCTCTTCCATCTAGCACTCATAAATACCCAAGTGCTTTGCCATGGAGGTGAGAGGTGGGCTGTGCCAGTCGCTGGCTGGGGAGGGTGAGGGTGCTGGGTGGGCGGCATGACTGGGTGGGGGGTGGGGGCCACTAGACTACCAGGACATGAAGAATGCAAATTTATTTTATTATGATGGGGGGAGACCGCTAGACTACCAGGGATGTCACTGATAATGATAATGAAGTACAGATCGGGGGGCACTAGACTACCAGGGATATTACAAAAATATATAAATAAATACACATGGGGGGGCCACTAGACTACCAGGGATACAAGCATGGTTAAGTACATTACCATGATGGGGAGGGGGCTGCTACACTACCAGGGATAATAACAAGTTCTGTTTTTTAATTCAGATGGGGCAGAGCAAAGGCCCCTGAGCAAAACCCACCCTTATGTCACTTAATAGGGCACCCCAGGCTGCAAAAAAATATTTTTAAATCTAGCCATCTCATCCCTCACTCACGATGCATGATCACGATCAAAGATTCTCACGATCAAAGAATTTGTAGGCTGTAGATCAAAGATCATTAGCGAGTCACAAACAAAGATTTAAAAAGCTGAAAACTCTATTTTTAGACCGATTTGTATGGAACCAAAGCCATGGCTTGATAGATCGGGGTCCCCTGAGTAAAACCCATCCAAGTTTTACCTCAGAAGTGACCCCTGAGCAGAGATATTTGTGTTTTTCTGATCGGAAAACTGAAAACAAGATGGCGGTCCTCGCGATCAAAGAATTTGAAAAAATCCTCAGGGACAAAGATTCTTGAACCACGAGGCTGCAAATTCTTTTACCGCCAGGCAGGATGAGTTGGCCAGAACCCCATTCTTTGTTCGCAGAACATACATATAAATTTTCCCATTGACTAATAATGGGAACTTAAAAGTGCCATAACTTTTGAATGCCTTAATATTGTTTCACCAAACAAAGAGCAGCATGTTTGGCCACCAACACTCCTTCAAATGAACCAACTCACAGAGCAGCATGCCATGTGACGGCTGTGCAGGACCACATTCAGAATGCCAAAAGGTGCCTCCAAAAATGGATAATTTTGCATTTTTCAGCGCTTTCGTACACAAAGACTGTCACTCCAATTGAAACGCAATATGGCAAATCAAGAGATGTACCATGCCCCAACGTGCGTACCAAATCTCAGGCAAATCCATTGAAAGGGTCCAAGGTTATCAACGCCCAAACTTTTGACTTTAGTATGTAACTGACCGCTGAACCCTAACTATAGTGGTGCAACCAGGCCACTATAATATATAGCATATGTATATACATGGTAAGCTCTTGATGGTGGGCTCCAAAGCTGACAGGCACAGAGCAAGGGGGAAAGACACAAGTTTAACTCACTTGAAGGATCACCGTGGGGTAGGACTCAGGGGAGGCAGACCCTCATGTAGAGTATGCCTGGCCCTCCTGCCCAGGTTCAGGACCCTCTGGTAGCACCCCCAACAAGAAAGGCGATGCTGGGCTGCCTGCTGAGAGCTGGTACCCCCCAATGGCACAGAATGGAGAGCCAGTACCCCTCCCAAATGCACAGAGTACTTACTGTCCAAGGAGCTCTCCCCACCACCTGAGTTCTCAGGACACTGTCCTGCTGCTGCCTCGATGAGGACCTTCACTCCTGCCCCAGTCCAAAGGAGAATGGCCGTCCCTGTGGCAGGAGGCTGGGGGGGCAAGCCAAGGGGCTTCTTGGTGCCATTCCTCTGTGTGCACCGGCTAGAGACAGCTCCTCTGTCACTGCATCCCCTGCGTTCCAGACACCATGTTCCCAGGCCACCAGATCTCATCAGCATGGTGGCTCCTGCAAGTCCACAGAGCGACAGCATCTACTGCGGGGAGAACAGAAGCTCGAGGAGCTATACTGCACATGAGGGGGCACAAGAGCAACATCCCATATTACCGGGTCATACATTGACACCGCCCCCAGTGTTTCAGCCAATCTGCAACTGCGGGGGGTTGGGCATTAGCACAAGACTTCTGGGAAGTCTCACGGCACTTCCCGGGAGATTCTCACAAAGTTGCACAAGACCGATGGCCATATTGGCAGAGGGTTCACCCACCATTTTGAAGGGGGATTCCCAATGCAGAGGAGCCTACACCCACCCCCACCATGCAGGCGGCCATTTCTGTGCAGGGTTCATTCTCCTTAAAGACACAGACACTCCTTCTCCAATGCACTCACCTCGTTTGGGCTTACTGGTTATGACTGCTGTTAGAATAAGAGGAAGGCATGGACACTTTCCTGATCCAGTTTTTCTTGTCTGCCTCTCACAGATTGCCTAGTCCACCACACATCGCCACCATGCTAGCCTGCATCGAATGTGGGATGAAGCTCCTGGACTCACACATGGGAGATGCTTTGTGTGCTGTATACACCATTTCAGAGTCCGATACCCCACACAATTCCATGGAGGTGGTGGCAACTCAGGATATACCACTGCTGCTGACGGCAATGCTCATTGAACGCCGCGCAAGCGGGCCTGCTATTTCAATGGCTGGAGACTCTACAAGCCCAACAGCTGACTGGTGAGCCCCACGCAGGGAAAAAAAAGTGCACAAGCACAGCACTGAGCCCACAGCTGCAAAAGAAGAAATGCAGGCAGGGGGAAGACCAGTCAGGTGCCTCAGAGGACGAGGAAGCGGATCAGGATCCGACCCAGGAATCAGGCATGATGTGTCCACAAGAAGACATGGCAGAACTGGTCTGGCTTGTCCAGGAAGTCCTCCAGATCCCAGTGGAGCAGGAAGAGACTCACACATCCTCGGACCCCCCCCTCTTGTCTCAGTCCAAGTCAGTGCAGCACTGCTTCCCTGTCTGCCCAGTGATCCATGCCATTTTGTCCAAGGAACTGGAAGCCCTGAAGCTGGCCAGAATCCCAGAGAGGAGGGCCATGCAGAAATATTACCCCTGGCCAAGGCCTATCTGATGGGCTGGCACTCAGCCCTGAAGGTGGACACCCTGGTGTCTGCGCTGGCCAGGTGTGCGGTGATACCAGTAGAGAGTATCATGGCACTTAAGGACCAAATGGACAAGAAGGTGGAGGAGCCAGTCAAATGGGTCCTCAAGATTAGAGGGATGGCCTTATCCACGGATACGTTGATGTGGTACACCAGCAGGACACTGCTACACTGGGTGGAAACCATTGCGGACAGCCTACTTAGAGGACTACCCGCTGGCACAGCAGGCCGACTATTCTTAGGAATTTTGGTAAGAGTCCATCTGCACCTGCCGATCCAGCAAGAGAGATGAACTTAAGTAAGCATAACATTTCATTCTCAGAGACTGGGCGAAGGGTGAAAGATGGGTTAGAAGGTTTAAGGTTATCCTGCAGAGTGGCAGGTAAAGGCCCAGGAGGTGCAGTTTAGGAGGAGAGGTCAGTGAATCTGGAGTTAAAAGCCTCGGCGATAGTGAGCAGGTTATTGCAATTACAACCATCCATGACCATATCAGAGATGGTATTGCACTTGTTTTTCCCTATGATGGTGTTAACATGACTCCAAAAACCGCGAGAGTCATTGACGGAGGTACTAAGGAGCTGATGGTAGTAATTGCCCCTAGCAGATCTGATGGAAACCTTACATAGGTTTCAGAGTCTTCTGTACTCAGCCCAGTCCGATGGGGACTGGGTTAGCTTAGCTTTGTTTCAGGCTTATCCCTCTTTTTGAGAGAGGACAGGAGTGAAGAATTTAACCAGCGGGTAGCAGATCCCCAGATACGGTGCCTTTTTACTGGAATATATTTGTCTTGAAGGTTCAAAAGCATGATAAGGAGGTATTGAGCTGCAGGTTCTGTATTACAAGTATTATATAGAGGTGCCCAGTCCATGTTCTTTAGCTCCAAGATTAGGGCTCTCTTATCCATTTTTGAAAAATCCCTGAAAATAATTTCTCTGGGGGGTAGTTTAGGGGCCCTAGCCTTCCAAACACAGTAAACTGGGGAGTGGTCACTGACTGAGTCTGGTAAAACTCCAACAGCACTGATACTCTCAGGCCTGTTGGAGATGACCCAGTCTAGAAGAGACTGGAGCCTGCTGTTACTAGCCTGTCTGGTCAGGAGAGTGACCAGTTGAGACAGGTGTAACCTGCTGAGTTCAGCAGCATAGAGATTAGAGGTTTTTCCCTAGCCAATCCAGGTTGAGGTCCCCCATAACAATGAGCTCTTGTCTACCCTTTAGCGAGGAAGGATGGTCAATTAACTTAGTCAGGCCTGTTAGTCCATTTTTAAGAGGGTTATAGATGCACGCTACATTTAGCTTCCTTGTGAGATCTAAGGTAATAGCTATATGAATAGTTTCACATAGACAGGCGGTGTTGACCGGGAGGACCGTAATGTCAAGGTCCTGTCTGGTATAAAACAAAACACCACCACCCTTTTTAGCATTTGGATGATCACATCTGTGAAGTTTATATCCACTGATCCTACTTAATGAATCTGATATATGGGGGTTTTAACCAAGTCTCGGTTAGACCTAAGACATCAGGGGAGTTGTGAGCAATCCAGGCTTCAAGCTGTGCAAAATTAGCTGACAGACTTCTAATGTTCATATGTGCAAGCCTAAGACCCTTTTCTGTGAACCAATAAGATGGGTTCTTGGGAGCGATGCCATCAGGATGGCTCGGGTTAAGTTCAATATCACCGGAGAGCGAGAGAGAGAGATAACACAGGGGTACCCAGGTTTCAAGGAGAGAGGTTTGGGGTTTGCCCTCAAGTGGCATATAAAAAGGGGAATGGCTTAGGTAGTCAGCTATACTAGCAAATGGGATAAGCTTTAGGAGCCAGGTTTCAGGGACAGAGGTATTACCCCCTGATAATTAGGTTTGAGAAAAAATAGCTCCAGTCCTCGACTTTATTTGAGTAGCCAGAGTCAGTAGATGGCTGGCAGAGAAGATCTACTGAGAGTTGGAGAGCTAGCAGAAGGGAAAATACTCCTACAAAGCTGCAGTGAAGTGAGATCACCCCCATAGTGTACACTGATAAGGAAAGGAAGGGAACGTAGAACTAGGGAAAAAGAGAGAAAGCAGCGAATTAAGTACTGGAGACAGGACTGAAGCAAATGTGCAGCTGCCTGCAGGAGTGAGACAGTAACTAAGTCCAAGGATGAAACTATCCAGCAGACAGAGATATAGAGCTGCAACTAGAAACCTTATTAAGGCTTTTGCTAAGTGTGGAGATATTCACCAGCTCCCTGGGGCAATCCAACAATGAAATTCACAAGCTAGCTGCCTTGTAATCCTCACACCAGAAGAAATGGTCCAGTCACTGAGGGAAAAAAGAATATCCATTCCCAAGGAACAAGCATTTAATAAGATGGTAGGAGGGGGTGAGGGGAGGAAGAAAATTTGACTTCAGTGTCTCTCACAGAAAAATAAGCTAAGAGCATACAATTAAATCAGAAACAGCGCCATAAACTCCAAGATTGCAGTGCACACAGAAATGCCATAAATACCAGGGAGCTGCAATGCCAGGCACAAATTCAGTTTACAGCTTGGCTGGACAGAGGCACATTTAAGTCAGTCTATACAGGGTTTTTTGCGGTCTCCTAGTCTGCAATAGTGCAGAGGTAAGTTGAGGTAGAAATTCAGCCACAGCTTGGAAGGCAGGGAGACGCTTAGAAAAGGTGCCAGAATTCAAAGCTAGGCTGCCTGAGGACTTGAAATGGAACCTGCTGGCTACAGTACTTTGCTGGCTTCGAGGTGGGCTGGTGAGATCCAAAGAGCCGTGGGGAGCACTGAGGTGACCCCAACAGGGATGGATTCAGAGGAGTTCGGAACTGATCCAGAGCAACAATAACCCAGCCCCAGTGAGGTGGGTCCCAGTTCCAGTCCCAAAACAACCAATCCAAATTCAGGGTATGCTTTGGCAAGAGAGGGGGCAATAAGGACAGCAAGTTCAGAGGGGGCACCACCACCAACAATCAGCGATGGGAAAGGGGGCCCCGGTGGACTGCCCCCCATGAGGGTCTGATTATGGATGTTCACCGATCAATGGGCCCACACTACAATGGCCCGCTGGGTCCGGGAACTTGTGTCATATGGGTACACTATAGAGTTTTCACAAAAGACAATTCCACACAGATCAAAGATTTCCCGAATGCCAACCAACCCTGCTAGGGTGGAGGAGATCCAGAGGGCCCTGGCTGACATCACCAGGAGCGGGGCGATAGCCACAGTCCCAGCTCACGAGAGGGACACCAGGGTGTACTCTACATTCTTTATGGCCCCAAAAAAGACCAGAGGCCTCCACCCCATGCTTGACCTAAAATTCTTCAACAAGTTCATAACTTACGAGAGGCTCAAAATGAAGACTCTCCAATCGACCCTGGCAGTCATTCAGCCAGGCAATTTTCTAGCCTCAGTTGACCTCAAGGATGCCTACCTCCATACTCTGATCTGCCCCCAACACCGTCATTTTCTACAATTCCAAATTTAAGGGCCTAATTTCTAGTACACTTGCCTCCCATTCAGTTTGGCATCAGTGCTGAGGATCTTTACGAAGACTCTCATGGTGCTAGCTGCAGATCTCAGAAAAGACAGCATCCATGTCATCCCGTATCTGGACAACTGTCTGATTCAGGCCAGACATCCGGACAAGGTCAAAAGGGATATGGAAAATGTGCTCCAGTGCCTGCAAAGACACAGATGGGTCATAAACCGGGAGAAAAGCCAGTTACAACCCACACAGGTCCTCGCACTTTGGCACCCATATAGAAATGGTCACAGGCCAGGTTTACCCAACAGAGGACAAGGTAGAGAACATAGTTCACCTCCTGGGCTTCATACAGAACACATCTTGCAGGCCCATCTGCACATACCTGCAGTTGTTGGGCCTTATAGCAGCGATGATAACCATGGTGCCATGGGAGCGATTACACATCTGACCCCTACAAAGGCATGTCCTGGATGCATGGGACCAGTTCACACAGGATTTTGAGTTCCACATCACCACAAATACAAAGATCCTCCAGAGCCTCAACTGGTTGGTGGACCGGAGGAATCTGACGAGGGGGGTGCCACTGTTATCACCCACGTCACTAACCATTACAATGGATGCAAGCCTGTTTGGCAGGGGAGTGATGTTGGACTGCCAAGGGATGCAGGGCAGGTGGTCCAGGCAGAATCCCATCTACTTATCAACATGCTAGAGATGATGGCGGTGTACAGGACTCTCCTATTCTTTGCCCCTCAGCTTCAGGGTCAGTCGGTCCTGCTCAGAATGGACAACCAGGTCACCATGGCATACATCAACAAGCAAGGTGGGACTTGGAGCGCAGCTATGCTTTGGGAGGGTATTCAAACCCTACACTGGGTGGAGACCCATCTACAGGACATCTCAGCCACGTATCTGGTGGGGAAGCACAATCTGCAGGTGGACTATCTCAGTCGGATGACTTTGGATCAGGTAGAGTGGCAGCTGCACCCTCAGGTGTTTCGGATGATCAACAGCAGGGGGGACCATTTCAGGTGGATCTTATGGCCTCAGGGCTCAACACTCAGCTGCCCCATTTTCACTCACACTTCCTGGACAGTCAGGCTGAAGAGATCGACACAATGACAGCGATATGGCTCTTCGAAAAAGCCTACGTCTTTCCTCCAATTCCAATGATTGCAAAAGTGCTACTCAAGATCCAGGACACGAGAGCCACAGTGCTGTTGGTGGCACAGGACTGGCCAAGGAGATTGTGATACTCATTACCTTGGGTGATGCTGATAGACCAACCCTGGCGCCTACCTCTTCAGCTGGACCTGTTGTGACAGGGCCTGATATTACACCACAGCCCTCAAGACCTCTCGCTGATGGCTTGAATGCTGAAAGGACAAGACTGTTAGAGAAAGGCTATCCCACCAGAGTGGTAGATCATCTGCTGAGATCCAGGAGGTCTTCCACGAATAAGACTTATCAGAGACACTTGCAGATTTTCTGTACATGGTGTACTGTGAAGGGTCTATCCCCCTTCCATGGCGTGGCTTACCCAAATCCTGGACTTCCTCAATGATGGGGCTGAGAAGGGTCTAACCTATTCCTCCTTTAGAGTACAAGCTTCAGCTATTTCTGCAATGCAGGGTCTCCTGCCAAAGGTGGGGCAGGTGGGTTCAAATCCTGATGTGGTCTGGCTTCTGCAAGCGATGCAGATTTCGGCCCCCAGGGTTTGGTCTGTCTGCTCCCCTTAGCAGCTTAACTGGGTGTTGGACAGCCTAGACAAGCCTCCTTTTGTTCCCATATTCCTTTTTTTGGATGACAGTCAAAACAGTGTTTCTCATGACCATGTGTTCAGCCAAAAGGGTGGGGAAACTGCAAACCCTTTCATATCAAGAACGCTTTCTCATCTTTCATAATGACCGGGTGTCCTTGGTACTAGTTCCTTCAGTCACACCAAGAGTTGTATCACCAGCTCATTTGGAGCAGGCCATTTATTTGCCCACTATGCCAAGGTGAGAAGGGACTCAGGAGGGGGTGCCACATCCCCTAGACATGGTCTCATTGCTGAAAGAGTATTTGGAGATGACTCAGAATTTTAGGAGATCACGCCATCTGCATGTGCTCTGTTCTGGCGCGAAGTAGGGCCAGGCAGCTTCCAAAGATGCAATCGCAGGCTGGATTAGAAGGGCTATTAAGGCTACCTACCAGACTGCCAATAAGGACCTTCTTAGCTGTATTACATTACTCCAAATGTATGATGTTATATCACTCCAAATGTATGATGTTTGCTTTCTTCCATTGCTCCTCTGTAAGTGTTATTGTTTGTATCATGTTCCCATTGTACCCAAAAATCCCCAGGGCGCATCTGGAATCGAGCGGTACTCTGCTCAGCATGCCTTCCTGGTAAATCTCTTAAATAAATAAATAAATTAGAGCACATTCCACCAGGGCTCTTTCAGCCTCTTGTGCTGAGAGAGGTGGTGCTTCAGTGCAAGACATCTGTGCTGCAGCCACTTGGTCTTCTGTCCATACCTTTGTCCACCATTACAGGCTGGATGTAGCTTCAGCTAATAGATCATAGTTTGGCAGGGTGGTGATGTCATTCCTAGTAAGTTTCATCTTTGGTGATCCCGTCCAAGGGTTCTTTCCTGAGTACTGCTACGTATAACCAAGTGGTTATGGATCTCTGAGCACTAGAAAGTGGCAGGGGATATTGGTATTTACTCACCTGACAAATGTGATATCTGCCACCTTTATAGTGCTCAGAGTCGCTCCCTGGATTGACGACCTTCAGTTTTGTCTTAGAACAGCCAGAATCACCTGCATTTCATCAGTCATTCAGGGGGCATCTGTTATACTGATATAGTTTGTTAGGTTCAGAATCACTCGCTTGGGTTTTCGGCGATTGCGGTTTTATTAATGGCCGGGCGACAGATCCTCCTACATGTCTTTATTATACCTCACATCTAGGAGTCAGGTTTTGGTGTGTAGTCACCAGGCTGCATTGTGATGTTTTCACATGTATTGTATTATCCAGTGTGGAGTAAAGTTATGTTATATTGGCACTACCTTTGGTGTGTTATTTATTGTGGACAGTTCTGCCCTTGGCATGACATGTCTGGATTTGGGGGTTTGTTCTGTTTTGTTCTTCTCTTTGCTAGGGAAGTGTCAGACTGGAGTTCTCGGCTGGAGTCAGGGCGATTGGTCTCTGGCAGCCAAAAGATTTATAATCGTGTATTGGCCAATGGGATGGATGAGAATACCCAGTGGTTATGGATCTCTGAGCACTATAAAGGTGGCAGGTATAATCACCTTTACCAGGTGAGTAAATACCATTACTACCTCTCTATAGATCACTAGTGAGGCCCCACCTGGAGTACTGTACCCAGTTTTGAAGTCCTCAACTAAGGTCGGATAAGGACAGGCTGGAGACAGAGCAATGTAGGGTGACTAAAATTAATCAGGGTTAGCAGAGCAGATCTTATGAGGATTAGCTGAGCAAGCTTTTTTAATAAATTATTATTTAGACAAGACAGCCTAGCAGAGATGTATCAAACCATATTTAGAGGGGTGAGGCCCTGCTTCTGCCTAGTTTTACTGCTGAGAGTGACAGAAGCACAAGGAGGTGAGCCATTGGCTCTGTTGGGATTCAGATCTGGGTAGACACCCTGGTGCACAGTTCTGTGCTCTAACCTTGACACCACCCTACCTCAGTGGTTGTCACACTTCCAACTCAATTGTACCAACAGGTGCACAACCTTTTCTCACTAAATGCAAGAATAGATTGGCCTCCATACATCCATTCCTGGTACCTTTTCAGTCTCACATTCTCAACAGAGCTTGAGATAAGCTGGTATGCGGCAGCATGGCATGTAGGCAAGTCAGAAAAAAATTCTTATTTCTACCCACATGTACCTGTCTTTCAAGCCTGAATATTGCGTAACACTGCTTTTTTCCCACTTCTTCAATCTAGACTTTCAAGAGAGCAGTGTTTTGCCTACAGAATTCTAATTTCCTTCTGAAGCAAAGGGACTGCTGGAGACTAAAAGAACAACTGAAGCCAAAAGCTGCATGAATCAACCTTTTGGAATGGCAAGCATGTCTGAAACAGTATTAAACTCTGTCTTAAAATTTCTGACATGACTTGATGCTGTTAAATAATGTTCAGGGTGGGACACCCTCGAGGCCTTTGGAAGCCGCCCTGGTAATCAGATACAGTTGAGTGTTGTCTCCGTCACATTCCGTTTGCAAGACATGAGTGTTTGTCAACAATGTGTTGCTGGTGTAGCTGCCAAGTGCTGCTCAGAGTTATGGACTGAAAGTTCCATTGTGCAGTGAGGTGTTCTTATGCTCTGCCTTTTTATTTTATTTCTTTAATAAATCTTGTGTATCCATCATCCCTGCCCCCCATTAGCGGTCCAATACTTACCTTAGCTGACCTTTTCCTCTATTGTGTATCCAGCATATGTTTTTTCATTGCAGTTGGTCCTTCAGGTACCCTTCCTCAGTGCACACCACCATGGCTTACCCAATAGCAGGCATCCTTCTGAGTCCTCTGGATCCAGTGTGCAGTACTTCAGTAGAGCAGTTGTTGCTGGGTGCACTAGGCCATTGAACATGGTGAGGAAGGAAGGGCATGGAGCACCATGCAAGCACACTCCAGCCATGGGGATTTATCCCTTTTTAGAGTCCAACCACCTCCCTCAGTGTACTTCTCCACACTACACCAGCCCTGTGGTGCAGGAGCAAGTTCCCATTATGTAGAGAGAAGCCTGTATGTTCTTCTTTTTCATTGTTTTATAAATCTTGTGTATTCCCCCTAGAAGTGCCCTCCCATGTTATAGGCCCAGCCTTACCTTCAGCTGGGCCTTCCTGCTCCGCCATCTATCCATGAAAAAATAGAAACATAGACTTTGACGGCAGATACCTACTGCTTGACCCACCTAGTCTGCTCATTTCCCTACCTAAATGGATAAGCTGCAGATCCTAGTTAACCAACAGTCCACATCCTCCTACTCCCTTCTAGAATTGCCTTATGTCTGTCCCATGCATTATTGAATCCAGCACACAGCTGTTTTTATTACAGCTTATCCTTCAGATTCATTCCCTAGATGCACACCACCGTGGCTTTCCCCACAGCAGAGATCCTTCTGAGTCCTCTGGATCCACAGTGCAGTAGATCAGTGTCTGCTGGGTGTGCTAGGCTATTGGACATGAGGAAGAAAGGACAGAGTGCATCATCTCAGCACACCCTAAGTGTAGGGATTTTTACCCCTTTAGAGCCCAACCCCCTCTCTCAGTGTACTCCTCCACAGTGCAGCAGACCTATGATGGAGGAGCAGGACATCATATGACAACTCATGAAACCCAAGGTTACTGCCAATAATCCACCACTGGACTGCTACAGTGCTACAGGGAGGGGCGGTGGATGTGGCCTACCTGGACTTCAGCAAGGCCTTTGACACCATCCCACATAGGAGGCTAGTAAAGAAGCTGGGCAGTCTGGGACTGGGTCCCAGGGTGGTAAACTGGTTCAAAAACTGGCTGAGTGATAGACACAGAGGGTGGCAGTGAACAAAGTTCAATCCAAAGAGAGGGGGGTGACCAGTGGGGTCCCGCAGGGATCAGTGCTTGGGCCAGTCCTCTTTAATGTCTTCATAAGTGACATTGCAAAGGGGCTAAAAAGGAAGGCATGTCTCTTTGTAGATGACATGAAGATCCACAACAGGGTTAACACTCCAGGAGGGGGTAGAGCAAATGAAAAGGTACCTAAGCAAGCTTGAGGAGTGATCATGGGTGTGGCAGCTAAGATTCAATGCAAACCACCAAACAGGAAAGGTATCTGGGAATAATCATATCTGATGTTCTAAAGGTTACCAAACAATGTGAGAAGGCTGTGAAGAGAGCCAGTGGAATGCTAGGCTGGATAGGGGAGATATCTCCAGCAGAAGAAAGGAGTTGGTGATACCAGTGTACAGAACATTGGTGAGATCTCATCTAGAGTACTGTGTCCAGTTCTGGGGGCTGCATCTCTGGAAGGACATAGACAGAGTAGAAATGGTTCAGAGAAGGTTGACAAAAATGGTGCAGGGCTGTACAAAAAGTCATATGAGGGGAGACTGGGGGATCTCAATATGTATTCCCTGGAGGAGGGGGGGGGATATGATAGAGACTTTCAAATACCTCAAGGGTGTAAATAAGGTACAGGAGAGTAGCATCTTTAAAAAAGCAAGCATTTGTCAATGCCGAATGTTGATTGTGTTGGTCCGTTGAGCTCGCTTACTGCCCCTGTGTCACTCGCTCGTTCTGTTTCTCCTGGTGCCGCAGGCTGCTCTTTTGTACTGGGATCCTGCCTGCATTGGCATGTTTTTCTGCCCACAAAGAAATCTGCAGCTGTCCCGACAGAGCTCTGCTGAGGTGGGTCACTCCCCCTCTCTCACTCGCTCATTCTGTTTCTGCTGGCGCTGCAGGCAGCCCTTTTGTATGGGGGCGCCTCTGTTGGCGGCTTCTTCTGCCCACAAAGAAATCTGCAGCAGTCCTGACACAGGTCCATTAAACTAGCTCACTACCCCTCTCTCACCCATTCTGCTTCTGCTGGCACTGCAGGCTGGCCTTTTGTACTGGGCTCCTGCCTGCGTTGCCGCCTTTTTCTGCCCACAAAGCAATGTGCAACAGTCACGATAGAGGTCTGTTGAACTCACTCACTCCCCCTCTCACTCGCTCATTGTGTTTCTCCTGGTGCTGCTGGCTGCCCTTTGTACTGGGCTTCTGCTTGTGTTGGCACCCTTTTCTGCCCACAAACAAATCTGCAGCTGTCCTGACAGAGCTCCGTTGAGGTCATTCTCTCCACCTGTCTCACTCGCTCATTCTGTTTCTCCTGATGCTGCAGGCTGCTTTTGTACTGGGCTTCTGCCTGCATTGGCATGTTTTTCTGCCCACAAAGAAATCTGCAGCTGTCCAGACAGAGCTCAGTTGAGGTGGGTCACTCCCCCTCTCTCAGTTGCTCATTCTGTTTCTGCTGGCGCTGCAGGCTGCCCTTTTGTACTGTGCTCCTGCCTCTGTTGGTGGCTTTTTCTGCCCACAAAGAAATCTGCAGCAGTCCTGACACAGGTCCATTGAAGTAGCTGACCCCCTTCTGATACTCGCTCATTCCATTTTTCTGCCGGCGCTGCAGGCTGGCCTTTTGTACTGGGCTCCTGCCTGCATTGCCGCCGTTTTCTGCCCACAAAGAAATCCACAGCGGTCACGATAAGCTCCATTGAGCTCGCTCACTCTCCCTCTCTCACTCGCTCATTGTGTTTCTCCCGGCGCTGCAGGCTGCCCCTGTGTACTGGGCTTCTGCCTGCATTGGCACCTTTTTCTGCCCACAAAGAAATCCGCAGCTGTCCCGAAAGAGCTCTGGTGAGGTCGCTCACTCTGCCTGTCTCACTTGCTCATTCCATTTCTCCTGGCGCTGAAGGCTGCCATTTCGTAGTGGTCTCCTGCCTCTGTTTGTGCCTTTTTCTGCCCACAAAGAAATCTGCAGCAGTCCGACAGAGCTCCATTGAGCTCGCTCACTCCCCCTATCTCACTCGCTCATTCCATTTCTGTCAGCGCTGCAGGCTACCCTTTTGTACTGGGCTCCTGCCTGCATTGTCGCCTTCTTCTGGCCACAAAGAAATCTGCAGCAGACACGATACAGCTCCATTGAGCTCATTCACTCACTCCCCCTCTCTCACTCGTTTGTTCTGTTTCTTCTGCCGCTGCAAGCTGCACTTTTGTACTGGGCCCCTGCATGCATTGCTGCCTTTTTCTGCCCACAAAGAAATCTACAGCAGTCCCAACAGAGCTCCATTGAGCTCACTCACTCCCCTTCCCTCATTCACTCATTCTGTGTCTGCCGCTGCTGCAGGCTGCCCTTTTTTACTGGGTTCCTGCCAGCATTGCCACCTTTTCCTGCCCACTAAGAAATCCGCAGCAGTCCCGACACACACCTCCGTTGAGGTCGCTCACTCTCCCTCTCTCACTCACTCATTCCATTTCTGCCGGGGCTTCAGGCTGGCCTTTTGTACTGGGCTCCTGCCTATATTGCCACCTTTTCCTGTCCACTAAGAAATCTGCAGCAGTCACACTAGACCTCCGTTGAGCTCGCTCACTCCCCCTCTCTCACTCATTCGTTCTGTTTTTCCCAGCGCTGCAGGCTGCCCTTTTGTACTAGGCACCTGCCTGTGTTGGCATGTTTTCCTGCCCACAAAGAAATCCACAGCTGTCCTGACACAGCTCTGTTGAGGTCGCTTACTCCCCATGTCTCACTCACTCATTCTGTTTCTCCTGGCGCTGCAGGCTGCCCTTTTGTACTGGGCTTCTGCCTCTGTTGGCATTTTTTCTGCCCACAAAGAAATCTGCAGCAGTCCCAACAGAGCTCCATTGTCCTCACTCACTCCCACTGTCTCACTCGCTCGTTCTGTTTCTGCCAGCGCTGCAGGCTGCCCTTTTTGTACTGGGCTTCTGCCTGTGTTGCCGCCCTTTTATGCCCACAAAGAAATCTGCAGCAGTCCCAACAGAGCTCCGTTGAGCTCACTCACTCCCCCCTCCCTCACTCGCTCATTCTGTGTTTCCCGCTGCTGCAGGCTGCCCTTTTGTACTGGGTTCCTGCCTGCATTGGCAGCTTTTTCTGCCCACAAAGACATCTGCAGCAGTCTCAGCACAGCTCCGTTGAGCTCACTCACTCCCCCCTCTCACTCACTCATTCTGTTTCTGCCGGTGCTGAAGGCTGGCCTTTTGTACTGGGCTCCTGCCTGCATTGTCACCTTTTCCTGCCCACAAAGAAATCCGCAGTAGTCCTGACAGAGCTTAGTTGAGCTCAGTCACCCCCCCTCTCAGTTGTTCGATGCTAATCTGTCTCAAACACTGATTTCCGACAGCGACCATGGTATTCTGCGCCGGAAGCACGAAAACACATTTTGGCCAGGATGTGAAAAATGACAGCTGTACTGTTCATAAGGAAGTGTGAACAAATGCCAGTGTTGAAAATCTGGCATGAAAATATTACTAATTTGGAAATTTACAAGGGTGCGTGGAACTTGCACAACACACGCTCGTAACACAGTCATTTTATGGAGTTTCATCACAAAATTTTCAACATAGGTATTTTAGGACCTCTGCTCATGAACAGTGTCAGTGTGATTTCCCACAGGGACTGCGCAATTGTGTGCTGGAAGAGTGAAAACACATTTTGGCCAGGATGTGAAAAATGACAGCTGCACTGTTCATAAGGAGTGTGGCAAAATGGCAATGCTGAAAATCTGGGGTGAAAATATTGCAAAGTTGCAAAGGTACGAGCGTGCGTGGAAACTGCTCAATGCACATTTGAAACACACTCATTTTATGGACTTTCATCACCAAATTTTCAACATAGGCATTTTAGGATCTCTGCTAATGAACAGTGTCACTGTCATTTTCATAATGTGTCCCTAACATGGATTTCCCACAGCGACCACGGTATTCTGCACTGGAACTGTGAAAACACATTTTGGTCGGGATGTAAAAAATGACAGCTGTACTGTTCATAAGGAGGTGCAGAACAAGGGCAATGTTGAAAATCTGGAGTGAAAATATTATAAATTTGTGAAGTTACGAGCATGCATGCAAACTGCACAACGCACGCTCGTAACACAGTCATTTTATGGAGTATCATTGCCAGATTTTCACCATAGCCATTTTAGGACCTCTGCTCATGAACAGTGCCACTGTCATTTTCTTATTCTTCCTGAACACTGATTTCCCACAGTGACTGCGCTATTCTGAGCCAGAAGTGCGAAAACATATTTCTGCCTGGATGTGGAAAATGACAGCTATACTGTTCACAAGGAGGTCTGAAAAAATGCCAATGTTGAAAATCTGGTGTGAAAATATTGCAAATTAGCAAAGTTATGAGTGTGTGTAGCAACTGCGCATCGCAAGCTCGTAAAACAGTCATTTTTTTTATTTTTCCCACCGAATTTGCAGTATAGGGTTTTTGAGAGCCCACCTCATGAACACTGGCACTGTTGTTTTGTTAATTAGTCCTGAAAGGGGATTCAGAGCAGTGACCGTTGAATCACAGTTCAGGGCGGAATAACGCCATGACAGTGCCAGAACTCATGAGGAGGGTCCCAAAAAACCCACGTTGAAAATTTGGTGCTAAAATTCCAAAAAATGCCTGAGATATGCATCAAAGCTAAAAAAACTGTTTATTCCATTATACAGCTTACTGACATTTCCTCAGTTCGCGGTTGGCTTTATAAGAGTGCAGACGTGTTCCAGGCCCACCGAAGATCGTCGCGCCAGACTCCAGAGGTAAGTATGGGGTGAGGGGGCTGTGGGGGTGGTGTGGGGAGGCAGGGTGCTCAGTGGGTGTGCGCGGGTTGTGGGCGGGGGGCAGGGAGACTGGCAAGGGACCCTTTCCAGTTTTTACAGGTTAAAAAAAATAAATGGCATCGCAAGACTGTTTTTTATTTTTACAGGGGCATGTGGCATGCTGGGGTGGGCTCCCAGCATGCCAACAGAGTCTTCTGTTTGGGGGGGCAGCTGTAGCCAATGGGGGATTAGGCACCCCGTTGACAGATGACATAAGTGGGGGGGGGAGTTACATAATGCAGATAGGGAGTGGGCTCCCCCATCGGCAACATTATGGTACTGAAGCTGAGGGGGATTGGGGCCCCCGTTGACAAACAAACACGGGGAAGGGGGCACATGCTGCCAAGGGGAATTGGGCACCGCCTCGGTGGGGGGAGTGAATATTTTGTCAACACAGCGGCAAGCTGCTGCCATGTTCACAAACAATATCAATGTTTCAAGGTTCCGCCCTGCAATGATGGGTCGCTCCCTCATTGCAGCGAATGCTGACGCTGCAATGACGAGGAGGCCCCTGATTGCAGCGGCTAATTTTTTACAAGTTGGTGGCACACTGGCTGAACTAGTGTCAGCAGCAGCGTGCCACGGCATTGGGGGAAGTGGGCCAAGCATTTACAGGCTGTGAGGGCATTGGCCACAACAGTGCTGTGCCTCCACAACCTGCTTCTGGAGAAAGCTGCCTCAATATGTTTTTGCGCATGCATACAATCAACATAAAAATATGTTGAAGAACAAGTTGCCATGATATGAAAACAGAGAATGGTAGACTTAGGGGTAACATGAGAAAGTATTTTTTTCACAGAATGGTTGGTGGATCCATGGAATAGCCTCCTGGCAGAGGTTGTAGGGGCAAAAGGGTAGGGGAATTCAAAAATGCATGGCACAGACATAGAGGAACTCTAATGATAGGAAAGAGAGGCTAAGCCACTAGGTTTGCTGGCTAAGGCACCTAGCTTCACCAGAGCTCTTTTCTTCTAGGTTGCTTGAAAGGACATAGCAAAGAACCTTACCAGCACAAGGAAAAGGATTAAGGCTTCCTTTGGCTAGGCAGATTTACTGTGTGTTGTTATTTTTATTTTGTACTCACAGGGATTGTTACTGTTTGTTGCTAACATTTTATTGCTTTATTTTTCTCTGATTCAAATTGTTGTTGTTAGGTATACCTTCTGCTGTATTATTACAGGGTGTGCCTACAGGTGTGTGCTTACAGATTACTGCTATAATCTTCTGATTCAAATTGTCTTTTGCAAGGTATACCTTCTGTTACTGTTTTATTTTTCTCTGTAGCAAAGTGTTTCTTACAGGCTATATCTTCTGTGAAATTATTACAGGTGGCAGTTTACAGGTTTTACAGTTTTATCTATCATTAGGATAAGCCTTCAGGGCTACTGCATTTATTGCTGGCTGATTGTTTCTACTCTTACCTCCTTGTTTCCTTCATCCGTGGTTCTTCTTTTTCAGCAGGAGAAGGGTCCAGCCACCCACTCCCATCCCCAACCACCCCACATTACTCTCCTTTTATAGGATAGCACAGTCATGACATTTCCTGTAGCAAAGCAGGAAGGGGCAGATCAGAGGTGTATCCACACAGTGACCTCATTTACAGGGGCACTAGTAATTTAACTTGTTACAACAAGTTATACAAAAACAAACAAGCAAAACACAACATCAAACTTTTGCGTTCAGTTTCTTCCTTCTAATTACTCTGACCAAGTTATAAACCCAGCAGCTTATCTGGAATGGATATCATTAACTGCAGGTTCTGCGGACCACTTTTCAGAAGGGCAGTTTACAGGATTTAGGACACTGTCCTACATGCTGGGCCATTGGAAATCTAAAGGCTCAGCTCCAGGCAGCATGGGCATAAATTGCACTCCTTATATTGCATATTCTAGAGGAAATATATTATAAGAACTGCCTGCCATTTCCCCAACATCCAACAGAAGCACCTTGACCACAGAGAGTAGTTGGTTGGGGAGGTTGGCAGGTGGTTAGAAGGGGCAAATCAGGTGCCCCATCACTTGGTGCTCTCCAAAATATCACCTCCACAAACCATATAAAAACTACAAACACGTATCTGCCTCTATCTCTGAAATTAAACAAAGGGGCAGAGGACACTGCAGAGCAGGACACTGCAGCACAGGAGCTAGCACAACAAAACTCACCCAAAACAGGAACCAAAACAAAAAAAGCAAAAAGGAAATCCCAAAAACTTCTGATTATAGGAGACTCCATGATTTGGAGAGTTGATACGTATCTCCAGCCAGGGGTAATGATCAGATGTCTCCCAGGTACATCAGCATGGAGAGACACTGACTGCATTGCTAAAATTGTTCAGGAAGCAGGAGAAAACATTGACTTCCTGGTACACATAGGGACTAATGATCTTGCCAGCCAGTCAGTTGTGAAGACCAAGGAGCACCTGACCAGGCTGGGTAACAAACTATCATCCATTTCATCTGGCATCTCCTTCTGTGAGATCCTGCCAGTCTGGGAAAGGGGCAGATGGATGGAAGGTCAGAGAAGGGGAGATAGGGGAGCTAAACAAGTGGCTCAAGGGCTGGTGCCAGGAAAAAGACACAAATTTGTAGGGAACTGGCAGCAGTTTTGGGAGCGAAAGTTCTTTTAGTTTGATGAACTGTATCTGACTAAGGAGGGAGTCAGTGCATTGGGGCAGAAGTTTGACGTCTTTGCAGAATATTTAAACTAGCAATGGGAGGAGGGGTGCAGCACCCCATATGTTGAATGGGAAGAACACCCTTCCCCCCTCAGCTAGTGGTCAAACAGGAGTTCAGCATGTTTGTAGTTCATTTCCATCACCAGGTAAGGAAAAAGGTCCGCTCCTCATACGACACACATGGGAAATGCCAGACCTTGCCCAACAAGTAACACATCAAAATCGGGCCAATGGAAACTCATGTACACAAATGCTTGCAGTCTGGGAAACAAGATCTCAGACCAGCAAGCAATAATGACAGAGGCTGAACTGGACATAGTAGCCATTAGCAAGACATGGTTTATCAGTAACAACACTTGGGAGACTTCAGTACCTGGCTATGTACTGTTCAGAAGAGACCGAGGTGCAAAAAGGGGGGGTGGAATGGCCCTTTATGTCAACGAAAATATCAAAACTACAGAAATTCAAAATACACATAAGGAGCCAGAAGAACTGTGGGTCACCCTGGAAACAGGAAATGGGACATCCACACAAACTGGGGTTGTGTACAGGCCTCCAGACCAGGGGGAGGACATAGACACATTACAGTTAGAAGATATACAAAACATGACAGCTAAAGGGGGAGGTTTTGATAATGGGAGACTTCAACATGCCAGATACAGATTGATCAATATCAGCAGGAACATCTGCCAGAACTAGACTCATGGTGGATTCCTTGCAGGGGGAGGGCCTCAAACAACTGGTACAACAACCCACAAGAGACAGGGCTATCCTAGATCTAGTGCTGACTAACAGGGAAAGGATCACAGATCTCCAGGTAGAAAGTCACCTAGGGGCCAATGACCATCACATGGTATGGCTCAATTTGGCCACTAGAACTAAATCATCCCATTCCAAGGCAAAAATATGGGATTTCAGAGGAGCCGACTTTGATAAGATGGCCAACAGAGTTAATCTAGCTCTGGCAAAAAGAAATACAGGTGAGGGGGTACAGGCAAAGTGGGCAAGCATTAAGGATGCAATGCTTAAAGCAACATCCTATTGTGTTAGAGATAAAAGGAAGTGCAAAAGAAGAAGGAAACCACTGTGGTTCTCAAAAACAGTAGCAGAAAAGGTCAGAACCAAAAGGCTGTCCTTCAGGAAATATAAGGGAATGCAGCAGGATGAAGATAGGGAGGCTTATCAAACTTCCCTAAGGGAAGCAGGGAGGGCAGTAAGGCAGGCAAAGTCCCAAACTGAGGAAACACTCTCACAAACAGTAAAAGAAGGTGACAAGATTTTCTATAGGAACATTAGTGAAAGGGGGTATTGCTAAGATCAAAGGAGATAAGGGGGCATGTGAGGAGGAGGATCATGTAAAAGCATCTATCCTAAATAGATACTTTTGCTCAGTATTTACTGAAGAGAAGTTAGGGCAGGGCCCACAGCTCAGCACCAGGGACACAGGGGGGAGGGAGGTGTGCACTAGTCCCTTCACAAAAGAAAGGGTCCTACAACAGCTCAGTAAGCTCAGGGTGGACAAGGCAATGGGACCTGATGGCATACATCCCAGGGTACTAAAGGAGCTAAGGGTGGAACTAGCAGATCCATTATCAGAACTGTTTAGTGAGTTTCTGAGCACAGGAGAGGTCCCAGAAGATTGGAGAAGGGCTCATGTGATCCCGCTCCACAAGAGTGGTAGCAGGGAGGAGGCAGGGAACTACAGACCAGTCAGTCTTACCTCAGTAGTGGGCAAGATTATGGAGCACTCCTAAGGAAAGGATAGTGCAACACCTGGAATTCATAGGAGCACAGGATCCAAGACAGCATGGGTTTACAAAAGAAGGTCCTGTCAGACTAATCTCATAGATTTCTTTGACTGGGTAACCAGACTGGTGGACCAAGGGGGTGCAGTTGATGTTGCCTACCTTGACTTCAGCAAAGCTTTCAATACTGTTCCACATAGAAGATTGATTAATAGGCTGGGTAGGCTCAGGGTGGGCCAGAAGTTGGTCTACTGGGTGAAAAACTGGTTGACGGGCAGAAAACAAAGAGTGATGGTAAATGGTATACAGCCAGAAGAGATGCAAGTCACAAGTGGGGTACCTCAGGAATCAGTCCTGGGGCCAGTCCTCTTCAATATCTTCATCAGTCACATTGCAGATGGACTGGAGGGTAAGGTTTGTCTGTTTGCAGATGACACCAAGATCTGCAACAGAGTAGATGATCCAGATGGGGTGGGCAGAATGAGAAGAGATCTGGATAAACTAGCAAAATGGTCAGAAGAGTGGCAACTGGGGTTTAATGCAAAGAAGTTCAAGATCATGCCCATAAGGAAGAGAAACCCTGAAGCCACCTATAGGCTGGGAGGGGAGTTGCTGGCAGTCACAAAGGAAGAAAGAGACTTCAGCATCATCATCACCGATGACCTGAAATCATCCAAGCAGACCACTAAAGCAGTAGTTAAGGCTAGGGGAATGTTGGAGTGCATTAGTAGGGGTATCACAAGTCGGAAGAGGGAGGTAATAATCCCTCTTTACAAGACACTGGTTAGGGCCCATCTGTAGTACTGTGTGCAGTACTGGAGGCCACACCTTCACAAGGACATTAACCAAATTGAGGCAGTCCAGAGAAGGGCAACCAAAATGGAGCAGGGACTGCATCAGAAAAGATATGAGGACAGATTAATGGAGCTCAATATGTATACCCTAGAGCAAAGGAAGGAGAGATTTGATATGATCAAAACATTCAAACACCTTAAGGGCATTAACAAGATGAGAGTCTAACATGTTTCAATATATGAAAAATAGCAGGACAAGAGGACACGGAATGAGATTAGAGGGAGGCCGATTAAGGCATAATGTGAGGAAGTTCTTTTCACAAAAAGGGTGGTGGATGCATGGAATGGCCTACCTCAGGAAGTGGTGGACATGAATACAGTGCAAGGCTTCAAAAAGGCATGGGATAGGCATAAGGGAGCAATACAGATGAGTATGAATAGATAGGCCATTGACAGAGCAAAGGCCGATGGCACATTCATAAGGCAGGAAAAAGGAATGGGCAGACTGGATGGGCCTTGCGGTCCTTATCTGCCATCAACTTCTATGTTTCTATGTTTCTATGTTTAAGCCATAGGTCAGTTAGGAGCTGCAGTATGTGAAACAGGTAGGGGAAAATGGGCAGACTAAGTGGGCCAAGCGGTCCTTGTCTGCCATCAAATTCTATGTTTCTGTGTTACAGCAGGGTGAGTAAATCCTTCCCTCAGAGTCAATAAGTGCTTCCTTGGCACCATCCTTATGATTCTACCAGCCCAGTACAGTCAGGCTTAATCTATGGACTCGGGTCTCTTGTGAATTTGCACAAAGTATTACCTCTTGTGCCATTTAGCCAAGCATGCCCTGTCTTTTCAAGAGGCAAAGACTGTAGACTCTGCAATCTAAGGATGGGGCGACTGTTTTCCGGTTCTGTTTAGAAACCAAAAAGTGTGGGGCTGTCTTGTGACTCATGTGGTCCTGCATCACTCTACTTTGCAGATGACTTGGATTTAGGAGCCAGTCAGCATTGCTACCAGATGTGTGGTCAGTGCTTGGTAAGTGTTTCCCAATCAGATGTGAGTGACACCCATGCTCCACTTCTGTAGTGACCCCTGAGGAAGTCTAGGAGCTTGTTTCTCCACAAAGACTCACTGCATGTACACAAGGCAGAGGGATGATGGTGCTGGTGGCTAGAGAGAGGAATGAGAAAGGGGAAAAATAGGTGGAAAACAGAGGTCATTAGAATGACAGCACTGGCACTAATGGACTCTGTTATGTCTCTTGAAACTGATGTTTGATGTTGTTTGTCTTTTGATACTTGGGACTTCATTGTAAATGAGTTATGCTCAATTGAATGCTTCCCTTATTCCTTATGAATAAAAAAGATTTATTACTACTACTACTACAACTCTGTATCCCATGCCTGTGCCCCAACCAGATCCTGTTCTCAGGGGGGGAATCAAGTCCCTGATAGCCCTCCTGCTGGGCAATTAGTGGAGGTACATGGGCATGGACCAGAGGTTTCTTGGGGCTGGGAAGTTGGCAGGAAGTCTGAGTTGGGGATAAACCTGCAAAACTCATCCCATAGTTTGTTTACCTAGAAAAGTAAAGAAAGATGTCCCATCTTAGGTGGGTTATCCTGGGTGGGTGGGAAAATCAATAAAATTATAAACTAGAATCAGACAAACTGATTTGAACCAGATTCAAACTTTTATGGTTTGACCTTCAACATGAATATTTGACTGAGAAAGGCACACTGGCTTGCTTCCGGGTGTGACAGGCAGGGGGTGGGGTGGGGGTTACAGTGAAATTTATTTAGAGTTTACACACCCTGAGTGCATCATTATTTTCTTTGAATGTTTGGGGGGAGGTCCAGTAAACGGGTCATATCAAGTACAAACAAAGCCAAAAGTGAGTACAAACAGATAAATATCACAGGAGCAAACAGGAAGGCAGCTCAGGGTGTAAGTGCGGCAGTAACAAACTTGAAGAGGAAAGCAACAAACTTTGCACACAAATGCCAGTTCAAACAGACGTGAGCTGTATTTATTAACATACTGTACAAAGCAGTGTGCAACAGCTCAGCCCCTCCACAAACCGTCTCAACATTTCACACAAAGCGCTTTGTCAAGAGACCAATCTCATCCCCTGGTGGTACTTTATTTATAAGGTGCAGTATAAAGACATATGCACCAGGGAAAAGAGAACAACATTTACACCACAATGACAGTGACGAAAGTTTAAAAACATGGGACCAACATACACTTTTTCATTGCCCGTGAATTTCTAGACATCGTTCACAGGGTCCCTTGCTTGTGGATGTGGGTAACTGTGGCATATTCTAAATTCCCATAGGCAGTCATACTCAAATGTCCCCCAACTTTCTCCTTAAACTTAGGTTTTGTTCAGTCAACATAAAACCTTGAATAGGAACAACTGGCCAAATATACAACATGAGTTGTGTCACAGTTCAATTTAGTAACTTCATGTGTAGTTGGATGTGAAAAGGTTTTAGATTGAATGATGGCCTCAGGAAAGTTACAACAGCTACACTTAAAACACCTCGAAGGCAGGGCTGGAAAACATGTGGTCCTTTTGGTGAAAGGTTGAAAGCCGTGTGTGAGCCTATCACCAAGATTTGCTGGGTGTTGAAAAAACACTATATGTGGTGACAAAATTTGATATTTTAATGGACCTGTGACAACCCACCTCTCTCTTTGGGCTGTAACAGCTTTCAGAGAGGTGTCTGTCTTTGGGTATCTGCTACCACCAGTTGGGGTTCACCAGCAAACTATATTTGCACTTGCACAGAACTGGGAGATCAACATGCAATAGCAAAGATCAAAGCCTGGCAGTGTGCCTTTCGAGTGGCAGATGCTAAATAGAGTTTACCTCAGCCAGTGGAAACCATAAAATACCTGAGAAAAAATTTAAATCACAGCCACAACTGTTGAGTAAATAAATAGCTCTTTACTGAACAGAAAGTCAAAAGTTGCATTACAGGATATATGTCTAACACAAGAGAATAACACTGTTACAGGAAAAGTAAACAAATGTTTTTAAATAATAGATGACAAAAAAAAAGGCTATTACTGAGATATGCTATTCTTCTTACCCTCCACTATCCATAAAGAGAAACCGAATCCTATGCTATCTGTCAGCTCCTCTGGACATAGTTAGAAGAGTAGGTTCAAAGCTTAACCTCTCGGATATAACTCCAACTGAACTCCTTCCTTCCCCTTTCTGTCACATCCCCCCCAGGTGATGAAGGCGTGTCCTTTGGTCTATCCCAAGTCACACAGCCATTCATTCAACTGCTGGGAAGTACCCAAATATCCAGCCATGCTGCTAGACCTGACTAGATAGCCCTTCCGTGTTGGCATTTTGCTTACCACTGCAGTACTGGATGGTCATGTTGTATACCTACAGTACCAAGCTCCAGCGCAGTAGTTTTCCATTTTGCCCACTTGACCTATGAAGCCAGATCAGGGGATTATGATCTGTGACCACAGTAAATTCTCTCCAATATAGGTAAGGCTGCAGCTTCTGAAGGGCCCACATTATTCCCAAGCACTCCTTCTCAATTGTGGCACAGGCCTCCTCCCTGGGCAGAAGACTCCGGCTGAGGTACATGACTGGGTGCTCCTCTCCCTGCTGGGTAACCTGGCTCAGCATGGCACCCAGCCCATGGTCTGAGGCATCTAACAATGAACTTTAGACTGTAATTGGGGCTGGCCAATACAGCTGGCCCACTTAAGGCCTTCTTTAGCTCCTGAAAAGCAGCCTCACAGTCCTCTCTCCACTATGCCTTATCTGGCTTTCCCTTCTTGGTTATGTCTGTCAGGGACTTAGCCAGATCACTATAGCAAGGGACAAACCTCTGGTAGTACCCTGCTATCCCCAGAAATGCCCTTACCTGTTTCTTGGTGGTAGGAGTGGGCCAGGCCAGGATGGCATCATCAACCTTGGAGGGCTCTGGAAGGATGCGTCCACTACCCACCGGGTGACCATGGTAATACACTTCTGCCATACCTATCTGGCACTTTTCTGCCTTGACTGTCAATTATTTTTTTTTTTATTTTATTTATTTCTAAAAATCAGTTTACAACCTTTGAGCCAGAGGCTCATTTCCAAAGGTACTTCGTCACATAAAGACATACATTGTGTTTTTGGTTACATAGCATAGATTTGCAAAACAATAGGCGTTCAACAGAGGTGCCACGCCACACTGTGGTCAGACAAATACAATTAGGTTACAGGGTACATGTAATTGATAACAGGTGTTACACAAGTTGGTATCAGTGAGCAATCTAGTTGGTAAACACTGGAAACAGCTGGCACTGGCCAGGTTAAACAGAGGCATGGTGTAAGGGAAGTGGTGGTGGGATGGCTAGGTGGAGAGCTGCTAGGTGGAGAGCTGCCCGGGGGTTGTCAAGAGTAGCAGAGGTGGAAGGCTATGTTCAGAGACAGGAGCAGTTACGAGTGCTGATGATGTGGTTCCAAGGGTGGTTTTGAACTTGGAGATGGTGGTGGCATTGGTGATGGGGCAGGGAGAGAGTAAACCAGGTTGGGGCTCTATAGCAGAAGGACCTCTGGCAACGGCTGGTTCTTGATCTGGGGACTATTAGAGTGGTCTTGTAGGAAGACCGTGGTTGCAATAGTGGAGGGCTCTGGTGGATGGATGCCTGTTACCCCAGGGGGAGAGCCCGAGTAGGTTTTTTGTGAGGAGACAGGTTTGGCATCGGAGCCGCTCATCCATGGTAAGCAGGTTAGCCTCGACATACAGCTGACAGGTGTGTGAGCCTGGGGCACCAGTAATCAATCTGCAGGCTTTATTCAGGTTAGTGAATTTTGTTGAGTGCAGTGGTGTCGGCAGCACCATATACTGGTAGACCATAGTCTACAAGGGACAGAACGGATGATGTAACAGCGAGCCGGAGAGCATTTGGGGGAAGGCAGGTTCTATGGTGGAAGAGGATGCCAAGCCATGTGTTAGTGGCGGGTGTTAGGGTGTCGATGTGGTTGTGAAATGTGAGGGCTGAGTCGAAGGTAACCCCAAGGTATTTGTAGGAGCAGACTTGTTCCAGTGGCTGATTGGTACTTGGAAGGATATAAGTGGGTGGTTGCTAGCTTTGTTTTGGGGTGGGAAAGAGCATAGCTTTGGTTTTATTAAGATTGATGATAAGTCTGCGCCCTTAAACTAAGCCTCGCACTGCTGAAAGACTGCTGTAGGAGTCCCGTAGGGAGATGGGATTATGTGGGTGGCAAAAGGACAGCCATCTGCATACAGTAGAATTTTGCCAGGGCATGCACTGGGCAGGGTGTTCAGATAGAGCGAGAAGAGAGGGCCCAGATGGAGCCTTGGGACCCTAGAGAATGGGACAGGTATCGAGAGTGTGCTATTAATTTTACACACTGAGATCGAGTGTCAAGATAGCTAGTGCACCATGCTAGGGGGCCAGCTGAGAGACCAGTGGCAGAGTGCATTCAGCACAAGTGATGGAGATGTGTGAAAGCCTTTGAGAGGTCGGCGGAATACTGCACCAGCTAGGGAGCTGGTATCCAAGGAGGAGTGTAGAAAGTTGAGAATTTAATAAGGGCAGTGCTGGTACTGTGACCAGCATGGAAGCTATGTTGCTCTGGGCATAAATGTTATGCTTAGCCAGATAATCAGTGATTTGAATGGGCTACCACTTTCTCCAGGGTTTAGAGAGGGGGATGGAGATTGGCGGTAGTTGTGGCCGATGACCTGTCGCCTCTTATGATTGGTGTGATAATGGCTGTTTTCCAAGCTGTGGGAAATTGTCCCAGGCAGAGTGACTGGTTAATTAGGCTGGTGAGTGGGGCAAGGACTTCATCTAGCACCAGCCTGAGGATGCTGGGGTCCAGTGAGTCACTGCCGGATTGCTGCCATGAGAGCTTTGATTAGATGGGTCTGGCTTCTGGTGGAAATCTTGCGCAGGTGGAAGCTGGGGTGCTGGAGGACAGGGGGTTGGTTGGGGGAAGGTCAAAGAAATTACTAGGGAGGACTGAGCTAAGGTGAAAGTGGTGTTGAACCAGTTAGCTATGGTGGCAGGCTCTAGTGGAGGTAGTGCCATTTCTGTGAGCTGGATGGGGCAGGGAGCAAGCTTTACCGCGTAAGTTGCTTAATATTATCCCAGAAAGTCCGGGCTGAGCCCCAGGAGGAGGTAGGGAGGCCTGGTAATGGTCTGCCTTGCTTTCCTGATGTCCCATGAGGACTTATTCGGGCTGCATTGTAGGCTTGTCTATCAGACAGACGCACCTGTTTCAGTGGCAAGGTGCCAGAGGTTATCCCAGTTTCTAAGTAATTGTAGGAGGGCTGGGCCAACCCAGGGTGCTGCTCTGTTTTTGGACCGATTTTGTGAAGGATGCAAAGAGATCACAGGCCATGTTGAAGGTGTGGTGAAGAAGGCGAGGGCAGTGTCAATGTTGGTTGCATGCTGAATGGGGACCAGTTTATCTGGGTGAGAGTACTTAAGTTTTTTCAGCCCACCAGGGTGGAGGCGCCATGAGGGTGGTCTGGGCTTTGGGTTTGGGATTGGGACTACCCAATGAAATAGGATAGGAGTGGCTCACTTAGGAGTCTGGGAGGACCTGGATGTTTTGGATTTTATGGGGTCAGTTAGTTATAACAATATCCAGAAGGGTGCTGGTACCTCTCTTGAGGTTAAGTCTCGTGGGCTGGGTGATGAGTTGTGTCAGATCTTGGGCGGCAATGAAAGTCTCTGATCATGGATGAGGAGGTGCTGAGCTAATTTACATTAAGGTCCCCACTAGATTTGTTCTGCCTTTATGGTGGAGGGTGGCCAGGTAGTCCGTTAAAGATACCGGGCCGGGTGCTGGTTCTTTTGGGGAACGAGGCTGTGGTGAGATAGAGAGGGCTCCTAGAGGGGTCTGGGGGAGTTTGAGGTAAGAGCCTGGGCCCCATTTATAAGGGCAGGGTGGGGAGTGCGTGTCCAGGTATTGTGTCCTGGTGTAGATTGCACAGCCTCCCCTCGCTTGTCTACCGGTCCTCCGTATAAGGTATAGCCTGGGAGGGAGACAAATGAGTCAGGGTGGATTTGATAGTCAGGTTTCAACCAGGGCTATAATGTCTGGTTGATGTGAGCTGCCCAGCACTGTAGGGCGTTAAATTTCTTCAGGCTGCATATGCTCATGGAGGCTACTTTGAAGACCAGTGGGCTGGGTGGGTAAGTGGAGGGGCAGGGCCAGGGTTGGGATGTATGTTCCTGTTAGGGAAGTGAAGGAGGAGAAGTGCTCTGGTCAGAGGGAGGCAGATGGAGAGTTTACGAGCGATAGAATGAGGAAGGGGCTTAAGTGCACAAGGGGTGGTAGGGCAGGCAGAGAAGGCCTGAGGATCAGAGCGCAAGGGAGCTGGGGGAGGAAAGGTAATGTCTGGAAGGGGGTGAGATGGAGAGAGCATATGGGATGTGTGGAGGAGGAGGGAGGGGAGGAGCAGTGGTAAAGGAGGAGGGAGGACAGGAGGTGGTAGGTAGGAACACTGGAGTAGTGAGGCTGAGGGTTAATAGGGACACTAGGGGTTGGTGGAAGGCAAAAGAAGGAGGAGGAGAAGAGATAGGCTGGTGAGCAGGGGATGCATATGCATAGTTGGAAAGGGTGGGGGAGCTGAAGTGAGGAAAGAATGGGGGTACTAGGATGATAGAGGGGAGATAGTAGCGAGAGGTCACCTCTGAGCTTAGTTGCTGCTATGGTGTAGTTGCGGTGCACAAAGTATTAGGTTCAAGTCTTGACCAGTGGCTGTAGCAGCAGGGAGTTGGGTTCAAGGTCTGCAGAAGCACTTAGATAACACTTTAGTTGTGTCAGAGGGTTAGTGTGTTTTTAGAGTTTTGAAATCCTGCACTAAAAATAGGCAGGTGTGCTAGCTGAGTGGTGGAACTGTGGACTTTGGAAGTAAGGGTGCAGGGTTCAAAGGCAGCAAGAGAGAAGTGGTAAACTTATATTTTGGCAGGTGGGGGGGTAAGAGACTAAAAGGCTTAGAAAGTAGGAATAAAATTGGTAGGCAATGTGGTCCAGAGGTAGAGCTGCAGCCTCTGACTGCAAAGGTATTGGGTTTGATCACAGCTCAGGGACAGAGTGTAGAAAGGTTTAATTTTTAATTCAGAAAAGGAGGGAGTGAGGGAGGGTTAAGAGTATGAAAGTAGAGGAAGTTGTTGGCCTGGTTCATTGGCTTAGTGGATAGTCAGTAGAATTTGGACAGAAGAGTACCAGGTTTGATGCTAGCAGGTGCTTAGAGATAGGCTGATGGAGGAGTGAAGAAAGTAGGTGGTAGAAGAATTCAGAGGGAACTGCAGTGACCTCTAGTGGGTCAGCTTTGAAATGGTAGCTAGGAGGGGTATGGAGTTGAAAGAGCAGCTAGAGTGGAGAGTGCAGTGACCCCTAGTGGTTGGTGTCTATAACCTGCAAATGGGAAGTGGACACTTAGTAAAAAGGAGGGTAGGTCATGTCATGTGATGTGACACGTGACCTGCCAGCAGCAATATATGAAGTGCCGACCCTGGGTGGTTGGGGTGGGCAGTGCCTCACAACAGTCAGGCTGTAGTGCAGGACACTTTACCTCTTACAGGCTCTGGCAATCCCCGAATTCAGTCTCTGCTGCTGGGCTGAGTTCTGAAGGTACCTGCATCCTTCGGGCTGCAGAACACCTCCCACACATTCTTGATGTGCTCCTCCCAGGTCTGGCTGTATATGGCAATGTCATTCAAATACGCCAGTGCAAACTCACCTTCCCCAGACAGAATGCGATCCACAAGCTGTTGAAAGGTTGCAGGTGCATTCTTCTTTCCAAATGGCATTACTTTGAATTTGTATAAGCTAAATGGGGTGATGAAAACTGATCTCTACCTGGCTGCAGGGGTCAAAGGTACCTGTCAGTAACCCTTTGTTAGGTCTGTCATGGTCAGACACTTGGCTCCCCCAAGTCGCTCCAGGGTCTCGTCTGTTCTGGGCATGGGATAGTCATCTGACTCCATGCAGCTATTAAGCCTCCGGTAGTCAACACAGAATCATGTGGTACTGTCCTTCTTGCAGATCAATACTACGGGTGAGGCCCAGGGGCTACTGGATTCCTGAATTACTCCAAGTTCCAGCATCTCCTGGAGCTCCTCTTTCACAGTCTGCTTAACCTGCTCAGGTACCCTGTAGGGAGTCTGTTTCAGGGGCACCTGAGTCCCAGTATTCACGCGGTGATTGGTCAGCATGGTATACCCTGGTTTCCCTGTGAACATGTCCTCAGATTCCTTCAGCACATCCAGAATCTCCTGCACCTTGGCTGGTGTCAGCTGTTCAGAGAGGGTGAGGTTGTCCACGGAGGCCCTGACAGGGCCTCCCCTGAGCAGGTCCACAAGTGGATCAGCCTCAGTTTCCTCTTCTGGGGTGCTGCACGCAGCAAGAACCAATTCCTCCCTATCATAGTAGGGCTTCAGCAAGCTAACATGATATACCTTTCGCCTGCATCTCCTGCGAGGTAGTGCTATCATGTAATTGACATCACTAACCTTTTGGACAATGGAGAATGGTCCTTCCCATGCTGCCTGTAGTTTATTCTGCCAGACAGGAATGAGTGCCATCACTCGCTGTCCCACCTCGTGTTCTCTGGCTTGGGCCCCACGGTCATACTAGACTTTCTGCCACAGTTGCACAGTGGCCAAGTACTCCTGAGCAAGCCCCATGAGCTCCTTAAGGAGGGTCCTAAAGATCAGGACATACTCCACAACAGACTCCCTTTGGAAGGCATGGTCACCCTCCCATTCATCTCAAACCAAATCTAGGGGCCCCCTCACCCTATGGCCTAACAGGAGCTCAAAAGATGAGAACCCTGTGGACTCCTGTGGGACTTCCCTGTATGCAAATAGGAGATGAGGCAAATATTTGTCACAATCCCACTTGTGCTGGTCAGCAAAAATCCTTAACATGGTCTTAAGGGTTGAATTAAATAATTCCACCAGACCATTAGCTTGGGGATGGTATGGGGAGGTTTTGAGCTGCTCTACCCCACAATTCTCCCACAAACTATTCATTAACTCTGACATGAAACTGGTGCCCTGATCTGTCAGTATCTCCTGAGGAAAGCCCACCCTGCTAACTATTCCCAACAGTGTGTCAGCCACTGGTTCCACTTTGGTGGACTATAGGGCCACTGCCTCTGGTATCTTGTGGGATAATTGACTACCACCAGGATATACCGCTTGCCAGTGCAACTTGGGGTGCTTAGTGGCCCCACTATGTCCACAACTACCCTCTTGAAGGATTCATCAATAATGGCCAGGGGCACCAAAGCTGCCTTGGCCTTGTCCCCCATTTTCCACACCCTCTGGCACTGTGGACAAGTCCTACAGTAATTTTCCACATCCTTGCCAATACTAGGCCAGAAGAAATTGTTGGTCAGCTGCTTTTTCATATGCCTCACACTCAAGTGGCCTGAAAAAGGGATATCATGGGCAAGGGCCAAAAGCTGCTGGCGGTGAACCTTATGGACTACCAGCTGCTGGAGCACCTCACCGTCTAGCCCTTCCCCTGTGGTACATTCTCTGTACAGCAGCCTATTTCCCAGTAAATTGACTCTTTACCCCACTGAGGACCCTCAGCCCTATTAGCTATTTCCCTCAGTTTTTGCAAGGTAGGATCAGCCAGCTGTACAGCGCCCAGCTCCTCTCGTCTGACCCTTCCAGCTGACTTTCGGAAGGAAGTTATGTGTACTCCTTCATTGTTGACTGGGGCTTAGGACTGCTGCTTCTACCCAGTCCCTCCCCTGAGCTAGCCACTTCCTCAGCTGTTGAGGAAGGGGCTGGACCTGGTTGAGTCACTCCCTCTTCACCCTCAGAAGCTTTCCCTTTTGCCTGGCTGTGGGTTATAACATGCACCAGAGATTCCCTGTGGTCAAAATTATTCCCCATGATCACACCTACAAGGAGATCCTCGACAACTCCCACTTCCTTTTCTCCGTGGCCCCCCTCCCAGCTTAGGAAAACTCGAGTCATTGGTATTTGGACTGCTGGCCCTGTGACTCTCCAGATCATGGAGTATTTCCCTAGCAGTATGTGCTCTGCCCAGATTAGATCCTGCCTCACCAAGGAAATGTAAGCACCTGTGTCCCTCAGTCCCGGGGTTACTGTCCCATTAACTACAACAGGGTGCATATGCTTGGAGGAGGAGGAGTGTGGTTCTTCAGGCTGCACACACACACACCACCAACAGATCAGTGCTATTTTGATCACCCCTCCCCCAAGACTTTGTCCCGTAACCATTTTCTGAGGGCAGTTATACCTCAAGTGCTGCACTTGATTGCAAATATGATGTTTCCTGGGCCCTGTCTCTTGGCTCCCTTTAGAACCAGAGGGTTCTGCTTTGGGCTCAGGTACAGGTTGGTTTCCTTTGGGCTGCCCCCATGGGACCCCTTAGAACCATGTACTGCCCCCCCACCGTGAAATTTATGCTATGTGTATGGCCTGCTAGCCATGTACAGGTCAGCACTTGCTGCCACCTCCTTTGAGGAGCTGCATGCCCTGTCTAGGAGCCATACACATAGATCCTAAGGTATTTTAAGAAATTGTTCCCTCACAATCAAATCTTTGATTAGCTCCACAGTGTCAGTTTATGCCCCATCCACCCACCTGTCAAGGTAAGTACACAATTGAACCCGCAAGTCCACATAACTGTCTTCCTGGCTTTTTTTAATGCCCTAAATTTCCTTCTGTAGGCCTCAGGAGTTAAATCAAAATGTTTTAAACACACAGTTTTAATCTTATCATGATCAACATAGTCGTCACCACTCATTTTAGTAAATGCCTGCAAAGCCCTCCCCGTAAGTAGGGGTGTGAGATAAGCTGACAATGAAGCCTTAGCCAATTGAAATTGCTCACATACTCTCTCAAATGACCTTAAAAATTGATCAAGATCATCTAACTCTCTAAACTGAGGAAATAATTTAAAATTAATTTTGGCTTCATGAGGAAAACTCACTCCATCATTACTTATGTTTTGCTGGTTGCACAGGGTCATGATTTGCCTCTCGTGCTGTTGCCTCTAGATTTCATACTGACATTCTTTTTTTCTTTCCTGACGTTCTTTTTTTCTGTCCTGATATTCTTTTTCTCTGTCCATCAGTCTTTTTCTTCCAGTTCTTTCTCTGCTTCCCATCTTTTTGTCTCTGCATCCAGCCTTGTTGTTTCTGCTTCTGCTTCCAGTCTCTTTCTCTCAAGGTCCAGCTTTTTTGCCTACAGCTCCTTGTCTTGCAGCAACAGCTGCAGCTGTAGGACATCAAGTTGATTTGGGGGATCTGCTGCACCAGCTCCTGACTCACCCCCATGGATCTTCTGCTTCTTGTCATGTGCCACCAGGGCAGCTATGCGGGCTGCCTACTTCTGTATTAGACTCACAAACTGAATCCCCTTTCCCTGGCATGTGTCTCAAAGCCATTGCACAGTAAGCGAGTCATACTCGGTGGAGCTCATCCCCTCAACCTACACTAAATTGTGCTAACTAGAAACAAAAAACAGTTGTACAGGTGTACTCTCTTATATATTCTGTTTTTGTAACTGCTAAGGTAAAAGTTTCACTGGTGAACTCTGTATTTCAGTGTGCTAAAAAGTCTGTAGTCATCCCACCTCTACCACCAATTTGTGACAACCCACCTCTCTCTCTCTCTTGGACTATAACAGCTTTCAGAGAGGTGTCTGTCTTTGGGTTTCCACTGCCAATAGCTGGGGTTCACCAGCAAACTATATTCCCACTTACACAGAACTGGGAGGTCAACATGCAATCGTAAAGATCAAAGCCTGGTAGTGAGTCTCTTGAGTGGTGGATGCTAAACAGTTTGCCTCAGCCAGTGGAAACCATAAAATACCTTAAAAATAATTTAAATCACAGCCACAGCTGTTGAGTAAATAAATAGCTCTTTACTTAACTGAAGGTAAAACGTTGTATTACAGGATACATATGTCTAACACAAGGGAATTACACCGTTATAGGAAAAGTAAGCAAATGTTTTTAAATAACAGATGACAAAAAGAAAAAAACTATTACTGAGATATGCTATTCTTCTTACCCTCCACTATCCACAAAGAGAAATTGAATCCTATGCTGTCTGTCAGCTCTCTCGGACATAGTTAGAAGAGTAGGCTCAAAGTTTAACCTCTTGGATGTAACTCTAACTGAACTCCTTCCTTTCTTCCTCTTTCTGTCACAGGACCATTTTAGAAACAGTGGATACTCAAGCTCCTGTGTCCATAAGACACTTGAAAAACATGCTAAAATTACAGACAGACAGGAATTAATTGCTCCTATTGAACATCAGGATAGTGTATCCATTAAAAGATGCAATTTTGTCACCTCATATAGCACTTAATCAATAGAAGGTGAAAACATAATAAGAAGGAACTGACACAATCTTTCAACTGACACTAAGTTGGCGGAGTGGGTGGAACAATCTCCACTCATGGTTTTGAAACGCTCAGCAAATCTTGGTGATAGGCTCACACACAGCCTTCACCAATCCCCAAAAGACCACATGGTTGACATCTCTACCATTCAGGTGTTTCAAGTGTGGCCTTTGTTAGTTTTGTGAGGCCATCATTCAATCTAAAACCTTTTCACATCCTACTATGCATGAAGTTTGCACTAAATTTATCAACTGTGATACATATCGCTGTGTATTCGGTCAGTTGTTCCAGTTCAAGGTTAAGCTGGGGAACATTTGAGGGCAACAGACAATGGGAATTTAAAATATGCCACAGTTACCCACATCCACACAGCATGGGACCCTGTGAACCATGTCCGTAAATTCATAGGCATTGAAAAAGCATATGTTGATCCCAGGGGAGGAGATTTAGTCAGAGTTCTATCTTAGAGGGAGGGATTTGGGATTTTTAAATTGGGCTTCTACAGGATTGAAGCTGAATGATAAAATAGAGCTTGCCCTATACCTGTAAGGTTATATGGTATGTATTAGTTTGCATTTATCAGGGGAATGTCATATGTGTTTTCCCCATGTTTATGGGAAACAGTTTGTGTATTCAAGAGGGTTGTGACTATTGTATTCACCCTGTATTATGCTTGACTGTAATTGGAAAATGTATGCACCTGTTTTTTTGTAATGTGTTCACTGCTTTGTAAACTGTATCCTCCTGGTTTGTGCTTGAAAATAGGCAGGATTTTTGCCTAATGCACTTACCCGGTAACCAAAAGCCAATAAATAAATAAATAATGCATCACTGTTGTAACATGTGGTTATAGCAAATATTATGCCTTTACATTAGCATCAGACTTAGAATAGCATGATGTCAAAATATTTTTTTTAAACTTTTATCACTATCAGACTGGTGTAAATGTTTTCTTTCCCCTGGTGCATATGTGTTTAAAGTGCACCTTATAAATATAGTACCACAGGGGGTGAGACTGGTCTCTTGACAAAGCTCTTGGCATGAAATATTGAGACGGTCTGTGGAGGGGCTGAGCTACTGCACGCTGCTTTGCATGTTAATAAATGCAGTTCTTCTCTGTTTTAACTGGTGTTTGAGTGTGAAGTTTTTTTGTTTTTCTCTTCAAATAAGTACCGCAGTCAAATAAAATGCAAATGCAGGCATTCACTATAAAACAAATTCAGAGTCAGACTTCTCTGGTTTAACACTGAATAGTTACAACTTTATTTATTTATTATTTCTGTAGGTATAGTTTTGCTCTGTCAATGAGAGAGACAGAGATGGCACTCCCTGACAGTGTAATCAGAACACACATACAGAAAGGCTCAGGGTAAAAAAGAACAAAATACAGCAATTTCTGTAACAAGGAAAAGGTATTTTGAGCACCTGAGAGACTGTAAGGGTGAGAGGAACAGCAAAAAGGGGAGATACTAATGACTGATCTGGGCAGTGGACAGAATATGATCTCAGTGGTTGTCTGACTAGCTATCCCAGAGAACTCAATGGGTTTATGCAAATGGTGTCCTGTCTGAAGCTGTTGTGGTCCTCACAGGGCCGGTCCCTCAGGGGTTCATCCATGGCCCAGTCCTATTGTCACTATTTGTCAATAATTAGGGCACCAATGAAACTGTATACAACCTCAAATATCAACTGTATGTGGATGATTGTGTAAATTATGCTTGAAGTAAAACAATCAGCACAATTTAAGATGTCTTGCAAGCAGGTTTGTGCACACTATATAGGTTTTTATAAATACATAGACCTGTTCTCAATTAGGTAAGTCAAAGGTTATGATCTTTGGCTCCAAACAATCTCTCACACACAAGCAATGACCCGACAGTGGTCATTACTCATGGAGTAACACTACAGCAGGTAGAAAGCTTTCAGTACCTAGGGGTATGGTGTGATGATCAGTCCCTAACTTGGGTCATCCATGTTGACAGCATTTGCCAAAAAGTCTCCCTGGGCTGGGCTTTTCCTTTAGGAATAAAGTAATCCTGTCCCAAGATGTTAGACAGCACGCAGTACATGCTCAAATCCTACCAGCAGTGGATTATTCTGGTATTGTCTATGATTCAGTTGCATAATGTGGCCGAGCAGACTATAGGTAGTATATAACAAACTTGCAAGGTATATTCTAGGGGGTCTATACCTCACCCATCATTGTCATATGTACAGCCAGCTTAACTGGCTGCCTCAAACTTGAATGAGAGGCTGGCATATTGTCATCTTCACATTAAAGTGTCTCAAGGGTGGAGCTCCTAAATTCCTAACAAACTGCAAAACTAGGCAAGGTCTAAGGATCTCAAACATCTGGACCCAACTGTCCCTGGGGCCTGTACAAATTCCATCAGGAAAGCTTTCAAATACCACTGCCCCACCCTCTGGAATGCCGTTTCTCTCCATCTGAAGTGCTGCACAGCCCTAATGTACTCAACAAGAGATAAAATATGTTTTCTGGACACGAGGAAAAGTCCTATTGTGCCAGATCAAATATGTTAAATATAAAATAAAATCAAATGTAACCTAACATATTGCTTGAATATTGTACATTTGTCTGTAAAATGTAAACTGTGCACACTCTGTAATAACTAATTGCTCTGTGCCACATTGTATGCTACTTATGTTGTGCACTTGGGATGTAAATAACCACTGACGTGGTACACCAGGCTTCATTGTAAATGAGACTCGACTCAAAACTGTTCCTGGATTATGAAATAAAATGGAATGAATTATAGGAGAGGGTAGGAAACAGGGGCAGTCACTTGGGGTAGGGAAAGGAAGGAAGGATAGTTACAGGAACAAGTGTGCATGGGAAGTTAACTTTGAACTGTCAAAAGTTCCAAATCTCACACCTCTATGTTTCCCCAAGTAATGTTTGTCTGGAGACCCTCCTCCCTTACCCTGGGTAGGACCAGAATAATGGAAAAGCAACATGACCATCTCAGGTACCACAAAAAAACAAGAGGTTCAAAAATCCAGTAAGGTGATATATTTTTCAAGCCCTGATCTCAGCTCCCAATGAAGCTTGAGAGGCGGGTCTCAGAAATACCTGCATGGTGCATGAATAACTGAGTGCTTCAAGTCCTAGCAGCACACAAATACCATCCACACCAGCAGCACACATTACCTCAGAGACCTTGACCTTTCTTTTTTTTACTTCAGCTGGCAGATGATTTGATGACAGTGCTCACTCATGTATGAATGGGCATACTGTATGTGTAGCCAGACACCTCGATCTATGAGCCCAGTCACCAATCTCCCTGGGTCAGGCCTCCCACATATGAGCACAGGACACAAAACTAGGAGAACTATGGTGGAGGTGTATAACAAACTGGTGCGAAACACTGGCACTGTTACAGGGGTGTGATTTGTGACCATTCACTATGACCCCTGGTCTTAGTACAGCCTACCTGGAACCAAAAGGGAATCAGAGACCTTCAGGGATAATGGATCTCTGCAAGTTGAATATGTGGGCACATAAGTTCAATGTGAAATGCAAAGAGATGCATTTTGGGCATACAATATCCAATAATACAGTAAAACTATGAAAGAACAAATGACTGGCAACACAGAGTGAGAAGTACTGGGGGGGGGGATTTGTCATGAGGGACTTGAGAATTACCAGTTAGTGTACAAGGGTATCAAAAACAGCAAACAATATGGACACACATTATTTATTTTTTATTTGTTTGTTTATTTATTTCAAATGTTTTGCCAGGAAAGACATACTTAGCTGATAACAGCTTGCTTCCAGATGCATCGGGGGTTGCATGAGTATGGAAGACAGTACAATAAGGAGAAAAAACTGACAGTATATCAATAGATATACATAAACAACAATTGATGCAAGCAGTACAGTACATCAAAAAGGAACAAGGTACAACACATAACTTTGAAAAAAGTACATGCCAACTAGAGTTGTGTGCAATGAGAAATTTCTGTTTGTGAAATTTCAACAGAATTCCATGAAATCCTGCAAAGTTTTGCAGAATTTCACCAGAATTTCACAGAATGTTTGCAATGTATTAATTTGGTCATAAAGCAGCTGTCAGCTGGGCTACCAATTTGAAATGTGGCATGATTACCTGCTGATAGGTGCTCTAACAGTGTACCAAATATCTTGACATGAAGATGCATCATCTCAAAATTATTGGTGCTCAAAGTCTGTCATTCTATTTTTTGTGGGAAATTTCAGGAACACTTTTTATCTGTATGTAACTCAGGCATCTTTGGAGCTAGAAATCCAAAACTAGGCACACGTATAAATGTAGTAATAACCCTTATACAGTATCTGCAAAATGTTCTAGCATTTCAATGAATCCTTTCAAAATTCTACTAAAATCAAAAGTTTGGCAAAATGTTTGGCTACCTATTGCACAGCACTCTTTAAAGCTTGATGCTTAAAATTTCTTGCACATACCCATGTTGCATGTTTCTCTAAAGCCTGATATTGTGGAGAAAGTTGGATAAGAACTTTTAAAATTAAATGGAAATAACTGAAAATTAAATTTTGATTAAATGTTTGGCCACCCGCAATGCATGCCTTTCAATCTAGGACTCTGAAATCTGGTATACTTATGAAATCTATTAGTACCGGTATACCTGCCAATTTTAGTATCATTTGAAGACATACTTTGAAAACTAGACCAAAATAATTGACATTTAAAAACTGATGAAATTCAGTGGAATTTTTGACATTTATTAATATGAACATAACTCAGCCTTCTATTGAGATAGAGATATGAAATTTGGCATGGTTAGATGCTAATAGGAGTTCTAACAATGTACCAAATATCAAGACATTAGAATGCACCATCTCAAAATGACAGGTGCTCAAAGTCTGTCATTTTATTTTTTGTGGCATATTTCATGAACAATTTTATCTAAATAAACTCAGGCACCTTTGGAGCTAGACATTTGAAACTGGGTACATATACTGTATAAATGTGGTAATAACCTGATATCTGCAAACTTTTAAAGCATTTCGATGAATGCTTTCAAAATTATAGTAAACTAAAATCTAACTTCTGGCAAAATGTTTGACTACCTATAGCACAGCACCAGTTAAAGCTTGAGACTCCAAATCTGATGCACAATCCTGAAACTGTGGAGAAATTTGGATAAGAAATTTAAAAATTAGATGAAAAAAATGAAAATAACATTTTTATTAAATCTTTGGCCACCCATAACTCAGCTCCCTTTTAATCTATGACTCTTAAATGTGGTACACTTATGCAAGCCATCAGTACCTGTATAACTTCCAAATCCAAATTTGGTATCATTTAGATACGTAGTTTAAAAATTAGACAAAAATAACTGAAATTTAAAATTTGGTGAAATTCCACAAAATTCCATGGAATCAGAATGGTAATTCTGTGCACAATTCAGCCAGCAGAATTTTATATTCCGCACAGCTCTAATACCAATCTCTCCTAAGGGTGCTACCATATAGATAAAGGTGTTTGGCCATGGTGTCTTGATCATGTAATTAGCATCAAAGATATTTTAACAGCTTTTGCGGTGCGTGCAACATATGCTTGCTGTTTTTTGTACAATAGATTACAGATGTGCATAGTAATAAACAGTGTAAGGTAAAACAGCACAACAAGGTGCTTACAGAAGATAAAAAGTGAGCTTGTCTAGGCACACTAAAATAATCTGAAAAGGACATAATGGTAGGGGTAGAAACAAGAGCAAAACAAGGCCAGAGCAATTAGCATAAAGGGGCAGGGGCATCTAAGGAATGGAGTCGGGGGCCGTAGCAGGTTAGAGTAGTAAAGTCATGAAGAAGAAACTTAAGGAAAAAGGTGAAGAGGCAGAGTGGATGGACAGGGGAAGAGAGGACAAGAGTTTAGAAGGCAGCTTAACCAGCTGTAAATTTCTAGTGGGATACAGAAAGGGAGTGGGAAACACTGGTGCAGAGTGGGTAGGAGATGGGGGGGAGAGGATAGGAGGGAGATATGGTAGGAAGGAAGGAAGGGAACCAAACCAGAATTTAGATATGAAGGAGGCACAGTGAGAACAGCTCCTGGCATCATGGGAGGGCAGGGAGAAGGATGACTAGAAAGAGTAGTGGTGGGTACAGGGGTTGGGGACAGTCCAAGTCAAATCTGTACAAGAAGTGAAACAGCCAGTCTGGTAAGAGAGGATTTGGGAGTGACACTGAAGACTATGTGACCATAGTCAATGATGAGGGTTCAATGTGATATGGGAGACTGCAGGATGGTGACCCGTGGAAGGGCGACGACTCCCCAGGGTGACTACAAACTTGAAAGTGTTTTAATGCGGGGGGGCCTTTGCCCCCACACCCCCCTTCTTTAGGATTCCTTCTCCAGGGGGGCACAACTTGGGAAAAGAGGGGAACTCCCGGGTTGCTCAAATTGTTGGCCCCGTTGTCCCGTCGCCCTTCCAACCAGTCACCCACATTCAGTCGCCCACATCACAGGCTACCAATGATGAGGAGTATATCATTACAATCTCATGGTGGGCAGGAAGCAGGATACATGCTTTGTTCCTGTATAGTGCACCAAGCCTGGGGTGTAGCTTAAGGTGGATAGCATCAAAATGTGCCAGAGAAATTGAGGTGACAGTCCAGCCACACCCTGAGGTACTTAAAGGAGGATACATCCTCAATTGCAGCACTATCAATGGCATAGAATGATGGGAGGTGGGTGAGCCTCTGTTGTGGGCCAAATGTCATAGAGATCTTTTTTATTTTGGTAGTGAGAGACAATTGGTTTGACTAGAACTAATGTTGAATATTGTCAAGCTCCAGTTGTAGCTGGGCAGTAAGGTACGGGGCCTTAAAAAGATAAGCATCAAGGGAAACCTTGTAAGCAAATTAAGGGATGTATTTCTGCCATTGTTCAGAGCATATGTGAGGTCTCACCTGGAGAGGCTCAGCAGGTTGCACACTCACTTCTGAGGCTGGATAATCAGAAGGCTGTGGGTTCTTTCCCCACACCAGGCACTTTGGTTAAATCCCAATACTAACACTGTTGTGCAGCATGAGGGGGGGTGCTGCACTCCTGAGGTGCCGTCTTTCAGATGAGACATTAAACAGAGGTCCCATCTACCTGTTCTGGTGGTAGTTCAGGTGGATGTTAAAGATCCCATGGCACTTCTCGAAAAGAGTAGGGGAGGGTTTTATTAATAAAACAAAACAGAAAAAAAAACAACAATGTGAATACAGAATGTTCTAAACGGAAAAAAAAATCAAAGTAGAAAATCATTATCAAGTAAACAGAACAGTACATACAACTGGGGAGAGGATAATACAGTAAATAACATATGAAAATATGAATAAGTCATAGGGAAAAAAAATCATCCTATTTTATCTTTCAGAAAGGGCACCTCCTTCTACTTCATAAGCCACACATCATATGGTAAATAATGCTGTTCCGAAAAACATTGGAACAACAAATCATGTTCAATGTGCTTAAGAACACAGTTAGTCGACTGATATACCTGTCTCAAAGTAAGTTGGCATCTCACCTGCCACAAATGTAATTTGAACATGGCAGATAAAAGTCTCAAAATGCCAGCATCCATAGAAGTATGGCGCAACAAAAAAAAACCAACAACCTCCGCATAAGTAATAGCTTGCCAAAAGGATTGGCCCCAGCGAACAGAGAGGGTAGACCAAAATTCCTGTGCATAAGGACAAGAAATATAAAAATGGGCCATTGTTTTCTCCTGGGCTACACAAGTATCCCTAGGACACATCCTTTCAAATATCATTTTATGCTTAGCATTCCCCATAACATTCAGCCGACCATGACTACTAAGCCACTACACATCCCACAATCTAGGAGGTATCAATTTATCAACCAGACCTTGAAGTATTCATTCAGTATAACAATCAGGAATATCCTTATACACAGGGACAACAAAATGTGCCTGAGTTTGTAAAACTCCATAAATATATTTACTTGATCTAGACAACACTTGATCAGGGAGTACCTTCCATTTATTAAGTTTCGTAATGGCGGGTCTGAAATGAACAGGAAAGGAAGAAGCCTGCAGTGTCTGCCTACCTGGCACATTCCAACAAGTAAATAAATGGGTTAACCATGTATCTGCATAAACCACCCACATCACAGATTGAGGACAATGGAGATCAATCAGGTTCCGGTGAAAAAAGACACTAAAATAAAAGGTTATACAATTGACACAATTCAACCCACCTTGTGCTATAGGGAGATACAACACATCCCTCTTAATTGGATTTAAGCGACTACCCCAAATGATTTGAAAAAAGGCCAAGCAAAGTGGCTTCCAAATTAGGGGGAACAGGGTATACCACACTAAGATATAAAAAAAGGGGAAGAAGCAATGTTTTAACAATAGTCACCTTCATATGCTTAGTTTGTTGCCAGAATTTCCACAATGCAACCTTAGGTTTAGCCATATCTATCCTGGCGGACCAATTGAGAAGTGCATTATCACCTTTCCCAAAATCAAAACCCAAAACTCTGATAGGGCCTTGCAACACATAAATACCCTATAAATCCAAGATTGCAGGGGCCAAAGTATTCAGCGGATACAAAAAACTCTTAACTTTATTCGAGGAGGTACCTGCCACTGTGGAATAAGTAAAAAAATGATGTAACACGCTATTACCAGAAGGAACATCAGCAACAAAAACACAGACATCATCAGCATAAGCCTAAATCTTAGCACCAACTGTACCCTGGGGGGGCAACACCAGTAACATGAGCATCATGGGCAATAATTCTTAACAATGGGTCTAAACTAAAGACATAAAGCAAGAGGCTTAAGGGGCACCCCTGTCTCACCCCCCTATGGATAGGGATATAGGAACCCAGGAATCCATTCACCAGGGGTAATGCATACGCATGTTCATAAAGTAAAGCAAGCCAAGCCACAAAATGTTCTGGGATACCATAGTTCCTTAAGACATGAAATAAAAAGTCATGTGGAACCCGATCAAATGCCTTTTCCTGATCAAAGGACATAAGAAACCTTGATACAGCATCAGCCTTACCAAGTTCTACCAATTCCCTGAGTAGTAGGAGGTTAGAATATATGGATCTACCAGGGACAGAACAGGACTGGTGAAGAGAAATCAAAGCAAGGGCCACTGACAATAGTCTGGTATTCAAAACCTTCATTAAGACCTTAAAATCCGTATTAAGAAGACTCAAAGGCCTCCAATTTGAAAGGTCACCGCACATCCTTTTTTATACAATAAAATCTGAATTGAAGTACAAAAATGAAAATCAAAAGAGTGCTGCTGCAAAGTCCAATTAAACACCATAGTGAGTATTTCACTAATGAAAGAACAACAAGCTTTATAAAACTCAGTTGGTAAACCATCAGTATCAGGTGCTGTATTATTATTATGGAGGCGTGAAATTTCCCGTGTTACTTCAGCAGTACTGATTGGAGCAGTCAAGACTTTCAATAGTATATCAGGGTGAGGGGTAATGTCTAGGGAAGAAAGAAAATCCCCAATATCATTCTTATCTAAAGAAGGAGCAGTATACAAGTCTGTAAAATGAGAGGAAAGCACCTTTATAGTTTCAGGTAAGGAAGTACACAGTGTACCATCAGGGAACACTACTTCCATCAACAGCCTATCCACAGACCACCTATGACTACAATCTGATGCATCCTCCAAACCAGCTTTCTTGGTGGAACATACCCTATGCTCATGTAAAAGAGAAGCAGCCCAAGAGTATTGTAGGGCTGCCATCTCTTTTTTATGTTTGCTTGCACGCATGCGCAAGAAACATTATGTGACAGCTTAGGAGAGAAGCGGGTTGTGGAGGCACGGCAGTGTTACAGCCAAGGGAGGCACTGCATTTGGGGGCTTAGCACTGGTGGACCAATGGAGGCACAGTGTGCTGATGAGTGACACTGGTCTCCAAAAAGTGCACCAAGTTCTAACATTTTCACTGCAGCAATCAGGGGCCACCTCTTCATTGCAGCATCAGTCATTGTGCTGCAAAGAGGGAGCGACCCGTCATTGCAGGGCGGAACGTTAGCTAGCCTAATACTGTTTGTGAACATGGCGGACGGCTTGCTGCCACCTTCACAAACAGTATTAGGCAGCCTCCCATACCGAGGGGGTGCCCAATCCCCCTCGGCAGCATGTGCCCCCCAAACAGTCTTTGTTGGTCGACGGGGGCCCCAATCCCCGCCAGCTTCAGTGCCGCAATGTTTTATTTAGCCAACGGGGGAGCCAACTCCCCATTGGCAAGATGTAAACCTCCCCAGCCGCTGCTGTTATCTGCAGATGGGGGAGCCCACTCCCTGTTGGCATGATGTAAACCCCCCCCCGGGTTTTGTTGCCTGCTGACAGGGTGCCCAATCCCCGTCGGCATGATGGTTCTCCCCCCAGTTTTCTGGTGTGCCGATGGGGGTGCCCAATCCCCGTCGGCTACAGCTGCCCCCACCCAAAATGAGTTCCTTGGCATGCTGGGAGCCCACCCCAGCATGCCAAATGCCCCTGTAAAATTGAAAACCATCCCGCATTGTCTATTTTTTATTTTTTTTCCCTGTAAAGGAAAAACGTTCCCTCGCGGTCTGATAGACCCCCTCCCACAACCCGCACCCACCCACTGTGCACCCTGCCTCCCACACCCCACCCCATACTTACCTCTGGAGTCTGGCGCGACGATCTTTGGTGGACCGGGAACACGTCTGCATTCTTCAAAGCCGACCGCGAACTAAGGAAATGCTGGTAAGCTGTATAATGTAATAAATAGGGTGTTTTCAACTTTGCTGCATGTCTCAGGCATTTTTTGGAATTTTGGCACCAAATTTTCAACATGGGGTTTTGGGACCCCTCCTCATGAATTCTGTCTCTGTCATGTCGTTAATCGAGCCCAAAGGTTGATTTTGTGGTCACTGCACAAAATCACCTTTCGGGACTGATTAACAGAATGACAGTGCCAGTGTTCATAAGATGGGCTCTCAAAAAGCCTATGTTGCAAATTTGGTGAAAAAATTCGTAAAAATAACTGTTTTACGAGCGTGCATTGCGCAGTTCCTACGCGACGTTCGTAAGTTCGCAAATTTGTAACATTTGCACTCCAGATTTTCAACATTGCCATTTTATCACACCTACTTATGAGCAGTACAGCTGTCATTTTTCACATCTCGTCCAAAATGTGTTTCCACGCATGTAATGCACAATGGCGCAGTCAGTGTGTGAAATCAATGTTTGGGACAGATTAAGAAAATCATAGTGGCACTGTTCATGAGCAGAGGTCTTAAAATGGCTATGTTGAAAATTTGTTAAAAAATTCCTAAAAATGACTGTTTTATGAGTGTGCGTTGGGCAGTTCCTATGCATGCACGTAAGTGCGTGAATTTTTAATATTTGCAGTCCAGAATTTCAACAATACCATTTTACCACACCTACTTATGAGCAGTACAGCTTTAATTTTGCACATCTCACCCAAAATGTGTTTCTGCGCATGTAGCGCACAGTGGTGCAGTTGGTGTGCGAAATTAATGTTTGGGACAGATTAGGAAAATCACAGTGACACTGTTCATTAGCAGAGGTCCTAAAATGTCTATGTTGAAAATTTGGTGAGAAAAATTCATAAAATGACTGTGTTACGAGCGTGTGTTGCGCAGTTTCTATGCACGCTCGTACCTTCGCACATTTGCAATATTTTCACTCCAGATTGCCAACACTGCCATTTGCCCACACCTCCTTATGAATAGTACAGCTATCATTTTTCACATTCCGGCCCAAATGTGTTTTTGCACTTCCAACGCAGGCAAGTGCAGTCGTTGTGGGAAATCCGTGTTCGGGACACATTAGGAAAATCACACTGACACTGTTCATTAGCAGAGGTCCTAAAATGGCTATGTTGAAAATTTGGTGGCAAAAGTCCATAAACTAACTGTGTTATGAGCGTGCATTGCGCAGTTTCCAAGCACACTCGTAACTTCGCACATTTGCAATATTTTCACGCCATATTTCAACATTGCCATTTTTCCGCACCTCTTTATGAACAGTACAGCTGTTATTTTGCACATCCTGGCCGAAATGTGTTTTTGCACTTCCGGCACAGAATAGCGTGGTCGCTGTGGAACATCACTGTTTAGGACACATTACAAAAATCACAGTGACACTGTTCATTAGCAGAGGTCCTAAAATGCCTATGTTGAACATTTGGTGATGAAAGTCCATAAAATGACTGTGTTACGAGTGTGCGTTGTGCAGTTTCCACGCACGCTTATAACTTTGCACATCTGTAATACTTTCACTCCAGATTTTCCTATTTTCCCACACCTCCTTATGAACAGTACAGCTGTCATTTTTCACATCCTGGTTGAAATGTGTATTTGCAGGTCCGGCTATGGGAAATCAGTGTTCAGGACACTGTAACAAAATCACAGTGACACTGTTCATGACCACAGGTCCTTAAATGCCTATGTTTAAAATCTGGTGATGAAACTCCATAAAATGACTGTGTTATGCGCATGCGTTGCGTGGTTTCCATGTATGCTCGGATGTGCAAGCATTTTTAATATTCCCACTACATGTTTTCAACATTGCCATCTCTTCATACCTCCCTATGGATGGTACAGCTGTCATTCTTCACATCCTGCCCGATCTGTGTTTTCGTACATGTGGTGCAGAATGGTACTGTCACTGTTGGGAAGTCAGTTTTCAGGACACATTGACAAAATCCCACTGCCACTGTTCATGACAAGAGGTCCCGAATGCTTTCATGAGGTGGGGTCACAAAATGGCCATGTTCAAAATTTGCACTGTGAATACCAACAAATGCCTGAGGCATTACGGTCTCTAACCATAACATCCTACCTTGTACAGACAGACAGGCATCGGGGTGTGCCTTTGGATTGCCAACTGTACTGCTCATGTCATCTCACCCCAACCCCCCAGCCACTGACAGGCATCGAGGCGTACCTTGGACTCTTCGTCCCAAGACTTCACCCCATTCTCCTATGCTGCACCCATTTCAACGTATGTCCTTATGGAATGGGGTGACTGTAAAGCCAAACACCCTAAGGCACAGCTCAACACGTGACAGTGTCTGCAGAATAGGGTGAGGTGACATGGCTTGACCGTCATGGGTGACGACCCCAAAACCTTACCCCAAATCCTGTCCGTCTCTACAGGATGGAGGTGGGATTCATGTGAAGTTCAGTGCTTCACTGCTATTCCTATTCTGCATCTGTCTAACTCCTGCATTTCTAATGCTAATACTAGCAAGCAAACATTCGGCATTGACAAATGCTTGTTTACTGCCTGCACCTGTGACGTTAAATTTAAACATTGAGAATTGATCACAGAATACAATGTTTCCAACTGCAACCGTAAGGACAAATACCATTTATATTTAGTCAATGTAACAGACTTGGAAAAACGTGTAGCTAAAGATGTCAGATCAGACTTAGTCTCCAACCACCAGCCCATCAAATCCCCTGACAACTGTGGCATGAGGGCCCACCCCTAGGGGTGGCAGTCAAAACCACATGATCTGAAGTCTCAGTGAGATTAGTACAAGCGGAAACAACACAAACAGCGGTAGTAGTAAAAAGAAAATCAATCCTAGTGGATAAAGGACCCTTAAAAAAAAGTATGCCCACCAGTGGGATGACAAACCCGATGAGCAACCTGAAGACACCCCTGTACAATAATACAATTAAGACAATTGGTGTCACAAAAATCCTTGTTAGTCAGTGCTCCCCGATCCTGTTTATGCACAACTCAATTAAAATCACCACCCCAAATAAGAAACCTAGTTGTGAAAAGATAAGGCTGGACAGTATTAAAGAGATCAACCCTTCCCTTCTTTGTAACTGGTGCATACACCACAATCAAGCTCCAACAAGTACCCAAAAAAACAAAATCCAGCAGCAAAGCACGCCTCATAACAATTTCAACCAACTTAGTGACATGAAAACCATCACCCCTGAATAAAACCCCAACACCATCACAAGTATCCAACCCAAAGGAGAAAAAAGAGGGACCCCAACGCCAAAGTTTCTTTGCCACTGAAACCAAAGAAAGGGCATTTAATCGGGTATTCTGTATAAGACAGATATCACACTTCAAATCTTGCAGAAAATGAAAGGTAAGAAGACGCCTTTGAGCATTCTTAACACTATTTACATTCAAGGTAGCAACAGTAAGGCTAAATGCTGAGGCCATCTGTGAGCGTTAAAGAAAAAATTAAAAATAACAAGCATTTGTCAATGCCGAACGTTCGCTTGCAGGTATTTGCAGTGGTGTTTGGCACGTATGGTGCTGTACCCTAATGCCCTGTGCGATTGCTGGTATTTGCACAATAAATTTTCAGCATGATCTTTTTGTTACCCCCATTGTGTGCTACATAGGCGGAAACACGTTTTGGGCAGGATGTGAAAAATGACAGCTGTACTGCTCATAAGGAAGTGTGGTAAAATGGCATTGTTGAAAATCTGGAGTGGAAATATTGAAAATTCGCAAACCTATGAGCGTGCGTGGGAACTGTGCAACACACACTCGTAAAACAGTCATTGTTAGGAATTTTTTCACCAAATTTTCAACATTGGCATTTTGAAACCTCTGCTAATGAACAGTGTCACTGTAATTGTCTTACTGTGTTCCATACATTGATTTTGCACACCGACTGCGCCATTGTGCGCTACATGGGTGGAAACACGTTTTAGGCAGGATGTGAAAAATGACAGCTGTACTGCTCATAAGAAGGTGTAGTAAAATGGCAATGTTGAAAATCTGGAGTGAAAATATTGAAAATTCGCGTACTTATGAGCCTGCATAGGAACTGCGCAATGCACACTCGTAAAACAGTCATTTTGGACTTTTTGCACCAAATTTTCAACATGGGGTTTTTGAGACCCCTTCTCATGAATTATGTCACTGTCATGGTGTTATTCAGGCCCAAAGGGTGATTTCACGCAGTGACTGCGCAGTGACTGCGAAATCACCCTTCGGGCCCGAATAACGCCATGACAGTGACATCATTCATGAGAAGGGGTCCCAAAACCCCATGTTGAAAATTTGGTGCAAAATTCCAAAAAATGCCTGAGATATGCAATAAAGTTGAAACCCTCCTATCTATCCCATTATACAGCTTACCGGCATTTCCTTAGTTCACGGTCGTGCTTTGAAGAGTGCAGATGTGTTCCCGTCCACGAGATCGTCGCGCCGAGCTCTGGAGGTAAGTATGGGGCGAGGGGTGGGGAGGCTGGGTGCGCAGTGGGTGGGTGTGGGTTGTGGGAGGGGGGACTGGGAGAAGCGCCGTGGGACCGTTTTTGATTTACAGGTTTAAAAAAAAAAAAAGACTACGTGGGACGTTTGCCACACTGGAGTGGGCTCCCAACGTGGCAGAAGGATGGCTGGGGGGGCCGAGGAGCTGATGGGGATTGGGCACCCCTGCCAGCAAACAACGCTGGAATGCTTGCCACGCTGGGGTGGGCTCCCAGCGTGGCAGAAGGATGCTTGTTTGGGGTGCCGTGGAGCTGACGGGCGGATTGGGCAACTCTGTCGGCAAACAACGCTGGACATTTGCCATGCTGGGGTGGGCTCTCAGCATGGCACCAAAGCTTTGGGGCGGCGTGACGCTGGTGCTCTGTATGACAGCAGTGGTTTTCTTTGAAGCGAAGACCACCGCTGTCATACACAGCTCCCGCACCCATTGGTGCAGGATTGCCACGCCTGCTCAACGGAGCAGTGGATTGCAAGGGAGAGGCACACCTCCAAAGTGTGCTACTCTCCCAAAACATTCCTTGTGCATGCGCGCAAGCGAACATAAAAATGAAAATCAGGTAACCCTCGCTGTTCTAGTACTCCTGCATGGGCAAACCCCAAGCCGCAGGGGCCTACTGTCAGTGGCCACTTCCTTTGATTTGTCACTTTCAGAATCAGAGGATGAAAGGGGTTGGGAAGAAGTAGCAGAATCAGCTTCCAAATTTGAAGACTGAGACTGCCGAGAAAGAACTTTAAATTTGTTACTCAAGGGAACAATCCCACCAGGGGAGGACACTTTAACCAATCTGGATCTAGATTTGGTTTATTTTTGTGCCCTCTTCTTCGCCTGCACACAAGACTCAGGAGGGGGCATAACCGAAATATCGATAGTTTGTACTGGAGGGACAGATGTCTCTTCAACCTCCAGAACAGAGACGGGGGAGGGGGTTACCAGAACTGGAGCCTGTGGCAAATCCTGTGAAGGAGGCTCCTCCGGGGGTAAAGAAGTCGTCGCAGAGTCCAGAGGGTCAGGAGCAGGTACCTCCAGGTTTGGAGGAGGGGTAGACAATACGTTAACAGGGAAGGAGGAGGCTTTGAGGCAGCTATATCTTTCTTCTGGGCCTCAAGAAGGATCAGATCCTGATCAGGACAATCTTCTCGATTATGAGTAGCCCAAGGACAGGACCGAAAGCCATGACCAACTTCCTCACAAAGATTACATTTAAGCTCTGCAGTACAATCCATACTGGCATGACCAAATGAGAGACAGGGAACACCTCAACTTATCACTGGCTGCACTAAGGTAGGAAGGGGAACCACATTTAAAGCAAGTATGCAACTGGCCCACATAAAAACAATGGCCTTGTTCTCTACCCAAAAATAGACTGTTAGGTAAACGGACTGGGCCTACAGTACATTAGTATGCTGAAGCCACACCTTAAATTTCCAGCCACCAGTCCAAAGTGCTCAGAATCAAAGATAGGCTGAGGTCCCCCCAAAACCTCACAGCATTGTTGCAACCAATGCGAAATATCATCCACTGCCACATTCTCATTACGAAACACAATAGTTACATTCTTGATGGCCGGCCTAGTGAGAGAAACAGCCCGAAAGGGCAACCACAATGCAGAGTATCTAAGCAGTTCATACTTAGTCCAAAAACGGTCCAACCCCTGAGGGGTCTTAAAACTAATGTCCAACAGAGAAGTTCCAGATACATGAATGAGAGCAAAAACCTCATTTATGAAATAACCCAGTGAGTTTTTCATGAGGGTTTTCCTTACATAAAGTTGATCAGGCACAATATCCAGGCCCCCAACATACTTTAGATGGACCACATTTCTCCGTTGAAGTGGAGGAGGGGAATTACGAAATGCATCCCATTTCCTAAATTCTTCCCAAGTAGATTTCGCCTTCTCCCCATGGTCAGGAGGAGGGTCAGGGAGTGGAATGTCTGTGTCCATACGGTCACCCCAAGTAGACTGCCGAGTACTAGGGCCTTCATCCGCTGAAGAGGAGGCAGATAACAGCGAGATCTTTTTGAGTAGATCTGTATTCAAAACAGGATGCTGAACATCTGCAGCATTTAAAACAGTATCCAAAGCAGTAGTGAAAGAAGAAAGCTGAGAAGCAGGCAAGTCAGGAACAGCAGTAACCGGAGTGGACGCCCGTACGTTTTGTCCAGGTATTGGGCTGTGGGCAGGATCAGGGATCCAATGGCCCATGGCACCCAGTTTCCAGCCAGCATTCCGCAGGGAAGCCAGCAAGGAGCTAGGTAGTGGACTTGTCGTAGGAGCAACAGCAACAGGCACCATGTCCTGAGGAGGCGAGGAAGGCACGACAAGCGGAGAAAAGGCCGCGTTACAAGGTGGAGAAGTAAACGCAGTACTTACGGACAGAGCAGGGGAAACAACCATTGGTGAAGGCAGCACAGGCAAGTCATCAGAAGTCAGTGCAGGAGGTCTTGCAGCCGCTGACTCAGCGTGCTGTGACGCTTGTGCAATAGGTGCGGCAGGAACAGCAGGCATCTGACTCATGACTCATCACCACAAGCGACTCAGAAGGCACTGTAGCTGTAAGGATGCTAGACAAATGAGAAACAGCAGTAATAGCATCCAAACCTGGCTCAGGAGCTTGCAACTCGGGAGACGATAATCCAGCAGAGGCAGCAGCATCAATAACTGCCAGAACATGTTGTCTATGGGAAACAAGTAGGGATTTCAACCATAATTCATCTGCAGACAAAAACCCAGTGAAAGCACTTGAATGCAGGTCAGTAGCAGTAGAATCAACGTCCATAGCATCAGAACATGCAGACAGCTGTGATGAAATAGGCTCCAAAGCTGGACCTGCAGGAGCGGAGCTCTGTTCTCCTGGAGGTACACCAGCAGACTGAGCAGTTCCAGAGGTCGAAGCCATGGTCCTCCAGCGCCCCCACCTCAGAGTAGGGGAATTTCCCCGGTGCCCTGGGCAAATTTCCCCCCATTCACTAAAAATGCTACCAACAGCTTAATCTGGTTCAAGGTAAGCTGACTTTCATCTGTATCCCCCTCCCCTGGGTCGTGCCTGAAAATAGGCAGAATCTGTCTAGTGCACTTACCCGGTCAACAAAAATGAAATAAATAAATTGTGCACAGTTCTGGTCACCATACTGCAGAGCTGAGGTAAGAACTGGAAAGGGTGCAGAAGAGGCTAATCAGAATGATATCAGGGCTATGAGACAATGAATATAGAGAATGAATGAATATAGGGTGTTCTTACTGGAACATAGAAGACTGAGGGGGTGACATGATAACAGTATACAAAATACTGCAGTTAAAGGATATATTGGGGTAGATAAGTTTTATTTGGTGGGGGGGATGATAGATTATGATAGAACTCGTGTCATGGATTAAGACTGAAAATGTAAGATTTTAGGTTTAAAAGTACAAAGAACTGCTTCACAGTTATAAAGTTCTGGAATTTCCTACCAGAAGTCTGGTGCATATGGATTGTGTTGCTACACGTGGATGAAACATAGCAGCATAAAAGCAAAATTTGTCAGCAAACAAGGACCGCTTGGCCCACCTAATCTGTCCAGATGGTCTCTGCCTAGTCTGTCTCCACAGACCCCAGCTCCTCTATGTCTGTCCCACACATGCTTGAAGCCCCCAACTATTTCATCTCTATCACTTCTGCTGGCAGTCTATTACAAGCATCCACCACTCTTTCAGTAAAGTAGTACTTTCTCACATCATTCTTAAACTCCCCCCCCCACCCCAGCTTCATTACATGCCCTCTAGTCTTGGTGCTGTTTCACATTTGAAGGAGACTCCACTCCACTCCTGCACCCTGTTCACCCGTGTGAAGTACTTGTAGGACTCTATCATGTCCTGTCTCACACTCCTCTCTTCAAGGGTGTACATTTTGAAATCTCTCAATCTCTCTTCATAGGGCTTTTGATGCAACCCCTGCACCATTTTAATTGCCCTACGTTGGACTGCCTCTACCCTGTATATGTCCTTTCTGAGGTACAGCCTGTCTAACTGGACATGATACTGTAGGTAGAGTCTCAAAAGTGAGTGATACAGTGGCAAGATCACATCCTCCCTGCTGAAGATACCTCTTCCTATACATCCCAGCATCCCACGGGCCCTACCTTCTACTTTGTCACACTGCCCTGCCACTTTGATGTCATCAAATAAGATAACCCAAGGTTCCTGCTTAGTGGCTGTCAGTACCTCCCCCATCTTACACTCAGTGTCCTAGGTGTATGATTTTGCATTTTTTGCCATTAAATCTTAAGTACCATGCTCTTGACCACTCCTCAAGTTTCCCATGATTTCCCAAGAGATGCATTCTCACCACCCTATTAAAGAATACGGTGCCATCTGAAAAAAAGCCATACCTTCCCTTTTAGTTCTTCTGCGATGTCACTTATGATGACATTGCAGAAGACTGGACCCAGTACTGAGACCTGTGGCACCCCGCTTGCCACTCTCCCCGCATTAGAGTGAGTGCCATTAACCACCACATTCTGTCACCTATCTTTTAATCAGCTCCTTACCCAATTCACCATTTTAGATCCCATCCCTAGGCTGCTGAATTTCTTTATCAGTCTCCTGTGTGGCACAGTATTGAAGGCCTTGCTAAAGTCCAAATAGGCCACATTCACTGCCTTCCCCTGATCTCATCCATGGTCACCCAGTCAAAGAAATACATCAAATTCATTTGGCATAACCTCCCCCATGAATCCATGCTGCCTTTGTTCTTATGTACAGCAAAAGCCTTTGTTCTTGCAGCCAATTAGATTCAAGATACACTACCAACCTTTCCTTTAATAGATTTCCATTAATGTTTTTTACCACTAATGTGTGACTGACCAGCCTATAGTTGCTAGCCTCCTCCCTGCTGTTGCTTTTATGGGGCGCTATGCACGAAGTGGGTGGGGGTATGTCGAAAAGTCATGTACCCCGCCCATGGAGTCATGGACCTGGGGGGCATCCAATAGGATGCCCGTCCTGGGTCCAGGAGTTGATCCCTTGCACCTGTAGGCGCAGGTCCAGGTCATGCATAGCCCCTGTGAACGCCAGGACCCACTCGACTACACTCTGCTGGCACAGTCTGGCACAGGAGATGGACCCCCCAGCATGGTACAGCCATGGCCCAGGAGTCTGCCGGCAGACCCCTCACCCCCTTGGCACCAACACCCCTGGACCCTGTACCTGTTGCCGGTGCTGCGGCTTAGCTGCCCCAGCCCTTCAGGTCTGCCTTATGGTCTGGGGCAGCACTGCTGGATGTTTCCTCGTCCCCTCATGACAGATGGGAGGCATCCATGGGGGGCGCAGAGTGTTATGGCAGGGTCTACCCTGGCATACCCTGTGCCACCCTCTGCACCCTTGCAGCCAACACTATGTGGTTTAGTGAATACCATGTAGTGCTGGCATGCACCTGGAAAGCCCCTGGTGCAGTGCGATCCATGGACATGGAGAATCGGGTGCATTGGGTCCACACCCCCATTTGTGCATTCTGCGTGGGGGGTGCAATGGGTGTGGGGGGGCTACGTGCCCAAGATACCTGATGCATAGCCATTCCACACCTTTGTGCATAGCGCCCATGGAGAGGGATCATGTCTGCTTTTCTTCAGTTCTCTGGAGCCACATTTGTTCCCAGTGAACTGCTGAATAAGGTCACCAGTAGAGCAACTAGTAACTCCTTGAGTTCCTTTAGTACACTTGAGTTTATCCTGTCCAGTCCCATAGCCTTGTCCACTTTCAGAGCTGCAAATTTCTTCAAGATTCTTTCCTCTGAAAATGGACTTGCGTCTGCCTCTCACTGTCTTTGTTCCTGCTGCTCACTGGTGGCCTGTCCCCCTCCTTCTACTGTGAAGACTGAGCAAAAGTACCTGTTCAGAATACCTGCTTCTTCCTGATCCTCTTTTGTGCCTTCCCCTGCCACCCTCCATATCCTCACTATCCCTTCCCTTGTTTTCTTCCTCTCACTTTTGCACCTGAAGAAAGTCTTATCCCCTTTAGCTACTCCATTGGCTATCCTTTCCTCTGTTTGCCCCTTTGTTCCCCACACTGCCCTTCCTACTTCCCTCTGTTTTACTTGGCATACCTCCCTGTTTTCCTCCCTCCATGTTTCTGAATGCCACTCTTTTTCCCTTACCACCTTGACCACTTCCCTAGAGAACTGTAACAGTCTCTTTTTCCCTCTACTTCTACTCACTTCCTTCACACAGAAGTTGCTTGCCTTAATCATGCCATCCCTTATTTTTGCCCACTGTGCCTCTACCACTCCTTGGCAATCCCCACCTATGAGGCAGTTTCTGAAGCAGTCTCCCATTTCTTTAAAATCCACCCTTCTAAAGTCCAGGACCCTTGTCCTTGTGTGGTTTGCTCTGTTCCCATCTTAACATTAAACCACATTGTATGATGATCACTGGTACCTAATGTACTGCTGACTGTGATGAATGCAATGCTGTCCCAGTTTTAAGCACTTGGTCCAGCACTGCCCCATCTCTAGTGGGTTCCATGACTAGCTACCAGAGAAAAGCCTCTTGTAGGGAGTCAAGGATGGCCCTGCTTTTTGGTGAAGCTGCAGTTGGAAGGCTCCAATCCACATCTGGCAGACTGAAGACCCCAACTTGCAGCACCTCCATCTTACTTGTCATCCTGATGATGACTTCCCCATCTGCCCTGTCCAACTCCTCTCCCTGTGCTGGGGGTCAGTATTCCACCTCCGTATGGATAGTGGCCCCTGTACCTGTATCTAGGATGACACACAGCACTTTCAGCCCTTATTTCTCCTCCAGGTGCACCCGTACTTCTGTGGCCTTGATTCCCTCCCTCACATGTAGTACAATCCCTCTTTCCTTCCCTGTTTCACCTGAACAGAGAGTAGCCTGGTATGGCTATGTCCCAGTCGTAGCTGTCAGTACACTATGACTCTGTTATGGTCACCAAATCCAGGCTATTCTTCACCATGATGACCTCCAGGTCCAGAATTTTATTTCCCAGATGTCTTGCATTGATGCACGTGGCTCTCCATACCTTTCTGCCTCCCTGTTTCCCCTCTTCCTGCTTGTGCTGTTCCTGAAGCTCCCCTGACCCCCCCTCTTCCCTTGTTACCTTCTCCATTGCCTGCCTCCTTTACTTCTTTTTTCTTGCTTCCCTGATTTATACTGCTGGGACTGACCGGATAGGGCTTTGCCTTCTATGTCCTGACTAATGTACTTAAAGGTGTGTGAGAAACAAATAATAATTACTGGTGACCCTATTCATCAGCCTGATTACAAGTACTGTGAAAAGCTGTGATAACCCAAAACAGGTTATTACCACATTTCTCAAAACTTTCTTTCATTAGCAGAGTCAGTTATTTGAAATGCACCACCTTATTGGCCCTTAATCTGTGTGTGGGCAGACCGAACACATCTACAAACATGGCAGCTACAATTTTCTGGTATCGAGGATGAGCGCAGCTTGCCTGAAGTAACCGTTTGCCTCTTGCCCTCCTCACATGTAAGTTCTTATTTTTTTAACTATCTGGTTGAAAAAAGCTATCTGGTTGATTCTGCCATTGTTGCACTTCGGTCGGCACTTCGATCTGACCAGTGCGATTGCGATTTCCAATGTGACTGACAAGACTTTTCTCACAGTCAGCACTCAGCAGTAGCATTTTTTAAAAAAAAAATATTTAAAAAAAGCAAGAAGAAATGTCCTTACTGGATTTTGTGTGTATGTGTGTATCTGTCTGGCAGTATGACAGAACTGTGTTGGCATTCACTTTCTGCACCAGTAATTATAGAAAAATAAAGGATAGGCAAGTGTGTGTTTAAGGATTTTGTTTTACACACTCTCGGTGTGTGATGACCTCATAAACCTCTCGATCACCGTTCACAAGGTTTATGGGTCATCATACACCTCGGGAGTGTAAAAAAAATCCATAACACACAGTTGCCTATCCATTATTCTTCTTGAATACCACAAATAATGCTCTACTCATTTTTCAAATGAATGCGAATAATGAATAGCAGCACTATTCATGCCTATTCATATTCAGGAAATACTAACAAAAAAATGGAAACAAACAGTCCACCATTCTCCTTCCCAGCCCAATCATGTTAAAAGCAACCCCTGTCCCCCCACCCTCTACAACAAGCCCTCCCACCCTCCCCAGCACCCACAGTTTAAACTTTAAAAGGATAAACAACAAAAACTCCCACAATAGGTGACTGGCACAATCTGCCCACTTCCATGACTAGACACTGCCTCCTCGTATCAGTTTTTAGTGTTAAAATCATCCCCCCCCCCACTTCAGCAGCAGCACCAAAGTCCCACCCTTCTCACCGCCCAGCACCCAGTTTTCATAGAACGAACAGTTCAGCAGGTGCAGAAAGGTGACTGACACAACTGGCCCTCCTCCACGGTTGTCTGCCTTCTTATGTATGACACTCTCGCACTTGCTTGCATAGTAAACCAGCTGATTACGTGATGGGGTAAGTTCTAAAGTATTGTACTTTCTATTTCTTGGGTTAGTAAGTATTAGAGGCCCTGCACTGTTAAATAACTGTGTATTTTTTAACACAAATATTTGTGTTAGTTATTATTAACACAGTTCTTGTGTTATTTTAGTGCATTTTTGTGCTTGACCAACTGAAGTGGACAGATGTCAGACATGGAATCAAGATCATGCAGATGCATGCATTTGAGCTGTAAGAACATGCTTTTTTATGTTTCTCATTGTTTCCTCTCCTCACTGGTAGGCTGCTTTTCTTCATGAACTCTTCCAGCAACCCTGTCACTAGACTTTTAACAGACTTACTGGTTCCAAGTTCCCCCATGGCGGGGTGGCAGAGAGCCTTGCTCAACCCAAGCTCACAGGGCATAATGTGTAGCATTGCCATGGTTGGTGATGCATGGCCTGTGTGGGGTCAAGTTATTATACTGCCAACTTGGGTGATCTCTGCTTTTTCTTCCCTTTGGAGAAGAATACTTGCAGTGTCATGTGTTGACAGTCACCACTCCTCCACAAGATCAGTGGTCCCAAGCTGCCCATCCTGCGGCCTTCACCAGGGGCCAGGCTTGTGCTGAATGACGTGTCCTTCCCTACCTGGAGAACAGTAGTCCAACAGATGACTCCTTCCCCAGCCAAACCTTTGAAGCACTGAGTTTTATCCCGTACTCAGGTCATCAGCACAGCAAGCAGTAAGGTTACTCAATCAATCAATCAATCAATCAATCAATCAAAGTCTTTATTTAACCAGGCTATCACCGTTGAGCAAGCTCATTTTTGAAGTGGACCTGTGTTTGTTAACAAGGAACAAGGGACAATATACATGGGATGCAACACACAAGAAAATAGTAATAATACAAATAAAGTGAGGTACAATAATACAAAGTATCAGCAGGTAGCATTGACAGTAGTATATGTTTGGAACAGAAGATACAGCTAGTTTTGGGTAGGATACATTGTTTCATAAAAGTAAATAAATATACATATCAGGTGCACTGAACACAAATAAAACCTAATATAAAAAGATATATAGTGATATGGTATGGAGAATTTAGAGCTGGAACCAGGGTCAAAGGAATGTGGAAGGGACAGATATGGGGGTAGAAAAGGGGTAGAGGGAAGAGTCGATTATAGATGTGATCAGTCTTTTAACAGTAGTAATTAGAGTGTGCTTGGACTTATAGGTGTCACTATTTAGGGTAGACAAGCACAGAACTCCTTATTATGATGTAGATAAAGAGATTTAAAAGCTGCTAGGCTGATGGGGTGAGTTAATTTCAAAGTTTTTTGCAGCCTATTCCACAGTTGAGGAAGCACAAAAGATGATGGCTGCTCTGCCAATGCGAGATTTTGATTTGTAAACATAAAGGTAGATACTGTATATGAGGTGCTTCTCAGGGCATACTTCCCTAGAGTGCACAAAGGTAAACAGACAGAGATATACTGGGGCAGTTTATTTGAGATAGCTTTGTATGTCCAAACCGCAGCATTTTTTTGCCGTCTGTAAGCAAGGGATGACCATCCCACTGCCATGTACAATGCACAGTGGTGGGTTGAGTATGGAAGACCCGTGATAAATCTTATGGCTCTGTGATAAAGCGTATCGAGTTTGGCTAGGGTACCTGCAGGTCCCTGACTATATAGAAAGTCTGCTTAATCCAATAGGGAAAGAAAGGTAGTTTGAAGCAGTTTCAGTTTAGCATCTCTTGTGAGGAGATTATTAATCCTAAAGAACAGACCAAGTCTTTGTCTAAGTTTCTTTGCCAGTTCTTCTAAGTGATCTGTGAAAGTAAGTCTATGGTCTAACCAGATCCCCAGGTACTTGAACTTTGGTACGTAGTCCAACCGCTCAGCTAGAATGGTAGTGATCTGCGGGAGTGTCCCAGCAATTGCAGGATTTATTGCATTTGATGGGGCGAGAGCAACATTGCTTTGGTTTTTTCTGCATTTAAGAGCAGTTTCTGGTTTATAAGCTGATGTTGCAGCAGATTAAATTCATTTTTAAGGGTTTTACAGGCTGCTTCAGGTGTGGGGCTACTAGCATAGAGTACCGTATCATCCGCAAATAGGTGTATTTATGTTTCTTTGATGGGGGCATCTACGTTGTTAATATAAATGGTGAAGGACAAGGGACCAAGAATGGAACCTTGTGGTACACCCCTCAATAGGGGTTTTGGTGGAGAAACTTCCCCTTCTGCCTTTACTTGTTGAAGTCGTCCTGAGAGGTAATTGGAGAACCATTTAAGGGATAGGGAATCCAAACCAATGTTCCAGAGGGACGACAGAAGCAGTCTGTAATCAACGGTATCGAACTCCTTGCTTAGGTCCAAGAAAACTGCGCAAAGTTTTTTTTGTCTAATTCAAGCTGCCAGTTGTTTGTCGCCTTGGCTAGAGCAGAGATTGTACTGTGCTGTGTTCTAAAATTGGATTGTAATGGGTTGAGCAATTTCTCTGATTCTAGGCACTTCGGAAGCTGGGAGTTCACTATTTTCTCCAACATCTTTGACAGGATTAGAAGTAGGGATATTGGCCTGTAGTTACTGAGATCACTAGGATCTCTTGGCTTAAACAAAGGGACCACAAGTGCATTTTTCCAAATGGGTGGTAGGTCACCCTGGGACAAGGAAAAGTTGAAGAGATGAGTAATTGGGACTGTGAGGACACGGTAGCCGACCTTTAAGAAGTATGGGTCAATGAGGTCGGCTCCAGCCCTTTTTCTAGTGTCCAGCTGAAGGAGAAGATCTTCAACTTCTTTCAGGGAGGTAGGCTGCAGAGAGAAGGATGGACTGGGGATGGGTTTTTCTTGTGTATCCAATCTAAGTTGTTGGCGGAGGATATTCGCGGGAGAGGAGTCAAAGGCTAGCCCTGCAGTGGCAAAATGATTTACTGAGAGCATCGAGGATAGACGGTCTGTCAGAGATGACAGTATTGTCGATCAATAATTTAGTAGGTAGGGAATGTACAGTGGCGTGACCTTCAAAGTCTTTGATAGTCCTCCAGAATTTGGAGGCATTTCTTGAGGTGCTCTCCAGCTGAGAGCAGTAGAAATTAGCTTTGGCTTCTCTGACCATTTTGGTGCAGAGGTTCCTCGCCCTCCGGAAAGAATTCCAGTCATTTATTAAATTAGTTTTCCTAGCTGTTCTCCAGAGTACATCCCTACGCAGCAGAGCATCTTTCAGATCTTCTGTAAACCACTGACAGGATTTGTTTCTGGCACAAACTTTTACTATGGGAGCATACTTGTTGAGAGCCCCTAGCACAATTTCTGAGAAAATATCATAAGCCGTAGTCAAGGACTTGGCTAGATAGAAGTCCTGCCATCGCATGGAGTCTCTTAGGTCTGATATATACCCATGGAGATCAAAGTTATGTATGCACATTTTAAAGAAGAATTTTGGTGCAGTTGTGGATTTAAGAGCGGATCTTACACACGCGATGAAGCAAAGGTCACTAATATCAGAGAAAAAGATGCCAGTATGGGAGAATAAATGGGGTTTGTTAACTAAAATGATATCCAAGAGAGTACTGTTATTAGGGTGGAGCTTGTTGGGATGAGTAGATTTGTTTATTAGCTGTGACAACCCAAGGGAATCACAGAACATTTTAAGTGGGATGGATGCACTGGAGAGCCAGTCAACGTTGAAGTCCCCTAGTATGATACACTCTGAAGATGCCAAACCCAGGATGCTTCCGAGATGTTTTAACAACAGTAGCCCAGCTGATGGGGATCTGTAGCATCCTATTATACATAATGAGACACCGGTGGCAATTTCAATCTTTAATGACAAGCTTTCAAATTCTTTTGGGACAGAGGTTGAGTCAATTATGGAGGCAGGGAATTTATCCTTGATGTAAATAGCTAACCCACTACCTCTGGTTTGCCTGTTGGCTCTGAACAAAGAGTAGGAGGAGATGTTAACTTCATTGTTACTGGTCGCCAGTCGGAGCCAGGACTCCATAATCACCAGAACATCTGGAGCAGTATGACATACCCAGGCCTGAAAAGAGTTTATTTTTTTTAATAGGCTTCATACATTAACATTCAAGAATGTATGCCCCTTGAGGCTTTGTAGCTCTGCTGGGGATTCCATGGGTGCCAGAGGGCCTGGATTAAGCTCAACATTTCCTGAGCATAGTAAAAGCAGAAACAAGAGTTGCCTGCAGAGTCCTAGGAGAAGTGTGGGTGGCTGAGTCTTCTTTCGGTTATGTGATTTGTCTGCGGCAGTATAGGGAATTCTGAGGCTAGTTCCCAGTTTTCCTGATGCTGCGTACAATAATACCCTGACCGAGAGAGTCAATGGGAGTAGGGGGGAGTATGCAGAAGGTGGTGTAACCCTGTGGGCAGGCTCTAGGAGAGTTCCTGGATGCCGGTGCAGGTGAAGAACCAGCAGCGGGCTGGGGAAGTTAGAGCACATACAAGTTCTTCTACTGGATAGGAAAAGTCCCGGTCGGACAATGTAAAAAGAGAGCCATTCTCCACTCTAGGAGTTATTTTTTGATTCATGTTCGGGTCCAATACATGTAAGATGAGCAGAGACAAGCATAGAAGCAGGTAAGATGCCCTCATTATGAGACTATCACCCAATGGACACTATAAGTGCAGGCAAGAGAAGGGATTCTCAATGGAGGAGAAGTTCTTAATACCTGCAGAATACTATTATAGGCAGTGGAGCCTGAAGCAGTAATCCTTAAGTACAGCTCTTAGTCAGACTAATAAGAAAAGAGTTCACCTGAGTATAGAGTAGTACTAGGGGCAGAGAGGCTTTGAAGCAAATTTCTTAGCTACTACTCTGGAGCAGACTAAATACTAGAGAGAGAGAGATCACCTGACCTAAATCAACTGCCTTAGCAAGACAGGATATGCTAGTGAGTCTTAAGCAAACCTAAAGTACCAAAATGGTATGCCTTAGCAAGACAGAATGAGATAAAGCTGCTAGAAGGCTTAGTTGCAAAAAGGGGGATGGGAGGAATTGCAGTTGTTGACAGTAAGTAACCAATAAATTGAAACATCAGATAGGAGTGGGTGGAGACTGTGTGCATTTAAAGGAGGCCTGGGAGAGGGATGGGGGTGGGAAGAAAAATCAAGGGGAAGTCTGCAGTGCTAGCACTGAATCAGTGCACATACAGCTGGAGAGAAACTGCAGCTCGGGGGAATGGTAAGTTACTTTACACAGGCCGAGCAGAACAGGCTAAATTAAAATATATAAATTAGGAGCTGAGTACAGGGATGCAGGCTTACATTAAGCCACACGTCTTGGGTGCTCCTATCTCAGGTGAGTGGGACCAACCAATCAGGGAGCTCTACACAGGTGTGAAGCCAATAGCACTACCCTGAGAAGATGCCGAAATTGAAAACAGCAAATTGCAAGTGATGATCCGGTTCAGCGTTCACACAGCCCAGAGAAATTGTGGCAATTTTCAAGCATCATACCTTATCTATCTGTTTGGGGGGGCGGGGGGATCAGGCTCCTTGCACCGTAGAGGTGCTATGTCTGGATCGTGACCGCTGCCCGTGGGGGCAAGTGGCACCTATAAGGAAGGAGACAGTAGATTAAATAGGAGCAGATGGGGTGTCTAAACAGAGACACACAAAGAGAGCTGAGCACCAACTTGAAAGACAAAGTCAGGGGGCAGTCTCAGACAGAGGCAAGGTGCTGGCTAACTCAGGAATCCAAAACAAGCACAAAAGAACAGACTGATGGGGGAGGGCAAGAGGGACAGAACAGAGACAGAGGAGGACAGGGGAACAAAGGAAGATGATTAAGAATGAAAGTCAAGGGCAGGAGCTTTAGGCTCAAGACAGAGGCTACACAGATTTTACAATTCACTGAATTTTCTAAGTCCATAGCAGTAAGCATGTAAACCCAGTACAGTCTTAAATAGGATTAAAAAAATATATTAACAAAGCCAGTAAAACTTTTTAACAAACTCAGTTCAAGTCAGTGTACAGAGTGAAAGCTTAATTGGGGAAAAATCAAGGGGAAGTTTGCAGAGCTAGCACCGAATCAACGCACATACAGTTGGAGAGAAACTGCAGCAGGGAGGAATGGTAAGTTACTTTACACAGGCCGAGCAGAACAGGCTAAATTAAAATATATAAATTAGGAGCCGAGTACAGGGATGCAGGCTTACATTAAGCCACACGTCTCGGGTGCTCCTGTCTCAGGTGAGTGAGTCCAACCAATCAGGGAGATCTACACAGGCATGGAGCCAATAGCGCTACCCTGAGAAGGTGCCAAAATTGAAAACAGCAAATTGCAAGTGATGATCCAGTTTGGCGTTCACATAGCCCAGAGAAATCATGGCAATTTTTCAAGCATTGTACCTTATCTATCTCTTTGGGAGGGTGGGTGGCTCAGGCTCCTTGCACCGTAGAGGTGCTATGGCTGGATTGTGACTGCTGCCCGTGGGGGCAAGTGGCACCTTATCTATCTCTTTGGGGGGTTACTGCTGCAGTGGCAGGCCAGCAGCAGTGAGAATTGTCTTATTTAGCAATGGGCTGGTGTCAGCAGATGTAGCTGCTACTGGCGTTTCTGAAAATTAATGCAAGCCCTCCATTCCATGTCTAGGGGTATATGTGATGGTAAATATAGGGGAGGGTTGCTCACAGCAGCAGAAACACAAACCAGTTTGTTTTCTGTAATTCTTACCAGATTCTAGATATGTTGATGGGTCCTTGATTGCTGGCAGGGTGCCATCTCCAGTGCTGGGCTACAAGGGAACTTTTGGGTTAACAGCAGAACAGTTCAAATAATGAAAGATCCACAACAGCGATAAAGTCAAACAAGAGTTCCAGTTTTAATTGCTAACTTGGGCAGTCCATAATGCTATGTACAGTTACAATCTGCCTGACCTGGGGGTCCCACTGGAGTAAAGGTGGTGACAATGTGACCTAGCTGGCCCTCAACAAATGCACACATTCTTTTCCTGGGCTGGGTGGCCAATTTTGGGTTTTGGACAGCAGCTTTTTTAAATCCAAGGGGCCATATGTCCACCTAATACAAGGCAGCAGCTAAAGTTTCAAACCTTTCCCCACTCAGCTCTCGCTCTCCCAGTCCAGAAAAGCAGGAGAAATAGCCAACTCAGATCTGGGCTACGTCTCTCCTTCCTTCCAGCACTTCTCTCACTGATCTGCTGCAAACGTTCAAGGTGGCAGACTGAAGGTAATCATCTCAATGCAGGGCCCCTCCAATGTACTCCCTCCTTCCTGAGCACTCCAAACTCCCAGTGCAGGCAGCCAACTCCCCCCTTAACCTCACAGGGTGGACATCCCCACCTACAGCCACAACAAAGTTAGCCCTTCTACTTAGTATGCTCCCTTCTTCTCTCACTAGCCACATAATTGTGTCCACAGTCCCCTCGGAGGTGCCATGACCAGGTTGGCAGTTACACTCCAAGTTAAGCACCTTCTAAACTTGACTGGGCTCTATCTGGTTCTGATTTTTCCCCCTGACCCCATTCTGACTTAGGGTGGCCACAGGTTCGAGGCCACCCTCCTCCATGTTGTCGATCAGTCCACTCCGGCCAAGTATTGGGATAGGCCTTATTGGAGGGATAGCGGGTCTCACCAGCTTCACCCATGGAGTTGTTTTGACACGCTGATCATGGTCACCATCACATCAGACCATCATCTTCCATATGCCTAACCACCCAGAACTGAATCTCTTCCTGCAGGGGAGCAGGCAACGGCCCCTGCCCTCGCACTCCCACTGCCGCACTACTCCCATGATTGGGCTCCCTGAAGGGCACCAACCCTCTAATTTATGGCCCCACGTACCTTTGGTGACCTCCAATCCATACAGTCCCCACCATGGGTAGAGGCCAGACTGTCTAATTAATTAAGCCCAAAACTAGCCCTCAAAAGTGTGCCGCAATGATACCCTGTCATTTGAGTGCTACCAGAATAGTGCCACACCATATAACGCTAGTCTAGTAAGCGCTCACCTGGACAGCGACTAGGAATTTACAGCGCATGCTGTAAGTACTCCTCTGGTCACTGTCTGTGGTCCTGTAGAAAGAACAAAATCACCATGAGCCAGGAGGCTGGCCAAGCTGCTCCTGTGGTGTGGAGGGTTGGGGCATTGAGCTGCTCAGCCAGCAGCAGTGGAAACCAAGCTTCTCTGACCATTTTAGCACACTGCAAGACTTTGAATTTTTTCAAATGAGGCCATAATGGCCCCGAACTTTTAAACTTTCTGCAGGATCCGCTCCCCCTTGGAGAGAGAATCCTAATGAAGGGGGTGCAGGGGGACAGAGCCCCCAGAAAAAAGAAACTGCCACCTAAATTGTGGTGCAGTGTTGGTGGCACTGTTATTGTATGCGCTCACCTGACCCAGTGCCTGCGGCAAGTACACCACCCTGCCGGGGGAGGGTACATCTTCCCTTGCCTTAAATGCTCACCATTCCGGTGAGCATCCCTTATCCAGCTACCATGATGACTGTCTATGATGGGGTATGTGCACACCCCTACCATGCACAGCTGCCAGTGGCCCATTGGAGCACCACCACAATGGTGGATTCCCTTACCCCACTAAATCTTTTAGGGACCTAAACCAGCCCAAATACGTTGGTGACCCAGCACCTGCAATGCACAGTGCAGCTGGTAAGGTCACCCATTTATCATCCCCAGTTCAACATTGAGAACATTAAAGTATGAAAGTCACTTTTAGTTTACAAATTATGGTAGTTTTAAGAGTTACCTATTTTCCTTTCCACCCTAGGTATAACTTAGGTCTGCATGATCACCTTCTATAACTACTATGGAATACAATAGCTCAAGTTGGAGTGGGAGGATGGCGGGGGCAGGTCCTGAAGATACTCAACTTTGGTAAATGGGTCACCCCAACATACATCTCTGCGCATGGAATGTGAATCACCTTACCGGCCCAGTAAAAAGGGCAAAGATACTAAGTCGGATTAGAAAATAAAACTTGACATGGTGTACCTACAGGAGTCACATCTAACTCAGACAGAGCATGCCAGGCTAACAAAGTTTGGCTCTGTGGCTGAATACTCTTCTTCATCTCTTTCGGGTTGGAGATGTAGAGTGGCCATTCTAATACCCCAGCACATTAACTTTGAAAAACACTAGGCGTGGAGCAACCCAGAAGGGTGCCTAGTCCTGCTTCAGGGCACGCTACATGGGCTGGAAGTCATCTTAGATAATATCTGTGTCCCCCCAGGCATTAATACCCCAGACCTCAAATCCCTAATGAACACAATTATTACCCATACAAAAGGCATTTTACTGTTAGCTGGTGACTTCAGTATGGTACTTAATCCACAAGTTGACTCCTCCACAGCCTACTTGTCATATCAGACAGCCTCACAATAATACTTTAAAGCCTTTGCTAAAGAGGTGGGTCTGGTTGATGTGTGGCATGCCCTGAATCCTAGAATCCATCAATACTCGCATTACTCTGCAGGACATTACAGTTACTCTAAAACAGATTATTGTTTCACCCCAGTTGAAAAACCTTGCTCGAGCTACTAACAGCATTCTTGGGGACATCTATTTCTCTGACCGTGCGCTCATAAGCACTTTCTGGGAACTGGGACTGGAGAGAAGATCCACAAGATGGTGCTTGTACCTATACCTCTTAAATTCCCCTCAATTTCATACCTTTGTCAAGGAAAAACTTGAACAGATTGTGTTAGATAATCCCCCAGCAGACAGTTCAGCAGTGATATGCTGGGATACCATCAAAACTATGTTAAGAGGGCACCTTATACAATATGCCTTTTGACTTAAGAAACAACATCAAGAATGCAAGCAAATGCTGGAAGATACCCTGCATTTTCTACAACGTGCTCATCAACAAGGGGACAATTCTGTCACAGTTGACTCAGGTTAAAAACAAATTAGACAAACTTGCCCTTGAACACACTGAAATAGCTTTTAACTTTCTGTGCCAGTGCTTTTACGAGACTGGCACTAGATCATCCCGTCTACTAGCATACCAACTTCGCAATGTCGGTTAGCAACCACAAAGGCAATATCGCATCCACATTCTGGCGTTAGATTAACGCAATACCATGACATAGCCCAAGCTTTTATGACCTACTATGACACTTTACATACCCCCAACTATATCCCAACACAGAAGGAAATAGATGATTTCCTGGTCAAGTTTTTCTTAGCACACCTAACAAATAATAAAGGATAGCAACTAATGCAGCTGATTACTGAAGCAGAAATTGACCTAGCAATATACCACTCAAAAACATGAAAGCCCTGGGTCCAGATGGATATGGGATGAATTTTATAAACTCACAAAAAAAGAACTGCAACCCATTTTGCTAGCAGTGTTTAATGAAGTCTTATCAGGGGAACCCATTACACCTACCTGGGCACACGCCACAATCTCGGTAATTCCTAAACAAGGGAAAAACCCTCTACAGTGGTCTTCATACCTTCCCATATCAGTACTAAACACCAACTACAAATGAATGTCCATCTTGGTGCATCAGGTTGATGGACTTTTACCAGCTTTGACAAATCATGATCAAACCGGCTTTATTCAAACCCTTACCATGACAGATAATATTTATAGAACCCTGTGTGCCATACATCAGGCACAACAAAGCCCCCACCCCTCTGCGCTGTTAAGTTTAGATGCTGATAAGGCTTTGTTTGGGCTGGGCGATGACCTGGAATTAAACTACAACAACTCAGTCTGGCAAGGGGGAAGGGGGTTTAGCTCTACCTTCACTCAAATTGTACTATTGGGCAACACACGTCCATTTTATGCTGTTTAGGCATCCAGAGGGACAGTTTGGGTCATGGCTAGTCATAGTGAGAGAGACCTATTTCCACTACAGCAGTTTGTACAGGTGATGTACCACAATGCACCACTCCTGCTAAATCTACCATACTGACCAACTCATGGTTGAAATTTCAGGTTACAGTGTGGCATTCAATCAGGAAGGCTATCCCCCTTATTCCGTTCCTCCCTCTCCTCTACCCTATCACATACCCAGAGCATTTCTCCCCATCTACACTGGACATTACCCTTACAGAAATAAGGGTGTGCTGTGTACATGCAGAATGCATGCCACATGCTTAATTGTGCAATGTTTGCATGCAGTTCGCATACACAAAGTGATCCTAAGCGAACCAAGTCTAAAAAGAAAATCAGGTTTGCATGCTGCAAGCTTGACATGTGCACAGCAAGTAAGCTGGTGTGAACATCATTTAAACATCACATCAGGTTCACATGCTGCACACTTGCCAGTTATGCAGCAGCTATGCCAGTGCAAATCTCATCTAAAAACACATCAGTTTCTATTTCTTATACTACTGCTAGAAATTAGTCATTAAAATACATTTTTATTTGAATTTCCATAAAAATTAGGTAAACTCATTAATTCTGATCCTTTTGCAAGTTGTTTAATTGCTTTGCTTTTTGTTATTAAATCACCATTAATTTATTTGTAAAGTATTGTTTGCTTACTGCATTAAATTCCTAGGATATAGCCAATCAACATCCCATTCCAGATGTATGAAGAAGGGCCTCTGTGTTGTGAAGCCTATCCTTTTTGTTTTGGACCATGCAAATCCCTTATGCATATTTAGTGCTACAAATGTGTTTCTCCATGTCTACTTCATCTCACTTACTTTCCCTTTGTCATTCTGTATTGAGTATATACACTATGGCCATGCTCAGCACTCTTTGTGCTAAGTAGGATCTTGGAAGCATGCACCATACCTCACATTTTGTCACTGAAATGAGGGTCATGGACACTAACCAACATGATGATCAGGACACATCATGAAACATGGAGATAAAGTACCTCAGAACACAGTGGAAACCATTGCATTAGCACCTGAGAATGAATTTCTACCATTAAGCAGGGTACCATTTAGGTAGGACAGAGCGGGGCAGGTGCCCCCACCACCGTATTTGTGCCTAGGTTGTTCTTATGGTGTGGCAATAATGGCACTACATTTGGATTTAATCTTTTACACAATAAACACCCACCTGGCCTGTGTGTGCTCATGCTGCAGGTACTTTCCAGACTCAACTGTGTCTGTATTGTGTTGTCCACTCTTTCCACCTATTAGCAGCAGCACAATCACACGTGATGTGGATGAGCTCCAGCCAAGAAAGAGTACACGGGTCTTGCAAGTGCAATATTGTCTTTCCCGCCACAGAGAAGACAGACTGCACACTATAGTTTGCAGGAGTCGGTGAGCACTGAACTCTCAATAGCAGTGTTGTGGCAACATATTTTTGTTGGTCTACTCTTAGTGAGTCTCCATCTCCTTGGTGGCTGAAGGGTGTGAGGATGAGCTAGAAGCTAACTCAAGACTAGGCTACCTACGTACTCTACTAGGCTCACCTTGCAAAAAAAAAAACGGCACAGACCCCCACGGCAGCAAGCTAGGCTTAGCAGCAGTGTTGACAATGGTGTGGGTGGCCTTCATAGACCTTGGTCAGTGCAGTGCAGCAGCAGCCACAGCAGCAATGAAGCAAGAAGCAAGGAAGCAACCCAGGTTGGGTGGCTTCAACTGGTGTTTGCATTTCTTCCACCATGGCAAAGCCAGGCCTCCCATATCTGTCCTCACTCTAAGCTTACTCACAACTACTCTTGGGGATTTGTCTCCCCATAAAAACCTTTTAGTTATGAGGCCAAGTCTACAGCTGCTTGGATAGCACTTTTGTGGATCTGACTACTCTCCATTGGATAGTACTGCTTACCGACTTAAGATCTGACAAAAGTTGGATTCCAGAGCCATAGTTGGATACTTGTGGATCCAAGGTCGGATCCATCAGATCCAACCCCAGATCCATCAGATCTAACCTTGGATAGTTAGATCATATGGTCAGATATTTGGATCTGATAGTCAAAGCCACTGGATCGAGAGTGGATCCTCAGAAACCGTAGATACTTATTGTGGATCCTAGCAGGTCTATGCCATCCAATGCTCTCTAATATCCAACAAAAGTAATGGTATCTGATGGTATCTGACCTGGTAGGATTCTATCCAAGCAACTCTAATCTACTGTAGTATTTTTAAAGGAGTTTTAGTGAAGTTTACAGGTATATTTTGAATAACATAGAATATCTGAGGTGCTATGATCAGTAATCCTCTGATATCATTATCACTCTATCTGTCTGCCTGTCTGTCCATCCATCCATCCATCCATCCATCCATCCATCCATCCATCCATCCATCCATCTATCTATCTATACCTCTATCTATCCATATATCTATCAATCTATCCATTCTTCTATCTATCCATCCATCAATCTACCCATCCTTCTATCTATCCATCCATCCATCCATCTATCTGTCAGTCTGTCTGTTTATTTATCTAGCAATTGGTCTATCAGTCTGCCTATCTGTGTGTCTGTGTGTCTGTCTGTCTGTCTATCTATCTATCTATCTATCTATCTATCTATCTATCTATCTATCTCACTATGTATCTGTTTAAAATGGTTTTTAACCATGCAATTATTGATGGTGCTATCCTGACCCAGTGCTCTGCCTGTCTATCTATCTTTCTGTCTGTCTGTCTGTCTGTCTATCTATCTGTTTCAAAGATTTACCAGGAATGACATACTAAGCTGTTAGCAGATCATTTCCAGATGCATCCGGCGGAAGGGGAAGAGAGGAGGAGAGAACAGATATAAAATACAGAGTAAAAGACAAAAAATGGTAATAAGTATAGCAAGTCAATAATGCTTAAGAATAACATTGTCAATCAATAACTTATATACAGTAAACTGTAGAACTGATGAAAGAGCAAATAAACATTATTCAACATATCAAAATAAGAAGCAGAGTGAATTACTGATGCAAGGGAAATGGGAAGTGTTTAAGAATTTTGAAAACAAATTCAGAAACAGCTGCAGTAGTGGGAATAGAAATCATGGAGAGAGAAGAAAAGAAGGGAGCAGAGTGAGCAGAAAGGGGAAGTGAACCCCCTAATTTAGGGAAATGGAATGAGAAAGCAGGTTGACCAGTAGAAGACTTCATATGAGGGAGAGCAAAAGAGCAAGAGCAAGAATCTATTTATCTATCCATCTATCTATCTATCTATCTATCTATCTATCTATCTATCTATCTATCTATCTATCATCTATCTATCTAAAAATCTATCATATGAACATATGAAGAAGCCAGCAGAATAAGGCCATTTGGTTTATTTAGTCTGCTCACATTGCAGGGTTCTCTGCTTTAGCTACTGACCCTGTCCTCTTCTCCAATCTGCCCTTCCCCTCTGTTCACACTTTCCTTGACCCTTACATTCTCCTTAACTCCATCTCAGGCTCTCTTGAAGCTGCCCACTGTCTTCAACAAAACCACCTCTTCCAGAAGCATATTCCAGCTTGCCAGTTACCAACACCTTCTCCATAAAGGAGGGCCTCCTAGACTCTCTCCTAAATCTCCCCCTCCAACTTGAGACTGTGCTCCCTCATGTTTCAGTTTCCACAAAGCTTAAAGAGACCCTTCTTATCCACCCTATTTATTCCTTTCAAATACTTGAAGGTCTCAGTCATGTCTCCTCTCTCTCTCCTTTCCTCTCCTATCCTGTCCTCCAAGGAGTACATATTCAGTGCCTCCAACCTCTCCTCATAGGTCCTTCCCAGCTGGCCCATGATCATCTTCATTGCCTTTCTTAGGACTGCCCCAGGCAGGTTAATGTGCTATTTAAGGTATAGGCACCAGTACTGTACATTGTACTTCAGATGTGACCTCACCAATGACCTGTACAAAGGCGGTATTGCCTCCTCTTGCTTGCTACTGATCTCTCTGGCAATGCAGCCCACTGTGTGGAGTGATTCAGGTCACTAGTGATCATCATTCCCAGAATCTTCTCCTCCTCTTCCTCTGTTTCAGATACCTAGACCCCTCACAGGCTGTACTCCATCCTGGGGTTCTGGGCTCCAGTGTGCATAACTGTGCATTTCTTCTCATTGAAGCCAAGCTGCTAAATCCTGGATCACCTCCCTAGTTTTTCCAGAGCCTTCTTTAGGTCTTGTATCCCTCCGGCTGTCTCCACCCTCCCACAGAGCTTGGTGTCATCTATGAGTAGACAAATTTTCCCTTAATGCCACCCCCATTTAACTGATGAATACATTGAACAGCAGCAATCTGAGCACTGAGCCTCGTGGGACTCTGCTGATGACCTCCCTGCTGCTAGGTAGCTTACCACTCACCACCATGCTCTGGGTCCTGCCCCTCATCCAGCTTTCTACCCATCTGGTCAGCTTCTCTCGAACCCGAAGATCAGCCAACTTCCTCAACAACATTTTGTGTGGTATGAAGTCAAAGGTCTTGCTGAAGTTCAGGAAAAGGATGTCCACCACTTGGCCCCTGTCTGTCTGTCTGTCAGTCTGTCTATCTATCTAAAGTGGACCAGGGTGCACACTCCTGGTATGGCTACTTTTTGCCCCTCCCCTCCAGGTTGACTGCCCCTTCCCAATAAATAATAAAACATTTGAATAGCAAACTGGATTGCCACTCTCTCCCCTTCAGATCACCCCCTCCAAAAAAGAAACAGGTAGCAGCCGCAGGCTGCCCACATCTGGTGCCGCTGAAGATCATCCCAACTTTGGGGTACCATATCCCCATTTTCAGCTTGTTAACATTGTACTGTTTTCTTATATTGGTATCTGCATGCACTTTTTAACCTTTTTCTGACCCACTTTTTTGTTTCTCTTCCAGGTCCCACAATGCTTACCCCTCACTGCACTAATGGGGCTTTCTCCAGTGGACATATCTCCTCTTGGAATTAACTTGTTCTTTATATTATTGTTGGGATTAAAATAATGCTGTGATTTTGTTCCTTGTTCTCCAAATTTACCTTCCATTATTTTTATATTTTTATTCACATTTTCACTTTTCTATCAATTAGTACTTTTATGTATATTTTTTAGTTTTGCATAATTGTGCTTACCTATTACTTTATTCAGCTTTTATAAGAATATTGTTTCATGGGGTATATTTCACTCTCCATTTGTAATATGGTACTGTGACTTTAATTTGTCTCCTGAAATGAGAGAGGTTGCGAATTATCCCCCCCCCCCATCATGACAGGGTTGAATAAGGCCCACTCCTATTTGTTATACAGAAGGAGTTACAGTAAATGCAAGAATCTGTTCTATCCTCTCCTTTTCTGTTTCTTGTCTGTCTGGTTGCACAACCAAATGTTCTTGTGAGACCTAAATATTGATCACTCATGATCTTGCAATTCTCTGCCTCTCACTCTCTCTCTACCTTCACTTGCTGTTTCTGTCTTTTCTTCTCCCTTGCATATCTGTGGTTATAAGAATATATGTGAATCTTTATGTGAAACTGGGATCCCTTGGTTTGAAATGTCTATAGTTACGCTGTCAAAATGATTGCAAAAAGCTATTTGGAATTTAGGGGGTTAAACTCAGATGCAGTTTGAGCTCCTCTCAGGCTTGCTTGCAAACTCTTTTGCAGAACTGTCAGCAGAAGCTGACAAGAACTCTGATACATTTTATGAGAAACAGGATGTCCCCCTAATGAGCTCAGGATGAAGAAGTTAATTGTCAGGCAAAGACTTACTATAAAAAGAGAAACACTATTTTTGCTAGAGAGACTGAAATTTGGAAGTAGAGATACCCTCAGACAAAGGACTTTGTTTTCTGTTTGTACTGCATTTGTAAATAGTAATACTGAACTAGTATTATTTTTTATTTTCCTGTTATTGATAATAAAACGTTACTTGCAAATTTTACAACCATTCTTGGTGTTCCTATGCTTCCTGAACTATGCCTCGATGATCCCTCCTGAGGAAGAATCCACAGGGATTTGAAGCACCAGGCTTCAGTCCTGTGCATTTCTTTTTCAGCACAATAAACCTTTTCACTAGCAGCATTTACTGTACATTTTGGCTCATGACTTAGTTACACACTTTCTCTTTTCTTTATTGATTGTGGCTCTTTTTTTAATGTGGCAACCCTATCCTGTGCACCTCAGCCATTTTGCTTTTTCTTTGCTTCCATTTGTTTTAGTCGACCTGCATGGATGCTGACACTGGCAGTGCGTAGCTTATGTACTTTCTCCAGGTCTTTCTTACCATTGACAGACAAAGGCTGCTAGTCTTTACTATTTTGGGTGAATAGTGTTATATTTTATTCACTTGTTTATTCATTGTGCTCTCAGATTGGGATACTTCTCCCTGCTGCTGACTGCATACTTATTTACTTTGAGGATTTTGGCGCTGTTTTACAGTGCTTACATGCTACTGTAGACAAACACTCACTACCACATGCTACCTTTTAGCATTCTCATTTTGCAAGGTTTTGCAATTTAATATGTCTTCTGGAGAAGAATCAGAGACAGAAACCAATAACAGTTTACTTGCTGGGGCAGCAGCCAATACACCAGCAGCTACGCAAGATACTGGCTTACAAAGAACGACAGCATTATTACAATGCAGGCAGAAGGTAGGTGATATCTTCACTGTGGATTTCAACCCTAAATCAGAAACCACTACTGATTTAACTGATCTTTTCAGCCAACTGGAAAGAATAAAATTAACTGAGATAATTTGTATTACACACAGCAAAGCTTCAACAAGTACAAATCCACCATTATTCTCAGAGGCTTATGCAATTCCAGCTGGTGGATGTTTGAAAGAATGTTACCACAAACAGTGGGAGGAGGCTCTGAATGTTTGTTCCTTCCCCCTCATTGATATAGTACTGGATCAGGATAAAGAAAGACATATGCAGTTATTAAAGGACATTGAAACATTAGAAGATCAATTCCAGTCTGAATCCCATCACAAAGATTTTGCTGATCTTAACCAGAGGCTTGTCAATAAGGTGAACTTTTAATGGAGGCCTCCCAGGCCTCCATTAAATACTCTGACACCCCTCCCCACCTGGACTGCCCCACCTATCAGAAGTAGCACTTTCTAACTCACCCATCCTACTGGTCTCTGCTGACTTCTCCAGCGTTCTAATAGTTGCTACTCTCATCTCAATCAGTGCCCTCTCTCAGTCTAACTGTGTCTCCCACTTTCTCCTCGATATGGCTGCCTATAACCTGCACCCAGCACTGCTATTTTTAGTGATGACTGTGCTGCACTTCCCCAACCAACATATGACTACTACCTGTCATTCCCAAGGCCGCTAATAGCTGCACCTGCTCTGCATTACTCACTGGGAATGATTACTGGGATTCAGTTTTATAACTTAGTGCCTTTCAGCTCCACAACTTGGCACACTAGCTCCACTCTGAAACACCAATGTTATAGCACCCGGGGGAGTATTTATGTACTTGTAGCTCTCTGTAATAAGCTAGGCTTGTACCACTACCACAACATCCAGGCACGCAGATGGATATCAAACAAGCAAGCCCTCAAATTTCTTCATACCTCCCTCTTGAGATTTCTCCTACCGCTTCTGCTCCTCTCTGGAAACATTCACCCTAATCCAGGCCCAACTGGATCGACTGCCTATCATCAGAAACAGAAGTCGGGGTCACTAACCTTGGCATCCATCAATATATGCAGCCTCCTCAGTAAACTTGACACACTCCAAACCTGGATCCTCCATAACAATCCTGACATCCTCTCAGTCGTTGAAACCTGGCTGAATCCAAAGATCCCTGACAGTGCAGTTGCCATTCCCGGCTATACAATTTTTAGGCAGGACAGGGTCTCTAAGCTGGGTGGTGGCTGCGCCATCTACTTGAGAGATACTCTCATGGGACATGTCATCCCACTTCCTAGACCAGGATCACCAACTCAGGTCCTCTCTATCAAAGTTCTCTTTGGTGCCCACAACAAAAACCTCACTATAGTCTCTGTTTACATCCCCACAAAGGACCTGGCTATGGCTTCAATAATGTCATGGAATGTCTCAAGGGTCTGCACCATAACTCCAAGTCCATCATCCTGGGTGATTTTAACATCAACTGGCTTGCACCGGTGGCCTGCTTTTACAAAGATGTAGTTGCAGCACAATAATTCATACAACTGGTCCCCTCTCTGACCAGCTGTAACTAGAGGACAGGGACTTTCACCCTTACAGACTGGATACTGGCCAACCACCCTGAAAGAATATCAATGGTGTCAGTACTCCCTGACTCCTTAAGTGACAATTGACCCATTATCTGCACCTGGGCTAATAACTACATAAAGCCCCCACCTAAAATAATACACACCAGGGTACTCAAGAAGGGGCACCTACACCTACTAAAATCCCACCTAAGTAGAATAGATTGGTCAACTATAGACTCACTCAAGGATGTAAACAAAGCTCTTGATCTGTTTATCAGCCATTTCACTGAGGCATGTGATATCCATGCACCGTTAAAAAAAAATGAAGGTTAAAGGTAGATCTAACCCATGGATTGACACTGAGCTTATCACACATCTCAAACAGAGGGATCACCTCTGGCACTGTGCTCGAGCCACAGCTGCCCAAGCAGATATTCAAAAATACAAGCAAGCAAGAAATCGCTGCACCCGTGCTATAAGGATGGCTAAAAGCAAATACTATAGAGAAGCACTCTCAAACTCATGGGGAATGGGAGAAAATTCTGGAACAACCTTAAGGACCTCTCTGGCAAAGAAATCAAGTCTCCACCCACCATGCTCAACACTGATGGTACTCCAACGCTTGACCTAGATACCATCACCAATACGTTCATCAGTGCTTTCCCCAACCTAAGCAGTGTCCTCCCACCTGATTTCTTTGACGCTGCTACCACTAACCCCCCCTCTGCTGCTGCTTCACAAGTTCACACAGCTCTGCAGTTCTTCTTCAAAAAGATCCCAATGCACTCTGCCAGAACATATATTTGAAAGGCTATCAGCAAAACTGGATATAGTGGTGACTCTCTCGACTTGAAACTGCTTTCACTTGTCCTAGATGAGATCATTGAAACCCTGACTAAGATCTTCAACCTTTCCCTAAGGTATGGCCAATTCCCATCACTCTGGAAAAAGGCTTCCATCACACCTGTGCATAAAGGTGGTGACAAGTCAATGCACACCAATTACAGGCCCATCTCAATCCTCCCCACACTATCCAAAGCACTTGAACGTATAGTCTCTGACCAGCTTGTAGATTTCCTTGAAAAACATAATATTCAGTGCCCTGAGCAGCACGGCTTCCGCAAAGGGCATAGTACCACCACAGCTCTGTTGGAATTCACTGGCTACATCCATGATGCCCTGGACCAAGGACTTTGTGGGGGAGCCATTTTCATTGACCTAACAAAGGCCTTTGATACAGTTAATCACCCCCTTCTACTCAGACAACTGACAGCTCTTGTGCTCTCCAAGGATGCAATGCCCTGGTTTGCCAGCTACCTCGGGGAGAGAGAGTTCAAAGTGTTAAAATTTCTGGAGTCTCCTCAGTTGAAAAAACAGTCCTCTCAGGTATCCCTCAGGGGTCTATACTGGGCCCTTTACTATTTTCTCTCTTCCTAAACCTCCTCCCTGGCATCTGCCAACATAAGATCGTACTCAACGCAGATGATGCTGTCCTCTTTTCTAGCAACCGGGACTTTAAGCTACTTGAGAGTCAACTGCAACATGATTTCAGGATGGTGAAAAAATGGTTTGGCTCCCACAAACTTGTCTTGAATTATAGCAAGACATAAGTCATGACTTTCTGCAAAGTTCATAGTATGTATAAACCTCTACCCCTTACCATCAATAATCAAGGTGGGACCACACGTGAACAGGTTCATGAGTTCAGATACCTTGGCATCACCCTGGACAGCTCAATCTCATACCATCTGCATATTGGGGTTGTTGCCAAGTCTGCCAACATATGTCTTCGCCTGCTCCACAAGTATAAACACTGTATGACCTCTGAAACCCTAAGACTGGCCATCCACAGCTCTGTAACCTCCATTGTCGACTATGGGCTAGTCATCTATGGATCAGCCTCCCCCACTGCACTTAGGAGGATATCAGTGACACTTAACAAGGCCTGTAGACTTCTCATGGGGGCTGACCACCTAACGCACACCTGTGACCTTTACGCCAAGACTGGTTGGCTACCTCTCATTAGCAGAATACAATACCAGACCTGTCTGATAGCCAAAAAAGCTCTTCTTGGACACATGACAACAGGTGTTGCAAGTCTCCTTACTACTAACAGCAGCACCCAGTCAACTTGCAGTTCTCAATACCAGATTTTCCACATCCCCAGGTGCTGTACCTCGTTGGGCCAGAGATCCTTCATGCACAGGGCTCCTCAGTGGTTCAACATCCTTAACAAAGAGACTCTTGTTGCTGCAACGCTAAGCCACTTTAAAAGGAATCTGTGGCTATTCCTCCCCCTCTACCTCAACTTGTGACTGCCTCCCCTAAGAAATGGTCACCACCCTCTATTTGTGGCTGCCATCCCTAAGAAATGGTCTCCGCCCTCTACCCTAGCTGTAGCTATAACCAGACATGAAATCCTCACTTTCTTGGCACCACCCTTATCCCTCTCACTCTTTCGCCCACTCTTGCCCTCCCATCCCCTCTTCTCAGACTAGCTCACTCACTGGTATGGCCACTGGCCCCTGTCCCTCTCACTCTTTTCATCCTTGTCTGACAACGGCATCTATCAGCCAGCTTCCTGCTGACTTTTCCTACCAAGTATCCTGTTTTCACCACCAATCCTGTTAGAAACTAGCTTGTGGTTGTTCTTCTGCAACAGATTGACTGAACTATTTCATGTATTTATTATTCTGTATGTTATGACTGCTACCATGTTTACCATTGTTGCATGTTACCCCCATCTTCAGACGTGGAACCTTTGTAAATGAGCAATTTCTGCTCAAAGGTAATTGTAATCCTAGAGTTTAATAAATAAATAAATAAATTCATGAGAAACAAACCATCCAGAAGAAACAAAACAAATATACCCACCAATGACACTCATAACTAGGTGTACAACTGGGATCTGTCCAGTATACAAGGTAGAGGAAGATCACGTACTAGAAGAAATAGATCCCAGAGTTGACAAAGGGGCCATTACAAGTCACGTAATAAAAATAATAATGATAATATACAAAATCCAGCAAACAGCAATACTGAGAACACAACTAATAAAGTATTTTTTTGGTGCCAGGTCAGCCATCAGAGACTCCACTTTCAGTACCTCATACAGGAGCAATACCCAAAGTGACGAAGTCCCATACACATACCACACAAGGCAAGGCTGCAGGGCAGGCAGAACAAAACAATCAAAAAGCTCAGCCAGAGCCATGTCATCACTGTCTATGGAACAGGGAAAAGTAGTCAACATCTCTTCAGTGTAGGGTCATGAGGATGTCCTTTTGTACCCAACCCTAGAGTAGATAGATTTAATTTGGACGTTGATCTTCAGAAGACATTTTGAAAACTTCATCTTAAAAAAAATATGCAAAGGAAGAGGGCACTATGGGTCACACTAACATGTAGTCTTAAACCTGTGACCTGCATTGATCCCTTGGCTCCATCAATCAGAGAGTCAGGGCTCTTAGAGGTATCCCCATGGGAGGGGAAAGAACACTGGAGAGCCCTGTATGCAGATGATGTCTTACTCTAGTTACATAATCCAGAGGTTTCCCTTCCCGAGGTCTTTGAAATTATTGCTCAGTACAGTAAACTGTATTGCTACCACCTGAATACTACCAAGATGGAGACACTGTGCTTCCATTACACGCTGAGCACAGCCTTCAGGAATTTATATCCATTCTACTGGGATCTGAAGAAGTTACAATACTTGAGGATATTCATAAAAGCCAACCCCTTGATGTACTTTAAATATAACTATGCCCCGTTAACCCAGAACATGGAGCAAGATTTCAGAAGTTGAAGTACATTACCACTGTCCCTATCCAGAAGAACATAGGTGGTGCACATGGTCACCTTGCCAAGAGCTCTATGTCTATTTCAAAACATATCGATGGCACTTCCTGCAAATGCTTGAAAATAATGGCACAAAGAAATATCCTGCTTTATTTTGGCCAGGCGATGATCTGGAATTCAACTACAACAACTCAGTCTGGCAAGATGGAAGAGTGTTTGGCTCTACCTTTACTCAGATTGTACTATTGAGCAACACACATCCATTTTATGCTGTTTAGGCATCGAGAGGGACAGTGTGGGTTGTGGCTAGACATAGCGAGAGAGATCTCATCCCTCTTCAGCAGTTTGTACAGGTGATGTGCCACAATGCACCACTCATGCTGAATCTACCCTACACACCAACCCATGATTTAAATTTCAGGTTACAGTGTGGCATTCAATCAGGATGGTTCTCCACCTTACTCCGTTCCTCCCTCTCATCTGCCCTATCACATACCTAGAGCATTTCTTCCCATCTATACTGGACAATAGGTTCCTCCTCTGGGAGAGACTGTCACTGAAATATGTATACCAGTTTTTTAACAGCTCAGCAATACTCTCTTTTATCGAAGTACAAACTAAATACCACTTACGGTGTGCAGACATCTACCAATGTCTTCAATTAAGACACTACATTACTTCCCTCCCTGTAGCAACCCACAACCCAGCAAGTTATTTGCCTATTATCTCATATTCTATAACCTTCTTCCAGATGGGTGGGAACCCCACATGATCTCGCAACTGTACCAAGTGTTACAGCCTACATTCAGAATCTCCTTATGGATATCACCTGGAAAAGGGAAACTGAGATGGACTGCCCTATTGATGAGGAGACTTGGATGCAAGTATGCCAATTCTCCTCAAAAGAAACCAGCTCACCCCAATGGAGAGAATATGCCTGGAAACAACTTACCAGGTCTTCCCATACCCCGGTGATCACTGCTCACTACCTTCTAGCAGCACATTTCTCCTGCTGGAGGAACTGCAGAGAGCAGCAAGCAACACACTGGCAAGTCATGTGGGATTGCCCAATAATTAAACCCTATCTGGACAACATCCAAACTGAACTACAGAACATGTTTGACCCCTCCTTCCAACTTACCCCACAACTATATATTTAACTACAATATCCCCAGAACAGAAGAGACCATCCTTCACAGTATCTCCTCGGTATTCTTATCACACTTGCCAAAAAAATAAATACTAAACTATGGCTGACCCCTACCCCTCCTGATGTAATGAATTGGAGAACATTAGTTTATCAAGTTTATCAAATGAAAAGACTACTTCTTCCCTCAACGACCGCACTGAAATTTGTGTGAATCATTGGCAAAGGTGGCTGGTTCATGGCATAAGCAGAAACCCTGCTATAGTTCCATAAGAATAGATGCATAGTTTATGGTTGATGGAGGTCCCACAATATATTGAATCCTAGCTTATCCATGGGTCTGGGCCAGCCTGCTTGCCTAGGCAGTCTTCCCATTCCTCGATCCAAGCCATGCCTATGATACGGTACAAACATATGAAGAATTAAGTATTAGTGTCCTTTGAGCAGCATAAATGCATTTTTGCTTGAATGTTTCACATCCTTCTCTCCCCCAATCTGTGTCTAAAGGGGGTAGAGAATAATATAGCACATTGCTGTTTAATGATAATTATTCTTTCCTTTTGTACCCTGTCTTCAGTGATACTTGTATAAAATGCTATAATATTAAAGGTTGATCCATGCTCTATGTCGAAAAATTGAATAAAAATTATATTTGCAAAAAAAATAATATAGGAAAGTATTGTACTTGTATACAGTATTGGACTGTACATGTATCATTCAAAGTAACAATCAGGAGCTTTTGTTTCAGATTCATGATGTAATCCCACCATCAGGGATTTGATTGTAATTACATATACTGTTACTGGATGTTCAAATAGATTTTATTTTTCGTAAATTAAATTATTTTAATTTAAATGAAATACTGGAAATGGCTATCCATTTTGTTATCATATATTTATTTATTCCTTTTTTTGTTTTATGTACAAAAATTTAAAAAGCACTTGCACATAACTAAAAGAAAAAAATTCATACAGATAGATCATGACTAGACCATTTTGAATTGGGGAGGTGATAGTTTTTAAGCATCAAACTCTAAAAATTCTTCAGCAAACTGACAGATGTCATTATACAGTACTTTTTTCTTTTCAATTAAATAGTTACACGATGATTACCCCACCCCTCGCTATGATATGTTATTGTATTACACTATATACATGGTCACCTGCCCAGAAACTTCAAAGTAATCAGAAAGACCACAAATAAAAATAACAAGAAAACAAGAAAACATCTGTTCACATTAAATCGCATCAAAACAAAAAAGAAAAAATGACATAAGCATTTAACCCAGAGTCCATCTTAGACTTCCATGTTGCTTATGTTCTCCATAAAGTCTCTCTCAGAGTATGTTGGAGACTCACCAATATCCTGTGCTGAATAATTAGCCCTCAAAAAGGCCACTAGCTGATACGTGTCAAAAAAGATATGGGTGTTCCCATCTTTAATCCATTATTTAATATATGGATTATCAATTTAATATGATACTAAAGCATGCAATTTTTTTTCAGTAAAACTATCACTCCTGAAGTGATAATACCACACTTCGAGAGTGATAATACTATTGTTCAGGTCCTGTAATAGTATTGTTCAGGACCTAAATGATAGTATTATCAGGGAAGGTCAACAGCGCAAGTGCATAACTCCCAAAACTATTAATCCTGCCTAATGTCAATCAAACATTCACCATCAAAACATGGCTATTCATTAGCTGTTTTCTGTCTGTGGGTGGCCAAAACACCTTGGTAAACATGGCATGGTCTCTCGCTTAGTGAGAGTGTAAAATGTTCATGTTACTTCCCATTTTTCTTTGTTTTTTTTTTTTAATATCACAAAAGAACTTATGTGGCAGATCTTCAGCTTCTCCAAGAAGGCACAAGGCAGGATGAAAAGAAAACTGTCCATTTGTGCCTGTGCATGGCAGGGACCGGAGGGAGAAAGAGGCACAGACTAACAGAAACTGCGGCAGTCAGCTAGGACTCAGACAGTCCTTCACTGAACAGCCGACCGCCTGTAACAAAAATACATGCAGTAGAAAATCTCACACCCACATATGAAAAAAAAAAGGATAGCTCACTGGGTATTACCAGTGAGTAATACCATCAAGAGGTTCTGGACACTGTAACCTCTCGAGCTTCGCTCTTGAGGTTCCTACGTGTCCAGAACCTCTCGATGGTATTACTCACCGCTAATACCCAGTGAACTATCCATTATTCTTTTTTTTAATGAGCCACAAATGTCTCTGGATAAACTTTGACCCCCCAACACACACACACTTTTCAGATAAACAGTATTTTAGTTTCTTTTGCATATTTTTTTTATTTGCCTTCCACTTTTCATTTAAAACTTTAGGGATAAACATGAAAACAGGATCACTGTGTTCTAGGCCTCATGTGTTCTAAATATTTGTCTAAATCTGACAATAAAATCTTCAGCTTGTGAAATTACAAGTTTGCCATGGAAACAATTATTTTTTCCACTAACACAATTTTTTAGCTTTCATATATAAACCACAGGAATGTATAGATCAGGCATTTTTAATTGAACACTTATACAATAAAACCTAATTCCTTTATGTACAATTTTTAACTTTGTCTATTTTATATTTAACCATAAGAAATAAAGTAGATTCCTTTACTAACAAGTCTGTCGTGGATCTTACTCATTATTTTAAATTTATAGAACTATAACACAGAGCTTTAAGAAAAGGTTGGCATATGCTATCAAAACACTCTGATTTGCTCATTAGTTACTAGCTATTCATTTTGTTGTTGGCTACTGAACTCATAAAAGAGTCCCATTCTAGTAAAGTTGGGATTTTATTTTGATTCCAGTTAATAGGAGTCATTTGAGCCCTAAAGCTGCAGATAATACCCACATTTGTTGTTGTTTATTGAGTTGCAATGTATTTGGAATGATTCACAGAATGCAAAAATAGGATGAGAAGGGTATAACATTATTTGTTTCTTCCATGCATATCCTATGAATTTGGTGCCATATGGGAGATATGATGAGGCAGTCCCACAGGGATGTGTGACAGGTGTGCATAGTTTGACTTATATCTACAGCAGGGTCCACCCAAGGGTACCCCTATTTCTTCTAGCATTTTGGGAGTAAAATAGTAGTAGTGTAATATGTTGTGTAAGCTTTCCTTGTAGAGCACCTCCATACTGGCTCATAGTGCATTACCCTATACTGATTTCATTCTTCTGCTAAGATATTCCTCCCTCACTCTTTCTCCCACTTGCACAGAAACTGGGAATGTCTTCACTATCTGATATAATCTTGCAGATCAGACTACCTACTTTCTTCATGAATGTTACTTTGTCAAGCGTATCCATTCAGGATCTTCTGCTAAAATGGAAATATTTTGCAAGTTTACATTGTTTACAACAGAATACAACTGTAAATAGAAGAAAAATTGAAACTCATGCATTTAATATTTCTTTCTTAAATCTTCAAATGAAAGTAATGTATAAGTTTGGGGAGCTAGAATGTCTTTGAAACCCCGAATTCTTAATTTGCCTTAACCTGGATCCTTTAGAGGTTTATTAGCATAACAGATGTACAGATTTCCCAGAGTGGTTAAGCTCCCATTAGGCTATCTTGCAAAATTTAGTTCTTTAACTGCCTGTACAAAAGTCATTATTGAATCTTCCAGATATGGATTACATCTCATTTCTGGTAGGAGAGGAATAAAGAGGACATTAGTGAGTGTGTGTGTTGTTGAAGTAGCTGCTTTTTTATATCCAGCCACAGAGATACATTCATGATTTAATGGAGGGGCTAAGTGCAACATTGTTTGTTTGAGAAAAAGACTTGTTTGCATTTCTTCCACCATGGTAAAGCTATGCCTCTGATGGCTGTCCTTGCTGTAAGCTTACTCACAGCTAGTCTTGGGGGTTTGTCTCCCCATAAAAACTTTTTAGTCAAGAGGTCTAGTCTACAGGTGCTTGGATAGTGCTTTTGTGAATCTGACAACCCTCCATCAGACAGTACTGCTAACCGACTTAAGATCCAACCAAAGTCAGATTCCAGATCCATTGTTGGATACTTATGGATCCAAGGTCAGATCCATCAGATCCAACCTCAGATCCATTGGATCTAACCTTGGATAGTTAGATCACATGGTCAGACATTTGGATCCAATGGTTGGATCCACTAGATCCAGGTTGAATCTACAGATAACTCAGATACTTGCTGTGGATCTTAGCAGATTGGATCCTTGGTTGGATGTCTATGGCTGACCTTCAGGAATTACAAGCTAATTAGCCCTGATGGACTGCGTCCTACCAAGTTAGGTATCCTGATCCTGGCCTCGACATTCAATGACTGCATCCACACACATTTAAGCCAATAGGTGGGGGGGGGGTGAGGGAAGAAGAGGCTGATAAACATTGTAAAGCTGGTTCAGAAGAAAGACAGATAAACTTGGACACAGACTGGAAATGCCTTCTGATTAATGCCAGAAGTGTAGCAAATAAATTTGAAGACCTATGCCTCATCATAACATCACAAAATATCAATATCTGTGCTATAATGGAAACTTGGTCGGACAAGAATGATATATGAGAGCAATCCATCAGTGGATATAACCTATTCACCAAATCCAGGTAATACAGAAAAGGGGGAGGGGTGGCTGTATATGTATCAGAGGCTGTCCAAGCAGTAGAGATATCAGGAGTTGGGAATGAGGTGGAACAAATCTGGTTAAAAATTACACCTTATGGATCCCTGAAAATTATACTGGGAGTTATTTACAGACCATCTTCTGTTAAAGCAGAAGTGGATGATGAACTACAAAGGTATTTACTGGACCTAAGTCCCACAGATAGACTACTACTCATTGGAGATTTTAATCTGCCTGGTATTAAATGGGAATTCCAAATTGGTAAAAACAGGGTCAAGAATTTATACCTGGATTTATTTGACCAAGTGCGATTGGAGAAAATGGTAAAACAACATATCAGGGGGGTCAAGATCCTAGATTTAATCTTGACTAATTTGGGAGACTCCATCAAGGATTGCCAGATCACTATGCCACTGGAGGGAAGCAATGATTGTATGGTATCCTTTGCAGTAATAGAAAAATTACAAATTAGATCGGGGTGACCACTGCATTGGACTTCCAAAAAGCAGATTTTACCACCATGTGGCAGAAACTGGCTGGGTGGGACTGGGGGCAGGATCTAGCTAACTTAATCTGCAAGAAATGTGAAACAGCTTCTAAAGCAAACTACAAGGACTCATGAGGGTGTACATTCCATGACTAATGAAGTATTGCAATAGGGGTAGAACACCATGCTGCTATAAAAAAAAAAATCAAGTGTTTGATAAATAAAAAGGAACAAACTTTTTAAAAACACAAGGTGCGCAAAAAAGAAGGGTGTTGGAGGAGAATTAAAAAGGAAATAAAAAAAAGCCAAGGCAGCTTATGAACTTAAACTTGCTAGCAAAACAAAAGATAATTACAAATCCTTTTATACTTATGTAAACAGCAAAAAAGGTTCTGGGAATACAGTAGGGCTGCTAAAGGATGTGAGTGGTACACTAGCCACTACAAACAAACAAATGGCAGATGTACAAAATAAATACTTTGCTACTGCATTCAATAGAACACAGGCACAGGGGGCGGTAAGCAACAGGGCAGCACCTTGAGTAGTCCCATACAAATAGATCTAGGGGATATTAGGAAGAGATTAAGTCAATTGGACCTCAACAAATCTCCAGAACCAGATGGAATCCATCCAAGGCTTATGAAGGAGTTGACAAATTAATTAGCGCCACCTATAACTCACATATTTCAGCACTTCTTAAACACTGGTCAAGTTGTAGATGCATGGAAGGTAGCTACGGTAATTCCACTGTTCAAAAAGGGATGCAAATCAAATCCAGCAAACTATCGGCCAGTAAGTTTAACCTCTACCATTTGCAAATCTTAGAAGGAATTATTAAGGAGTACCTGAGATTACATACAGGGAAATAATTTAACAGATAGCACCCAACATGGCTTCACAAGCAGCAGATCATGTCAAATAAACATGCTGGAGTTCTATAAGACTAGCAAAGTATTGGATAAGGGGAGGTCAGTGGATGTGGTCATTTTGGACTTCACCAAAGTGTTTGATAAGCTAGTACATTCAGAGTTGGTGCAAGTCCTTAGAGATATGGGTATCCATGAAAACATCATTACATGGATTGACTCCTGGTTAATGGAAAGGAAGCAGAGTCAGTGTTAGGGGAGTGCTCTTTGATTGGATAGAGATTATGAGCGGAGTCCCACAGGGGTTGGTTCTGGGCCCATGCCTTTTTATCATCTATGTATCATCCCTATAATATGAACAGCAGGGCCTTTGGTTGACTAAAATTGCTGATGATTGTAGAGTGGGAGCAGACATACATAACCCTACAGATGCAAATATCCTTCAGGATGCCGTAAACCATATCTTCGGGTGGTATAACAAATACAAACTACAACTAAATCCAGATAAATGTACAGTAATGCATTTAGGTAAAAGAAACTTGAAGCACAAATACTATCTAGGAAATGCTACTCTTAGGCAAGTGACTGAAGAAAAAGATTTAGGGATTACCATATCTGATGATCTGCAGTTCAAGGCTCACTGCAAGAACACTAGCCAGAAGGTAAACAGAGTATTGAAATGAATTTTAAAATATATTTCCAGCAGGAAGAGGGAAGTATTCATCCCATTGTACAGGTCCTTGGTTAGACCAGTCCAGGAGTATAGGGTACAGGTCTGGTCACCATATAAAGAGACAGAGAAAAGCATGTTAGAAGAGTTCAGAGAAAGGCAACTCGGGTCATAGAAGGGCAAAAGGGAAAGGATTATCTAACTAGATTAAGGGATCTGGATTTGTTCTTCCTGGAGTATACAAGGGCCATAGGAGACAGGTTTACTATTTAGAATGCTGATAGATGATGACCCATGGGAGAGACTAGGGTTCTGCTTAAAGGAACAAATGTACAGCACTAGGGCGCATCCACTACAAATAAAAGAAGAACAGTGTAGAACCTGGAAGAGGCAGAAATGGTTTACACAGAGAGTCATATCATCTTGGAATACCTTGCCATTAGAGACAGTGGGAAGTACATCTATGGGCAGTTTTAAATTAAAACTGGACAAACTACATAGAGCAGTATGATTTAACTTTTAGTTAATTGGCGAGCACAAAGGACGTAAGTCTAACTAGCTCTGAATAACCTATGACACCTATGATGCTATCTGATATCCAACAAAAATAATGGTGTCTGACGGTATCTGTCTTGGTAAGATACTATCCACGCAACTCTTATCTATTGTAGTATTTTTAAAGAAGTTTTAGAGAGGTTCACAGGTATATTTTGAATAACATAAAATATCTGAGGTGCTCTGATCGGTAATCCCCTGATATCGCTCTCTCTCTCTCTGTCTGCCTGTTGGTATCCAGTTAGATTAGTGCTACACGAATAGTGCCACTCCACAGAGCAGTAGTTCATGTCGCGTTAACACAGAGAGCGAGAGGGGATATACAGCGCTTTCAGTAAGCGATCCCCTGGTTGCTGTTCATGGTGCTGGAGCAGTGCAAGGGAACCAGAATCCAGGAGGCTGGACAAGCTGCTCCAGTGGCTGGTGCATAGAGCAGCTCGGCCAGCAGCAGTGGAGTCCAGGGTTCTAATCCTGGTCTCCTTCCATTTTGGCAGAATAGAGACTTGTCTTTTTTTATGTGGGGCTGTGGAAACAGTATTCCATGGCCCCACGAATCTTAACTTCCCTGTTATGTACTCCCCCCTCAGAGTGGGAATCATAAAGTAGGGGGGAGTGGGGGGCACAGCTCCAAAAAAAAAAAATTAGTGCTATTATTGCCGCACGGTTTTTGACCATGCTATTATTGCTGGTGCTATCCTGACCCAGTGCCCTGCCTGTCTATCTTTCTGTCTGTCTGTCTGTCTATCTATCTGTTTCAAAGATTTTACCAGGAATGACATACTAAGCTGGTAATAGATAATTTCCAGATGTGTCCTGGGAAAGGGGAAAAGAGGAGGGGAGAACAGATACAAAATACAGAGTAAAGTACATAAAATAGAAATAAGTATAACATATACAATAATGCATGGGGAAGTGTGTTTAATGAGAAATTAATGGTTGCCTGAGGAGTGGGATGTTACATAAACCCCGAGGGCGAAGCCGGAGGGGTTTATTAAAGCATCCCACACTGAGGGCAACCATTAATTTCGAATTTATGCACACATCCTCATGTTTTATTATTTATAATTGCTGGGCAGCAATTGTTCTAGTCTTCCTCTAGTGTCTGTGACTCCTTGACTTTCTCTGTTTCACACACACACGCGCGCACACACACACACACACACACAATCTCTGAGGCAGTCTGTTTTTCTCTGGCTTAGGTTTTTTTTGTAAACCTTTTTTTTTATTTTAAGTAATGCTTTGTTTGGGAGAATAGTTCATACTTTAGATCACGCTAGCTATCACTGCTTACCTGACACAGCGAGACTGGAGCCATTTCCCAGTGGTAGTTTTTGTCCATTGCAGCCGCTGGGATGAACCACATACTTTGTTTTTAAATTGTAAGTGGAGGAACTGGTTATTTTGAATAAAAAAAAAAATGAAAATACAATGAAGAACCTTGGCGTGGCAGCTCCTCGCTGCTTGGGGAAAGGGAGCCGCCATATTTCGAAATTCAATTATCCCACCCACGAGGAAGTCAACAGCCAGTAAGGGAGCGAATGTTTTTGACTGACTGAGCTCGTGTTTGCCATTATAACCCGTGGGTTATAACGGCAGATTATAACCCGGTCAAGCAATGGGAAAAATTGCTGACCAGTTATTATAAGTCAATAATGCTCAAGGACAACATTGTCAAACAATAACTTGCATACAGTAAACTGCAGAACTGATGAAAGACCAAATAAATGTTATTCAACATATCAAAATAAGAAGCAGCGGGAATTAATGATGCAAGGGAAATGGGAAGTGCTGAGGGATTTTCAAAACAAATTCAGAAACAGCTGCAGGAGCGGGAAGAGAAATCACAGAGATGAGCTTTAAAACCAAAAAAGAAGGGAGCAGACTGAATAGAAAGGAAAAGAAAAAACCCTAGTTTAGTTTAGGGAAATGGAATGAGAAAGCAGCTTAACCAGAAGAAGAGTTCATATAAGGGAGAGCAAAAGAACAAGAGCAAGAATCTATTTGTCTGTCTGTCTGTCTATCTATCTAGCAATCTATCAAGTTATCATACGAACATATGAAGAAACCAGCAGAATAATGCCATTTGGTCTATTTAGTCTACTCACATTGCAGGATTCACCACTTAAGCTACTGACCCTGTCCCCTTCCCCAATCTGTCCTTCCCTTCTGTTCGAACCTCCCTTTACCCTTATTTCTCCTTAACTCTATCTGAGGCTCTCTTGAAGCGGCCCACTGTCTTCAACAAAACCACCTCTTCCAGAAGCACATACCAACTTGCCACCACCTTCTCCAAAAAGGAGTGCCTCCTAGATTCTTTTCTAAACCTCCCCATCCAACTTGAGACTGTGCCCCCTCATGTTTCAGTTTCCACTAAGCTTATCAAGAGACCTTCCTTATCCATCCGGTTTATTCCTTTCAAATACTTGAAGGCCTCAGTCATGTCCCTTGTCTCTCCTCTCTTCTCCTCTCCTCTCCTCTTGGGAGTACATATTCGGTGCCTCCAACCTCTCCTCATATGTCCTGCCCAGCTAGCCCATGATCATCTTCGTTGTCTTTCTTTGGACCATCCCTGGCAGGTTAATGTTCTTTTAAAGGTATAGACACCAGTACTGTACACTGTACTTCAGATGTGACCTCACGAATGACCTGTACAAAGGCGGTATTGCCTCCTCTTGCTTGCTACTGATCCCTCTGTCATTGCAGCCCACTGTGTGGAGTGATTCAGGTCACTAGTGATCATCATTCCCAGAATCTTCTCCTCCTCTGATTCAGATACCTAGACTCCTCACAGGCTGTACTCCATCCTGGGGGTTCTGGGCTCCAGTGTGCATAACTGTGCATTTCTTCTCATTGAAGCCAAGCTGCCAAATCCCAGATCACTTCCCTAGTTTTTCCTGAGCCTCCTTTAGGTCTTGTATTTCTTCTGCTGTCTCCACCCTCCCACAGAGCTTGGTGTCATCTATGAGTAGGCACATTTTTCCCTCAATGCCACCTCCTATATAATTGATGAATGCATTGAACAGCAGCAATCTGAGCACTGAGCCCTGTGGAGCTCCACTGGTGACCTCCCTGGTGCTAGGTAGCTTACCACTCACTACCACACTCTAGGTCCTGCCCCCTCATCCAGCTTTCTACCCATCTGGTCAGCTTCTCTCGAACCTGAAGATCAGTCAACTTCCTCATCAACACCTTGTAAGGTACAGAGACAAAGGTTTTGCTGAAGTCCAGGGAAAGGATGTCCATCGCTTGGCCTCTGTCTGTCAATCTGTCTGTCTATCTATCTTTCCTATCTTACTAAAGTGGACCAGGGTGCACCCTCCCAGTATGGCTATGTTTTGCACCTTCCCCTCCAGGTTGCCCACCCCTTCCCAATAAATAATAACAATTTTGAATAGCAGGCTGGTTTGCCACTCTCTCCCTTTCAGATCACCTCCTCCAAAAAAGAAATAGGTGGCGGCCCCAGGCTGCCCACATCTGGTGCTGCTGAAGATCATCCCAAGTTTGGGGAACCCTATCTCCATTTTCAGCTTGCCTGCTTACTGTAAAAGAAGAAAATAGTCCCTCAATGTTTATTTATTTAATATTTTGGAAAATAACCTTTGAGCAAAATTTTATTTTTCAAAGGTTCCACATCAAATAAAGTACATGACAGAACAACAGGAAGTTACAATGACAGTGGTCTCAACTCACAGTCATGAAGTTACATTTGGAAGAACATCAGTGGTTCATTTACACAGGTAGTAAATATTCAAGTATAAGAGAGAACCATTTACACTAATGAATTAATTGCAAACGGAGAGAAGGTTGCAAAGGAATAAAAAAAAAACACTTACAAAAAAAAGTACAACCAAGAGAACACTATAAATACAGGGAATGTCCAGGGCAATCGAGGAGCAGCCTGGAGTCAAGCTTTGTCCAGGTTTCAGGGATGAGGAAAGAAAGAGGAGTTGTCTTTAGTTTAACCTGTAATAAAGAAAATGGTCCCTCACTGATCTGACCACCCCTGACCCCCACCCCCGCCCCATGCTGACCCATCATTCAGCACCCACCACCTCACCCCCATGCACCCGCAATCAGCTGAATATGTCCCATGTTGTAGATCCACTCTCCGATCAAAGGCATGTCTTGCTACCAGAACTACCATTAAGTCCAGGTTAATGCATTTCAATGAGGTTTGAACTTTTACTCATAATTTTGTCATTTTTTAATATTTTTACACCACATTTTCAACAGGGCTTTTTTGGGACCCCAGACTCATCAACAAGGGTGGTGAAATTATTCAAATCCATTCCAAAAAGTGATTTTTGCAGTCACAGTGCAAAATAAATTTTTGGACAGGATTTCCCTATGTTTTCTGCCCTTTTTTATGAGGTGGGGTCAAAAGAAGGCTATGCTGAAAATCTGGGATCAAAATATTACAAAACAACAAAGTTATGAATATACGTTGACATTTTTCTACAATAGCGCATAAGTTCGGTGGGGTCAAAATATTACAAAACAACAAGGTTATGAGTATACCTGGGCATTTTTCTACAGTCATTCATAAGTTCAGTAATTTAAAATGTTTTTTACCTCAAATTTTTTAACATAGCCACTTTTCACACCACCTCATGAATGTGACAGCTGTCATTTTACAAACGATAAAGAAAAGAGAAAAGGCTCTATAACTCCGGTTCACCAAATATTTTTGCTGACCGATGTTACAGTGACAGATTTATGTCAACCGCAATTCTTTGGGGGGCTTCACCCCCGAACCTGCCCAATGCGGGGGCTCTGCCCCTACACCTCCGTACTTAATATTATCAACAGTACAGCGACCCAACACTGTGTCACTGTACCGTCGTTTGCTGTAAAGGTGATGAGAAATGTTGCACTTGCCACAGTGGTGCATGCCCTTAGGATGTGGTGGTAAAGCAGTAGGTAGCAGAGCATGAACCACAAGGTGACAATGAACTACCCTGTCAGAAATGGAAGATCACTTTTGGGTATACAGCTTTAGAGTATTCACATATGACATCATATAGGTCAGGATCTGTATGGTGCACATGCCAGTGCTTTCTTAAAGCATGGGCTATTCTAGGACTGATAGAATTAAATTCAGTAATGAATCACTATGAGCATTTTAGTAATGATTTTTGCAATGATGTCTCATTTATATTGAATTGTTTTCTTTTATTGGTATCTGTATACATTTTTATAACCTTTTTCTGCCCGCTTTTTTGTTTATCTTCCAGGTTCCACAATGCTTGCACCTCACTGCATTTATGGGGCTTGCCCTGGTGAGCATATATCCACTTGAAATTAACTTGGTCTTTATAATACTGCTGGGATTAAAATAATGCTGGGATTTTGTTCCTTGTTCTTTGAATTTACCTTCCATTATTTTTATTCACATTTTCTCTTTTTCTATCAGTTAGCATGTTTTGTATATTATTTAGTTTTGTATAATTTTGCTTACTTATTACCTCAGTCAGCCTTTATGAGAATATTGTTTCTGGGGGTCCATTTCACTCTCCATTTGTAATATGGTACTGTGACTTTAATTTGTCTCCATAAATGAGAGATGTTGTGAATCAGCCCCACCCCCATGACGGGGTTGAATAAGGCCCACTCCCATTTGTATACAGAAAGAATTAAGTGCAAGGATCTGTTCTATCCTCTCGTTTTCTGTCTCTTGGCGGTCTGATTGCTCAACTAAATATTCTCGTGAGACCTCGAAATTGATCACTCTGATGGTCTTGCAGTTTTCTGCCTCTCACTATATCTCTACCTTCACTTGCTGTTCCTGTCTTTTTTCCCCCCTTGCATATCTGTGGTTATAAAAATACATGTGGAACTTTATGTGAAACTGGGATCCTTTGGTTTGAAATGTCTATAGTTACATTGTTAAAATGATTGCAAAAAGGTATTTGGAATATAAGGGGTTAACCTGAGATGCAGTGTGAGCTCCTCTCAGGCTTGTTTGCAAACTCTTTTGCAGAGCTGTCAGCAGGAGGCCAGCTTTGGACACTGTTCTATTTGCAAGCCTGCTCTGCAAAGAAACTGTCAAAAACTCTGATATATTTTATGAGAAACAGGATGTCCCCTTAATGAGCTCAGGATGAAGAAGTTAATTGTCAGGCAAAGACTTGTTATAAAAAGAGAAGCAATATATTTGCTAGAGAGACTGAAACTTGGAAGTAGAGGTACCCTCAGACAAAAGACTTTGTTCTCTGTTTGTACTGCCTTTGTAAACAGTAATTCTGAACTATTATTTTTTTTTATTTTACTGTTATTGATAAAACATTACTTGCATATTTTACAAGTACTCCTGGTCTTCCTATGCTTCCTCAACTATGCATCAATGACCCCCCCAGAGGAAGAATCCACAGGGATTTGAAGCACCAGGCTGTAGTGCTATTCATTTCTTTTTCAGCACAATAAACCTTTTCACTAGCAGTATTTACTGTGCATCTTGACTCATGAATTAGTTGCACACTTTCTCTTTTCTTTCTTGATTGTGGCTCTTTTCTGAGTGTGGCAACCCTTTCCTGTGCACCTCAGCCATTTTGCTTTTTCTTTGCTTCCATTTGTTTCAGTCGGGCTGCATGGACGCTGCTACCGGCAGGGCGTAGCTTGTGTACTTTCTCTGGCTCTTTCTTACCATTGACAGATAAAGGCTGCTAGTCTTTACTACTTTGGATAAGTAGTGTTATGTTTTATTCACTCATATATTCATTGTGCTCTCACATTCGGATACTTCTCCCTGCAGCTGGCTGCATACTTCCTCATTTACTTCCAAGGAATTGGGGGCTGTTTTACAGTGCTTACCTGTTGCTGTAGACAAACGTTCACTACCACATGCCACCTTTTAGCATTCTCATTTAGCAAGGTTTTGTAATTTAAAATGCCCTCCGGAAAAGAATCAGAGACAGAAACCATTAACACTTTACTTGCTGGGGCAGCAGCCAATACACCTGCAGCTATGCCAGATACTGGCTTACAAAGAACAACAGCATTATTAGAATGCAGGCAGAAGGCAGGTGATATCTTTGCTGTGGACTTCAAGCCTGAACCAGAAACCACTACTGATTTAGCTGATCTTTTTAACCAAGTGAAAAGAATAAAATTAACTGAGATTACTTTGTATTACACACAGCAAAGCTTCAGCAAGTACAAATCCACCAACATTATTCCCAGAGGCTTATGCAAATGTCCAGCTAGTGGATTTCTGAAACAATGTTACCAAAAATGGCGGGAGGAGGCTCTGAACGTTTGTTCCTTCACCCTCATGGATATATTACAGGATCAGGGTAAAGAAAGACATATGCAGTTATTAAAGGACATCGAAACATTAGAAGATCAATTCCAACCTGAATCCTGTCACAAGGATTTTGTTGATCTTAACCACAGGCTTGTCAATAAGATGAACTCTCATGAGAAACAAACCATCCAGAAGAAATAAAGCAAATGCATCAGAGATGTCACTGATTTCACTGATAACTAGGTACACAACTGGTATCTGTCCAGTATACAAGGTAGAGGAAGATCACGTACTAGAAGAAATAGGTCCCAGAGTTCACAAAGAGGCCATTCCAAATCACGTAATAATAATAATAATAATATACAAAATCCAGCAAACAGCAATACTGGAAACACAACTAATAAAGTGACTTTTTTAGTGCCAGGCCAGCCATCAGAGACTCCACTCTCAGTACCTCATACAGGAGCAATACCCAAAGTGACGCAGTCGCATACACATACCACACAAGGCAAAGCTGCAGGGCAGGCAGAACGAAACAATCAAAAGCTCAACCAGAGCCAAGTCATCACTATCTATGAAACAGGGAAAAGTAGTCAACATCTCTTCAGTGTAGGTTCACGAGGATGTTCCTTTGTACCCAACCCTAGAGTAGATAGATTTAATTTGGAAGTTGATCTTCAGAAGACAATTCTAAAACTTCAGCTTAAAAAAAAATTTCAAAGGAAGAGGGTACTATGGGTCACACTAACATGTAGTCTCAAACCTGCGACCTACATTGATCCCTTGGCTAAGTCAATCAGAGAGTCTGGGCTCTTAGTGGTATCCCTATGGAAGGGGAAAGAACACTGGAGAGCCCTGTATGCAGATGATGACTTACTCTATTTGCATAATCCAGAGGTTTCCCTTCTGAAGGTCTTTGAAGTTATTGCTCAGTACAGCAAAGTGTCGGGCTACCACCTGAATACTGCCAAGATGGAGACACTGTGCTTCCATTACATCCAGAGCACAGCCTTCAGGAATTTATATCCATTCCGCTGGGATCTGCAGAAGTTACTGTACTTGGGGATCTTCATAACAGCCAACCCCTTGTTGTACTTTGAATATAACTACAGTATGCCCCATTTACCCAGAACATGAAACAAGATTTCAGAAGTTAGAGTACATTACCACTGTCCCTGTCCAGAAGAATATAGGTGGTGCGCATGGTCACCTTGTTAAGTGCCCTACATCTATTTCAAAACATACTGATTGCGCTTCCTGCAAATGCTTGGAAATAATGGCACAAAGAAATATCTCAGTTTATTTGGGCCAGGTGATGACCTGAAATTAAATTAAAACAACTCAGTCTGGCATGGGGGAAGAGGGTTTAACTCTACCTTCACTCAAATCATACTGTTGGGCAACACACATCCATTTTATGCTGTTTAGGCATCTAGAAGGACAGCGTGGGTCGTGGCTAGACATAGCGAGAGAGACCTCTTCCCTCTACAGCAGTTTGTACAGGTGATGTACCACAATTCACCACTCCTGCTGAATCTATCCTACCCACCAACCCATGGTTGAAATTTGAAGTTACAGTGTGGAATTCAATCAGGAACGCTCTCCACCTTATTCCATTCTTCCCTCTCATCTGCCCTATCACATACCTAGAGCATTTCTCCCCACCTATACTGAACAATAGGTTCCTCCTCTGGGAGAGACTGTCACTGAAATATGTATACCAGTTTTTTAATTTCTCAGCAATATTCTTCTTTTATCGAAGTACAAACTAAATGCCACTTACGGAGTGCAGACTTCTACCAATATCTCCAATTAAGACACTACATTACTTCCCTCCCTTTAGGAACCCACAACCCAGCTTTATTTAAAAAATCCATTATGGCCTTCTGTTTCTGTGCTGCCAATCTTGGAGCTGAGGCTTGAGACTGCAGAGATCGGAGCACCAGCAGATGCATCGGGTTTGAATCTTCCTGGCTCTCTAACCACATTAAGCGCTTTGTAAAGTATTCTTCAGCTTCATTGTGGCTAGGAACCACTCCCTGTTGATCTGGCTTGCCCTCCTCTTTGCCCTCTCCTACCTTGTTACTGTCTTCATCCTGCTGCCCAGTCACCACAGCAATGATCATGTCATCATCAAGATTTTCATGGGCCTCGACCTCAGAGTCACAGCTTACCCAGTAATCAATCTCCTTCTCAGAGATTCTGAGGGTCAGTTTGCTAGCCAGTTCAGTAAGCCAGTCAATGTCTGAAGCAGGCTGTGGTTGATCTGGCTCCATGGCAACAGTGGCAACCACGGAAACAGGTTCATCCAGGGTCATCGTTGGGTTTAGGGTGTCATCAGGAGGAGTGGGCGGAGCTTCTTGGTTCTCCCTGGGGATGTCATCACCCCGTTGGTCAATTACACTGGATTTACTCCTTGATTTTTCAATGCTCTCAGGGTGTACAGCATCCCAAGCCTCTACTGCCATGCAAATGATAACTTTCAGGGTGAGTGATTTAACAATTTCCTGTAGTGGCATTTCATGGTTTTTATCATCAAGAACAGTCTGAAGCAGTTTTCTCCTGTAATTTTCTTTAAAGATTTCGAAGATTTCCTGGTCACAGGGCTGCAGCTTAGATGTCATGTTGCGAGGGAGGAAGAGACATGAAATTGTGCCATGCCATGTTCTTACGGTGGGCATTTCTGGGTGAGCTGAGCAGTTATCCTAAAGAAGGATAGCTTTTTCTGGCAGGTTTTTGGAGCATAGGAACTGCTGATAGCTTGGCACAAAGCCGTCAGTGTACCATCGGAGAAAGATCTCAGAGATCATCCAAGCAATTTTCTGGGACTTGTAAATAAGGGGGAGATTTGTCATGTTCACATGCCGAAATCATTGTGGTTCCCAGGACTTGCCAATGAGCAGGGGTCATAGCTTATGACTCCTTGTTGCATTGGCACAGCCAAGGATCGTAACATGGTCCTTTGGTTTTTGAAGCCCGGTGCCTCTTGTTCTGGACCACCCACCAAAATCTTGTCTGGCAGACATCACCAGAACAATTCCATCTCATTAGCATTATACAGCTGATCGGGACAAAGGGATTGCTTCTTCATGATCTCCAGCAGCTGCTCTGTAAATGGTGCCACACTATCTTCTGCAGCACTCAGTTTCTCCCCGCACAACATTATTGCCGAATTCTATGTCTCCACCTGAATCGGTCTAGCCAGCCATCGCTGGCTACAAACGGAAACTGGCAGCCAAGCTTTTGGTGGAATATGAGGGCTTTCTATTTCAGCACAGGGCTGAAGATAGGTCTCCCCTTTTCTCTTTCTTGCATCAACCATAGATAAATTGCTGCATTGAGGCTATCTTCAGCACAGGGATGCATGTTTTTTCTACTTTCAGTCCCATATGATCCTTCCATGGTCACAGCAAGGGAACGCAACTTTTCCTTTGTGTCATTGATGTCTGTGATGGTAGACTTGCCGATGCCATACTTTGCAGCAAGGGACACGGCTCTCTCTCCCCATTTTCCAGTCTCTCCAGGATCCGCAGCTTCTGAGCCATGGTCAGAACAGTTCTCTTTTTTTTTTTGCTGACATGAGGATGAACAGCAAGGAGTGTACAGTAAGTCACTGATACAAAGCTTTACTGTCTACAGCTTTGTACTCAGTGCTTAACGAGGTGTGAACTTTGTAAGTGGTGTCTGCGAGCTGCTAATTGACTAATTGACTGCTGAGCAAATAGCATTAAGAGCAGGGTGATAAAACAAAGGCAGCAGTTGGGAACATGATCAGGAAAATTAACACTGCAAAATTGGGTGATACCTCGCCGGTTCATTAGAAAGAGATTTTCACATAACCGATGTTTGGAATATCGGGGTTCTACTGTATATATAATTAACTACAATATCCCCAGGACAGAGGAGACCATTCCTCATGACATCTCCTCAGAATTCTTATCACACTTGCCAAAAAAATTATTACTAAACTATGGCTGACCCCTACATCTCCTGATGTGATGAATTGGAGAACATTAGTTGATCAGATTTATCATATGGAAAGACTACTTCTACCCTCAACGACCGCACTGAAATTTGTGCAAATCGGTGGTAAAGGTGGCTGACTCATGCCATGAGCACAGACTCTACTATAGTTCCATAAGAATGGATGCATAGTTTTTGGTTGATGGAGGTTACACAATATATTGAATCCTAGCTTATGTATAGGTCTGGCCCGCCTGCTTGCTCTAGTCTGTCTTCCTATTCCTCAGTCCGAGTCATGCCTATGGCAGGGTACCAACATATAAAGAATTAAGTATTAGTGTCCTTTGAGCAGCATAAATGCATTTTTACTTGAACTTTTCACACCTTTCTCTCCCCCAGTCTGTGTCTTAAGAGACATGGGTAGAGAATAATATAACACAGTGTTGTTTAATGATGATTATTCTGTCCTATTGTACCCTGTCTTCAGTGATACTTGTATACAATGCTATAATATTAAAGGTTGATCCATGCTGCATATGGAAAAACTGAATAAAAATTATATTTACAAAAAAAATACTATAGAGAAGTATTGTACTTGTATACAGTATTGGACTATACATGTTTCATTCAAAGTAACAATCAGGAGCTTTTGTTTCAGATTCATGATATAATCCCAACATCAGGGAATTGGTTGTAATTACATATGCTGTTACTGGATACTCAAATAGATTTTATTTTTTTGTAAATTCAGTTACTTTAACTTAAATGAAATACTGGAAATGACTAGTCCATTATTTAATGATCCACAGATGTCTCTGGATAAACATTGACCCCCCCCCCCCAACAAACACACTCTTTTCAGATAAACAGTATTTTAGTCTCTTTTGCATTGCTTTTTTTATTTACCTTCCACTTTTCCTTTAAAACTTTGGGGATGAACATGAAAACAGTATCACTATGTCCTAGGACACGTGGGGCTGGATATTCAAACTGCGCCCAAAATGTGCGTAATAGCAGGAGCAAGCACAAGTCCATTGCGCACATGCGCAATATACGCGATATTCAAAAATGGAGCAAGCCAAATTGCGCAACCAGCCAACGTCTGAATATCGCACAACCTGCGCCATAGCGCAACCAAGAAGGGGAAGCTGAGCAGATACAATATGCTATAGCGCAACAAGGGCAGCCCTGAGGTGCCATAGCGCAAGCAGGGAGCCCCCCAGCAGCAGAGCAATGGAACTGCACAACCAGGGAGGTAGGCAGGGGCCCACCACCCATGCCACAGATGGGCACAGGAACACACTGCAGAACTGACAATGCACCCCCACAGCCCAAGCACAGCACAACTGGGGGAGGGACGGAATATCTACTGGCCCATGGGGACAAGCAAACAAAGCACAGCTGGGCCACGTTGCCCCAGCACACCCACTGGCAAGCTGAGGCTGCCACACAAGGGGGGGCGGACCACCCCATGTACAGCAGCCCCCCCTGTGCACAGCACACCCTGCACTGTGACCCCAAGATACCCCCCATGAGCAGTGACCATCACTGCAGGAATCCCCATGCATACCCCCAGTCACACTGCAACCTTGTGTACCACAGAACCATACAAGCCAGAGCCACCATGAGCACCCAGCAGTGGGTGGCAGCACACGGCAATGCAACAATGGCTGACACAGTGCCAACATGCACAACCCCCCTGAGGCACAGCTGAGAGACTGAACATGTGTCGCCACAAGTGGTACCCCACACGGGAAAGGGCATGCCCCTGACGCCACTGCCATTGATACAGCACCCTGCACAGTAGACAGGTGTCACAGCGCGACCCACCATGAGCCACAGCAGCCAGCACAGACACCCAAAGTGGTGCATGGAAGCATGCAGCACACCAGATGCAACACAGTGCAGGGGCAAACACACACCCATACCCTCGTGGACACCAACACAGGGACACAGTAGTGTGGCAACCAAGCCCCCAGTGTGGGCACATGTAAACTGTGCACACACAGCCTGCAGTCCACCATGGCACAGGGGTGACACCCACCCTGTGCATGTACTGTGGCCTTGTACACCACCAGTATATGCCTGGATCACAAGGCACAGCCCCCACAACACACACAAGACACAGCATGGAGGTGGGACAGCAACTGTGGAGGCCACAGTGTCACCCGAGGAAAACATGCACCGCACCGGTGACAGGTGGCAACCCAGCACTGTGATGGTCACAGTGGATGACCTGCAGGGACAGCCCCCACTGACAAGGCAGCAGACCTGGCAGGCCACAGACATGCAAGGGTGTCAGCTGCACAGGCCAAGGACAGCTTGACAGGGGCACAATGGACACAGAGCAGGCACCATGGAACACTGGACACAGCAATGCAATGCACAGAGAACAACACACACCACAGATACTGACTGAAAGCCACTCCCACACCAGAGACACCTCCCCATGCACACACACACATACCCATGACTAAACCTCCCCAGATGCCATGCACACCACTGCAACTGAGCACCTATAGCCAGCTGCAAAATCAGAGACCACCACAGTATTCATATCAAAATATCTGTATTAGAAAACCAACAAAACAAGTACAACAACATCAACATCTATTTACATATATACAAAACTGGGGTGGAGGTATGGGTACAAAGTAGGGGTGGGTAAGGGGCAGGGGTGAACAACTGGGAGAGGGAAGGTGGGGTGTGAGGGTTAGTCAAAGGGGGGAGGTAATGTCCAGCTACTGGTCTCCAGCCTGCTCCCCCTGCTGCCTGGTGCCAGTCCCAGAGTCGCCATCTCCTCCGCACCCCATGCTGCTGGAGGTCCTGCAGGATTTCCAGGGATTCTGTGGCCACCCGCAACAGCTGCTGCATGGATCGCTCTATGCGTAGGAGTATCCAGACACCTAGGACAAGGGATCAGAGTCAATCGGTGTGACTGACCATCTCCTGCAGCCCACCCATCATGTATGGCATACAGCCAAGTGCCCAGCTCCTGTGATGTGTGCACCCACCCACAGTGACCGTGTGCACAAGACATGCCCAACCAGGCAGCAACAGCCATGTGTACCACTGCACACACACACCGCCCATGTCCAGCACAGCACAACCAAGGCCGTACAGTAACATGGCTATGCGGTGGGCAGGCAGTGCCACAGCCATGTGCCCAGTGCACGCATGGACCACCATTGACGCACTCCCAGACATGCAGTGCCACTGGACAGTGCTGACTCACATGTCACGTGCATGGCAGTGGTGTCCATGGATGGTGGCCATGCCCTGCTCCCCACCCTGTCACACAGCATGCAATAGCAATCATGTTGTTATGGCACTCACCCTCATTGGGCTGTTGCTGGCGTTGTGGTTCTTCACCGCCACACTCGGGTACTGCAGCCACCACCCTCTGCTGCTCAGCCATGGCCCTCTCCACTCTGCCACGCCTGTGGGAAACAAAAGGTGAGAAACACATCAGTACAAACCCAAAGCATATTCCCCCCTGCCCCAATGAGTGTGCCCACCCACCCAGCCAGACCCATACATCACATACCCTGTAAACACCGCCACAGTCAACCCTAGACCAACCTCCCCCATGTGCTGGACACAAAAGACAGTGTTACCCATATGGACCATACAGATGCTTAGACGGATCACCCACCTGGACGAGGCACCACGCCCCTCCTGGCACGCGACCGCAGATGTGCCAGTAGCCCCGGCTCCCTCCTCCTCAGGTCCCCAAAGCAGTGCCTGCATTGCTCGGAGGTCCTCCTTCGGCCAGTGGCCGCCTCCAGGTCAGTGGCCACCTGTTGCCAGACCTGAGTCCTGGCCCTGTCCAGGGGAACCTCCCCATACAGTGGGCCATAGTGAGGCTCCACAATGGCCACCAGGTTGGCCAGCTTGAGGGCACTCCATTGGGGGGCTCTTCTGCATGCCATCTCCAGATTTATAGTAGGCAATATGGCGCTTTGCAGCGCGGCAACCCCAAGTGGAATTTCTGTGCAATACAAAGCCGCTATTCCCTATCGCGTTGTCGGTACAGCGCCGCCATTCCCTATCGCGCTGTCACCGAACAGTGCGCTAGAGCTGCAGACATGCCATACGTACAGCGCCAAGGGGGCAAAGGTCGGGCACAGGGTCATGGGTCTCTGGTGCATGGTCACGCACAGCGCCATCGGACATCTATGCGTCCAGCGCGATTGGCCTCCTGTGTGCCATTGCCACAGTGAACTATTGCGCAGTTGTGCCACAGCGCCATGTAGTGACCGTCACCGTAGCACCACTGGCACAATGGTGGCCGTGCCCTGAATTGCCTACCGCGCACCACACGTCATCAGTGCAGCAGACGCCTGTGTAAGCTACCTGGGCATGCGCAGTGCGGTGTACTACACAGTCACAGAACTGCGCCATTGGCTCAGCACATTCAACCGTATTGCACAAAGCGCAACAGCGCGATATTCAGCCGTCATATGCAGATCATCCGATTGGCCAGTCAATGGTGCAGCAGTGCGATTTGCATCTCATTAAAGTTGCTCCACACCTAATTTGCATGGATTGTGCTATAAAAATGCGACACTGTTCTGCAGTGGCCATATTCGGTTACTGCAGTTGATAGGTGAGTTGCATGCTGTGTGATGTTCTGGACTATGGTCTCAGGGAATTGCTGTATACTGCACAGTCACAGGTTACCACTGTCACCCATACAGGCTGTGAAATGACCGAGCGAGGACTGGGTGAGGAGGATGATGGTGGGTGGAAAAGGAGGCCTAATTTTATGAAGGCTGAGACGGAGGCATTCTTCGAGGCCTACCTGGATGAAGAGACACTTCTCAGTGGACGGCGGGGCACCCCTCAGGCCCATGCTGCTGCATGGGAGGGGGTGGCATGTGCCATCAACCTGCACGGCAGCCACCAGCGCTCTGTGCAGGAGTGTAAAAAGAAGATGGGAACCGACAGGAGGAGGGTGAAGGAGAAGGTGGCAGCCATCAGGGCGGCACGTGCTGCAACAGGTGGGGGCCAGCTGGAGGTGGTGCAGCTGACTCCGGCAGTGGACAGGCTCGCTGCATGCATGCAGCGCAGTGCCATTGAGGGCGTTCCTGGAGGTGGCTTCCAGACAGGTGGTAGCCCATCACTGCATGGTATGTCATGGTGGAGGGGGGGAAGGTAGATCACATGCAGTAACGTGTCCTTACTTTCTGTTACAGATCCTGTGTGTCTGCAGGGGTCAGTGGTGGAGGGCCTGTCCACTGCAGACAGCCATCCGGAGTTGGAGGAGGGACCATCCACCTCCGCAGGTAGCCGGCGTGCATTGCACCAGTGTGCACGCCTGGCTGCCATCACTGATGTCGTTGAGACAGGTGTGGGGGGTGCCCTTCCTGTGTCTCAGCGGTCTGGCATCCAAGCATGCCAGCATGCTGTGGCTGTGGCTGTGGCACAGACCTGCACCATTGATGATGCAATGACCACTATGGGCATTGACATGTGTGTGTCACAGAATGGACACACAGCAGAACGGCTCACGCCCATGGACCTGGCTAGTTCCGACTTGTGTGCCAGCATGTCAGCACAGTCCCAGGCTGTGCCTGTCAGCACCGGTGGGGCAGCACCAGTGGCTGTACAGGTCACTGGCACTGTTGCAGCCACAGCAGCGGAACAACTGATCCCTTGGGCACAGCAGGCGGAGGGGCAGCAGTCACCCACCGGGACTGGGGGTACAGGGTTCAGCGGTGGTGTATGTGCACTGCCTGTGGACTTGCCCATAACTGGTCCTGGTGAGCAGTGCCCACCCTCAAGGGGTGCTGAACATCAGGCCCTTCCATATCCTGAGGGACAGGTTGCCGATGTGGCAGACGACCTCTCTGACGAGCACACCCGCCTGCTGCAGGCATCAGTACAGCAGCAGATGTAGGTTGCAACGTCCATGGAGGCACTGTGTGTGGCTCTGGAGTGGGTCGAGGAGCAACACAGCAGGAACAACGAGAGGATCCTGTCATGGATTGACCATTTGCGGATGGATGTGACTGCCGCCATTGACAGGCAGACACAGGCATTGGTCGCTGTCGTGGCCACATTGGGCACACAGTCAGGTGCCCCTGTGCCACTCACACCACGCAGTACGCTATCCACTCCCCATTCCCGGCGTCGTGCAACACCCACCCTGTCGACGCCGGGTTCAGCTGTGGGCATCCCAAGCACTCCTAGTGCAGGTATGTTCGGTGTGCTGCAGACCCCTGTGCGGGCAAGGTCTCATTCGCGCAGTGGAACCCTGGTGGACCATTGGTGCGCACCCCATGAGGCCCATGCTCAGCCTGCCAGTGCTGTTGGTCTCAGCAGGGCTGCCCACGATCCGGGGTGGCCGTGGCACTGTGCCGCAAGACTGAGCTCTCTCCCAGTGCGGGCCCTGTCTGGTGCTGCCCTGTGTGCAATGTGTGTTTCGGTGGGCAATGCACCGGTGGGTGCCCAGCCCTACACGCAGATACACGGACCACCTGCACACCCTCTCGACTGCTGTCCACAGGTGCGTGTGCATGATGATGCCTGCATTGTGCTGTACACCAAAGTGCAAAGGTGCCCAGCATCTGACACACGCACATGGACAGTCAGTGGACGTGGTGGCCTGTGGACATGTGTGTTTTTAGTGTCTGTGTTCTGGCTCTGTTGTGCACTTGACCCCTGTGCACTTTGTGCCTATTGTGTGTGTGTGTGTCCATCCATGTGGCGTGTTACTGTTCACCCCTCCCTGGTTGTATGTGTGTGCTTCGTGCCCTGCCACTTCCCTTGCTGTCATGCACCCCTGGTGTGTTTCCCTGTGTGTATGTGGGTTGTGCCCTAGCCACTGTTGGTTGCACATGGCCCCATGACTTACCTGTGTTGGGTGAAGTGCTCCTCTGTGATGGTGTCCCGGTGCAGCTGGGCCAACCGGATCAGTCGGGGGTCCCGTCGTCCAAGGGGGGCTGCCCATCCCCATCATCACCGGCGTGACCGTCATCCCCATCGCTGTCCTCCTCTTCGACCTGTATGGCTATCCCACAGTCTTTGGCCATGTTGTGCAGGATACAACAGGCCAGGAATATCCCACAGGCCTTTGAGGGGCTACACTGTAGGGCACCACCAGAGGTGTCCAGGCAACGGAAATGCATCTTCAGCATCTCAAACACCCACTCAGTGATGTTGCATGTGGTGGCATGTGCCTCATTGAATCGTTGCTGCGATGGGGTCATGGGCCCCTGGTAGGGTGTGAGCAACCAGGGATGGAGTGGGTATCCACTGTCACCTGTGTGGAGATAGTGGAGGTTAGTGTCTTGTTCAGGCTCAGACTGCCCCAAACCCTGTGTGCCATACCCATGGCACCTGTGGCTTACCCCCCTTGCTCACGATTTGTCAGTTCTACATGCATACTCACCCACTAGATGTCCTGTGGGGATGTCCCCACTCTCAAATCGATGGCACAGTGCCGACTGGTACCATATGAATGAATCATGTGCTCCCCCAGGGTGCGTGGCACAGACATTGATTGATGCGCCCACTGGCATCACACACCACCTGGCAGTTGACACTGGCATAACCCTTCCGGTTCATATAGGTGGCCCCATCAGGGCCAGGTGGCGTGCGAATGGCCACATGGATGCAGTCTATCGCCCCTAGCATGCCAGGCATACGTGCTACCCTGTGGAACTCCTGTATGTTTGCTGTGCACTCTGCCGCGGTGCTGGGGAAATGGATGTACTTGGCAGCATGTGGCAGCAGTGTGCTGATGAATTGGGTGAGGATGCGCGACGTGGCCAACTGTGTTATGCCTGTGGTGTCCCCTGTTGGTCTCTGGAAGGTACCCGTGGTGAGCAAACACATGCCGGCTGTTACCTTTGTCTCCACTGACAGAGCATGACTCCGTCATGTGGGTGCCTGCATCACATCACTGCACAGCTCACACAGCCGCCTCAGTATTGCCCTGTTCAGGTGGTACTGGCCCACAATCTCGACATCTGGGTACAGCTCAAAACTGGTGCAGGCTCGGTACTGCCTGTTGGGGGCGTGCCACCGACGCGCCCTTCCACGGTCACGTCCCCCTGCAGCATGCCTTCTCACCCCCCTCATTACGGCTTCCATGTGGAAGGTGGCACTGTCCATGTCCCTGGCTTGTGTTCACCCCCCTGGCTGTTGTTGCTGTGTTCCCCCCCCCGCTGTCCTGACTGCTATCTCCACTGCACCGGGTACACCTACTGGCCTCTGCTCACTGTGGCCCCACACATCTTCCCTTGCCCCTATTATGTCCTCTGGTTTCCCTGGCCTGCCCTCTTTGTCCCTCTTGCCCTGTCTCTCTCCCTGCCTCATGTGGCTTCCCTGTAGGTTCTTGTGCCTCTTCCTTGCTCCTTTTTATTTTGGCTCATTTCCGCTATGGCTCAACTTCCGCCTGATCCACTGTTGCGCATTGCGCAAGTCTTTGAACATCGCACTGCGCACTTTATGCATGGTTCCACCCCCTTCGGTTGCGCATGCCTTCATTAGCATTGCGCTGTTGCTCAGCATGTTTTCAGTGGCGCAACTGCCTCCTGCTGAATATCACAGAATGGTGCATTTTCTGACTTGCGCTGGTGCAACCCTATTGCGCATTGCGCAACCCTTTTGAATATCCAGCCCGTGTGCTCTAAATATTTGTCTAAATCTGACAACATAATCTTCATCTTGTGAAATTATAAGTTTGCCATGGAAATAACTATTTTTTCCAATAACACAATTTTTATTTTAACTTTCACAAATAACCCATAGGAATGTATAGATTAAACATTTTCATTTGAACACTTGTACAATAAAATTTTATTCCTTTATGTACAATTTTTAACTTTGTCTATTTTATGTTTAACCATAAGAAATAAAGTATATAGGGGATACATGATGGGCAGGAGTGGGATATGGAAAATATTCTCACTCCTGCAGAGTGAGCTCAGTATTCTTTTTTTACTATAATAATTTTTACTTTTCTTTCTTTTTAAGAACACAAAATACATAAAATTATAACAAATAGCAACATGTAATAATGTATACAGTTCATCACAGACTTGTTGATATATGGATACACTTAAAGTCATTTACACATAACTTGGAAATAATTACATGATTAATGACTTGTAACTAATGATTGGACCTTAGACCTTATGGCCCGGATATTCAAAGCAGTTGCGCATGGCGCAACTGAGTTGCGCCGGCGTAAGTGCGGACTTGCGCCAAGGAAAGATATTGAGTGGGAGCCGGTGTGCAGTGCAAATCCCATTGCACCAATGCACAACACTAATGAATGCAGGTGCAAGTGCAAGGAAGCATGCCCCTGAATATTCAGCGCAGCGCGATATTCAACCGCGAAACCATGGCGCAAGTGCAGAGCAAAACAGAGATGTGTCGAACAGACTTGTTCCTATAAATACAGGGCACAAGCACACAGAAAACACTTGCACCAGGTGAGAGGGAGTGACAGAGAGAGAAAGAGAGGGAGAGAAAGAAAGAAAGAAAGAAGGACAGACAGAGAGAGACAGAGAGAGACAGACAGACCAAGGCAGACACAGAGGGAGAGGGACACAGGTGGCAGTGGAGAGGGAGACAGCGGCAGACACAGTGTGACAGACAGGCAGACACACTGCCAGGCAGTGTACCAGGGTGGCACACAGCCCGCAGTAGCAAATCGCCCAGGGGGATATAGGATAGCAAGGGCCATGGATAGTGCACCCTTCATGATGGAGGCTGTAATGAGGGGTGTGGGGGAGCAGCAGGAACAGCGATGTGGCCATGGAAGGGCCCATCGGTGGTATGCCCGACACAGGTGGTACCATGCCTGCATCACCTTCAGGCAGTACAGAGACATGGAGATCATGGGCTGGTACCACCTGAACAGGGCCATTCTGAGGTAGCTCTGTGAGCTGTGCAGTGAAGAGATGCAGGCACCCACCGGACGGAGACATGCCATGTCCGTGGAGATGAAGGTGACAGCCATCATGTGCCTACTTGCCACGGGCACCCTACAGAGACCAACAGGGACACCACAGGCATAACCCAGTTGGCCACGTCCCACCTCCTCACACAGTTCCTCAATGTTCTGCTGCCGTGTGCGTCAGAATACAACCATTTCCCCAGCACACAGGAGCATACAGCAACCATGCAGGACTTCCACAGGGTAGCACGTATGCCTGGCATGATTGGGGCCATTGACTTCACCCACATGGGCATCCACATGCCATCTGGCCCCAAGGGTGTGACATACATCAATAGGAAGGGGAGCCCGAGCGTCAACTGCCAGGTGGTGTGCAATGCCATGGGGTGCATAACCAATGTCTGCACCACAAACCCTGGGAGTGCACAGGATGCATTCATCTGGCACAGCTCTGCACTGGGCCACAGGTTTGAATGTGGGAATATCTCCATGGGCCACCTAGTGGGTGAGTATGGCATGGGCAAGGTGTGATGGGCAGATCATACCAAGGGATGGGGTAGGGCAGGGTGTGCATTTTGGTGTGGGCACTAGGAACAGGCAAGGGGCACAGCATAGCATAGCAGAGGGCTAACCATGTCAACATCCACACAGGGGACAGTGCCTATACACTGCAGCCCTGGTTGCTCACCCCCTACCGGCACCCATCATCCCCAGCAGAGGAATGCTACAATGAGGCAAACGCCAGCATGCGCAACATCATCAAGCGAGTCTTTGGCATGCTGAAAGCATGGTTCCATTGCCTAGACAGGTCAGGCGGTGCCCTACAGTACAGACTCTCGAAAGCCTGTGGCCTATTCCTGGCCTGCTGCATACTGCACAACATGGCCATTGACTGTGGGATAGTTGTTGAGAATGATGAGGGTGACAGTAGTGGGGACGATGGAGGCAATGATCTGGAAAGAGGTGGACAGCCACCCTCTGGGTGGAGGGATCCCCAGCTGATCCAGCAGACAAGACAGCACAGGGAAGCCATAGCATGGGAGCACTATGGTGCATACAGGTAGGTGGTGCGATACACATGCATAGGCCACACAGACAGGTACAGCACACATGCAGGGGTGTGCATGGCACTGGGCATGCACACACTGAGGTGGGAAGCAGGGATATGGGTGACGGGGCACACACCCACACACAACCACACACAGCACCCCTCACAGCCCCCTCCAACCACACACACACACTCGTACATCCACACACACAGGTGTGGGAATGTGGCGTGGATCAGATGCATCGCACAGGTGCACAGGCACAACCTGTGCAGGACTGCTGTCATCAAGCCCATGCCACATGGCCCAGCAGCCGGGCAAGCATGCACACAGGCAGCATGTGGTGTGACACACAGACACCATACCTGCAGCAGGCACACACACACTGCCCATGTGCACAATGGGCAGCAGCTGCAGACCACAGGCAGGGTGGGCCACACATCAGGTCCGGCATGGAACCATGGCCACAGGGGCAGCTGCACCTCAGCTTTTTGGCAGCCACAGGCTGCACATCAGCCATGGGGGGTGTGCAACAGTCCCCCAGGAGTGGAACCACGGGACCATGACCATGTCTGCCTGGGGGTGTCGAGGTGTCCAAACAGCCCAGCCCCAGGCATGCCTGGGATGCCCACATCTGAGCCCGGCATCAACTGCATAGGAGTTGCCCGACACTGGCTACGCGGGATAGATAGAGCAGTGCAGGGGGTCATCTGTGCCCGGCCATGCCCTGTGGCAGCCAGCAGTGCAATGCCTTCCAAGATCACAGTGGCAATGCAATCCATGGCCTTCTGCATGTGCTGCATCCCCACCAGGATCTGCACAGTGCCCCACTGCTGCTGCTCGGCTAACTGGCTCACCTCTGCATGCAGTGCATGCACCCCAGTGGCGAGCAACACCTGTTGCTGAATGGACTCCCACAGCAAATGGGTGTGCTCAGCCAGTGGGTCAGTGTCCTGGGGCTCCCAGGCCAAACGTTGATCTCCATGCAGTGACTGGCCATGCTGCACAGCCCCCCTCTCTGGTGGACGCTGCATAGTGGGGTCTGCAAGGGGATTGGGTACGGCAGGTGCACTGGTAGCGGACCCTGTGTCCAGCTGCCCAGTGGCACCCACAGCCTGCTGCTGTTGCCCATCCTGCTGCTGCATGCCACCCAGCACCTGCACGGCCACACCACCTCCACCGCAGGGCACGGCCAGGGCAGCGCACACCACTGCACCTGCAGTGGCGGTGGGCAGCTATTCCGCCACTGGCAGAGCATTGGGTGTGCTGTCTGTGTCAGTGGCCATCAGGGGCATCTTCCCCAGAATGGTGGCCATGCTGTCCAGGATGAACGTTACGTTGTCATCGGTGTCAGACCCCACTTCAATCTGTGTCTCTGCAGACAGGACCCCAAGGCTGGCATCCTGCAGGAACACATCCAGGGCCTCATCCAACCCCAGGTCCAGGACAACTGCCTGCACAATGGTGGTGAGCTGCAGCCTGTCAGGCTCCTGGATGCCCATGGAGGTGGAAGGCTGGTCCTCTGAGGCCGGTCCAGTGGCCATGGCTGCTGCTGCCGCCCCATCATCAGCATGGAGGCATGCTGGTGCTGCAAGAGAAAGAGAGGCGTGTTAGAGATGCATTGCCCACATGTTCCCCCCACACTGCCACTGCTTGTGTCCTGCAGCATGGCATGTGCATGGGTGTGCACACCTGCACATGACAGGCATGCCGGCTATATGCACGCCAGCATGGCCATGTACGCACCCTCCATGCCCCCAGCTGTGCATGGCTGACATACTTACCATGCAGTGAGGGGCTTCCACCCATCTGGAATCCACCGCCAGGCACACCCTCCACCGTGCCATGGTGCATGGTGGCTGCCACCAACTCCTCCTGCACCGTGAGCAGTGGCCAGCTGCAGACCCCCCCAGTGGCATTCTGGGAGGCACTAATGTCTGCCACCTTCTCCTTGATGCACCTCTTGTCTGTGCCCACCTTCTTCCTGCACTCCTGCACTGAACACTGGTGGCTGCCCTGCTGGTTGACGCATGCATGCTGCCACCTCCACCCAGGCCCCAGTCCTGGCCTGTGGTGAGCCTGTGGCACCACTCAACAGGGGCTCCCTGTCAAGGTAGGCTTCAAACAGGGCCTCTGTCTCTGCCTTTGTGAAATTGGGCCTGTGCTTGCAAGCAGGTCCACGCTACTCACCCTCCTCACATTCCGACATGTCACTTCCTGGGGACTTGGACAGCACAGTGTGTCAGTGGCAGCATCACCCTGTTCCGTCCCCCCTGCCATGCTGGCTGCTCCCAGTGAGCTGCAGCATCATGCGTAACTTACCCTGAAAGGATGCAATACTGGTCCATGGCCTTTGCTGTTCCATGGTGCTTATATAGCGCATCACATGCAAATGAGCTTTGGTGCAATGGTAATGACATGCTAATTCCCCCAGTGTGCCACACATTGGTTGATGAGCTCATTTGCATGTGGTGTCTGAATATTGTGGCTTTGCTCCATGCACAAGGAGATTGCTCCGGATCAAGTCGCAGCGCAATGCTCACGCATGCGCAGTGCCCAGGCCCGCAGAGCGCATGCGCAGAACAGTATCATGTTGTCAGTTGTGCACTGTGCACAGACTGTGTGATGGGGGCCATGGCACGTGGTGTGCCAGGCCTACTATCATGCACTGCGTTGAGGAGGGTGACCCCTGACCCCTGCTGTGACCCCTGCCCCTGGGTCTCCCCCACACCCATGACCCCACCTAGCCACGCCCATGCCGTGCATCTCCGAGACTGCATGATGGGTGGACACAGCCATGTTCCCTCGCATCACGCATCTGGTGCACATCGTGGCCACGTGCACCTATTGCTGCCAGTTTGCCCACTGGCTTCATAGCGTAGCATGGTGCAGTGGAGAGCACCCCATGCACAGAACTGGACACAGGTGGAGTTGGTGAACCTGGTCACCTGTATCCAGCCCCATGCTCCCCAACTGTTCGGCCAGGTGCCCCTGCAGCAGCCCAGGGTGGCGTTGTGGCAGGGGATTGCTGCCACACTGCAGCGGCATACCGGGGTGGCCAGGATGGTGCAGCAGTGCCGCCACAGATAGGTGATCTTGTCAGGAGGGACCCAGAGCACCTGAGGAGGCTGGATGCATGAGTCAGGCATGGGACTGTGCCAGAGCCAGGTGAGTAGGCCCATATTGCATGAGTGCCCTGGTGCTGTACCGTGGTGTTGGCTTGGTTGCCTGGCATGCCCTGCAGAGTGGTGCACTGCTATCATGCACATCGTGGGGTGGCATTGCCAGCCACTGCTTGCATTGCAATGCAGCTGTGTGGGACATGTCAGGCAGGGCTCACCCTGTGCACAAGAGTGGGGTGGTGAGCAGCTGCTGTGGATGTTTATTGATGTGTACCTGTCTATGTTTCATTCCCAGGGCCTGAAAATCACAGGAGGGCAGTAGCAGTGTGGCTGCAGCGGCAGGACAGCAGGCCACAGCAGGCCAGGGAGGTGGCACAGGAGGAGCAGCTGCAGCACCAGCAGGGCCACAGAGGGCAGGTAGGCACTGTCATGGTCCTTTGCACTGAACATGGGGGGTGGCGGGGTGTGGGTGTGGGCATGGCCACCTGTGCCATGTGCCATGGCAGCTGTGTGTGTCGCACTGTACGTGGTGCTTGCCACTATGGCGCATCCATTGCACATGAGTAGCAGCTGTTTGTGGGGTGGGAGTGAGCCTGGCTGCCACTGACGTTGCTGTGGTGCTGCCGGTGCACTGAGCCATGTGACTGTCATTGCACAGTCGGGTGGCCATTGTGCAGAGATGACCGCCTCTGTGCACTGTCATGGTGTGCTGCATTGCTGGCAGGCATTGGCCAACCCCCCTGCAGGTGGCCAGTACAGGACCTCCAGTGGTGTGTGTTCCCACTGCCCGTTATGCGTTGTGGGTGGGCATGGTTCCTTAGGACACTGCACTGATCACCTGTCCTGTCCATTGTCATAGGTGTCCGGAGGAGGTGTAGGATGCCACTGTATTGCCTGCTGCTCCGCCAAATCATTCTCATTACGTCCATGACAATGGAGGCGGTCCTGCAGAAGAGGAGGATGATGCTGGGTGGCCGAAGGTGCTGACCACAGCAAGGGGTGGTAGGACATGGCCGCTGTTAGTCGGGTCCCAGCAGTCCCCTGTTACCCCAGCTGTACCTCCCCTGCAGTCCCCCATCCCATTGTACAGTCCCTGTTCCCTGTTCCCTTCCCTCGCTTTCCTACCCTTTCCCACCCCCTTGTTGCTGTACATAGTTTTCCTATAATACATATTTTTTGACTTACCTGCCTGTGTCAGTGTCTGCTTTACAGGTGGTGTGAGGAGCCATGCTGCAGTGGCCCAGTGCCTGTCTGTGTGGTATGCATGTGTTGGGGCATGTGTTATGCTTCTGTGGTTCACTGCTGTGTGCTGTGGTGTGTCCCACTGTGGTGATGTCCCTCCCCTCGGTTGGTGGCTGTGCCTTGGGGTGCCCATGGGGCAGCTGCAAGGGGTGTGTGTGGTGGGTGTGTGTGTGTGGTGCTGGCACACAGCCATGGTATTTGGTCGGGTACTGGGCACACGCTGTGCTGGGGCCCCTGCTTGGTGTTGTGCCACCTGTCCCATGTGGTCTGCCACACTATGTGCCTTCCGGCACATTCCGTGCCTGCTGTGTGGACCGCCTGTGTGCTTGTGTGGCGTGTGTGTGTGCTTGGCTGCCTTGTCCTGGGTGTGGACTGCTGAGATCAGGGTGGGCACAGCCTGCTGCCTTGGTGGGGCTACCTTGCTGGCCCTCCATTGGCCATTGGCACCTCCTGTTGCCTACTCTCTGTGCCCCTGTTTTGTTCGGTGGGGGTCTGGGTGCATGTGTGCACCCTGCTGTGCCCTGCTGATGGTGGCCTCCTGTGGACTGTCATTGTGCTTCTCTGGCACTGTCCCTGGCTCTCTTCTCTGTGCCATGCCCCCCTCTGTTGCTATGCTGCTCTGCTCCCACAGTTGCACTGAGGCTTCTCTGTCTACGCCATGACACAACTGTGTTTGCGCCATGGCACAAGTCTGGTTGCATCATGGTGCAACTGCAATATTCAGATGGGTTGTGGTGGTGCACTGCAGTATGTGCAACCTCTGAATATGGCTCCTGTTGCATCAGGGTGCAGCAGATTTGCGCTGTGCCAGACTTGCGCTGGACTTTGGCACGCTTCTGAATATCTGGGCCTATATAACCAATTCAACTTACTTAACAAAAGAGATAGTTAGGAACTTAAAAGCATAAGACCACTAATACCAAAGACCTATAAAGATTTATTATTACAAGTTCTAATATCTAATATACTAAACCTGTATAACTAAATCAGTTCTTGAGGAGTTCATTTTCTGCAAAAAGGGTCTCCAATTGATTAGGAATTGGTCAAGCCTGTCAGAGAGTAAATAAAAAATTCTTTCATTGTTGACAGTGGAACTCATCATATTTAACCATTTGGTTAGGGAGGGTACCTTGGGATTTTTCCAGTATTTTAATATTAATCGCTTGACACAGACAGAAGCCACTGATAGTCATAACATTTGTTGATAAGAGAGCATGAGAGTAGGTGAGGATATTCCTAGAATAAATATATCTGGAGAAAGGGGTACTGTATTGGAAAACCAGGACTGACATATTTTACCCATCTCTGACCAGAATTCTTTCAATTTTGGGCAACCCCATAACATGTGGGATATATTGGCATCAGAGGAATTACACTTCCAACAATGTGAGTCAGGAGAAATGCCCAGTTCATGGAGCTTGGCAGGGTACATATAATATCGATGCAAAATTTTGAATTGTGTAAGCTTACCTTGGAGATCCTTGTTCTAGTGATAAGCATGATCCCAAGCTGACTCCCAGTTTTGCTCCTGTATTACAATTCCCAATTCCACTTCCCATGTCTGTCAGGCAGAGGACGTGAGAGATGCAGAAGTAAGAGAAGAAATAAGTGATTTGTAAATTAAACTAAACTGGCTCTCCTCTTAATGTTTCAAAGTTTTACCAGTTGGTCCCATTTCCTGCAGTTATTTAAGGAAAGATCCTCATTTAAAAGTTGTTCAGAAATTAGGTGTCATAACATAAATAGCAATGGAAGTGGAACCACGGAAGAAGGTATCTTTCCTTAATTTCCTTGAAAGACATCAAAGAACCAGAGCCTTTGTGAAATACGCCAACAATTTTTTAATGCCCGCTTGGGCCCAAACATTGTTAGACAGCAGAACACCATTCTTTGTAAGAGATGGATTGGCCCAGAGGGGCATTGTTTTGATGGGTTTAGCATCAGGATTAATGGCTTTATTCACCTTCCTTAACACCCTGAATGAGTTACTTAAACAGAGGTTGCTTTTCAAATTTAAGGGGGTGGGTAGATAAATATAGTCAGAGAAACAATTAGGTTTTAGCAACACAGGCCCAGATATTCAAACTGCGCCATTCTGAGGCGCAAGCCCCTGCGCTGCTCAAAATAGTTGCGCAGGGGTGTGGCCGGGGCGATATTCAAAGGAGTTGCAGCTGATTGAGTAACTATTTGAATCACCCCAACCACAGACACTGCACATGGCGCAGTGGAACTTGCGCCACCGTAAGTTGCCAGGTTGAGCATTAAACTTGCAGTGGCGCAAGTACCCTTGCGCCATCGCCATTCGATATTCAAAGGTGACATGCCTGGATATAATTTTATAGCAAAGCGCAGGGGGCCATTTGCATCTGTTGTATTCACATTTGCATGCCATTAGCATGTGAGGTGCTCGATCCCGAGGACTTCGCCTGGCCGCCCTGCCGGCAGCAGACTTCGAGGACCGGCACCTCACAGCCCGATCACGGTCAGGTGTCTGTGTATACATTCCCCCCACACAGCTCCCGAAGCCCGATCGTGGGCAGAAAGTATCATGAACCCCACACATCGATGCGATCGTGGGCAGAAAGTATCATGAAACCCCCCACATCTCGATGCCCGATTGTGGGCGAAGTATCATAGACACCCCACATCTCCGATGCCCATCATGGGCAGGCGATGAACACAACCCCAGTGCCCGATCGGGGCAGAATGTAAAAAGCCCCCAACCTGAATATCTCCCTGGTGGTCAGTGGACCGTAATGCCCGATCGCGGGCAGAATGTCAAGTTACAACCCCCAAACATCTCCCTGGTGTCTGAGTATCACCCACCCCACCCACCCACAGCCCCTCCACCCTGCTCCCCGGCAGCCGGCGGTGGCAGCATCCACCCGCCTGCCGCCCGCCGCCCGCCCGACTGGCTGTCGGTGGGGCTGCCGCCCGGTGGTGCAGAGCTACAGCCAATGGGCATGCACCATATGAAGATGTTATTGGGCGAGGGGTTGTTCGTTCCGCGCGATCAGGCTGGTGGGGGCACAGGGACTGAGTTGGGGGCCAGCCACGGGTGGCAGCTGCTGTGTTGCGCCCTGCAGTACAGCAGCTCACCTGTGGGTGGCCCTCAACTTGATCCTTTTTTTTTGGGCTTAAAGTTGTGCAGGCGCAGGTTGGGGGTTGCGCATGCACAACTCTGCACAACCCGACTGAATATCGGGTTGCGCAGTTTATGCATGGTTCCTCCCCTTCCTGTTGAGCATGCATTCATTTGCATTGCGCTGTTGCGCCACCTGTTGTCAGTGGCGTAACTGCCTCCTGCTGAATATCGCAGAATGGCGCAATGTAGGACTTGCGCATGCGCAACCCTGTTGCGCATGGCGCAACCATTTTGAATATCTGGGCCACTGATTCTAATGACAACCATAAAGGAGACTGAGGACTGTCTACAGTGTTTGGTTGTAAGTGACCCACAGCCTATTTAAACAAGAAGGCCCACTGATACCGCTCCCAGTGAGGAAGAGCTAGACCCCCTAGGTCATATGGGGCACGCAGTCTGTTAATGCTTAATCAAGGTGGTTTTATCCCCCAGAGGAAAGTCTTTATTAACAAATTTTTATTTTCTCAAGTAACGATTTGGGTAGTAGAATCAGAATATTTTGAAACAAATAGAATAACCTAGGGGCAATGATCATCTTGATTGAGTTTACCTTACCCCAGAGAGATAGACTGAGTTGGTCCCAACGAATTAAGTCTTGTTCAATAATGTGGAACACAGACAGGTAATTAAGTTCCTGTGAAACCGGACAAGGGTGTCCTCTATCTCCTTATTTGTTTATTCTAGCAATCGAACCCCTGATTATGGCTATAGCTGAGCACTCTGGCATTTTTGGCCGTAAAATTAGTTCATTTGTTCATAAAACATTTGTGTTTGCAGATGATTTGTTAATAACCTTATCCAGACCTGCTTAGTCTTATGTGACTTTTAAGAAACTATTACTTGAATTTGGCTCTATTTCAGGTTTACAAGGATAAGTCCCAAGCATTATGCCCTAAACCCTCTCTCTTTATACTAAAAAACCTTACTGAAATCTTTGAAAAAGGTTGGGTTAAAAGCTACATAACTTATTTGGGCCTGCAAATCTCCACCAATCTCGAAGCCTTAGTGAGCTCTGTATTCTCATGAGTGCCGAAGGCATGAGTGAGAATGCACAGCTCACTCTGCAGGACTGAGAATATTTTCCATATCCCACAATCTGCACATCATGTGTGTGATTTATACCACAGAGGTGAGAGCTTTAGGAGCATTTTTTTCTGTTTTTGTGTGTTGCCTGTTCATTCTGTGTGTGGTGTCAGTGTGTGTGTGTGTGTGTGTGTGTGTGTGTGTGTGTGTGTGTGTATGTGTTCTGAATGGACTGGGAGTCAGAATCACGGGTGAGTGTGTTTTGCAAAGCTAATTGAGTAAATTATAGGTTCAGTGAGCAAGAGAAACTGCTGCAGGTAGCACTGAGAAAGAGAAACTGCTTTGTAAAATAGTTTCACTTAGAATTCAGGTTGTTTTGAAGCTGACATCAGCACACTAAAGGGATAGGAGTGTTAGAAACAAAATGGGACACAGATGAGAGTGTTTTGTAAACCTAACTGAGTAAGTTGAAGCGTCAGTGAGAAACAGAAACTGTTTTCTGAAGCAGTCTCAGCTAGAATGCAAGCCGCAGTGAAGATATTCTCACTCTGGTGACATCAGCAGAGTGTGGATAAATAGGGGATATGTGATGGGTTGTTGTTGGATACATCATTTATTTGAACGAGCAGTGTGTGACCTCAGTTGACCTTACAAGTGGTGGAGCCACGAGTGAGGTCCCGAGGTCACACACTGTGAGTTCAAATAAATGATGTAACCAACAACAACCCATCACATGTGCGAGTTTGCAATAGGTTCCTTATAGTTTAAAAAAACAGGAAGGGATTTTTATTTATTTTTTGTGGAGTTTGTTTTTTATATGTATAATTTTAGTTGCGTTATTTAATGTATTCTTCCTCAAGAGTGGTGTGTTTTTGTGGTCGGTCCCTCTGTTGCCATGCAGGAAACATTTTTATTAGTTAGTTTCAACACGTAGGCGGAACTGAGAGTTTTAAGAAAAAGGCTGTGCCATTTCTCATTCAGCGAGAGTGTTATACAACGGTTGTGGTGATGCTATGTTGCGGTTTTATTTAGTTATTTTATTGCATAGTAATAATTTATGTGGTTGAGCCTGCTTTCACTGATGGCAGAGAAGAGAATCAAGTCTATGGGGAGACTGGAGGAGCAACTCTGACAAAAGCAGGGCTGTCATGGAACGGAGCTGACAAGGATTTGTTTTTTTAGAGGTTAGTGGCTGGCTGACGGTTGTAATAGTAGTGTTATTTAGATAATATTTTGATATGTCATCGATTTTCTATTTAGTTTGGATAGAAGTAGTGTGTACATGTCAGGTTTGTGCCAGGGATCGAGTTACTGGGACTGCCTTTGAGTAGGAGAAGCATCGGGTTGGTGTTGGGGTAATCGTGGTTGAGGAATGAGCAGCTGAGCTTTACAGGATCGCTGTTTGTTTTTGGACAGTAGTCTTTTGAATCTAACAAATAAAATGCTGGAATGGAGAGTTTTGTTTTTTCTTTAGTGCTTGTGCAAGGTAAGGGGACGGGGTGGGGATCAGAAATAAAATGGTGAAGGTTGCAAGGTATATCATCAGGTGTAGTGAGGAGGAATGTACACAAACAACAAAAAGTTTTGTATTTTAAAACACTTTGTTAAATTAACTGGACTTGAAGTGATGAATTCTTATGTTGCTAGAATGTAAATTGCTGCAGAGGGAGTTGCTGAGGGAATGAGTTGGGGGTGGTGTAATGAAGAAAATGAAAGTAACTGTAAGTAGTGCTAGCGGGGGGGTGATGATTGATGGCAGGGTGTTGGATAAATGGTGGTTGATTGATGGCAGGGCATGGGATAAATGTTAGAACCACCATTTATCCAACAGCAGTGAGAACAAATGAATTTATTCCACTGTTTATCTGTCCACACCTATTGCATAACTGTCAATATCCTCACTCTGCTGATGTCATCAGGATTTATCCTCACTCTAGTGGAAATAACACAGGATATCCTATTGACAAAGCTCTCACCCCTGTGGTACAAATTCCATTACCAAGTCTGTTGTGGATCTTAATCATTGTTTTAATCTTATAGAACTATATCATAGCACTTTAAGAAAAGGTTGGCATATGCTATCAAAACACTCGATTTGCTCATTAGTTACAAGCTATTTATTTTGTTGTTGGCTACTGAACTCATAAAAGAGTGCCATTCTAGTAAAGCTGGCATTTTATTTTGATTTCAGTTAATAAGAGTCATTTAAGCACTAAAGCTGCAGATAATACCTACATTTGTTGTTTATCAAGCTGCAATGTATTTGGAATGATTCCTAGAATGCAAAACCAGGATGAGAAGGGTATAACATTATTTGTTACTTCCATGCATATCCTATGAATTTGGTGCCATAAGGGAGATATGATGGGGCAGTCCCACAGGATGTGTGATAGATGTGCATAGTTTGCCTTACATCTACAGCAGGATTCACCCAGGAGTACCTCCATTTCTTCTAGCTTTTTGGGAGTAAAATAGTAGTAATCAATCAATATCAATCAATCAATCAATATCTTTATTTATCCAGGCGGGCACCATTGAGCAAGCTCATTTACAAGGTGGACCTGCGGTCCTACAGTAATAGTACAGAAAGACAAGTTATAATAGTACAAACAGTAAAAATAGCTGCTATTATAGTAAAAATGCACATTTACAGGTAATATACATTGAACATAGATCTACAAGGAGTCATGGATAATGAACTTGTGCTGGATCCAAGCCCAAAAACTATGCATTTTGTAGTGGGAAATGTTAGGGAGAGGATAGGCATACCAGATAGAAGATATCAAGCGCATAATGTAGGGAGAGGTGGGGAATAGGGGTGCAAGCGAAGAGGACCCAATTGTTAGAGCAGGGTGAGGAATTGGGAGGGCAGAGGACCGTACGAAAGGCGACAAAGCAATTTTTGCCCCAAAATGCAGCGACATATGGAGGAGAAAAGCTGCCTTTGTACTAAGTGCAAGAGGAGGAATATAGTAGCAGGGGCATAACTGGGAGGGTCCTGGAGGTTGGGGCAGAGGGAGATGTTGGATGGACGAGGGACTGAATATTTTTTGGGGTGAAAGACGATAATAATCCCCAAGTGTGGTAGCATGTGCTAGAATCAGGCTGCAGCTGTTCAGAGCATCAAAGAATAAGATACAGAAGTTTGGCAATAAATCCTGTGGATCTGTTGGTGGGCATGCTAGAGGCAGAGGCACACATTTCAGGTAGGGGGCCGCCATTTGCGGGCCGCCATTTGAGGGAGGGAGGTTAGCTAGTGTCTAGTAAAATGCCATCACGGTAAAGCCTTTTGAACAAATGGGTACTTACTGGGGTTTTCAGCTTAAGTATTTTTTGGGTTTTATTCCATATTGATGGGAGTAATGCTGTATATTGTGTAAGCTTTCCTTGTACAGCACCTCCATGCTGGCTCTTAGTGCATTACCCGATACTGATTCCATTCTTCTGCTAAGATATTCCTCCCTCACTCTTTCTCCCACTTGCATAGAAACTGGGAAAGTCTTCACTATCTGATATAATCTTGCAGATTAGACTACCTCCTTTCTTCACGAATGTTACCTTTGTCAAGTGAATCCATTCAGGATCTTCTGCTAAAATGAAAACCTTTTGCAAGTTTACATTGTTTACAGCAGAACAGAACTGTAAATAGAAGAAAAATTGAAACCCTTGCATTCAATATTTCTTTATTAAATCTTCAAATGAAAGTAATGTATAAGTTTGGGGAGCTAGAATGTCTTTGAGACTCCAGATTCTTAATTTACCTCAAGCTGGATCCTTTGGAGGTTTATTAGCATAACAGATGTACAGATTTTCCCAGAGTGGTTGAGTTCCCATTAGGCCATCTTGCACATTTTAGTTCTTTAACTGTCTGTACAAAAGTCTTTACTGAATCTTCCAGACATGGATTACATCTAATTTCTGGTAGGAGAGGAATAAAGAGGACGTCAGTGAGTGTGTGTTGTTGAAGTGGCTGCTTTTTTTATCTCCAGCCACAGAGATACATTCATGATGTAATGAAGGGGCTAAGTGCAACATAGTTTGTTTGAGAAAAAGACTTGTTTGCATTTCTTCCACCATGGCAAAGCTTGGCCTCCCATATCTGTCCTCACTCTAGGCTTACTCACAACTAGTCTTGGGGGTTCATCTCCCCATAAAAACTTTTTAGTCATGAGGCTAAGTCTACAGGTGCTTGGATAGTGCTTTTGTGTATCTGACAACTGTCCATTGGATAGTACTGCTAACTGACTTAAGATACGACCAAAGTCGGATTCCATATCCATAGTTGGATACTTGTGGCCTCAAGGTTGGATCCATCAGATCCAACTTCAGATCATTTGGCTGTAATCTTGTATAGTTAGATCACATGGTCAGACATTTGGATCCAATGGTCGGATGCTCTGGATCCAGGTTAGATCCACAGATTCCTCAGATACTTACTGTGGATCCTAGCAGATAGGATCCTTGGTTGGATGTCTATGCCATCCAATGCTGTCTGATATCCAACAAAAATAATGGTATCTGATGGTATCTGTCCTGGTAGGATACTATCCAAGCATCTCTAATCTACTGTAGTATTTTTAAAGGAGTTTTAGAGAGGTTTACATGTATATTTTGAACAACAGAGAATATCTGAGGTGCTATGATAGATAATCCTGATAGCTCTGTCTGTCTGTCTGCCTATCTATCTATCTATCTATCTATCTATCTATCTGTCTGTCTGTCTGTCTGTCTGTCTGTCTGTCTGCCTGTCTGTCTGTCTATCTAGCTATCTGTTTGTCTACCTGCCTACCTACCTACCTATCTATCTCACTATGTATCTGTTTCAAAGGTTTTACCAGGGATGACATACTAAGGTGAAAATAGATCATTTTCACATGCATCCTGGGAGAAGGAGAAGGGGAAGGGGAAAAGAGGAGGAGAGAACAGATACAAAATACAGAGGAAAATGGAAATAAGTATAACAAGTCAATAATGCTTAATAATAACATTGTCAAACAATGACTTGCATACAGTAAACTGTAGAACTGACGAAAGAGCAAATAAATATTATTCAGCATATCAAAATAAGAAGCAGAGGGAATTACTGATACAAGGCAAATGGGAGGTGTTAAAGGATTTTCAAAACAAATCAGAAACAGCTGCAGGAGTGGGAAGAGAAATCACAGAGAAGAGCTTTAAAAGCAGAAAAGAAGGGAACAGAGTGAATAGAAAGGGGAAGCGAACCCCCTAGTTTAGGGAAATGGAATGAGAAAGCAGCGTGACCAATGGAAGATTTCATATGAGGGAGAGCAAAAGAGCAAGAGCAAGAATCAATCTATCAATCAATCTTTCTATCTATCTATCTATCTATCTATCTATCTATCTATCTATCTATCTATCTGCAGCAGAAGCCCCTGAATTCAATGGAGGTCACGAGGGCTTAAGGAGCAGCCCTCCCCCCAAAAACTTTCTGACCCATTTTTACACTGCAGGTATGAAATACTGAATTTCCCCTGGCAGACTGAAATTGTGACCATGCTATCTGAACTGCAGAGAGAGACAAAGAGTCTACTGTTTTTGGCGCCTTTTTCCACATTTAAATTGTCAGCGCAGCAGTGGAGATAGTTTCTGACAACCAAATTTCTGTACAGTATAGCCTTGCTCCTCATATGGATTGTGGAGTTGCTTTAATGAAACTGCATAATATAGCCTTGCTCCTCGTATGGACTGTGGAGTTGCTTTTTTTTTAAATTCAATATACTTTATTCAGTATAGTTATATATATATAATCGGAGAAGACATAGTACAGATCATACAATGGTACTTTAAGTGGAAGAACAATAAACATGACCTAAGGGTTACCTCGGCCCACTCACAAAAAAAAAAAACCTTACCAACTTCCGCTACATAAAACTCCTTATCATCTAAACTAAATTAAACCCCCTCCCCCCTTAATAGCTAAATACAAAGCCTTTAGAATTCTAAGTAATTTGGGTACAGAAAACTCTACTACCAGTAACTGTTTGTACTTACTTGGCAAGAAAAATCAACGTATAAATTTTCCCCCAATTTTTGTCAAAGCCGGTAAGACTATGTCTGAGGTTCACAATTATTTTCTCAGTCCTTAAATTATACAAGAAGTTGTTAAGCCATTCTGAGTAGGTGATAATGTGAGAATCCTTCCAATGCCATAACACTAATTATTTAACTGTATATGAAATTAAAGACATGGCATATCTGCATTCTAAAACAGGAATTTGGGAATAATCTCCCAAAATACAAATTTCAGGTTCAAAAAGGGGTTCGAGTCCTAGCAGGGGGTCGAGTTGGTGCTTAGTCGTGGTCCATAGAGACCTAACTATAGGACAGTCCCACAGCACGTAGCAAAGGTTACCCACAGCCAAGCCACATCTATTACATTGGGAATCCTGTTGCTTGCCCATAGCATATAGTTTTGCCGGGGTAAAGTACAAATTGTGTAATATATAAAATTGAATTAGGTGCAGCTTATCGTTGGAAGTATAAGTATATATGGCTTGCCATAGTTTGTCCCATGAGATCTGAGTGTTTGGAAAACAATTTGACCAAAACTCCAGGACCCCTGAATATCTGGATAAATGAGTGGGTAAAGTTCAGCTGTAAGTTTTGAAACTGCATAGGATTCCCATGCCAAAGTACGAAATAGGATAAGAAGAGGTGTACGAGCCACGTTCCAAATATTGGATCCCATCTGGGTTATCAAAAGGTTCCTAATTTGGAAACCTTTAAAAATTTGCATAAGGCGCAAGCCTAAAACTTTCAGCATTTCAATTGATGATTTAACTAAGCCCCTCTCTAATAAGTCAGAGATCTTAATCTCCTGTTCTACAATGATCTCCTTGGGTTTTATATATTGCTTCTTTATTGTAAAATTTGGATTCAAGCAAAATGGTTAAGAGATATACTTGGTATTAGTGTAATTAAGTAACTTGCAGAGTTGAGCATGAACTTTTAGGGATATACGAACTACCTCATTCCGTATCACTTTTGCTCCCACTTTTGGAGTAATAAATAACAAGCTGTTACAAGAAACACCACTATTCGATATGAGTTTGCATTCTAATTGTAACCATAATGGTATTGCCTTCTGCTCTGGGTCATCAGAGGACAAGGGGTACCAATGGAAATATTTAACTACATGACTTGCTAAATAATAGTGAAAAAATTTGGCAAGTTAAGACCTCCTCTCTGCTTAGGGGCACATAGTTTGATATAGGATCTTCTTGGTGGCTTAGATTTCCACAGAAATTTAGAAATTATGTGTTGAATTTTTTTAAACCAGAGACAAAAGTTCAACATATTTAGGGGGTAAAATAATCTTGGAAGGACATTCATTTTTATCACATTGACTCTACCCTGCAAAGATAAATATATAGGAACCCACCTTTCAAGATCTAGTCTTACTGAGTCAAGCTTGGTATCAAGATTCAATTTCTTGATTTGCTGAAGATTGGAAGTTATTTTAAGCCCCAAGTATTGAATCTGCATATCCCAATGCAGACTAAATTTTTCTACCTGGGTCCAGTAAAGATTGGTATTTAATGGCATAATTGTAGATTTGGAGATATTCAACTTATAATTAGAAAGGGCTCCATAGGCTTCTATGAGGGATATTACTGCTGGAATAGATGTTACAGGATCGGTTAAATGTAACAATATATCATCGGCATATATTGACATATGGCGGTCCCACTTCTCCACACATACACCCTGTATTATGGGAGAGGCCTGCAACTGTGTGAGTAGCGGTTCTAGATATAAATTAAATAATAAAGGAGAAAGGGGGCAATCTTGTCGCATACCAGAATATAAGGGAAAAAGATTGGAAATAACTCCATTACAATAAATCTTTGCTGTGGGGTGTGTGTAAAGTAATTGTACCCATTGGATAAATCTGTGGGGTAATCCCAGAACTTTGAGGACCTCAAAAAGAAAAATCCAGTTCACTCTATCATATGCTTTTTCTGCATCCAGGGATACCAGTGCAATTGGATAAAGCATTGACCTGGATGTGGAAATAATATGAAATAATTTCCTAAGGTGATCAGTAGAGGAATGACCTGCCACAAATCCCACTTGTTCTAGACTAAGGGTCCAAACCTGGGCCAATCTGGTAGCCAAGATTTTTGCAAACATTTTTATATCATAATTCATCCGTGATATAGGCCTGTAGTTTGAAACCAATTGAGGAGATTTATTCGGTTTTGAGAGGACTATTATGGTAACCTACAATAGTGAAAAGTCATTGATTCCAGATGTACAAAGATAGGTATACATACTCAACAGGAAGGGCGAGAGCAATTCTTTAAATGTTTTATAGAATCGTGGAGGAAAACCATCTGGACCTGGTGCTTTGTCATCAGGCAGTGAGTCAATGGCCTCCCACACTTCTTGCTGAGTTATTTCTTTGTCGAGAAATTGTACATGCTCATTCGGGAGAGATGGGAGGGGAAATTCCTTAAGGTACGTTTGGATATCTACCAGAGAGGGAGGATGAGAAATTGGGGCGTACAATGTTTTATAATAAGCTACAAATTTGTCTACTATTCCTGTAGGTGTAGTGATTAGGGAATTATCCTTGAGAGAATTAAGGGCCATCACTACTCAAGACTCTTATTGCTTCCTAAGACGAAGTGCTAATAAATGACTGGCCTTGTCGCCTTGCTCTGTATATTTAATATTGGTCTTAAATAGTAGATATTGAGCCTGCTCCCTTAAAGATTCAGAGTATTGATTTCTTAGCTGGACTAACTGTTCTAGTGTCACATCATCAGCAGACCTGGTTTGTTGGTTTTCTAGAAGACTAATTTGTGATAGTAAGGATGCTGCCCAAGCCTTCCTCTTTTTCTTTCGGGTAGCTGATAGCCTAATACACTCCCCCCTAACCACACATTTCAAAGCGCACCAGAGTTTGTCTATGTTTGGTGAGACTCCCTGTTTATGCAGAAGGAATTGGGTAATTATATCTTTAATAGATTGCTGGGCATTTTCATCTTGGAGAAGCTGAGTGTTTAACTTCCACATGCTCGTTCTGATTGTCTGACGGGGCAAAACCATTTCAAGCCACACAAGGGCATGATCCGATATGATCCTCGGGGAAATACCACTACCCACTATGCCCTACAATATTGAGCTGTTAACCAGAAAATAGTCTATGTGGGAAAGTGATTTATGTACTGGTGAGTAGTAAGTAGAACTTCTATCCTGTGGATACAGTAGTCTCCATGGGTCGTTCAAGCTATATGTCACTAGTAGGTTTTTTAGGGCTCTCTGGGCCGGAGAAAAAATTATCCCTTTGTTTGATGATCTATCTAAACTGGGGTTCAACACCATATTCCAGTCCCCTGCTAGGATTATAGGTAAACAGGGAAACAAATTTAGGGTATTTAACAATGAGACAAAAAGCTCAAGGGAGTCAACATTGGGACCATATACCGAACCCAGAATGAGTTCAACGTGATTTAGGGAGCCTTGAATTAAAATATACCTTCCCTGCCTGTCCATGTGGGTTTGCAGTTTGATAAAATGTGGACTTCTTGTAAATAGAATGGCTACTCCACGTTGCGCTGTGGCATTACCAGCTGTATATACCTGTCCGAATTGCCTCCTCCTAAACAGGATGCTCTCAGTGTCAAGCAAGTGTGTTTCCTGCAAAAAAGCTATATTACACTGCAGCGTTTCCAGATGTCTCAGTATTTGGTAACGTTTTATTCGGGATCGAGTCCCTTTCACATTCCAAGACACAAGTCTCAATGCCATTTTAACCCGGGATTACAAAGGGGCATAAGTATGAGGGGCACTTCAGAAGGAAGTAAATGGGGAAAATTTTGGTCAGTACCCATCTAGAATCCCTTTTCGAATCTTGGTCGTTATGAATTGTATCTAGCTTTCTTTGTTTAATAACAATAACTATTACCAAAAAAATACTATAAACATCCCCCCAAAACATCTTAAACTAACTAAAATAACTAGTCCCCCAGTCCTTATGACCGATCTCCCTGCTACAATTCGGTTGCAATCATACCCTGCCACCAGAAAGACTGCATCCCCCCTTTCCCCACTCCACCCCCGCACCAAGCACAAAGTACAAACGGGTTAACAGGGTTGTGAGTTACCTTCACTTTATGCTGGAGTAGTTCTATAATTCCAGATACACCAGCAATCAAAAAACCTGCAACAATGGTCTAGTCCAGTAACAAAATAAGAAAGAGAAGGAAAAAGAAAAGCGAAGTTAATTGCAATCGAGCATGCTTCTCTGTGGGAACAAGTTCAGGTTAAAAAAAGGATAAGCAACATATTTGAGTCAGTTCTTAAAACAAGTCTGAGAAAACATCAGGCTGGGCTCAAGACACCCTTTAACCAATCAACAGAAAAAGGAAATTATCAGTCAAAATAGTGGTCTAGGCATGGAGTTAAATTCAGAAGAAAGCGATCTTGGTCCTTGGCAGCTATAGATAGACTACGAAGGTAACACAGTTTGTCTGGAAATATAGCAGCAATCTTGCATGCAGCTCTGTGGGCAAGCTATCATTCCATCATAGGAAACATATTCAGCAATCTTTCTTTCCATTTAGTGATAAAGATCTGGGAATATTTTTTTAAGCTCAGTTGTAGCCTTGGTTACTGAATCATATGAAAGCCACTGACCTTCCTTATTTACTTGTAGTGTCGCTGGATATCTCATCCTAAACTTTATTCCTGCAGCAATAAGTTTAACAACAACTGGGTGCAGTTTGGTGCGTTTTTGGCGAACTATAAGCGGCAGATCTTGGGCTATGTGGATTTTCACAGATTCCCATTGCACCTCCTTTTGGTCTCTCAGCTTGTCCAAGATATTTTGTTTATCGAGACAGTTCAGTAACCTGAAAATGAGAGGTCGTGGGGGAGATCCTGCAGGGGGTGTAGGTCTTAACACCCGGTGTGCCCTCTTGATAATATATGTCGGGCCATTAAGGGAAAGCCCCACTAATTTGGTACACATTTTTTGGACAAAGGTAATAGGGTTCATACCTTCTTCCCCTTCTTGCAACCCCAGGATCACTAAATTGTTTTGCCTGGAGCAACCCTCCAGGTCTTCCAATTTGTCCTCGGTTTTTCTCAGCCTTTGCCGAAGTGATAAAATCTCCGGTTCCAGTTGCACCCTCCAATCATCTAGTGATGAGATTCGTACTTCATTATCAGAGGTACATAGTGTTAATTTTTCCATGGAACTTTTCATGGATTGTAGCTCCTACACTACTGCTTGCAGCGAATCCTTGATCGGAGCAAGTCCCTCGAAGAAAATTTCCTCAGTCTGTGGGTGTGGGTTAGAGAATTCTTCGGTGCCACTCGCCTTGGGATGCTTTGCTGGTTGATTTTTCTCGGGAGATGGGGTGGGCGTATGCTTAGGCTTTTGCGACTTTATCCTGATGCCTTTTCTTATTCTGTTTAGTCACTGCTTCGGCTTTTAAGTCCTGATCGAATGCCAGATGCCTCTCCAATGTCTTAAGAACAGATGTTGCCAATAAACCCATTAGGAATAAGAGGTTAATGTGATATTTCGGTGGTGGGTTGGCGAGGAAGCGGAGAGCACGCCTAACTAGTGGCCATCACAAACTGGAAGTCGACTGTGGAGTTGCTTTAATGAAACCTGTTGCCTTAATGAAATTTTAAACCCAGGCTGAGTTTTTAAGATACTAAATTGCTACCTTAATAGTACCTCCGTATAGAGCAGAGTGAATTGCACCAGGCTAGTGAACCTTTGTGTTAAAGAACAATTACTGTTGCCTTAGTACTATTTAATTTCCCTTAATTCAACAGCCAGTTTATTTAAATTAATATAAAGAAAGGTCAGCCCTCCAGCAGGGTCCCTCCCCTCCTATACCTTATTTAAATGACCAAGCTTTTCTTTCTCCTTCCTCACAGCAGAAGCCCTGAATTCAATGGAGGTTGTGAGGGCTTAAGGAGCAGCCCTCCCCCCCAAAAAAATTTTGGACCTGTTTTTACACTGCAGGTATGAAATGCTGAATTTCCCCTGGCCGACTGAATTTGTGACCACGCTATATGAACTGCAGAGAGATTGCCCCGGCGATGCTATGCATCAGCTGCCCCACCACCCCCACTACCACCCTTGGTAAACTCTGCAATATATAGGGTAGGTCAGGTGACATAAAATAACCTATCAGCCCACTTCTCCACTAGCAGCTTATATTACTCCACCACTAGTGGCCACCATACGCTGCCAGCTTACCCAGTACTAAGAGAGCTAATCATGGACCCAATCCTAGTAAGTATAGTCTTTCTCACCTCCATGATCCCACTAGCAGCACTCCCTATCTCCAAATGCATTGCGGAATTGCTGCTATATAGGGCTAACACTGGACATTTTCCTCCATGCCGCACCTTATTGATCCACTGGAATGTCCAATTTGCTGCTGGATTTCTCCCACTCCCGGTACACCAAAACGCCCACACTCATTTCCACTCTGAGTTACTAATTAACATATATGTTCACCCTCACTGCTGCACTGCCACCATAACGCACCAAGGAGCGCACCCTCTAACTCCTGTACAAAGCAACCTACTCAGACACCTACCTCCTGTGTCTCCCACACTGCTAGTCCACCTTGTTCGCTCCCTCCCCATACCAGTCGTACCTACAAAAACTCCTACATCTAAATTTGTTCGAGCCTTTCCAAAACTGCTCAGGCTAGTGCTACTCAGGCATACCCTTCTTCTCCTCCTCCTCCTCTCAGGGAATGTGCACCCAAATCCAGGCCCCCATATCTTCAGTGCCACACAAAAGGGCAAACAAGGCAACCTGCTACTGGCATCCCTAAACATCTGCAACCTTCCTCCAGGGTTGGATTGCACAGCACTCCCCAGATGTCCTTGCATTATCAGAGACCTGGCTCTCAGAAAAAGTCCCAAATGGATCTGTCACCCTCAGTGACTACACCTTATACTGAACTGACAGAATAAGCAAGAGGGGAGGTGGATGTGCCATCTACATTAGATCCTCCCTGCACACCCTCCCAGTCTCCATCCCTCCCCCCTCCCATGGAGCCCAATCCCTCGCTGTCAAGCTAAGTCTTGGCAACTCAGGTAAAACAATATACATCCTGGCTGTCTACATTCCCCCCAGAAACCAAAAGCCTGCCTTTGACTCTGTACTGGCCAGTATTTCCTACTTTCATCCCAAAAGCAAAATTGTTTTACTGGGAGATTTCAACATACATTGGATGTCCACTGCATCTTTCCACTACAAAGACACTGTCCTTGCTCATGACCTATCCCAAGTTGTCCAGTCTCCTACCAGGCTAGACCCAAAAACAGGGACAGCCACATTTATCAATCTTATCCTCACAAACCGCCCCAAAAACCTCTCCCATATCAAAGTGCTCCCTGACTCAATAAGTGACCACTCCCCAGTTACCTGCTGGTGGTCCAATAAAATCCTCCCTACTCCCCCAAAGGTCATCACCCTAAGACGCCTTAAAAAAGGTGCCTTCCCACACCTCACATCCTACCTGGCCATCTGCAATTGGTCACCTATTCACTCTGCCCGATCCATTGACTCCGCCATTACCTACTATTGACACTTTTAACCATGCCTGTGACATCTTTGCCCCTTTCTCCAAGTGTGTAGTAATGCAGCGAGACACCCCTTGGATTTCCTCAACTTTACTTGCTCAAATGAGCCTAAGAGATACCCTCTGGCAAAAGACCCTTGACTTGCAACTCCCCCAAGACAGACAGCATTACAGGGAGGCTCGAAATAGCTGCACATGGGCCATCAGGCAAGCTAAAGTGACTTACTACAAACAAGCCCTCACCTCCTCCTGGGGATCAGGTAGAAACTTCTGGAGCAACATTAAGGAACTAACAGAGAAAATTGTATCCCCTACACCATTGCAGCTGCTGGTGGATGAGGTTATCTCACAAGACCCTAAATCTATCTCCAATGCCCTAAATACTTCTTTCACTAACCTCAGCCATATCCTCCCCCTCAACTACTATGACCCTATCAGTACCAACCCCACTCACAATTTTGCCACCCACAACCAAAACCCTTTTTGGCTACAAATCATCTCCTGCAATGAGGCAAATGATATCTAAACAAAGCACTGACAAACTCACGCTATAGTAGTGACTCCCTGGACCTCAAACTCATCCAGCTCACTCTGGATGTGACTGTCCCCCATCTTACCAAAATCCTTAACTTATCCTTATGCCTCAGCCAATTCCCCACTATTTGGAAAAGAGTAGTTATCACTTCCATCCTAAAGGGTGGTGACCCCACATCCACTAGCAACTACAGGCCAATATCTATCTGGCCCTCCCCTCAAAGGGTCTTGAAAAAATTGTGGCTGACGAGCTCTCAGATTTCCTGACCAAGCATAATCTGCTCTGTCAGGAACAACATGGCTTCTGGAGGGGTCACAGCACTCCACCACCCTCGTCAAATTTACATCATACATACATGAGGCCCTTGATCAAGGCTTAGTGGTAGGGGCTCTCTATGTGGACCTAACTAAAGCCTTTGATACAGTTAGTCATGTGCTTCTTCTCCATACCCTACCAACCCTCAACATCTCCCCTGGGGCTACTTCCTGGATAAAAGACTATCTCTCTGGCAGGACCCAACAGGTAAGAGTTAACATAACACTATCTTCCAGTAGACCAGTCCAAACAGGTGTCCCACAAGGGTCCATTCTAGGTCCATTACTTTTTACCCTCTTCCTGAACTCCCTCCCCCAATCCTGCAGTGGGAAGCTAATGCTTTATGCAGACGACACAGTAGTTTTCTGGAAATATCCCCATCCAAATGTGCTACAATCTGCCCTGCAGGGTTTCTTTAAGGAACTTGAAACCTGGTTCTCTGAACACCACCTCATACTAAACTATAAGAAGACCAAATCTATGGTCTTTGCCCATCGCCAAAATCCGATCAGTAACATAACTCTAACGGTAACAAACTCCCTGGGCACTGTGCTAGAGCAGGTCCACTGCTTCAAATATCTCGGTGTCATTTTGGACACCTCCCTCACCTACCACACGCACATACAACAAGTCTCCTCTTCTGTTAACTCCATGCTCGGGATCCTATATAGATACAGACACTGCTTTCCCCCGCATGCAATGCACCTAGCAGTATCTTCTTCCATACTACCTTTGGTGGATTATGGCATAATAACTTATGGGTCTGCTGACCATACTGCCCTACGAAGCATCAACCTCACCCTCAATGAAGCCGAGTATCTAATCTAATGGTATCAAATTGCGACAGGCTAACCCATACCTGTGAGCTCTACAAGCCTACTGGCTGGCTTAATTTCCAAGACAGGCTTAAATATCACACCTGCCTCCTTGCAAATAAGATTCTACACAAGCAGGCACCGACTGACCTCCACCTCCTCATCCAAACAGTTACTCACAGGTGGGCACCAAGGCACTCTGCTACCACCCCCTTACAAATACCTCACTGTAGAACCTCCCTTGGCCAATGTTACTTCAGATATCGTGCCCCCATGTGGCTAAACAACCTAGCATCCAGCATCCCTCTTGTATCCAGTCAGGACCAATGTAAAGCAGATCTCAAATCCTTTCTCCTTAAACCTGCAAGTTGCGAATGCACATAATGAACAAATGTACTCACCCCTCCCCCCAGGTTCCTCCTCCAGTGCAACCGAGATGGCACCAGCATAGGGATATCTTCTTTCCTCTCCCATGCCAAGGCTCATCGAACTCATTATAAATATTTCTCGACTCTGAGCCTATTAATATGACCCTCTGAAACTTTTACTGTTATATGAACATAATATTAACCTAGACCTTCTGCTGATAAAACAGTGCAGTGTTTACTGAGCTGAATGTTTTTGACCTGTAATATTTAAGTGATGCTTGTATATTTGCTTGTTTTACTTTTCCTACTGACATGGAGCCTTTGCAAAGGAGTCTATGACTCAAAGGTTGTAATTCCGATACTTTCAATAAACTAAACTAAACTATCTATCTATCTATCTATCTATCTATCTATCTATCTATCTGTCATATGAACATATGAAGAAGCCAGCAGAATAAGGCCATTTGGCCTATTTAGTCTGCTCACATTGCAGGGTTCATAGCTTAATCTACTAACCCTGTCCCATTCTCGAGTCTGCCCTTCCCCTCTGTTCACACCTCACTTGAAGCTGACCACTGCCTTCAACAAAACCACCTCTTCCAGAAGCACATTCCAACTTGCCACCACCTTCTTCATAAAGGAGGGCCTCCTTGACTCTCTCCTAAACCTCCCCCTCCAACTTGAGACTGTGCCCTCTCATGTTTCAGTTTCCACTAAGCTTAAAGAGACCCTTCTTATCCACCCTATTTATTCCTTTCAAATACTTGAAGGTCTCAGTCATGTCCCCTCTGTCTCTCCTCTGCTCTCCTCTCCTATGTTCTCCTCTCCTCTTCTCTCCTCCAGGGAGTACATATTCAGTGCCTCCAACTTCTCCTCATATGTCCTGCCCTGCTGGCCCATGGTCATCTTCTTTGCATTTCTTTGGACTGTCCCCGGCAGGTTAATGTGCTATTTAAGGTATATGCACCAGTACTGTACACTGTACTTCAGATGCAGCCTCACCAATGACCTGTACAAAGGCGGTATTGCCTCCTCTTGCTTGCTGCTGATCCCTCTGGCAATGCAGCCCACTGTGTGGAGTACTTCATGTCACTATTGATCATCCTTCCCAGATTCTTCTCCTCCTCCGATTCAGATATCTAGACCCCTCGCAGGCTATACTCCATCCTGGGGTTCTGGGCTCCAGTGTGCATAACTGTGCATTTCTTTTCATTGAAGACAAGCTGCCAAATCCTGGATCACCTTCCTAGTTTTTCCAGTGCCTCCTTAAAATTTTGTATCCCTTCTGCTGTCTCCACACTCCCACAGAGCCTGGTGTCATCTATGAGTAGGCAAATTCTGCTCTTAATGCTATCCCCTATATCATTGATGAATACATTGTACAGCAGCAATCTGAGCACTGAGCCTGTGGGACTCCACTGGTGACCTCCCTGGTGCTAGGTAGCTCACCACCCCACCACCATGCTCTGGGTCCTGCCCCTCATCCAGCTTCCTAACCATCTGGTCAGCTTCTCTCAAACCCCACGATCAGCCAACTTCCTCATCAACATCTTGTGGGGTACAGACTCAAAGGTTTTGCTGAAGTCCAGGAAAAGCAGGTCCACTGATTGGCCCCTCTTTGTCTGTCTTTGTTTGTCTGTCTGTCTATCTATCTATATTTCTATCTATCTACTGTGTCTATCTATCTAAAGTGGACCAAGGTGCACACCCCGGTATGGCTGCATTTTCAACCTTCCCTCCAGGATGCCCACCCCTTCCCATTACATAATAAAAATTTTGAACAACAGACTTTTTTGCCACTCTCTCCTTCTGGTCACCCCCTCTAAAAAAGAAATAGGTGGCAGCCCCAAGCTGCTCACATTCGGTGTCACTGAAGATCATTCCAACTTTGGGGTACCCCATCCCCAGTTTCATCTTGACTGCTCACAGTAAAAGAAGAAAACAGTACCTATATGTCTTTAGCTTAACTTGTAATAAAGAAAATGGTCCCTCACTGATCTGATCACCCCTGACCCCCAACCCACCCCATGCCGACCCTCCACTTAGCACCCAACCCCCAACCCCTCAATCAGCTGAATATGTCCCGTGTTGTAGATTCACTCTCCGATCAAAGGCATGCCTTGCTACTAGAACCTGTGACTGCAATATGAGAAAATAACGTAAGTCGGGTTAATGTATTTCAATGGGGTTTGAACTTTTACTCATAACTTAGTCATTTTTTAATATTTTTACACCAAATTTTCAACAGGGCCTTTTTGGGACCCCAGACTCATCAACAAGGGTGGTGAAATTATTCAACTCCACCCCAAAAGGTGGCTTATGCAGTCACAGAGTAAAATTAACTTTTAGGCAGGATTTCAAAAATTGTTGTGCCCTTGTTTATGAGGTAGGGTTAAAAGAAAGCTATGCCAAAAATCTGGGATCAAAATATTACAAAACAACAAAGTTATGAACATACATTGACATTTTTTAGTTCCATTGCAGAATATCGACTACAATGTTGTCGACATCCTGCACAATGACGGGAACAATGTCAATAGTCGGCATTGTTCCCTTTGGAACAAGTGTTTTTCTGCTGGGGCTATGCCCCCTGCCCCCATCTCTAAATAACCAACTCTGAGTCAGAATTGGTTTGGGATGGGGTGAAACACAGGGAGTCACAGTGTTGGCATACAGTGGACCACCACAGCGATGAATCTCGACCTGGTGAGATTTGTCGCTGTGGTGGACTTTGATGTTGACATGTTGATGTGCCGACGTAATACCACATTTTTCTACACTTGCTTATAAGTTCGGTGGGGTCAAAATATTACAAAACAACAAAATTATGAGCATACCTGGACATTTTTCTACATTATCTCATAAGTTCAGTGATTTTCAATATTTTGACCCCAAATATTCAAAATAGCCATTTTTCACACCACCTCATGAATGTGACAGCTGTCATTTTACAAAAGATAAAGAAAAGAGAATGGGTACAACTAAGTCAAAAGACCAAAATGCACAGGAAATGCTGCTAGTGAAAAGATTTATTGTGCTCAAAAAGAAGTGACCAGTACTAGACCCCAGCACTTCAAATTCCTGCAGATTCTTCCTCAATGGGGGCGGGGCTAGTTCACAGCACCTCTCATTTAAGGAGAAAAATTAAATTCACACTACTCTATTACAAATGGAGAGTGAAATAGACCCCCAGAAACAATATTCTTATAAAGACTGACTAAGGCAATAAGTAAGCAAAATTATACAAAACTAAACAATATACATAAAAAGTGCTAACTGATAGAAAAATGAAAATGTGGATAAAAATAGAAAAATAATGGAAAGCAAATTTGGAGGACAAGGAACAAGATCACAACATTATTTTAACTCCCACAATATTATAAAGAACAAGTTAATTCCAAGTGGAGATATGCTCACTACAGCAAGCCCCATAAATGCAGTGAGGGGCAAACATTGTGGAATCTGGAAGAGAAACAAAAAGGGGGGGGGGATTATAAAAATGTATATAGATACTAATATAAGAAAACAATACAATATAAATGAGAGGACATCACCAAGAGCATTATGAAAATGTTCAAAGTGATTTACCTAGCTGGTAAAAGGGCCAGAAAAAACTTAGAAAAATGGTGTAAGGTCCCAATTTTCATTTAGGCCATCAGCAAAGGCTCCACCAAAATTAAAGATTAATCTGCTTTCCCTTTGTAACAGCTTCCTTTGTCAGTCACCATCCTTGATGCTAATTGGTATGTGGTCAATGCCCATTAAACATGTTGTATTAGGGTCAGAATTATGATGATAGTACCAATGAGACCTGACCAGAGTATCACATTTAGCATTAATAATGGAATATATGTGCTTCTGCAACTGTTCCTTTAAAGGACGAACTGTGTGACCTATATAGATCGAAGGACAATTGCACCATATGGCATAGACCTCAAACTGAGTCTTGCAATTGATAAAGTGATGGACCTCATATGTTCTATCCATGCCAATACCAGAAAGTATAGTGCCCGTGTACACAAAATGACAAATGTTGCAATTGCCACAATGGTGCATGCCTTTAGGATATGATGGTAAAATAATAGGTAGCAGAGCATGGTCCACAAAGTGACTATGAACTACCCTGTCAGAAATGAAAGGTTCCTTTGGGTATACAACTTTAGTGTATTCACATATGACATCACATAGGTCAGGATCTGTGTGAAGCACATGCCAGTGCTTTCTTAAAGCATGGGCTATTTTAGGACTGATAGAATTAAATTCAGCAATGAATCACTATGAACATTTTAGTAATGCTTTTAGTGATGTTCTCTCATTTATATTGTATTGTTTTCTTATAATGGTATCTGTATGCATTTTTTAACCTTTTTTCTGCCCCGCTTGTTTGGTTCTCTTCCAGGTCCCACAGTGCTTGCCCCTCACTGCATTAATGGGGCTTGCTCCAGTGGACACATCTCCTTTAGGAATTAACTTGTTTATATTATTGTTGGGATTAAAACAATGTTGTGATTTTGTTCCTTGTTCTCTGAATTTACCTTCCATTATTTTTATACTTTTGTTTACATTTTCACTTTTCTATCAAGTAGCACTTTTATGTATATTATTTAGTTTTATATAATTTTGCTTACTTATTGCCTTATTCAGCCTTTATAAGAATATTGTTTCTGGGGGTCCACTTCACTCTCCAGTTGTAATATGGTACTGTGGCTTTAATTTGTCTCCTTAAATGAGAGATGTTGTGAATTAGCCCTCCATCATGACAGGATTGAATAAGGTCCAGTACCATTTGTTATACAGAACTAGTTAAATGCAAGGATCTGTTATATCCTCTCCTTTTCTGTCTCTTGTCTCTCTGGTTGCACAACTAAATGTTCTAGTGGGACCTAGAAATCTGATCACTCTGATGGTCTCACAGTTCTCTGCCTCTCGCTATCTCTCTACTTTCACTTGGTGTTTCTGTCTTTTCTCTCCCCTTACATATCTGTTGTTATAAAAATATATGTGAATCTTTATGTGAAACTGGAATCCCTTGGTTTGAAATGTCTATAGTTATACTGTTAAAATGATTGCAGAAAGCTATCAGTAATTTAGGGGGTTAACCTGAGTTGCAGTTTGAGCTCCTCTCAGGCTTGTTTGCAAACTCCTCTGTAGAGCTGTCAGCAGGAGACAAGCTTGGGTCACATTTCTATTTGCAAGTCTGCTCTGCAAAGAAACTGACAAGAACTCTGATACATTTTATGAGAAACAGGATGTCCCCTTAATAAGCACAGGATGAAGAAGTAAATTGTCAGGCAAAGACTTACTATAAAAAGAGCAGCGATAATTTTGCTAGAGGGACTGAAACTTGAAAGCAGAGATACCTTCAGACAAAAGACTTTGTTTTCTGTTTGTACTGCCTTTCTAAAGAGTAATACTGAACTATTTTTATTTTTTATTTTACTGTTATTGAAAATAAAATGTTACTTGCAAATTTTCCAACCACTCCTGGTCTTCCTATGATTCCTCAACTATGCCTTGATGACCCCCACCCCACCTCCGTTCCCCTGAGGAAGAATCCACAGGCATTTGAAGCACCGGGCTCTAGTGCTGTTCATTTCTTTTTCAGCACAATAAACCTTTTCACTAGCAGCATTTACTGTGTATTTTGGCTCATGACTTACTGTAGTTGTGCACGTTCTATTTTCTTTATTGATTGAGGTTCTTTTTTTAGTGTGGCAACCCTTTCCTGTGCACCTCAGCCATTTCACTTTTTGTTTGCTTCCATTTGTTTCAGTCAGGCTGCATGGACGCTGCTACCGGTAACGCATAGCTTGTGTACTTTCTCCGGCTCTTTCTTGCCATTGACAGACAAAGGCTGCTAGTCTTTATTATTTTGGGTGAATAGTGTTATGTTTTATTCACTCATTTATTCATTGTGCTCTCAGATTGGGATACTTCTCCCTACAGCTGGCAGCATACTACCTTATTTACTTCAGAGGAATTGGGGTCTGTTTTATAGTACTTACCAGTTGCTGTAGACAAACGCCCACTACCACATGCCACCTTTTAGCATTCTCATTTTGCATGGTTTTGCAATTTAATATGCCTTCTGGAGAAGAATCAGATACAGATACCATTAACACTTTGCTCTCTGGGGCAGCAGCCAATACACCTGCAACTACGCCACATACTGGCTTACAAAGAATGACAGCATTATTAAAATGCAGGCAGAAGACAGGTGATATCTTTCCTGTGGACTTTAACCCTGAACCAGAAACCACTACTGATTTAACTGATCTTTTTAGCCAACTGGAAAGAATAAAATTAACAGAGATTAATTTGTATTACACACAGCAAAACTTCAACAAGTACTAATCCACCAACATTATTCCCAGCAGCTTATGCAATGGTCCAGCTGGTAGATTTCTGAAAGAATGTTACAAAAAATGGTGGGTGGAGGCTCTGAATGTTTATTCCGTCACCCTCATTGATATATTACTGATGAGGATAAAGAAAGACATACGCAGTTATTAAAGAACATTGAAACATTAGCAGATCAATTCCAATCTGAATCCCATCACAAGGATTTTGCTGATCTTAACCAGAGGCTTGTCAATAAAGTGAACTTACAGGAGAAGTAAAACCAACAATCCAGAAGAAACAAAGCAGATACACCAGCGATGTCATCGATTACATTAATAACCAGGTGTACAACTGGGATCTGTCCAGTACACAAGGTAGAGGAAGCTCACGTACTAGAAGAAATAGGTCCCAGAGCTGACAAAGGGGTTGTTCCAAGTCACATAATAATAATAATAATAATAATAATAGTAATAATAATAACAATAATAATAATATACAAAATCCAGCAAACAGCAATACTGGAAACACATCTAATTTTTTTTTTCGAATTCTGTTTTATGCTCCGCTCACCTCTGAACTCTCTCTGGCTACCTCCTGATCACAGTCTGTACCTCCCCAAATGGCTTGGGAATCACAGGCTCCTCTCCGGCTCTGGGTATCCCCCGGGTCTACCCTCCAGGGAAGGGCCGCCCCTGCCCAAGGCGCTCTTTCTCATAGCGTTGAGGGGATAGCCTGAGGACCCAGCCCATGATTGGGAGTGTGGTCCATGAGGGAGGTGCTTTCACCTATCAGAGGTGAGGTTTTTTTTCCTTTTTGTCTACGTTCCCTGTGGAGCCCGGCAACCTAGGCAATGCATGCCATGGCTCCAACCCCAGTATCCACCAGCGATGCTATGTTTGGCAAACCCCAGCCTCTGCCAGAGAGTGCTCATTGGTGAAACACTTACCTAACTCTCCCGGAAGAAAGCAGTCCTCTGGATGCTCAATCTCTTTCCTTCCCTGCCAACCCCAGCCACCTGGGGCGTTCCCAAATCCGGGTTGCCAGCGTGGCGTGAGGTGTGGCGTCTAGTGCCTCAACCCTCAGCGCCACCGGGCCAGCTAGAAACACAACTAATAAAGTGACTTTTAGTGCCAGGTCAGCCATCAGAGACTCCACCAGCAGAACCTCATACAGAACTACCAAAGTGACACAACCCTGTACGCATACCGCACAAGACAGGCTGCAGGGAAGGTGGAAAGAAACAAACAAAAAGCTCAAGTAGAGCCACATCATCACTATCTATAGAACGGAGAACAGTAGTACACATCTCTTCTGTTCCCTACCCTGAGTCCAGAATCAGTACTTTCACGAGGAGGTTCCTTTGTACCCAACCCTACAGTAGATAGATTTAATTTGGAAGTTGATCTTCAGAAGGCATTTTGAAAACTTCATCTTAAAACATTTTTCAAGAAAGCGGGCACTATGTGTCTCACTAACATGGAGTTTCAAACAGATGTGGTGAATTCGGAGTGCAGGGCTTTCAAAGGTGGCCAAAGTGCAGATGCACAGGGCAAAGAATCCATGTGTCAGCCAACTCCACAAGGCCCATGGCAGACACTGGTGCAGGGGCAGGGGCCCTATGCCAACAATAGAGTTCTCTTCACTACATGGTACTTGAGTCCATGGGGCAACTGTGCACCTACCTTTCCCAGACTGGGGGTGACGTCTCATGACAGCACCTGTCCTCTAGCCCCAGCCCATCTAGTTGGGTCAGTAAGCTTGCCCTTGAACTCAGCTCACCAGCAGGGGATCACAAAGCACTAGCAGCTGGGGATAAAGGCTGGTACTACACACAATGTTTCTTTTTAATAATTTTTTTTTTTACCCTAAATTTTCAAGATAGTCATTTTATGCGTCCACCTTATAAACATGACATGTGACATTTATAGAATACTTGCCAAGATGTCATTTTGCACCACAAGTGCAAAAACTCATCTCATCAAGGATCTGAAAAACAACATCTGTCACGTTTATGAGGCAATGTGAACAAAATGGCTATGTTGAAAGTTATGAGTCAAAATAAGTTATGAGCGAATGATGAAATTTCAACATACACTCATAAGTTGGTCATTTTATTGTATTTTTCACACCACATTTTCCATTAAGACACCACCTCATGAACCTGGTAGGTGAAAATGTTAAAATCTCGCCTGAAACATGATTTTATGTGGTGACTGAGTGGTGCATGCTTTCATGAGTGCATGATTTTATGCCCTTGTACAGGTCACAGGTGAAGCCGCATCTACAGTATGGAGTTCAGTACTGGTGAGCACACCTCAGAGAGGACATTAACCTGCTGGAAAAGGTCCAGAGAAGGGCTACAAAGATGTTCATGGGTCAGCAGGGTAAGGCATATGAGGAGAAGTTGAGGACACTGAACATGTACTCCCTGGAGGACAGGAGAGAAAGGGGGGACATGATTGAGACCTTCAAGTATTTGAAAGGGATACATAAGGTGGATAAGGAGGGTCTTTTTAAGCTAAGTGGCGACCATAGCATGAGGGGGCACAGTATTAAGCTGGGAGGGGGCTTTGGAGAGAGGACAAGAAGCACTTCTTCATGGAGAGGGGTGGACACTTGGAATGAACTACCAGAAGAGGTGGTCTTGTTGAAGACAGTGGGCAGCTTCAAGAAAGGCTGGGACAGGCATGGGGGAAGGTAAGGATCATGAGTAGGGAGGATGGAAAGGATTGGAAGAGTGGCGGGGGGCAAGGTCAGTAGCTCAAGCTCTGGAATCTACAATATAAGCAGACTAGACAGACCAAATGGCCTTCTTCTGCTGTTTTTTTCATATGTTCATATGACTGTGAAATCACTTTTTTGGGACAGATTTGAAGCATTTCACCTGCCTTGTTCATGAGGTGTGGTCCCAAAATGGCCATATTGAAAGTCTGGAGTAAAATTATAAAAATTAACAAAGTTATGAGTGTATGTTGAAATATTTCAATGTTTTCTCATAACTTTGTCATTTTAATATATCTTTATACCAAATTTTCAACAGTTACCAGCCACAAAACCTGTTCCCAATACTTTCACGACACATGAAACTACAGTGGCAAATATTCCACAGACCGTGCAATGCAATGCATAAACAGTCTGCTATGATCCAACAACTCCTAGATTTGTTTAAACTTGGCTTGGATAAGTATTAATAAAAAAATTACTAGAAATGGTGAATAATGACAAAACTGTTATTGCTTTTGAATTCGGTGTGATTCCATGATTTTATTTTTGAAAGTTAGAGTCAGTTTAGGCACAGCCATGTCCCAGAACAAACTCACTCCATGTACCAACAGTAGCAGCATAGTAACACAACTATCTGCACAGCGTTCTGATTACTGATATAGTGGAATCTGACACTTTGAACCACGCTTCGAAGGACAACACTTTATATCTGAATGTTGTTGTGGCTGCAGGATCCTCTGTTCTCTTACAAAAATACCATAGGAACATGACCAAAGCTGCCTATATGAAACATGAAGAGGAAGACAAACTTGCCTAAATTTGGTGTTGATCAGAAGTCAAAACTTGTCACTATGTCACTGAGATGTATACAATACTGAACTGTAGCAGCACTGTCCCTATGTCCAAAACTTGGAATAATGACAACTGTAGCAAGTCACTGTGTCAAACAACAGCACTGTGTACCACCAGACTAGCACAGTGCACCTTACAAGGTACTAAATTGCAGATCAAAACCATGAACTGGATTCAGACAGGCTACTGAAACATGAAAGAGGTTTGGCATTTTGCTCATATAAAAGATTAATTCACAATTTGATATTACTCCCCCAATTAAACATGCAAAAAAAATACTTGATTGCTAAACTTTGATGCATGCCTCAGTCACGAATAACCACTGTCATTATCATAAAGTCGTATGGGTCCGCAGACTGACACTGTGCTAGCTGGCAATCTCCCCTGTGCTGTCCTCTGAAAGTGTATGCAGGTGCCTACTATTTTCTTTTTTACATCCATGCATGAACGTGAGACAATTCAATGTTGCACTCATGACCAGCATTTCAAAGTAACTTTGCATGATGATATACTGCATATGTACAGTATGTATGTAAGCCTGCTTTCTAGAAGTTGTGGGTGTCATATTTCCAGTTCCGCTTCATGACAACAATAATACTTTTGGCTTTCCAATAGCCAGGAAACATTATTATTACAATATAGAGTAGTTAGACACAATTCCACTTCTGCTTCATCAGTGTTTTGAATTTATGTTGTCTTTATTCTTTGGCCCTGTCCACACTTCTGTTTTTGTAACGTTACTAGCAGTATAAAAACGGCAAACATGGATTGCGTCTACAGTGTAGCACGGAAAAACCATGCTACAAACTGTGTTTAAAAACTGTGCTAAAACCCTGATTACAGCAGGGTTTAGCACAGATTCAGACCAACACAGTTTCCAGTTGGGAAGTCAAGTGGACGAGCACGGTGTCGGAGCGCAGTGTGGACGCTCCGACTACTGTGCTCAAACACAGAAATTTAAAACGTTTAGAAAAACATTTTGGAAACACCTGTCAGTGTGGACAGGGCCTTTATTATGGAGGACATTTGTTGTTTAAGATTTTTATTATTTTCAAAAAGGACACATACATATGTTCATGGTATTGTAACAATATTCTGAACCATACCGCAACATTTTGTAGGGACAGAAGGAACAAAGAACTAAATTAACATAGAGATATGAAACTGCTGGGTATAGCAAGTAAAGTCATGAAGAGTACAGTATACAGAACGTAGGATATTATCAGGTTGCAGAGATTGTCAGGATCAAGTTAGGTCTCCTCACCCACAAAGGGGGTGAAACAGGAGTTATTAGCTTGTGAAAAAACAATATAAATAGCATATGAGGCCTAGGTTGACCTAGGATGAGCAATGGTGCGTCCTAAATCAGGCATGAAATACTAATAACTATATACAAAAAAAAAAAAAAAAGGCAAACTGATCCTGAGGTTTGAGTGTAACACTGATGGGGGCCAGTACTGGGGTAACCTACACCCTTCAAGGAGGGAAGAGGAGAAAACAGAACCAGGGAACCATAGGAGGTTATGTACTAACCTGGGGTTGGGCATCATGACAGCACTTAGACAACAAATAGGGCTGCCAGCGTTTCTCAAATTGAACCAAAGTACCCCAGCAAAACTAGAGATTATCTCAAATATAGCCCCTTGGGCTAGTGCAAGGAAGAACTCACAGAAGGTTGGGACTTCTGGGGACCTCCATCTCATTAAAATTAGTCTTTTGGCTATAGCCCCCACTGCTGTGACCCATTGGGCCCCTGGACTATGCTTTGGTGTGGTAGGGCGGGCACACCCTAGGAGAAGGAGGGAAGGGTCAGAGACTATTTGGTGGAATATCTGGCAACACATTTTTTGGATTGATATCCAAAAGTGCTGGAGATTGGGGCAATCCCAGAATATATGGAACAGATGGGCCCCTTGGCTGCCACATCTCCAGCAGGTGTCAGACTGGAGGAGTCCCATCTTTTTGAGTTTGGCCGGGTCTCTATACCATCTGTGAAAAGTCTTGTTCATAATAAGGTGGGTACACCCATCTCAGCAAGCCAGGTGTATTCTTACCAACGCATGGTCCCATTGGTGCTCAGAAATGGGGAACTGGAAGTCCTTCTCCCATTGAGTTCTGGCTGATTGGGTGGGGTCTGCAGAGGCATCTCTAAGAGCATTATAAATCTTTCTGGCTCTGTTCCTAGAGCAATGCTGCCATATACTTATAGGGTGCGGGCTTTGTTGTACCCCCTTATTTTTAGGAAGTTAGGTAGATGGGTTATAGCATCCCTGATCTGGAGATATCTCCAGAAGTGCGTGGCCGGGAGATGATATCTGGATTTTAGTGACTCAAAAGTGTCTATTGCGCTAGAATCTGAGAGCAATAGGTCTTGTATTAGAGAAATACCTCATGCCTCCCATACCTTCCAGAGGATTGTACTATTACCCACTTCCAGGGTTCGATTGTTCCAAAGGGGCATATATTTCCAGGGTGCCGGGTCATGACCTAAGTTGACTAGGACTCGTTGTCAATATTGGATTGACAGCAGGATGTGGGGAGGAGGCTAGGGGTAGATTTTTCCTGCTATACAGAGCCACCACAGGAGAAGGGGCCTGAAGTAATGATGCATCCAATGGGAGCCAGGTGGGAAAGGCATGTCCAATTCTGGAAAATCATTTGGTAGCCTGGGCTGAAATGAAGGCCATTTGATATCTTTGTCACCAAGGAAGTCCCCATCCACCCCTGCTCCAGTGCTGTCAGAGTTTAAGTTTGCTATATCGAGGTCGGGATCCCTCCCACAGGAAGTTGCCCATCAGAGCTTCTAATTTCTGGAACCATTTCTGTGGGATGGACACAGGGAGATGAGCCAAGAGGTATAGAATCCTAGGGGCCACCATCATCTTGATGGAGTCTATTTTACCCACAGAGAGAGCCTCAGGGCCTTCCATCACTCCATATCCTGTCTGAGAGATTCCACTAGAGTAGAGAAATAAACTGTAAGCATTTTGACAGGTTTGGATGCAGCGTGATACCTAAATATTTTATACCATTAGGAGACCATTTGAGGCCAAGAACAGCAAGTCTATACCAGAGGTACTGAGTTCAAGGGATAACTTCTATTTGGACTGGTTTATCTTGAGACCTGACACACTAGTAAAATCAGACGGGATATTGAGGATAGTTTGAATCACTTGTGGGGTGCATTCAGTGGTGACGAGAAGATCATCTGCATATGAAAAAGGTTTAAGATTGGCATCACCCACCTGTACTCCTGCAATGGAATGAGATTCCCTGAGCCCTATGGCCAGGGGCTCAATAGCTAGAATAAACAAAAGGGGGGGAAGGGACAACTGTGTCTTGTGCCCTTCTGTAATTGGAATGGCGGAGACATAGTACCATTCGTCATTACCTTAGCCAAGGGGGAGGCATAAAGTAATTTTATCCAGGAGAGGAAACCTGGTCCCACACCCATTGTGGAGAGGGTATGAAAGAGGAAGGGCCATTCGACTGAATCAAAAGCCTTTTCAAAATCAATGGCTAAGGCTACAAAAGGTTTTTTGGACATTTTGGTGTAATGCATTAATGAAAGCAATGTTCTATGGTGGTCAGACCTAAACGGCCTTTGACCAAACCCGCTTGAGAGGATGAACTAGACTTGAAGGAGGGTTCAAGCCTACCAGCGAGGACTTTGGCCAAAATTTTGGCATCTGCATTAATAAGGAGATGGGATGATAACTGCCAGGGAGAGTAAGTCCTTTCCTTTTGGGGAGTACTGTGATGGTTGCTTCCTCATGGAGGGGCAGATGCCATGTGTGCAGGGGTGTCTGAAAGCCGGACCAAGTATGGAGCAAGATTGACTCCTGGACTTTGTAGAAGTCAATAGGCAGCCCATCTGTCCCTGTGGCTTTGAGGAGGTTCATTGATTTGATAGCCCTATCCACTTCCCCCAATGTAATCGAGGCTTCTAACGACTTGGTGTCAGCTGGGGGGAGTTTGGGGATGGGTAACGAGTCCAGGAAGCCTTGAATTTGAAGTGGATCTGGGGTGTGTGGGGATGCATATAAGTGTTCGTAAAACTGAGTCATGATCTCATTCACTCCCTTGGTAGAATAGCAGTGGGCACCATTCCTGTCCACTAGGGTGTGTATCCTCCTGGACATTTGTTGGTGTTTAAGGCGATATGCCAGAAGTTTGCTGGCCATCTCACCTCCCTCCCAATAAGCATGGCGTAACCGCCTGAGATTCAGCTTGGCTTGTTGGAATAAGTGTGCATTCAGGGAAATTCTAGTGATAGCCAGTTGTGCTAGTAAGAGCCCGAGATTTGAGGGATTTATATTGGGTTTCTATGAGATATAATTGTTTCTCTAAAGACCTCTGGTCGGCCTCTTCGGTGACGTCTCCTGGCTGATGCAAATGCAATTATTCTGCCTCTTATTGTCACCTTGAAAACTTCCAAGAGGGTCGTATCCAAGACCTCCCTATTATCATTATTGTTCCAGTATTCTGTTACTTCAGGGCCTAACCACCTCTGGAATTCCACATCTTCAATGAGGAGGAGTCCAAATGCCAGGAGGGAGATTGAGGGGGGATCTACCCTAGTCTGAACAGTAACTCCAGAGGGACATGGTCTGAAACATAGATCGGATGCATACAGGAGGTAACGACCTTGTCATATAGCCCAGAAGAGATCAACCAAAGATCTATTCTGCTGGATGAACCATAAGACTGTGAAAAGCATCAGTAATCGTGCATCCCGGGGTGCAAAGTTCTCCACGCGTTTAACAATCCAAGTTCTTCCATTAGCCTCCGGACAGCTTTCTTAGCCTGCCTATGTGGTTTGGGAGCTTTATTATTTATATCTATAGAGTGGTCGAGTACCAGGTTGAAATTGCCTCCTAGTAGGACTGGGACCCTATTTTTGTTGAAATCCGTAAGGGCCTGATTGACCATGTGAAAGAACTGGGGACAATCGTGGTTAGGGGCATAGAGACTGACCAAGACCAGAGGGCCCCCTGGTGTCTCCATTTCAGCCAAGATCCATCTCCCATCTTTAGCATGGATATGCCCTTTCAATTTCCACCCCAGGTTTTTATGTAGTACTATAGATACTCCCCGTTTATGGGAAGCAGCCATGCTATGGAGCTCCTCAGCCACCCACCCCTGTTGGAGCTTCCTAGCTTCACCAGAAAAGAGTTTTGTCTCCTGAAGGAGGACTACCATGGGCCTTAGCATTTTCAGGTGGAGCAGAACTTTTTTTCGTTTGATGGGTGAATTGAGCCCCCTGACATTCCAAGAAATGAGCCTAGTCTCTATCTGGCCTACGGTGAATCATGGCTGAAAGGACAGATATCAAGAAACACCAGGATGAGGGACTGTAGCCAGCAAGACAGCTATGGTCTCCCCTTTGTGTACTCTTAAAGAGTCAAATCACCTCCTCAGAGATCAGATTACCAAAACTTCTAACAGTATACAACAATACACATTTCTTATCATAACTTTTTTGTGCCTGAAAGTTAAATTCAAACAGCAACAGTAACATTATCAAACAACAAATATGAATGTCCCTATCTCCCCCCCTTCCTTTCCCAAAAAACTTTCCCCTATCTGACCAGCTCCCGCTTTGTGCATCGGCCAACTTGCAGCCCAGATACCAGTGGAGGTCGCTGGGAGGTAGGTGGTTGTCTGAATACGGCAAGAGAGATAGGACAAACCAACGTCCTGGAGTCTATTTGCACATTATCCCCACCTACATAGAAAAAAATAGGCATTTCTGCACACACGGTTTACTGAGCTGTCACACATCCAGTTAAACACACACTTAAGCTGAGGTACCAACCCTCTGAACCCCATTGATTACTCCAGGAGGTAGAATATATATATAGGGGCCTCTGGGAGTAGCAGCAAGGGAGATCTCCGCATTGCCTCCCGTACCTAAGTGATCTCCCTGCATATCTTTCCTGTATGGGGAAGGACTGACTTATTGAGAACAGGGTAGGGTAGGGGCCAAGCAGGGACCATATTGCTAATCAGTGCACCCCACGCCTTCTCTCAACCTGAAGGCCCATCTAAGGGCCGAGATTAACGTAGAGAATAACAGGCAACCAGAGCTTATCATGCAGATTAGAATATGTATACAGTTCATAGGGCAGAGAGAAAAAGGACTTGGCAGTATAGCCGTTGACAAAAAATCTGGGAAAGCTATTACCATAGAAGGGAAATATCCCAGTCACAGTTAGCCCACTGATTCAGAAGTGAAGGGGAGGGCCGCCGTAGAGCAAGTAGATGGCGGCTTAGTAGGCGTAATGTCCGTGGAGATAGAGGTCTCAGAAGAAATGGGTTCTGTGTCCTCTGCCCAAGAGAGGCTACTTGCTGTGTGGGATTTATTGTCCTTGGGGTGCGATCGCCTGGGAGGCAGAGAAGGATCCTGAAGTATGCTGTCCAACAGTAGGTCCATCAAGGCCCTGTACTGATTGTTACTCATGTCGGGTGTAAAGGAAATATGTGAAGCTATTGAATCAGGACTTGCACTACGGCTCCAGGAGCGGAGCCGCGGGGTCTTGTCGATGTGTGCCCCCTCTATCAGAGCCCTCCTTCTGTTCTTTTTCTTTCTCCCTGGAGATTTCTGAGAGACAGAGCAGGCCAGGGTCCATGGTTGTGGAGCTGGGTGTATGGCAGGCGCAGGAGTTGAAACAGTTGACTCTTGCAATGAAGTCTCCATCAGAGAAGGCCCTGCAGGTATGGGCCCCAGCTTATGAACTTCTCATAATGTACCCTAATTCAGCTTAGGGGCCTGAGCTGCCAGGAACCTTTCTGCAGCTGATGGGTTGTCAAATAGCCGTGGGGAGCCATTCAGCATGATGCGAAGAGAAGCGGGGTACCTTAGGGAATAATCCAGCCCCAGTTCAGCGCAGGGTCTGCATGCTGCTGTAAAGGCCCTGTGGCATGCTGTTAGCTCCTGAAAGTAAACTGCGAAAATCTGGATTTTATGCCATTTGCAGATGTGCTCTTTTTTTAAATGGGCCAGTCTAGTAATTGATTCCCGGTCTTGAAACCGGAGAAAATGAGCAAGGATGGTACAAGATCGATACCCAGGGGCAGGTCGAGGAGCCAGGGTTCTGTGAGCTCTGTCAGTCTCTGGTGGAACATCACAGTGCCAATCTAATAGGGAGGGGAGCTCTTTTTGAAGGAATAAGATGGCATCATTCCCCTTGCTTCCCTCTGGGAACCCCACGAACCTTAGATTGTTCCGACGGCTGCGGTTCTCTAAGTCCTCCACTCTGGCCCATAGTTGGTGAATCAAACTGTCGTGTTCCTGCAGTGTTGCCCCTGGCCTTGCACCATCCATCCTCCGCTTCAGCAATTCTGTGCTCAGAGATACAAGCTCTTTGCGAGAGGTCAACTATATCAGCGGTATTTTTTCTAGTTGCCAGATCCAAGTTGTCCATGCGGTGAAGGATTTTGGCGAACATCTGCCGAATTTCTGTTAAGATGCCCTCTGGCAGCGAGGATGGTAAGTCAGACTCCATCTCAGCGGTGAACTAGGCCGCAGAATGGAGCACAAAGCAGCGGGTGTATCTGCTGTTTCCCACGTCAGTAGGAGGTCAAGCAAGGAACCGCCAGACGGGTGAGTACTGTAGTGGCACTGGTAAAATGAAAACATGCCGAATTGCAGAAATAAACCAGATTTGGAGAGGATTTGTGGTGGGGTTTCAGAGAGCTCAGAGTTGAGGTGTCCATTAGGTTTGGTGGTTGGCCTTATGGAGGACATTTGCATGAAAAGATCATCTCTGTTCCCCAGACTTCATCTTATCCTCCCGCTTCTCCCTTACTGGCATCTTAATGCTCTGTTTCTGACATCATACTCTGCTGTGGTGGAAATTATTCTGATCTGACAAAGAGATGATTAGGACTTCAGAGTAAGGGGTGGGAGTAAAGCAGGAGCACAGGATAAAGTGTGAAACATAAAGATCCTGTTTTCATTTAATCAGCTTACTCTGTCCTCACTAATAATGAGTGGCATCAATGCAGATAATTAATTAGAGATAAGCAGAAGTGTGTCTGAATATTAAACCCTTTGCAGAAAAAAATATGTTTAGGCATCAGTTAGGCTTGAAGCTCAAAGCCACAAAGCAGTGAATTGTGAGGTTAGGGTAACAATTCTCCTGAATCTTAATGAGTGTGTGGTGTGATGTTCCATGGGATTAAATGACTGCTTGATGTACGGCTGGTATTTCCCTAACTTATGTTCTGCACTATCTTTCAAAGCATGGATGTTTACGTACACCGCAATGGTCTGAGAAAAGGTGTCGAAGTTAGGGTCATACCAGTCCATTTCTGAGCTATCACTTAGTCCCCGATGAACACCACCCTACAAGTTCACCAAGATTTAGGGAGAACTTGTACCATAATGTCACATTCTTGAATGGAGTTTTTTTTCAGATATTTTGATTGTTTTTGAAATGGATATTTAATAACAAATGCACAGTAATATGCATTGACTGTGCTGGCATTGGCCAGTATTGTCAATGATATTTGTGCCAAGCAGTCCATGTTGTTAAGTGTCACTCCCCACATTCATCCCATCCCATACCAAGCAGTCACTGGTATTTCATGGCACCTTCTCCATTTACCCCACCTCAAGCCAAGCAGTAAGTCCCTGGCATCCAGTGGAACCTCCTTCCCTTACCCAGTCCATGTACCACACACTCTCCAGAGTCTAGTGTTTCAAATACCCTTCCTTACTCAGCTCCTGTGCCATGCAGTCCCTGGTGCCCAGTGGCACCCCATTCCTCACCCATCATGCCAAGCAGTCCCTGTTATGCAGTGTCCACTCCTCTCTCACCCTGCCCATGCCCATCACTCTGATGTCCAGTGGCACCCCAGTCCGTCACTCCACCTCATGCAAAGCAATCCCTTGGATGCAGTAGCACCCCACTCCCTGATCCTACCCCTTGTCAAATGGTATCCCATGACTTTGGCGACCATGATTGGGTGCCTACCAAAAGGGCGACTCAATTGGAGCACATGTCATCGGGGTGACTGGGGAAGGAGGGCAACCGGATGGAGGTGTGTGCAAGATAGTTACATCCTGTTGCTACATGCCTACACGTGTTGGGGGGGGATCGAGCATGCTGAGCATGGGGTGGGAAGGGACAGAGGGGTTGTAGGGGTGGCACCATGGCAAGCTGCCAAGCTGCTTCCATGACATGGTGAGTGGGTTCAGGGTTGCAGCGGGAATGGTGCTGGGTTCGGGTCCGGGTGCAGGTACTTTTTGTTGCACCTGGCCGGAATTTTTATTTTGTTCTGCATTTGCACCCCCCCAACATGCACCCATCCTGGATTTGAGAATCCTTTAGTAGGAGGGTGCGGAGGGGCACAGCCCCCTGTATAAAACATAAAAACTGAAGTCCCCAGTGCCGTTTTGCTGTGCGCCGGGGAGTACATTGCCCTAACAGCGATCACCCATCAGCGTTCACCGTTATCACATAGATCCTTCCCAAACAGTCTCTGGCATCCAGTGGTGCCTCCTCCCATGCACCTCACTCCATGCCATGCAGTCCCTGCCAGCCAATGTCACCCACCTCACTCACTCCACCCTACGCCAAGCAGTCCCTGGCATCCTGTGACCCACCCCTCTAACACTCCATCCCATGCCAAGCAGTCCCTGGTGACCAGTGTTCCCCATGCCAAACAGTCCTTGGAATCTAGTGTCAGTCTTCTTCCTCACCCTACCCAAGCAGTACCTGGTGTGCAGTTGCCCTAACAACATCCCCCTCCCCCAGACAGCACCTGGCACAGTAACACCACATATCTCCTTACTGGGCCACTGTCTGAATTTCAGTACTATCAAATAGTGGTTTGTGATAATGGAAATCAGATGGCAGACAGCCCAGGAAGTGAGTGTTGGGGCTCTGCTGGTTGCCATTCTGGAGCAGGTGAACTGTTGAGTCTTCAGTAGCACCAGTGATAGGCTCCTGGTACCCCAAGTTTTAATTTGGATGGGGTCAAGCGATACAAAACAGCACTAGAAAGAGTTCTAAGTGTCATATTGGAACATTTTAAAGGAGGGGTTGGGGCAGTTAGGTGACACTTAGGATGGGCTCCCGGACTATTTAAAAAATGTTTTTTTGGGGGGGGCGGTCAGTTAGACAGTACAAGGCATGAAGTCCCAGTTCCATACTCGAACATTGGGAGTGGGGAGTTTTGTTTGTTAACAAAGATGGGCTCCCAGTGTCACAACCTCAGATGTAACCCCCCTACAAATGGGGGTTCCTGAAAAGTCTTTCTCGAGCTTGCCTAAATGTTCACTGCCAGGCTGGTGTCCTGTGTTTTGGCAGTTTAAATGTGATTGCCAGAGAGTGCCTGTATAGCCTCTGTGTACTGTCTCTTTAAGAACTGGCTGAATTGCTGTCATAAGGAATCTGAGAGGGAGTTCTGTTGAAAGATGTAACTATTTGCTGAAAATCATTTAGAGTGATAATGATAATTTAGTTTGTCTAACCTGCCTTCTTTGTAGCAAGGACTGTTCTGTTTATCTCCACTATCTTGGTCTTGGACTGCGATTTGGACCAATCAGTACTGGTGGGACCTAAAATGGAGCCGGACTACAGGAGCTGTCTGGAGTCAAAATCTGTAGAAATTGTAGTTTTGGGCTTTTTGCGCCTTTGTGCACCTGAAGGGGGAGCCTTTGTTGTGACTGACAGGAGGATCAGCCAACCAAACCTTTTGGATCTTGGGGAATTTCCCAGGCTGCTGCAGCTAGTTTCAGTTTTTGAGCTGAGCAGTGAAGAAGTAACAGCTCAAGTGATTTTTGAGCAGCAGTTCCGTGTAGTTTTGCATGGGAGAACTGTGAAAGGGCCGAGTTTTGGCCTGCCTGTCTGCCTGCTGTCCCTGAGAGGGAAAATAGAGTTTATTCGAACTGAATCCAAGTTGTGAGGACTGTTTAAGCCACTGGACTGTGACCAGGCTTTAACTCATTCACACCACAAGAGCTCTTTGAGACTTCTACCACTTGTGCCCTGTATACTCTTAGCACTGCATCCTAGGCCTTTCTAAGCAAAATCAAGCCATAATCAGCATGCCACAAACAAATGTGAATACCTCTTGAACCGTAAGTGCTACACACAAAGTATGAATGGTAAAGTTGTTCAGCACAACGTTACCTTTCCAATGGTGCTATGCAATCAGTTGTAATCAATTTAGTTTTTATTTTATACTAGCTGAAATACCAAACAACTGATTTCTTTCTGATTTTTTTCAAGGTGTTAGGTGACGATGAGAGACAAATGTCAGCCATGCACACCATACCTTAAACAAATGCAAATAACTCCTAAAGTATATGTGGTAGACACAAAGTATCAGTGGCAAAATTGTTCAGCACAAAATAACCTTTCTAATGGTGCTATGCAATCAATTGTAATCCATTTAGTTTTTTATTTTATAGTAGCTTAAATACCAAACAACTGTTTTTTTTTCAGATTTATTCAAGGTGCTTAGGTGAGGCTTGAGAGACAAATGTTAGCCATGCACAACATACCTTAAACAAATATGAATAACTCCTAAAGTATACATGATAGACACAAAGTATCAGCAGCAAAATTGTTCAGAGCTAAATTACCTTTCTAATGGTGCTATGCAATCAATTCTAAGCAATTCGGTTTGTTTAACAGTTAGGTAAAAACGGCTGACTTCCTCAGACGTTTTTAGGCCTGAGTGAAAGTCAGTTGAGTACGTCTACAGGCGTTATTGTCCTGCGTGGCTATGCTTTCAGATGGCACCTACAGATGTATCAAGGCCTGAATGAGTTAATCTGAAAAAGACCGAAGATTTGCTGAATGTGTTCGGCCTGTCAGGCTTTCCAGCTGCTTTTGAATCCCTGGTTTGTGCAGAGACTTTGCGATCATGACCGGAGAGCGGTTTGACTGGTACAGTAGAATTTCCTTACATGTATATGTGCTGTGTATTGAAAGTGGGTCATGATTTGGTTCCCCACTGTGTGAACTGTGTTCTACTTGCTGAAAGCTTTATCCAGCCTAATCAGATGGAATCCGCGTTCATCTCAATTTGGCCTGGGCCATGCCATGCTAGCCCTGCCAGACTACTCCACTGCACAGAAAAAGCCACTGATGAGAGACCTGCCTGGGGATCAGCCCCCTGCTCCATGCTTGAACAGGAACGATGCCTTGGTGAATCATGCATGCCCTGCTTCTCCTGACACTCCAGATCAACCATCAGCTGTCTCGATTTTCGTCCAGCCTGTGTCCAGTCTTGGGTATCGTGAGTAATCATCAGGGTAGCTCCCTGCAACAACAGCCTAATCTAAAGGTGTGTCATCTGATTGTCTTGTTGTTTTCTTTTCATAAACTGAGCCCTCCGGCTCCGGATTACAAATAGTGCGTGTTGTTTTCTTCCATCACAGGGCCCCAACCAGCTGCAACATTCCTGGCTAGCCCACCATTCTCCATCTGGGTACCCAGAGTGTGTGACTGTTTATGGACCCTGAAGTGCATGCATAACTGTTTGATTAATAGAGCCTTTTAGCAAATTAACCTGATTACGCCCCTCCCTTGTTCAAGCCCCTTAAATAAATCAGATCTAACTCTTTTTTGCATTTACCCTGACTGTGGTTCCAGTTTGTGCAAGAGTACTGTACTGCTATTATTTGCTGTGTATAACCTTGTTTTACAGGGGGTCCCCAGGGCCGGTTCAGAGGAAAGCCCTGGTGGTAAGTGAAAACAGTGAGAGTACTTGTGTGGTGTATTAGGGGTATTGTGAAAGTGATTATTGTGTGTTGTTCCATCCACTAGTAAGGAAAGAGGGGGGTTACAGTGTCCCAGAGGGCTGTGCCCAGGTTAGCTTGACCACTACCAACCCTGACCTCCGGGTGGAGGCACCCGTTTCAGAACTCAGGCCTCTTAACCTGCTACTAGCCAAGCAGGCAGGGGTAGTAGCCCTTGAGGTAGTGCCACCTAAGGGTTACATTTTAGAAGCTCACCGCTGGGATTTTGTGCATTCTAGTAGCCAAAAATTACGATTTATTGTTAAAGATTAATGACTACCCCAGTAGAAATGGCTGTACTCCAGTTGGTGGGGTGGTGTACTGGGCAGGAGCTCAACTCCCAAAATGCTCTACTTATACTAGATATTCCCCTGGGTACCAGTAAAGATACTGTAGATGGAGCACTCTCCAAAGTTGAATGCTTAAAAAACCCTGTGGTGGTAGGTCGAGAGTAGTGACCTCATGGACAGCTCTAAGGTGCCACAGACTATTACCCCAGAAGGGGTTCCAGCTGCCTGGAGAGTGATAACAAAAGACAATAAAGACCCCAGGGAGGATGAGCTCCCACCATTATCTGAGACTTTTGAAGAGAAATTTGCTAAGTTGTTGCTGGAGGAATGGAAAACCATAGAGGACTTTAAGGAACTGTTCCTGCCACCTGGGGTTGTTCCTTCTTCAACACCCCCTCCCACTCCAGCAACTGTTACTGCCCTGCCTTCTGTGCCCATGCCAATACTGGCCCCCATATCTGTACCTGCCATTAGTCATGACTCCTACCAAAGGCTGAGAATCTTCACTGGCACCCTTCCCACCCCCCAAGGGGAGGATGACTGGGAGACCTGGATAGACTATGTTGCCCCTCTAGTACTTGAATGGCAATGCTCAGAAGCAGAGAAACAAAAGAGGTTGAGTGAGAGCCTCCGAGGTCCTGCCCTGGCTACCATCTGTGCCAAGCGGGCCAATAACTCTAAAGCAACTGCACAGGACTATCTTGATGCATTGGAAAATGTGTATGGGAGCCCGGATTCAGATGAGGGTCTGTGGTGGAGAGTAAGAAACGCTCAGCAGTACCCAGGGGAGCCATTGTCTGTGTATGTACCTCAGCTTGAAAAGCTGCCACAAGAGTGCCTCAGAAAGGGTAGTTTGCCATCAAATGAATTAGATTGAACTAAGCTGGACCGGATCCATAAGTCTACTCTGTTTTCAGAATTGTTACTGCTTCAGTTGCACCTTGCCACCCGGGTGAAATCGCCCCCCTCCTATGACGAGCTAATGGAAGAAATTCAGGGGGGGTTGAGCAAAGGTGACCCCATGGGGGAATTGCACACATATCTGCTGCTGCTGTGCAAGTGACCAAGAGTGATCAGCCAAGTGAGGCTCAGGGGCAAAAGTCGGCACTAAACGAGCACTCTGAGAATGCAAAGGACTTCCCACCCTGGGCCCAGCATTGGAAAGATGAGCTACTAAAGGAAGTCCGAGAGTTGAAGATGGGTGCCTCTGCAAAGGTTTCCCCCATGGAACAAGATTCTAGTCCCTTTCAGGATGTGACTGCCATGGGGGTGGGGGTGCACCCTCAGGCATCCGCTACCAAGGGTGGCTCCAAGGCTGAGATCACCGGATTGACTGCCACTCTAAAGGAACTGTTATAACACGTTGCACCACTCTCACCACTGCAAGCAGATACGAGACTCCAGTCTCTTACTTCTGCTTCAGTTCCTTATATGATGTTCTCTCCCAGGATGACCCAGGAGTATATCATTTGTCACAACTGTAGAAAGGATGGCCATATGAAAAGAGAATGCCAGTCTCAGAAGAACTTAGAAAGAGTAGTAAACAGACTCCAAGGGGAGCTCCGAAAAGCAAATCAGTGGCCAAGGGGTGCCCGAAATGACTGCAGTGAGAGTTTGAGAAGCCCTAACTCAAATTTCTTTGTGGCAAAATCATCTGTCCAGGCCACTGCTACTGCCTCTCCAGACTGGTCCAAAATAGTGGGCCCTTCAATGGAGGCTATGGTGACTGTGAATGGTATTCATACTCGGGCCGTTCTTGACAGTGGGTCGCAAGTGACCATTGTATTCCAGGACTGGTATGACAAACTCTTATCTGATGTGCCTTTGCAATCCCTGGAAGGCCTACATGTGTGAGGCCAGAGCGACAAGTCTTATCCCTACCTAGGGTATGTCCGCCTCTGGTTGTCTTTTCCTGCAACTGTAATGGGTGTAGACGAGCGAGTAGAGACATTGACCCTAGTGTGTCCCCCCAACGGGCTGTATGATGGGGTCCCCCTGTTAATTGGGACAAACGCCCATATGTTTGGGAGACTGGTGCAACTCTGTCATGAGAACCAAGGGCGACGGACTCAGAGGGCCCTGAGAATTCCAGCTCTGATCAAGAGGGCCTATGATTTGCAACAGAAACCCGAGGAAGTAGACCAGGATGAACTGGAGGAGATCATGTGGAAGAAGGATCCTGATTCAATGGTACTGGCCCCTAACGCCCAGTGTACCATTCAGGGGGAAGTCCGCCTCTGGAAATATATCAAGAACAAAATACTGATGTTGGATGAACCAGGTAATGGAAAATTGCCAGAAGGATTATTGGTCATGCCCAGCATCTTGCCTGCTCGTGCCCATGCCTATGGACGATGAGTGATGGTCCAGGTTCACAATGTATCAGATCGGGAGATCCGGGTGAACAGAGTGTGCACCCTAGCTATGATACACTGTGCAGACACTGCAGTATTGCCCAGCAACAAGCACCCTGGTGAGAAGGAGAGAGTGACCTCAGACTTGTTTGGCTTTGGTGACTCCCCATTACCAGCTGAATGGAAGACTAGATTAGCAAGAGACTTGCCCAGAGAGAACAAGTGTTTTCGTTGAAGGAATGGGATGTGGAATGTGTCCAGGGTGTGAAGCATCACATATGCCTGCATGATGAACGGCCATTTAGAGAGAGGTCCCAATGCCTAGCCCTAGCAGATATAGATGATATGAGAAGTCACCTGCAGGAAATGCTCACTGCTGGTGTGATACAAGAATCCAGCAGCCTATACACCTCTCCCATTGTGGTTGTGTATAAGAAGAATGGGTCTGTGAGGATGTGTGTTGATTATTGAACCCTGAACTGGCAGACCATCCCAGACCAATACACTATGCCTTGTATACAAGATGCCCTGGACTGCTTGAATGGGAGCAAATGGTTCTCGGTGTTGGATCTTCGCAGCGGATACTACCAGATCCCGATGGCCCCGGAAGACAGTGAGAAAACAGCCTTCATCTGTCCATTGGGGTTCTATGAGTTTCTGAGGATGCCACAGGGGATATCGGGCATCCCGGCCATCTTTCAGCAACTGATGGAACGTGCGGTTGGAGATATGAATTTGCTGGAATACCTGGTGTACTTCGATGATGTCATTGTGTTTGGGAGCACCTTAGAGGTGCATGAGAACCAACTGTTTAAAGTCCTAGACCAACTGGAAGATTTTGGCCTCAAGCTGTCCATTGACAAGTGCCAGTTTTTCCAAACCTCCGTGAAGTATGTGGAGCACATAGTATCTACAAAAGGAATAGAGACTGATCCCAGTAAGGTTGAAGCACTGACTACTTGGCCTCAGCCCCATAATCTGAAAGAACTACAATGTTTCTTGGGTTCTGTGGCTACTACCGCAGGTTCATAAAAGACTATTCCAAGGTGATTCACCCACTCTTGAACCTTACCCAGGGTTACCCTCCTTCCAATCATAAATACAAAAAAGGGGCCGTTAAAGAACCAGAAAAAGTATACTTCCACTCAGATGAACTCTTCGGGCCCCGCTGGACGCCCGACTGTGAAGCAGCCTTCCATGAGATCATATACCAGCTCACCTACGCCCCCATCCTCGCCTGTGCTGACCCCACCAAACCCTATGTGCTGCATACGGACACTAGTCTGCAGGGCCTAGGAGTGGTGCTGTATGAAGACCATGAGGATTGCCTGGGACCACTAGCTTTCACCAGTAGGAGCTTGACCCCATCCGAACAAAACTACCCTGTGCATAAGTTGGAGTTCCTTGCACTAAAATGGCCATCATTGACCAGTTTCATGAATACCTCTATGTGGCAAAGATATTGGTAAAGACTGACAATAACGCATTGACCTATGTACAGACTTCAGCTAAGTCAGATGCCACTGGGCACCGGTGGCTTTCTGCATTATCAACCTATGATTATGCTGTTGAATACAGACCAGGCCTGAATCATACTGATGCTGACGCCCTATCATGAAGGCCCACTTCCAAGAGTGATTGGGTCCAGCTGTCTTAACCTGACATTCGAGCATTGTGCAAAAAGTTTGATAGAGATGAACAGATGTCTGCGGACACAGTGGACTGTTTAGTAGATTGCTTGGGCCCTTCTGACACCTGCACACCAGCTGCTTATTGCCACTTTTCTGCTCTAGGTATTAGTGCACTACCTTAATTTGACAATGACAGCATTCAGTGGGCTCAATCCCAAGATTCTATGATTCAGCCAGCACTTGATGCCCTGTGTGCAGGGAAAGATGTGTCTAAGTTACATTCCACTGACTTGCGAACTGCTTTATTGTTTAAAGAAGGCCCCAGATTGAAGTTGCTCAATCAGTTGTTGCATAGAGAGACAGTAGATCATAGTGGCAAAGTAGACAAGCAACAATTGGTCCTGCCCACGGCCTTTAAAGATTTGGTACTGAGGTCCCTCCACAAACACATGGGGCACCTCAGTATTGACAGAACCCTTGACCTGGTACGATCTCGCTTCTACTGGCCCAAAATGGGGGCCAATGTTGAGCACCATGTAAAGGCTTGTAGTCGCTGCCTGCAAAGAAAAGCTCTGCCTCAGAGGGCTGCCCCTCTTGTTAGTATTATTACCAGCACCCCCATGGAACTAGTCTGCAAAGACTTTTTCTGTTTAGAACCTGATCAGCGGAACATTGGCAATGTGTTCGTGGTTAGGGATCATTTCACATGGTATGCACAAGCTTTAACCACCAAAGATCAAAAGGCATCTACTGTGGCCAAGGTGCTAGTGGAAAATTTCTTCATCCACTATGGTGCCCCCAAGCAGATTCATTCTGATCAAGGCAGAAACTTTGAGAGTCGGCTAATCAAAGAAATGCTTTCTCTTTGGGTGGTCCAAAAGTCAAGAACCACCCCCTATCACCTGCAGGGAGACCCTCAACCAGAACGTTTTAAACACACCCTTCTAGACATGCTGGGCACCCGCCACCCAAAAGACAAGCATAAATGGAGCCAGCAGATTAGCACCTTGGTACACACATACAATTGCATGAAAAATGATGCTACTGAGTTCTCCCCCCACTGCCTCATGTTCGGGAGAGAGGCCTGACTGCCAGTTGATGTCTGTTTTGAGGTCTCTCCAGATGGGATCCAAGCCCAAAACTATTTGCAATATGTACTAAAACTGAAAGCTCAATTGAACCATGCCTATCAACTGGCCCAGACAATGGCCGGCAAGAGAAATCTAGCCAACAAAGAGAGGCATGATAAAAAAGTAAAGGCTCAAGAGCTTCGACCTGGAGACTGTGTGTTGTTATGCAATTTGGGACTGCATGGTAAACACAGAATTGCTGATCAGTGGCAAAATCTTCCCCATGCAGTAGTTGGAAAGTTGGATGATTTACCTGCGTACAAGGTGCACCCAGAGAACAACTCCAAAACTGTCAAGACCATGCACCATAACCACTTGCTACCTATTGGCCAAGTCATGATTGAGGCTGAACCCCCAGAAATTGAGCCCCCTGGGCTGGTGACTCGTGCTGCTTCAAGAAAGAGACAGAGTCAACCTACCCCAATGGTCACAGATTTAAGGTTTCATCCTCAACAGGCCCAGAATGATAGTGACTGTCAGTCCACTTCTGACAAAAGTGAGTGCGACTATGCCTATTACCCCTCTTATGAACTGAGTCAGCTGTTTTGAGGTAACCCCCTGATAAATTGTGGGCATGAAGCTGGGCCTTCTGAACTGCCTTACCCCCCAGCTTCATCCTTGGAGCCAATGCTCCCAGAAAGTGAAGTGCAAAGTACCAAGTCTGAAGATGTTGAGTCTCTGTGTATTGTGGAACTGTATGATTTGCCTGAAGAAGGGGCTGAGGGTTTGAGTCTTTCTGGTGACATACCAGAACTTGAAGAACACTATGAGAGTGCTGACTGCCCCCCTTCAGTGCCTTAAAGCTTGATTGTGCCTGAGCCTTCACAAAAGGAGTCAAGTGTTGTAGAAACAGAGCCTGCAGAGCAAGGAGCCGACAGTGCCCCAAGTTTGGACGTTCCCACCCAGGCAGAAGCGCCCCTCACAAGTACTGAGAGTCCCCAGACCAGTGCTGAGAGTACAGAGACTGTAGTTGTCCCCCTCAGAAAGACTGGTGGAGCTGTCAATCCAGTAGTATGCCTCAGTTATGATTCTCCTGGGAGGCCAGTGGATTTGCCTCTCAATGTGGTGCACAAAGGTGTTTATGTCTCACCAAGCTCACTGCCCAAATTGAGCTTCACAGCCAATTCCAGGTTACTTGTCTTTCCCTCTCACCATGGTGCCCCCCCTCTAGCCCCAAGTTAGCTGATATGGAAGGGCCCCTTCTTGCATTGTTTAAAGTACAAGAAGTTATTACCTGATTCAGTATAGTAATGTTCAATTTACCTGTGTGAAATATGCACAATGTGTTGTCAGAATGGATATAGTATCATGAAGTGTAGTGAATATGTATAGTAAAGTAATACGTTTATGTTAACTGATGCATGATGGTACAGACTTGACACGGATGCCAAGTTTTCTCCAGGCAGGGAAGGGGTGTAACCCCTTTACAAATGGGGGTTCCCGAAAAGTCTTCCTCGAGCTTGCCTAAATGCTCACTGCCAGGCTGGTGTCCTGCATTTTAGCAGTTTAAATATGATTAACAGAGAGTGCCTGTATAGCCTCTGTGTACTGTCTCTTTAAGAGCTGCCTGGATTGCAGTCATAAGTAATCTGAGAGGGGAGCACTGTTGAAAGATGTAACTATTTGCTGAAAATCATTTAGAGTGATAATGATAATGTAGTTTGTCTAACCTGCCTTCTTTGCAGAAAGGACTGTTTTGTTAATCTCCACTATCTTGGTCCTGGACTGCGAATTGGACCAATCAGTACTGGTGGGACCTAAAATGGAGCCAGACTACAGGAGCTGTCTGGAGTCAAAATCTGTAGGAATTGTAGTTTTGGCCTTTTTGCACCTGAAGGGGCAGCCTTTGTTGTGACTGACAGGAGGATCAGCCAACCAAACCTTTTGGATCTTGGGGAATTTCCCAGGCTGCTGCAGCTAGTTTCAGTTTTTGAGCTGAGTAGTGAAGAAGTAACAGCTCAAGTGATTTTTGAGCAGCAGTTCTGTGTAGTTTTGCATGGGAGAATTGTGAAAGGGCTGCGTTTTGGCCTGCCTGTCTGCTTGCTGTCCCTGAGAGGGAAAACAGAGTTTATTCAGACTGAATCCGAATTGTGAGGACTATTTAAGCCACTGGACTGTGACCAGGCTTTAACCTGAAGAAGACCGAAGATTTGCTGAATGTGATCGGCCTGTCAGAATTTCCAGCTGCTTTTGAATTCCTGGTTTGTGCAGAGACTTTGCGATCATGTCCGGAGAGCGGTTTGCCTGGCACAGTACAGTTTCCTTACATGTGCTGTGTATTGAAAGTGGGTCATGATTTGGTTCCCACTGTGTGAACTGTGTTCTGCTTGCTGAAAGCTTTATCCAGCCTAATCGGACTGAATCCACGTTCATCTCCATTCGGCCTGGGCCATGGCACACTGGCCCTGCCAGACTACCCCACTGCACAGAGAAAGCCACCGACGAGAGACCTGCCTGGGGATCAGCCACCTGCTCTATGCTTGAACAGGAATGATGCCTCGGTGAATCGTGTGGGCCTTGCTTCTCCAGGCACTCCAGATTAACCACCTGCTGTCTTGATTTTCATCCAGAATGTGTCCAGTCTTGGGTATCGTGAGTAATCATCAGGGTAGCTCCCTGTAACAACAGCCTAATCTAAAAGTGTGTCATCTGATTGTCTTGCTGTTTTCTTTTCATGAACTGAGTCCTCCTGCTCCGGATTACAAATAATGTGTATTGTGCATGTTGTTTTCTTCCATCACAGGGACCCAACTAGCTGCAACGTTACTGGCTAGCCCACCATTCTCCATCTGGGTACCCAAAGTGTGTGACAGTTTATGGACCCTGAAATGCATGCATAGCTGTTTGATTGATAGAGCCTTTAAGCAAATTAACCTGATTACTCCCCTCCCTTGTTCAAGCCACTTAAATAAATCAGATCTAACTCTTTTTTACATTTACCCTGACTGTGGTTCCAGTTTGTGCAAGAGTACTGTACTGCTGTTATTTGCTGTGTATAACCTTGTTTTACAGGGGGTCATCGGGGCCAGTCCAGAGGAAAGCCCTGGTGGTAAGTGCAAACAGTGTGGGTACTTGTGTGGTGTATCAGGGGTATTGTGAAAATGATTATTGTGTATTGTTCCAGCCACTAGTAAGGAAAGAGGGGGTCACAGTGTCCCAGAGGGCTGTGCCCAGGTTAGCTTGACCACTACCAACCCTGACCTCTGGGTGGAGGCACCTGTTTCAGAACTCAGACCCCTTAACCTGCTACTAGCCAAGCAAGCAGGGGTAGTAGCCCTTAGGATAGTGCCACCTAGGGGTTACACAGAGATCCAGCAGGTGTTTGCAGTACAGAGGATAGGTCTTGGATGTCAATCGTAGCATAAAGTCAGAGGGGGAGGTTGGCAAACTTTAACGGCACTGGAAATACTGTCCCAGTACCACACCAAACAGTGGGGAAGGGGGTTAAAACTACCATCTGCATGCTGCATACATGCCTGTAATCCCTAGAATGCTATTACAGGCAAGTAAAACAACATATGCAAAACGAGCTAGAAAAATGTACATCACATGTATGTCTGGCTATATTTTAAAAAGCTTTAAATTTGAACAGTCCCAATTACTTTGTTTCCAAAACTACAAAAACACCACCTCTGGGGCAGGATCTAATGAACCTGAAAGTTTCACATTTTAAATCTTACCATTTTCAGATTTTTGAGAACAAAATAAAGCACCTTAAAGCTGATAATGTTCATGTTTTTGACACCTGGCAACTTTAAAATTTCTCAAACTAATTGAGATGATCTGGAGAGCCTGCCATAAATGGTATGCATCTAAATTTTTAGGTCCCTAGTTCAAAAGACGGCTGAGCTATATGCACACCAAAATCTTCATTTATCATGAAAGTGCCTACTTGAACTACAAAAGGTTTGCCTGGATACAGGAAAACACTTTAAAGAGCTAATGTACTGCTTGGAATTAATAGTAATTTTCAGATGCAGTCAGTTATCACTTCCAACATCTGAAGCATTTTTTTTTATTTTCTGTTTGCTAATTAGAAGTTTTCCTACCTGACAGTACTGGGGTGATGTGTGGAGCAGCACTCTATCTGGAGGGGAAAAAATAATTTCTGTTCCTCCCAGTACATCATCAAAAACGAGACCAAACACATTGAGGCATCACAAGCCTAAGCAGTGACTTTCACAAGCTACCAATCAAAATGCAAGAAATTGTGACATCACTAGTAACCAGGGATAGCCAGTCCCTGCTATTTCATGTGAAAGTGAAACCTGGCAGTAAGAAATGGTTCTTATTGATTGCTAGTGATGTCATAGTCAGTGTGGTCTCAGTGTTGATGTAGTGGGAGGAATAGAACTGACTTTTTTTCCCTCCAGGCAGAGTGCTGCTCCACATATCACCCCAGTACTGCCAGATGGAAAATCTTCTAATTAGCAAACAGAAAAGGAAAAAAAAACTTGAGATATAAGAAGTGATAGTTTGCTACATCTGAAAGTTACAATTAATTGCAGGCAGTTTACAGGCAGTACACTAGCTCTTTAGTACAATAAATGTATTGTGGAACTTTGTAGCATGCACTTTTGCTGCTGCTATGGGTGTCCCCTGGGACCTTTTCGCAAACTAGGTGCTACACCTAAATAAGGCTATGCCATTGCAGAAAACTTGAAATAAATAATGTTGCCAAGATGTGTTGGGTCTTTATTTATTTTTTTTAACCAGGAGAGACACATTAAGCTGAAGCTTGTTTAGAGGTGTGACTTGGGAGCAAAAGGAAGTTAAGTGACTTGCTCAGGGTCACACAGTATGCAAGTCAGGGCTGTGGGATTCAAACCCAAGTCTCCAGGTTTGCAGCTCAGAGCATTAAACCACTGTGCTATACTGCCTCCTACCTTTTAGTTGGAAGAATTTCAAAGAAACAACTTTTTGGGGACACTGAAACTCAAAATGCAGTAGAATGTGATACACTGGCATTCATAAAGTGGGACAAAACAGCAGACACAAGCTGAGAACTCTGTGGAAAAAATATTGAGCATTTATTTGCACTGTCTAATGTTAATTTAACAGCAAACAGTATTAAGAATTTCTGCTTTAAAGACTGATGCATGCCTCTCAAAAGTCCAACATTACAAAGATTTGACCCCATGTGACCCCTCAGGATTGTGCTGCCGCATGTTGAAAAGGTGCTGTCTATACAGAGAGGTTGTGCTGCCTACACAGAGAGGGTAGTATACAATAAGCTCAAGGCTTATGAACACAAATTCACAACTCTCTACAATACTGAAGTACAAGCAAAAATATACAATGTTCAGATTGTGAATCTTCATGTCTTTCTGAGGGCCAGTGTACCACATTTTGAGTATCATTGTCCTGCATTTCACTAGCAGCAGGGTGAAAGGCAGGAATCCAAGTTTACATCACCTTCTCACTGTGGGAAGCTCTGTGTCTATGTTGGACAGACCAGTTTAGATGGATAAAATGAGGAATTCCCCTAATAATGTGGGACAGCAGAGACCATACCTCTCAACTGCTCCTGAGAGCAAGGGCCATCCCTCATTTTACTCCTCAAACATGCTCTGCCCCTTACCCATCCCTCATAAAATGGTGCTGTAAATTCAGACTTTGATGCAGAATTTCATAATACTCCAAGATGTTACATAGATACATAGATGCTGTTGCAGATAAGGACCACTAGGCCCATCCATTCTGCCCATTTAAGCTGCCTAAAGAAGTGTCCAGGGACCCTAGCTGGTTATTGGCTTTAGCTTTTTCTTCCTATGTCTATTATTACTTTGTTTCTGTCCCATGCATGTTTGAAGCCCATCACTGTATGGGCTGCCACCACCTCCTGGGGCAGGCTATTCCATGCATCCACCACCCTTTCCATAAAAAAGAACTTCCTGACATTTCCCCTTATATGGCCACCCCTCAGTTTCATGTTGTGTCCTCTTGTCCTGGCACTACTAGTAATCTGGAATGTATTGTCCCCTTCCACCTTGTTAATGCCCTTGAGGTACTTGAATGTTTCTATCATGTCACCTCTCTCCCTCCTTTGTTCCAGCATGAAGAACTTGAGGTCCCTCACTCTCTCTCCTTCAGCCCATCTGCAATGTCACTGACGAAAACATTGAAGAGGACTGGCCTGAGAACTGACCCCTGAGGTACCCCACTGGACACCTCCCTTTCATTTGATTGGGTTTCATTCACCACTACCCTCTGTTTTTTGTCCCTTAACCAGTTTTCAATGCAGTTCACCCCTTGCATCCTAACCCCAGGCTACCTAGCTTGTTGACCATTCTCCTATATGGTACCATATCAAAGGCTTTGCTGAAATTGAGGTAGGCAATATCTAGCCCCCGCCTTGTTCTACTACCTTTGTCACCCAGTCAAAGAAATCTATCAGGCTAGTTTGACAGGATCGTCCTGCAGAGAACCCATGTTGCCTGGGATCCACCAGTCCATTGGCTTCCAGGTGTTCCACTATTCTTTCATTAAGGAGTGCCTCCATTATCTGTTTTTTATGCTACATAAAAAAAACTTTATTTAAGTACATGCAATGGTTTCCACTGTGTTCTGAGCATTTATCTTCATATCTGAGGATGTATCCCTCATTGTGATAGTCAATGTCCCTTATTGTTACTCATTTGAGTGCATGCGTCTTTATTCCAGTGTAAAAAGGTTGACTGGTATGGTATGGTCCCTTCTTTCAAAATAGTGCAGTTGCCCTGTGTCACTTTTCTTCACTGACTACAATAAGACACTTACAGTCTAGAGAGGAGAGTCCCCCCCACCAACACATACACAGACTCTCTCTCTCTCTCTCTCACACACACACACACACACACACACACATGGGCGCGGATGTGTAGACAAGATTCCTACTTCTTAACATGTAGTTTAAGCAGTGCTTATAGAGCTACCCCCTCCAAGCCCCCCCACACCCCACTCTACCCCATCAGAGGCAGTATTTCAAGTTGTTCCTACCTGCTGGTCGGGCTCTGCACGTGGAACATTCTAGGCTGGGAAGACCAAGGGAAAAATGAAGCAGAGAGTGGGGAAACATATGAGGGCAATTGTAAATGGTAATCTGGATTATGTATGGGCACAGCACATGATGAATGTTACCAATAAGAGTGAGCATGAGCTGACGTTTATGGGTATAGAACATGTGACATTAGGATCAAGAGGAGGGGACAGAGAGGGACTTTTGAGCAAGCGAGAAATGTTTTGAATATATACACTTGGAGCATATAAAGAACAAGGATTAAATGAATAGATTGAGATAAAGCCATTTTTAAAAGATAGATGCTAATAGTATCGTTCCTGCATCTTTTTCTTATTTTTTAGATGCATAAAAATAATCAGGAAATTGTGAACAAAGCGGCTCTGTATGTCCTCTTTCTCCTCATAGGTCTCCTTTAGTATTAATCCATGTTACTAAGTACGTAAACATCTATGTCTATGTTTTTCCCTGACCCGTACTAGCATGGTGGGTTGCTATGTATTTGTTCCCCACCCTTTTCTCTTCCTCCTTTTTTCCTTTTTCCTCCTTTTTTCTTCCCCCTTCTTTCCCCCCTTCTTCCCTCTCCTTTTCCTCTCCCTCTTTAACATATCTTTTCTTCCTTTTAAAACCCTTTTCCCCCCTCTCTAATATAGCATCCTATTTAACTACCTTACATCTTAATACACTGATAGGTTGTTAAATAAAATGCTGGATCTATAAATTATTCTCTTTGATCCTTTCTGGTAGTCCCACTCATATTACAATGCACATTCCAATTTGGCTACCTAATCTAGCTGCAAATAATATAGCCTCTCTGTACTCTCTTTATTCTTGCACTTTGTATGACATTAGTTAATCTGAAAATAGTATGTGAGGGACAATAGAAAGTCCCAGGAAAGATTTAAATGTTTAGGGCAAGTATATATTGGAGAGAGCTTTTAAATATGTCTCCAGTTGGTGGGGTTGAAAATAGCTATGCACATTTTTGGCTGTTTCTGCACATTTTAGTGGGTTTTGTATATTTATGGTGCTATAAGAAATGATTATTTATGATCAACAAATTAAGCACTGGCACTTAAAATGATTTGTGAATTTTCACATCACGTGGCTGGTTTGAAATTTTATATAAGTGTCTCACCATATGGGGGCAGTATCTTTGATAAAGACTCATAAGAGTCGAAACGTTAGAGCACATTTTGTTTCCTCTGATCCAGGAGGGTCATTTGTTTTTACTGCTTGCAGTCATAAAATAAATGAACATTGAGTTGAACTCATATGCACGTGGAACTGATTTTTTCATTATGCCTGGGTAAGTGCCGTGACTGTTGAATATATGGTAGTTCATGGTGCTGGGCAGTAGCTTCTGGCACAGAAGGTGGCTGTGCATGAAGTCCATTGACTGCACACGCTCCATGAGCTCGGGCCTCAGGATGAAGTCAAAGCACAACCACTTCATATTGGTCTGGTGAATACTGCATTTGGGTCTCATGGTCCTGCTCGCCATGCCACAGCACTGACATCTGAAGAGCATGAGCTCAGACTTGACAGGGGGCAGCATCCACTCCAGCATGGTGCACACTTCCTCAAAGTTGAGCAGAAACACCAGCACATCCAGCCAGCACGTCCTCTATTCTTGTTTGGCTGCATTTTAGTCTGCTCGAGGCCATGCAGGGCGGTGATTTTGCAAACTTGCTTGTACTTCCTCATGGAGATCTAGTCATTCTGGAACTTCACACAAAGCTTGGTAATCTGAAGGGTGTTGAGGTTCTTGCTGACCAACAGCACATCGTCCACCATGTGCAGGGAGAGTGCCCAGTTGCCGATGTAGAGGTACTGAAGGACTTGGATGCAGCCCAATGGATGGGCAGCCTTGCAACACCAGATTGTTGGCAGAGCGGGGACTGGCCACCACCTTTCCTGAGAGGTACCCCCTCCCTCCCCATCCTGGTCCTGGTCCTTGGCACCAATGTCATCCTTGCTGATGGGGTTGCTAGAGAAGAAAGATCATTATCATTATATTATCATTACTTTTAACAGTAACATACTCCCCACTATATCGAGACAAGGTGTCAGGGACAGTTAAAACCATATTGATGTTTATTGTTGGGCTGATTGCTGCCTTTAGATGCACTTGGGATTTACTTGCCTTGAAAACTTGAACAGCTGTCACTCACACTGCTAGAGTTCTCCAGCATTTGAGCTCCTTGTCTCTCCCAAAGACCAATAGTCAGGAGACAATCCACATTACCCATTGGGACACATCCTTGTAGCAGGACATGGCTTTCTCTTGGCAACAGCTCAGTATGTGCTCACTTGTGTTGGAGGTGCATGCTTGCAAGCCTGCTCAGAAAACTTCAATCTGCAGCAATATCCCAGCAAGCAAGGAATGTGCTGAAACCACTGAGCCTCAACTCCCCCACCTAGTCTCGGAGGCTGCAGTCCTGCAAGTGGGCAGTGAACACAGCAGCCCATTCCCAGCCCCATTGCATCACTTCTCCCCAGCCTGAAGATGCAAGCACTTCGGCCAGCTCTAGTGGGACTGGGTAGAGAAATCAGCACCACCACGTTGCTCACTGATATTTTATTTCATTTTCATTTATTAGTTTTACCAGGAAATTGGACTGGGTCTGAAGACACTTTTTCAACTACGCCTGGGGGAAGGAATACAAAGGGTACATGTATGATAATAAAATTTAAAAATAAGTTACAAACACAGCATTTAACATTTGATCAAAACTAACAGTAGTTATAATAACATAAACTTCATGCATTCATTCATAAAGACAATAGAAGATCCCACAAAACATACAAAACCCCACTAGTGTTAACCTAGTAAGGGTTACATCATGTGACCCCAGCACACTTTCAGCTGCAGACATCATCCAAATAGTTCTCCAAGGATCTCTTAAAGACACCTCTCTTATTGTTTATGTCCAATTTCACCTGAGGTAATTTATAAATCCTTTCTGGACCATAACTAGCTAAAGAATGCTCAGCTGTTTTTATGCTTATTTTGTGTTCTATAAATAATTTGGTCAAAGACTCCCTAAGCGCTCTTACAGAATTTTTATGCTGCGTTTGAATTAATTTGTGTAAAAACATATATGCAGTTTTAGTAATTCTCTCTCTTTTGGTGGTAAATTCTCAAAAGCGAGATATAGATTACGGTGATATCCCCTTTTGTTAGAGCAGCCAGTTGCAAACCTCATAATATTATTAAAGATTACTCAGTATTTGTGAAACAAACTCTCAGAAGCGTTTAGTAATAGGATACTATTGTATCCTAATGCTGGTAACAGAACTTGAAGTGCTATTGTATGTTTTGCCTGTACAGTTAAACAATTATTATTTCTGTATAAGAAACCCAATTTATTGTTTACTTTTTGTGTTACTTTTGATATATGTTCATTCAGGGTTAATCCACTGTATAAGTTTACACCTAAATTGATCCAGTTTAACACCATTCTCTCCTATTATGCACAAAGTGTTTCCTTCTAATCTACGTGTAAGACCAAGTAGCATTGTGACTGTCTTTTTCTCATTCAACAGAATTTTGTTTTTTGCAAACCATTTTTGAAGGCCACAATACAAGGGTGGTAGTTTTGCTTCCAGGTCCATTCCTGTTATTGCTCCCCAATAAATTACAGTGTCATAGTACGGCGTGCAGTTCTGGAGACCCCCATCTCTGTAAGGACATAGACAGGATGGAGGCAGTCCAGAGGAGGGCAACCAAAATGGTGCAGGGTCTGCACCAGAAGCCATATGAAGAGAGCCTAAATGAGCTTAATATGTATACCCTCGAGGAAAGGAGGGAGGTGGGGACATGATAGAAATGTTCAAGTACCTCAAGGGAATTAGCAAAGCCCAGGAGGGTAGCATCTTTCAGAAAAATAAATGTGTAAGAACAAGGGGGCACAATCTGAAGATAGAGGGGGGATGGCTCAGGGGCAACATGAATATATATTTGTTAAGGAGAGGATGGTGGACGCATGGAACGGCCTTCCTGAGGAGGTCATGGGGTCAGAAACAGTGGGGAAATTTAATAATGCATGGGACAGACATACGGCAATTCTGATGGGTGGTAGGAAGAAGTAGGCTGTTGGTTAACTAGGATCTTATCCAATAGGTAGGGAAATGGACAGACTGGGTGAACCAAGTGGTCCTTATCTGCCATCAAAGTCTTTGTTTCTATATTTCTATGTTATCTGCGTACATGATAACCGATGCATCAGTACAAATGTCAGGCAGACCATTTATGAAAACAGAGAACAGGAGTGGACCCAGAACTGATCCTTGTGGGACCCAGGATCGATCCTTGCGGGACCCAGGATCGATCCTTGTGGGACCCCGGTATGAACAAACCTCAAAGTAGATGTTTCTAAACCAATCTTTACTTGCTGCTTTCTATCCGACAAATAATGTTCAAACCATGGGAAAGAATACTCCCTTACTCCTAAGTGCTTTAACTTAGATATCAGAATAGGGTGGTCCACCATGTCGAAGGCCTTGGTGAGGTCAACAAAAATCTCTCCTGTTAGTAGGCCTGTATCCATGTTGTTATAAATTTCACTAGTTAAACTGACCAAGGCCATCGATGTGCTGTACCCCCTTCTAAACCCATACTGATTTTCGTTTAGTATATGATTTTGCTCTAAGTATTCTGTTAGTTGTTTGTTTACTATTTTTTTCAAGAATTTTTGACAATGCAGGCAACACAGATATAGGTCTGTAATTAGTAATCTGGTACTTGAACCCTGATTTGAAAATAGGAGAAATTATAGCAGTTTTCCATATGTCTGGAATTTTATTAGTACATAATGAAAAATTGTCAAGATAAATAATTGTTGAGTCAATAGTTTAGCAGCCACCTTCAATATCCTCAGGGGTATCTCATCAGCCCCCAGACCTTTTTTCATTAAGGGTGGTTAATAAATCAAAAACCTCCTTTTCATGAACTTTCATAAAGGCAAATGTTTGATTATTACCAGATTTATTCAGAATGGTGTACCATTATATTGATCATTATTATTAGAAATCTACATTTTGGTAGTTCAAATGTGCCTGTTGTTTTATATTGACTCATATCTATAAAAAATTTGTTAAATCTGTTTCCCACCATATGATCAGTGTCCAGTACTGTATCACCAGTACTAACTTTCTTAATCTTACCAGCATTCTTAGTTGTATACAGATCCTTAAAAGAGTTCCAACATTTTTTAGGGTTTAACAAATGTTTTAGTTGTTCCCCTATAAAAGTTTTGCTTTGTTTTCTTAATCTCTGATTTACATATATTTCTGCTAGAGGCAGGCAAAGTGGCCAAAATCCACCACGTGGAGCAATTCGTGTATTAAAGTGGAATCCGCAGAGTAATTCGCAATGTGAAGCAGAGTACTCCACGTTGCAGTCATTATTGCAAAGTCCATTGAAAGCATTGACTTTGCATTACTCTGCCTTACCTCAACCACTCCTACACCAATTTTAATGCGATGTACATTGATTTCAATGTACTTCACATTTTTTGCCTTGTTTGTGAGCTCTAAGGCGAATTTTGCAGTGATTTATGGGATTGCAGGTCACATGGGCTCTAGATTGTTCTGCACAGTCTCAGTTCTGTGTAGTGTGTGTGTAGTGGTAGCTGGAGACAGTTTGCTTTCAGAGCTCTGAGATTCAAACCCTCTAAAAAACATTCAAAAAAGCCTTTTTGAGCCATTTGTTTCTCAAAATTTAGTACATTGATTGTAGGAAACCCTCCTGTGCTCATATCATCGAGTGCTTATTATTTTTGTGTGGATTTTGAATGTTAATTTAGAACGTTCAATCTGTGTACTGACAGACACTGTTGAAGTGTGCTTGGGGGAAGGGCATATCTGTGGTGGAGGTAGATTAACTGGGAGAAAGACAGTCTTTCTGTTTTGGCTACATTTTTGTTATATAACTGTGTTCATGTACACACAGTAATATTTTCAGTAATTTTTGACATTTTTTGCTGATTGTTGTGGTGCAGTGCATAATTTCAGTTTGTTTCAAAGATCTGGTTATATTACTGAAGTTTTCAGTTTACTACACATTACCTGTAATGTGTGTGTGAATGTGTGTGTGACGTGTGCCATCAAGTCAGACACATTTTACTGTGCCACACAGTATTGCAGCACTGTGAACCTGTTTTCCATCTGAGTTATTTTGTACTGCTTTGTGGTATCTTGGTAGTGGACTTTTACTGCAGTGCACTGTCCCCCCCCCCCCACCAAACTGGCAAATGGTATTCTTTTCCAGTTTTGGATTTGTGAGCACTGATTAAGGTGTTATTGTGTCTTTACATCTGCATCTCTTGAGTGCACAGTGCAATCTTAATCTGTCTGTGTGTTTGCATCTGTTTAGTGCTCAATCTCCATGTCACAGTTGTTGTTTTTTGACATCCCATCCACCCCAAACTGAAAGTTCATAAATCTAAATTTGTTTAGAATGTGCTTGGTGATCCCCAAAAATGCCTGCAAAGAGACATGCAAGCAAAGTTGTTTCTGGCCATGGCACTGCTGCCAGTGGCAAAACTGGCAATGGGTGGGGTAGTACGCAGAAGTGCATAGCTGATGGCAGTAAAGGAATTTCTCTGTCAATCTTTTTTACAGCGCAATCTGTTGCTTCAATGATAGTTGGAGAATATGATGTTGTCCCTGCTGGTGGTGTTAGTGCAGTTGCTGCTGGCATGAGTATTGCTGCCCCAAGTTCCACTTCTGACCAGTTAACTGTTTTAGAAAATATAGTTGAGTCTGAAGCTGTGAATGACAGTGTAGATGATGTCATACACACACCATGCCCATGGTAGTTGAACATGATTTTGATCCTGATGACGATGACTCACAATGTCACATTTCCAGTGCTGTTGAAGTCATGCCTTTGCCATCCAATGATTCAAAGTGTGGCACAAAAATATCAGGTGATGATAATGATGCTGTGGTTGGAACATATTCTCCACAGGACAGCATCCAAGCTGAAATTGTGGATGTGGATGATGAATATGATGATGATGTCAGTGACCCCTGTTGGGAACGGGACAAAAAGAAAGTCAAGGTGGCTGTGTCTGGGTCTGGTGGTGTTAAATCCCCCATCCTCAAAAAAGTTTTGATGTAGCAGTTCCTGTTGATAATGATGATGATGACCCAGTAATAATCATAGACAGTCGTGGTGGTCAGTCAGCGTCCAAGTGTGTCCAGAAAGAGAATCATGTAACCCCCATTTCAGCAGTTAAAAAACTGGAGTCCAATACACAGCATCAGGGACATGTTAAAAGTAGGGGATCAAAATCCCCTGTTTAGGATTTTTTCATCCAAGATACAAATGACGACTCAGTTGCAATCTGTCAGGTTTGCCATGCACTTGTGAGTCGAGGTAAAAAGAGGAGTCATCTGAGCATGGGGAACCAGCATACACATCTTAAGAACAGGCACATGGCACTGTGGACTCGGCACCAGAGGGCCACTGCCATAGTGGGCCGTTGACCCTTGTCATCAAACTTATTGAGCACGTTATCCCCTTCCATGAGTGTATGACCAAGTAGCAATGTCTGTAGTAACATTGAAATAACACTGGAGGATTACTACAGGTATTATGAGAAGGAGGATTATGATTTAGAAATCTTGTCAAGTGGTGGTCAGAGTAGCAGCAGTGGTGGTGGTGGTGGTCTATGCAGTATGTCTAGTGCAAGTGGTACATCAACCCCTGTGCTTAAAATGGGGAAAATAACTTCATTTGTGGATTTGTCACCTGTGCAACCCCCTTCATCACATGTCCAAAGCACCCCACCCACAGCCATTCACAGAGCAGAGCCATTTGGCACAACCCATGCAAAATGTGTAACAACAAGTCAGCCCATGTTGCAGAGTGTTTTTGCCCATAACCTGAAGTACCCACCCATTCATGCAGTGTCACATGAACTTAATGCTGCTGTAGCTGAAATGCTGGCAATTGATTTTTTGCCCTTCTCTTTCATGGAGAATTCAGGATTCCGTCAGTTTGTGGCATGTGCCTGTCTGAAATGGAAAGTCCCATCCAGGGCATACTTTTCCACCCGTGCCATCCCCGAGTTATACTGGACCGTGGCCGACTCTGTAAGACAGGCCCCTCAACATTCCTCCTTGCCATTCATCCGTTTAAGTGTGGATATGTGGACAAGTGGCAAAACGGCAGGGAGTTCATATTTGTGTATTGCTGCACACTGGGCGCAGGTGCTGGGGTTTGTTTGTGCTGGTGGTAGTGGGAATAACCAGTGTAGTAAGGCAGACTGTCATGGTGGCAACCTTCTGAGAATTCGACAGCATGCAACACTTGCAATGCGCAGTGTGGCCTGTTCCCACACTGGTGAAAACATGCTGGACCGAAACTGATGAGTGGCTGAACCTCCTGTCCCCGACAGCTGGATTTATAGCAAGTGACAATGGCTCAAATGTGATGAAATGCATTATGAATGGTGGCTTTGTTCGAGTTCCATGCATGGCCCACTGTTTAAATCTGGTGGTCAAGGAGTTTCTGCAGCACCCTGATATAAAGAAAATGTTGACAGTTGCACGCCATATCTGTTCGCACTTTTCACGCTCTGCAAAGGCCTGTGACCAACTTTGGCAGATGCAGAACCAAAACAGCCTCCCACAGCACCGCCTCAAGCTGGAAGTTGTCACGCGGTACAACTCAGCTTTATACATGGCAGAGAGGTTGCATGAACAATACAAAGCAATCTTCGAATATCTTGTCATGCACACTAGCCGTGACATTTTCCGGGCCTCCATGTCTCTCACAACCAAACAGTGGCACCTCACGGACTCTGTTATAACAATTTAGGCCAATTTTGAGGCTTTTTGAACATACCATACAGGCAGTGAGTGGCAAGTCTGCCTCCATCAGCCAATCAATTCCACTGCTGCGGGTGCTGAGACAGACATAGCTGAATCTACAGCATAACCTTGATGGTTCCGGAGACTGTGCCAGCAGTGTGTTACTGAAACACATGATGACAGTATTCGACTGCAATTGGCACATCTTGAGCATTCAGCAACGTGACGAATTCGCAATAGCAACAATGCTGTACCCGTGATACAAACATGGAATTGCGTCACTATCAGAGGGAGGGCCTGAACAGGTTAAAAATTTCAGTGGGCAACTGGTGCACTTGGTTCATGGGGCACAGAAGTCACATGCCAAGGTCAGCAAACCTTGGCAGCATAACAAGGCTAAAGGTCAGTTTGGAGTAGTACCAAGCACTTCCAGTAAGGTGGCTGCAGTTCAAGGTGGTCTGTTATCAAAACCAGTTCCCATTAACCCACTTTGGGGTGCTTTGTGCTAAGTTGGGATTTGTGACATCAATGATTCTGGAGAACAGTATGATGTCAACCACCGGACTTCATGCAGCACAATGAATGGTTGACTCATTTGACTGAAAACATGAATCTGTCAGTAATTGACTATCCTCTTTATACTGGAGTGGAAAGGGCAGTGAATGGACAGAGCTGACTTCAGTGGCACTGAAGTAGAGAGGGTATTCAGTTCTGCGATGGCATTAGTTTGGGACCATCATACAAACCTCTCTTCTTCTAATGTCAGCATGCTGACATTCATAAAAATGAATCAGGGGCACATACCAGCTCGAACTGCAACCTCTGTATTTGTACCTCATCACAGTCATGGTTGTGGTGATGTGGGAGAAGCAGACCATCCTGGTGGCAGCATGAAATGGCCTACCATTGAGATACATGATGATTTCATGGAGAAAGAATTCCCTAGTGGGCACAATTCAGACACTGATGACTGCAAGGGCAGCTTCCTGTATGATGATGATGATGATGAGGTTGATGTTAGTGGGTTTTAAGTTAACTGGTTGAAAGACTGTCACATTTTTTCAATGGTACATGTTTTGTTTTTCATAACATAAAATTAGTGTCCTGCCCTGAATGAGTCTCATTCTATAATTTCATATTGGGAATTTGGCACAAGTAACTTCACAATCCTTCTATTTTACCTTTCCCGCCTTGATATTATCTCTGATTAGACTTAACAGAATGTATGCTGCTGTCATTAGTAAACACAGTCCTCCTAGAAACATGGAAACATAGAATTTGATGGCAGATAAGGACTGCTTGGCCCACCTAGTCTGCTCATTTCCTTACCTAATGGATAAGCTGCAGATCCTAGTTAACCAACAGCCTACTTCCTCCTAACCCACTAGAATTGCCTTATGTCTGTCCCATGCATTCTTAAATTCCCCCACTGTTTTTGACTCCGCGACCTCCCCAGGAAGGCTTTTCCACACATCCACAACCCTCTCAATGAAAAAATACTTCCTCACACTACCTCTGAGCCGCTCCTTCTATCTTCAAATTGTGCCCCCTTGTTCTTGCACATCTCTTTTTCTGAAAGATGCTACCCTATTGGACTTTGTTGATTCCCTTGAGGAACTTGAATGTTTCTATCATGTCCCCCTTGCCCTCTTTTCCTCGAGGGTATACATATTAAGCTCTTTTAGTCTCTCTTCATATTTCTTCTGGTGTAGACCCTGCACCATTTTGGTTGCCCTCCTCTGGACAGCCTCCACCCTGTCTATGTCTTTGCGGAGATGGGGTCTTCAGAACTGCACGCAGTACTCCAGATGGGGTCTCACCAACTGTCTGTACAGAGGGATAACAACTTCTTGTTTTCTACTAGTGATGCCTGTCCCTGTGCATCCCAGTATTCCTCCAGCCCTCCTTACTGCCTTCTCACATTGCTTGCCCACCTTTAGGTTATCTGATATGACTCCCCCAGGTCGCTTTCCATTTTTGTTGTTGTCAGTATCTCACCCTCCACTGTGTACTCTTCCCCTGGGTTTTTGTTTCCCAGGTGCATTACTCTGCACTTCTTTGTGTTGAATCTAAGCTGCCATACATTTGACCACTCCTCTAACCGTGTCAAGTCCCTGCTTATCCTTTCCACCCCACCTCGTGTATCAACCCTGTTGCACATCTTTGTGTCAACTGCAAAGAGACATACTTTTCCTTCCAGTGCCTCTGCAATGTCACTTATAAAGACATTAAAAAGGACAGGACCCAGTACTGAACCCTGCGGTACACCACTAGTAACCCCCCACTTTCTTCACTGTGGACTCCGTTTACTATTACTGTCTGCGGCCTGTTGTTCAGCCAATGTTTTACCCAGGCTACCACCCTGGGACCCACTCCCAGGCTGGATAATTTGTTTATTAATCATTTGTGTGGGATTTTGTCAAATGCCTTGCTAAAGTCTAGGTAGACCATGTCCACAGCCCCTCCTTGGTCTACTACTTTGGTCACCCAGTCAAAGAAATTGATTAGATTCGTCTGACATGACCTTCCCGCTGTGAATCCATGCTGCCTTGGGTCCTGTGCCCCACTTGCCTCTAGGTAATCAACAATTCTTTCCTTCAGAAGTAATTCCATCATTTTCCTTACCACTGAGGTCAAACTGACAGGTCTGTAGTTTCCTGCCCCTGTCTTGCTCCCACTTTCGTGAAGGGGAATCACATCCACCCTCCTCCAGTCCTCAAGTGCCACACCATCCTCCCATGATTTGTTAAAAAGGGTAGCCAGGAGGGGGGCACTGTTGAGCCCGAGCTAGATGGACATCTGAAAGAGGAGCTTAGCGATAACAACAAAATTAAAGAATAAAAAAATACTTTATAGGTGGAACTAGTACTTTAAAGTTACCTTACCTAAAATTGGAATTTCTACAGCACAGAAATGGGCTATCTGAAGAAAGATCAAAGGAGCCAGGATGGAAATAAAAGTAAACCAACCGGGACTACCAGCCACGAGATCAGCACAAAGGCCACAGTACCCTGATGAAACTGTCATTGGTGAGAAACCCTGCAGGCGCTGGAGCTTAAAATAAATAGACATTTCTACTGTGTCTGCTCTGTTGACAAATTTGATTCCCTAACTACTAGGTCACTACTGTGGAACTGGAGGTAGCTAACCTTAAAATGGCTTCCTTAGACACTAACAAAACAGCGAAGCTGCCTTGGTACATCAGCTAACCTGGTAAAGGAGAATGCTCACCTGAGATCCCAGCTTGAATCTCTTGAGAACCAGGCCTGCTCATGAATATTAGCATGATAGGGATGCGGAACTATGTGAGGAGGATCATTTGGCCTATTTATCTATGATTGGATGGAACATCAGCTAGGGCAGACCATTAAAGATAAAAAGTGGTGATCCAAAGCATATCGTGTTCTCCTCCTGGGGCGACCAAGCGATCCAGAGGCACCCAGGGTGATAGTAGCAATCTTGGATGGTGTTGGCTCCAGGGATTTGGGTTTGGCTCTGGCCTGCCAGAAGAGGGTATTACTACACGAAGGGACCCGCATCCAAATATGCCCCGACCTGAGCTATGCCACATGGCAGCGCAAGAAGTGCAGATTACACACAACATGCTGTTCCCCGCTAGCCTTCGAATCATCCACTAAGGGAAAATATTAATTTTTACTGACCCAGTGGAGGCCTTGAAGTGGTCCCAATGCCACGCTTTACGCCAGAGAAGAAGAGAGGAGTCGGAAGAATTGGACCCAGAGGATGGAGAAGAGACCTGAAATAAGTAAGGTTTAAGGTCTAATTGGTCTTCCTAACTTTGACTCTGAATTTCTCTTTTTGTAAATCTGCTTTGCAGACAGAATTTTGGGGACATATCTACAGCTCTAAGTTTGATTTAAGGCTGGAGAACTAAATTAAGTTAAATTGATCCCTGTTCTGTGTTATATCCTAACAGGAGGGGATCTGTTAAATCATTGCACTTTGTTTCGAAGTTATATCATAGCCTTTCTAAGGGTTAGCTCATAATTTAAAAATTCAACAATAATTACCATAGTGCTGGGGACTGAGACTTTTTTTCCTTTTTCAGTGATTTAAACTGAGAAGTACTTCTAATGTTTCCACCGACCTCAAACCCGAAGTTTTACGGACATTTAGTTTTAAATGGACTTTCTAGATCTTAGATCTTTACTGAAGTTACTCAAAACTTAACTAGATATATGCATGGTCAATTAACTCCTTTTGGAAGGAGAAGTAAACTGAATTAGTTTGTAATAAATACTTGAGGTACTATACCATGCCACTCCTGGGCCAATTAACAGCATAAGTGAATATCAATAGTGATCTTTAATAGCCTTTTTTTAATTTTATATTCTGCTATTTTTGCGCCCTCACCTGCCACCAGTATATCTGCCCTAGTCACAGCGTCCCTGATGCATCCACCTCCTACTAAGCCCTTCTTGCTCCCCCGGTTACCCCTGGCTTACCCCCCAGGGGACGGGGTCACGGGACTGTAGAGGGGACCAGTACCGCGATACCGGTATCTGTTGGGACAGCGTGGGGTCAGAAGGCTAATCGAAGCCCAGAGACAGGGCTTCATTTAGGTGGCAGGTGCGAGGATTTTGTCCCCTGTAAGCTGGGGCAGTGACGTGCAATGACGCCAGCATCTGTCCTGCCCCAGAGTTATTCAACCTTGCATCGGTCCTAGGGCAATGACCTAGCCTCTGCCAGGTGTCACTCCTGTGCCGAGCACACAGCCCCCTTCACCCCAGAGAAGGAGAGCAGTCTGAGGGCACTCAATCCTTCTCCACCCGGCCGGCCCTCCGACAACCGGATCTGTTCCCAAACCCGGATCACTGGCACGCAGTAGAAATCCCACCGCTGTGCCGACGGGCTGGCTACAATAGTCTTAATACCTCCCAATGATGTATCTTATGGATTCAGTACGTTTTTTATATGCTTGTATTGAGAGGGGTGGTGCCCTTGTGTGGACATTCCTTGATATGTACCCTTATATACTGTCTCAGGAACTGTCTTAACTGGATGTTTATTGTATAACAAGAAACATAAAGTTAAAAAAAAAAAAGGTAGTCAGTGGTGTTACTAGTTGTCCACTTAGTTCATTTAGAATTCTGGGTGAATCCCATCAGGCCCCATTGCTTTGTCCACCTTCAGTTTTAGAAGTTCTTTCTGAACCCTTTCTTCTGTGAAAGAATTAATATGCCCCCGTCCAGAGTGCTTCTATTGACTGGATTAGGTACCTCCCCTTCTCTTCTTTTGTGAATTCTGAACAGAAGGATTCATTCAGTATCCCTGTTTTCACTGTCCTCTCTGCCCACCACCCACTCTCTTTTTCAGCTTCAGTATCCCTCCTTTGCCTTTCTTTGCTCCCTAATGTACCTATAAAAGGTTTTATCCCCTTCTTAACTGAATTGGCTATCTTTTCCTTGGATTGGGCCTTTGCTATTCTACACATATTAATTATAGTGGCATGGTAGTGCCACTATAGTTAGAGGTTAGTACCCCATTTAAGGTTAAAGTGTGAAATTTTGCAGCTTAATAACGTTGCCACTGTATGACAGATTTGCCTGACATTTGGCAGGCACAGAGCATACCATAGATCTCTGGATCTGCCAAGTTTTGTAATGGTCAAATATACTGTTATGAGCTATATAGCACCATAGAAAGTCACATTTACGCTTGCACGCCTTTTGCTCAAGGCCACAGGTCGCACGGTTTGCGGATCGTCCGAGAACTTCTAAGAACATGCAGCCAGGGTCCCCAATGTGCCTTTCAAAGATTTCATGAAAAAAATATTAAACAGTTCAAAAGTTATTCAAAAAAAAATTTCCCATTTATAGTCAATGGGAAAAGTTAACAAAAAGTCTGACAGTGTCAAAAATGCAGTTTTTAGTGTTGCAAATGACCCCTATAGTGTTGCAAATCCACCATCTTGTTTTCAGTTGGTGGTCACAGGGATGCTTGGCATTTAAATTTGGGACCCTCTAGGGACACAATTCTTGCTGTGTTCACCTAGTCGAGTCCTGAGGATGCTAGCCATGTCTTTTTTGGGGGGTTAAACACCCAGAAATATGTTTTTAAAATTTTTTTAAAAAGTAGCGTCACAAAGTAGTGTCGCACTTGCGACACTTTTGTGCTTTTATTTGCAAAAGTGTCATGATTTGTGACACTGCTTTGCGACACTATGCCCAAAATAGCAGGGAATCTTTGCCACCCTGCTGCAAAAGAACGGTTTGGTCTTTTGGGCTGAAATTTGGAGGGAAGAAAGCCAAGACTCCACAGATGTGCCTATTGGTAGTTTGGTGACAAAATAATAGAGGGCTGCAAAGTTACGCTACTCCGAAGTTGACGATTTGTCCAATAGGCTAACATTACTGCATCCACCATGCCTTTCAGGGCCCGTATCTTGAAAACACTTCGAGATACAGACTTTTTGTAAGAAAAATATTTAGCTCCCTGCCAGAGGGCTAAGTGCAAAACTAGCCAGGAAAGTCATAAATTATATGAGATTTTAATTTTTTTCTACCTCTTATGGTATAAGCAATTTAGTATTCCAAGTGTTCATTTTCTGCTCCGAGGGCCATTATTATGTATACATTCTTTGTATTCACTGTGCTTCTGAATACACACCTTTTTAGTGGTGTGCATTTGTATTACTGTTACAGTCAGCATTTCCACTTAGTGTTCTGTTACCGTTTTGCGTTAGCGTTCAGTTTATGTCACCGTGTGCGTTACCCTTTGCGTTTGCGCTTGCATTTGCATTACTGTTACCATTTGTGTTTCCATTACTGTTTTTGTTTGCATTTCCTTTTGCGTCACCGTGTGCATTACCATTTGCGTTTGTGTACGCGCTTCCGTTTGCGTTTCCGTTTGTGTTAGTGTTCCCTTTGGCGTCATCGTTGGTGTTACCATAGCAGGCTGCATTTCCAATTGTGTTACCGTTACTGTTTGCGTGTTCATCACCATTTGCATTTACGTTTCTGTTGACCTTAGCATTCATATTTTTGGTAGCGTTTCCGTTGTCGATTGCATTACTGTTTCCTTCTGCGTCGCCATTGCCATTTGCATTTCTGTTTGCATTTCTCTTACCATTTGCATTTTCATTACCATTTGCATTTGTGTTTCTGTTGCTGTGAGAATTTGAGGTTACTATTTGCGTTACCATTTCTGTTTTCATTAATGTTTGCGTTATGCGTTTCTCTTACCATTTGTGTTATCATTTACATTTGTGTCACCATGTGTGTTCCATTTGTGCTTACGTTACAGTTAGCATTACTATTTTATTTTACTTTACTGTTTCAATCACCGTTTGCGTTAACATTACCATTTGAGTTTTTGTGTTTGCGTAGTGCACTGCACTGTCTTCCATCGACACATAGCACAACCAGTGTGTGGTTGATTGGTCTGACACTTGGCAGGTAGAAAGACCTTTGTTCAAGGAACATGCCATTTTTGTTTGGTGAAAACATTTTGTTCTGTTCCAGAGGTATGGCCATTTGAAGTTCTCCACCAGTCTGCCATTTTAGTTCATTTTGGGACGCGATTTTCAACATTTTGTGTTGGAAGACTTCTTAAAGGTACAGAAACATAAAATTTGAATATCTCTGGAATGGTTTGGTCTTTTCACATGGAATTTAAAGGGTGTTGAGTGGATGTCATGGAGATGTGAATTATGCTATTTACATTTTTTAAATAATTTTCTGTGGAGATACTGTGTGACGTAGTTAAAATTTTTTGTATAGTGTTCTGCATGGTGCTACTGCCTTTAAATTTATAGTGTAGGTAGCCCTATTGACCGGAGATGCCTTTGCAGTGGTTTCATGTGTAAAACATCAACAGGTGCGGAATTATGCCATTCTGATGAATGAAAATTTGGTTCATTATGCTTCAATAACTTCTGAACCATGTATACAATTTGCCTGGCATTTGGAATGTACAAAGATTAATAATTCATCTTTCAGTGTGCAAATTTTTGGTTACTGGCACTTACAGTTGCTGAATTGTGTATGTTATGTTGTTTGCACGTGGTGCTGTGCAGCCATTGAACAGATGTACAGACAATTCTGGACACACGGTGTGCCATGGTATATGTCTTCATTTACCAGTTTTCATTTCACTCGGTCATACAGTTTTTTGCACAGCACAGTGACAAAAAAAATCACATGGTGGGAGTGCTCCCACCACTACATTCCATTCATTATTTATAGTGCAGATTCTCAAAAAGAAGGAAAATTCATGGCAAAAAAATCTGTTTAATGCATCAGTTAGGGTTCTTCCACAGCAAAAAAAGTGAGGAAATTCAGTGTTAGGGTTGAAAACCCTAACTGCACATCCCCCCCACCACCACACACACACACATATACATGCAAGTAGGGGAAGGACCAAGGCAACACAACCAATCATACACAACCAGCAGCAGGTAACAGGAATAACATACAACTATCTAAAGCACAAAACCACACACCCATGCTCCCATAGGGTTGTGGCATGGGGAAGTCATTGCTAACTTTAAACCCAGACACTCCATGCACCGCAAAACACATATCACAATGGACAGCTGGGCATGTTGGGCTACACGCTGCCACCAACACATAAAACAGAGTACACATATGGTATTTTGGGGTTTGCAAGATCCAAAAGAGCATTTTGCACATTCCCTGAAATACTTTCGAAAATCACATTCCAAATGAGACAATGTCATACTATGCATTTGAGACACTTTTGTGTTTGTGACAGTATTTGCGACACTATTTTGCATGCTTTTGCAAATGCAGCACTTCGTGTCTTCCGTTTGTGACACTTTTGTGTTTGAGACAGTATTTTACAACACTACTTTATATGCTTCTGCAAATGCAACACTTCGTGTCTTCCATTTGCAACACTTTCATGTTTCAAAAGTATTTTAAGTATGCTCTAATGACTGCACATCTTTGCCATCATCCTGCAAGCAAGCGGTGGGGTCCTTTGGGCTGAAATTTGTAGGGTGGCAAGACCTGTCCCACAGATGTGCCTTTTCCTGCTTTTGTGCTAAAATACTTAAGGATGACAAAGTTACACTGCTCCAAAATTAAGCAATTTGCCATAGACTAACATTGTGGTGCCCATGATGCCTTTTGCCACCCATATGTTGAAAATGAAGCAAGGTACAACATTTTCGCTACTGCCAGCTTGGTTCACCTTTATGTGAACTAACCTCATAGAACAACTTTGTAAATAATGTATGATATCTGAAGCTGGTTCTCTCCGCTTCCTACAATAACACAGGTATACACCTCCTGCTGGTTGTGTGTGATTGGTTGTGTTGCATTGGTCCTTCCCTACTTGCATGTATGTGGGTGTGTGTGGTGGTGGTGGCAGTGGGGGAATGCACAGCTAGGGTTTTCAACCCTAACACTGAGTTTTCTCACTTTTGTCACTGTAGAATAACCTAACTGATGCATTAAACAGAGGTTTTTTGCCATGAATATATCCATATATATATATATATATATATATATATATATATATATATATATATATATATATATATATATATATATGATATATATATATATATATATATATATATATATATATATATATATATATATATATATTTATACAACATGTGTTTGGGGATACATTCATGGAAAAAACTACTATCTGAGGCAGGTCATGGAGATATCACTATTGCCATGAAGATATCATTGATATCTCCATGTTCCTATACATCATGCTGATATCTCCATGATCCTGTACATCATTCCCTAGAAAGTGAAACTTTTTCACTTTCCACTGCATGAGTCTTTCTCTCTCTCTGTCTTAAAACCTGTCGCACCCCAACCATAAACATATATACATAGCCTCTATCTAGTTGATCCTGCCATTATTTTTGTATAAAATGGAATTTAAACACTTATCTGGTCAATCCTGCCAGTGTGACATTCAACCAACAACTATAACTGCACCAGCTCCTCATATTGCTTTCAGTTCCCCCCTTACAGTAAGCGTGTGCAAGTGGTAGATTGACCAATTAGCTGATTGTACAATAGTTCACAACAAAGACGCCTGTACCCATTTACTTTAAAAACACTCTATGTGTTCTCAATTTATTTTCTTAAAGCTGCCCACTGTATTTAAAAGACAGAGAGAAAAAGAGAGACCGAATCGGCAGCTTCACAACACAAAGAGCACCTCATGATAGTTTGTTGCTATAGCAACACATACTCGCTTGTTCTCCTGCTTTCTAGCTCTCTCGCTTTCTTTTGGAATACAGTTGGCACCTACAAAAACATGCAGAACTGCAGAGTTTTTTAACTAAATAGAATTAGACCTCTTTACTGTGAACTACTCTAATCTCCTAATCGGTCAATCTTCCTACCGCTTGGTCATGCTACTTTTAATGGGGAAACTGAAATTAATATGATTCTCGGCTGAATATTACAGTAGCAGGATCAACCAGATGACTGCTTAAATTAGATTTTTTCATAAAAATAATGACAGGATCAACCAGATAACATTCTTCACATCATTTTAGCCTGTCAGAATCCACCATATATATTTTTATTTTATATAACATCTCATCTCTTGTGTTCTGGGGTGTGTGTGGGGGGTACTGTTTTTGGATTGTATTCATGTAGATGTTATATTGTAATTGTCCCAAACACATGTTGTATAAAGAGAACATGACATAGCCTGAGTAAAGATATCATTTATCTTCACTGAGGCCAATGACATCAAGATATCTCATTCATGGCTTCACCAGTCATGAGATATCATGATATCATGGCCTCTCGTGAAGATAAATATGATATCTTCACTCAGCCATGTCATATCCCATATATAAATATATATATATATATATATATATATATATATATATATATATATATATATATATAAAAACCGTTAATGCATCATTTAGGGTTAAAACTCAAAAGTCAGGAAATGAGACCTTTAGAGTTGCCCCATCCCCTCGTGGACCTCGCCTATCATTCCAAGATTGACACCTGACAGGTGTGTCATTGGGGTTGTGAGGCCTAAATGTCAGCCCATACCATCTGTAATCAAATTCACAAGCCACAGTAAAGAAAAATGGGGTGACATTTAGGCCTCACAACCCCAATGACACACCCCATCAGCTGTCAGCTGTCAATCTTGGGAAAAGTAGAAAGTTGCACAAGTTAGTATGAGTGCAGCCCTTTGGGCCCCATGCTCCCATCATATGTATTGCTGGCAGCACATATGGTTGGGAGTGTGGGGCCCACCACTTTGAAAGAAAGAAAAGTGTCAGTCATCAGAGTGGCATAATTCAACACCTGTTTACATGTCAGACACCTAACCACTACAAATTACCTCCATGGCAGTAACGCTAAGCACCCTATAAATGTGAAGCCAGTACCACAGTGCAAAATGCCATATGCAAAACATAAAGTGTGTCACACAATATGGGTGCAGCAAATGAATTTTCCAACACCTAAACACCATAATTCAAATGGACAGCAGATCCCCTCATCACGCTCCAAATTTCAATGTACAGTAAAAGACCAAACTGTTTCCAAGATATAAAATGTGAAATTTTCAGGTTTCCATTCATCACACTGGCAAAATTTCACAACTATTAACATTTTACACACCTAATGACTGAAAAGTACATCTATGGCAGGAAGGCTAGCTTCCCTAGTAATTTAAAGCCACTACCACCATGGAAAAGGCTGTCTGCAAAACGTAAACTGCGACACGCAATATTTCCACAAAAAATTTATTGTCTGACACCCTTGTACTATAACTCACATCTACAGAACATGTTGTCAACACCCTCCAATTTCAAGTTAAAAGACCAAACCATTTCTGAGATATTTAATTTGAAAAATTGTTAAAATTGTGCTAGCTGGTCCCTCCCAATCTGGCCATCTAGTCCTCGCTCATCATCAAAGATCATGATCAAAGAATCTCACGATCAAAGAATTTTCAGGCCAGTGATCAAAGAATAAAAAATGTTAAAACAATTTTTAGAGAAAAATACATGAAACCACAGCCATGACTTGACAGAACAAAGGCCCCTGAGCAGATCCTACACTAGTTTGCCTTTAGAAGTGACTCCTGTGCTGAGAAAATTACATTTTTCATGTGGCCATTTAGTCACGCCCTCGTGATCAAAGATCACAGTCAAAGAATCTCGAGATCAAAGAATTTGCAGGGCCATGATCAAACAATAAAAAATGTTTAAAGTCAATTGTTAGGCAGAAATACACAAAACCACAGACATGCCTCGATAGAACAAAGCCTCCTGAGCAAAACCCACCCTCATTTGGCTAATAAGCCACCCCTGAGCTGAAAAATTGATTTTTTTCAAGTGGCCATCTAGTCATGCCCTGGTGATCAAAGATCGCGGTCAAAGAATCTCGCAATCAAAGAATTTGCAGGCTCGCGATTAAAGATCATTAGCGAGCCATAAAAAAGTTAAAAACTCTATTTTTTGACCATTTTGAAAGAAAACACGGACATGGCTCGATAGAGGCAAGACCCCTGAGCAAAACTCACCACAGTTTCACCTAAGAAGTCCCCCTGGGCAGAGATATTTGAATTTTTCCAACCACAAACTAAAAACAAGATGGCGGCCATCATGATCAAATAGTTCCTCATGATCTAAGATTCTTTGATCATGATCTTGCAAATTCTTTGATCGTGAGGTGGGACTAGATGGCCAGACCCCACTCTTCTTTCGCAAAATAACCATATAAATTTCCCATTGACTTATAATGGGAAATTGAAACTTAATAACTTTTGAATGGATTAATATTTTTCACCCAACAAAAGTGGCATGTTCCTTGGCCCAAGCTCTTTCAGCTGAGCAAAGCTGCAGAGCAGCATGCCACATGATGGCCATGCAGTGCCACGGACAAAATCAAAAAAGCTGCCCATATAACTGGCGAAGAGTGCATTTTCAGCATTTTGGTGTGCAAAAACTGTAAGTCCAACTGAAATGAAATTTGGCAGATCAAGAGATCTACCATGCCCCATTACGCATACCAAATTTCATGCAAATCCGTTGAAAGGGTCCAACGTTATTAATGCGCAGACATTTGAGTTTAACATAGAAGAGGCTTCATAACCGTAAATATAGGGGCGCGACCATGCCCCTATAATATATTCCATGACTGAGCATGCTGACATGCTACAGTAAAGGAGAATGGGGGAGATTTAGGCCTCTTGACCCCAATGACACACCAAGGCATCTGTCAGACTGTGGAGGATTGGGGTGGTGTGTGTGAGGGGGGTTAAGGGTTCAACCCTAATGTCTCATTTCCTGACTTTTTTGCTTTAACCCTAAATGAAGCATTAACACAGTTTTTTGCATATAATTTCCTTACTTTTTGAAAAAATGTAATATAAGTAGTGAAAAACACATATTAGTGGGAGTGCAGAGCCCAGCTCCCAACAAGTTTCCAATTTTTGCATAACAATATGTATCTGGGCCCACGCCCCACTTTATGCAAAGCTACGGAGCCATGCAGCAACTATAGGGCACCAAACCCTTGTAACAGTAATTTACGCATATCTTGGGAACCGTAGAGCTAGAAAAAATTCTAGCATCATTGTAATCATGGCAGTGAGTACTTCATGCAATATTGCAAAGACCATACCCATATCTCACATCATTTCCGAGCTATGGGCACCAAAAAGCACTAGACAGGCACTCTTTCAACCCTTGTGACAGTACTTTCATAATATCTCATGAACCGTGCAACATACAAACAAAATTCCACTGCAGGCTTATTAATCCTTTTCCATTGGCTAGATCACCCTAAGGTGATCTAAGCCATGTGTAGCAAAAAGTCTGTATCTTGCTTTGTTTCCAAGATAACAGCGCCAAAAGTCATGACACAGCCTGCAATGTAATCCTATGGGAAACATTTCAATTACGTCATTGAATATCTCTGCAACAAATTATTTCCCCAACACCTAAACAGCATAGTTCACATCTCTATGACTTCCCCTCAACACCCTGCAAATCTCAGATAAAAAGACCAAACTGTTATTGAAATATGGTCATCCCAATTTGGGCCAGCTGGTCTTTCCCAGGGCCATCTGGTCTTTCTCATTAACATTCAAAAATATATACATTTACCCATAGGATATAATGGGAATTTCAAATTGTAATAACTTTGAACAAATTAATATTTTTCACCAAAAAATTGGCATATTCCATGGCCCAAGCTCTTTCTAAGTCCTAATATTTGGACCAATAGCCACACGGTCTCTGTGCAGCAGCACAGACAAAAAATGTGCAAATGAGGTGAAAAGAACATTTTTTGGCACTTCGTTGTGCAAAACCCGTATGTCTGACTGAAATGTAATTTAGTAAATCAAGAGATCTACCACACCAGACTGTGCATTCCAAATTTTGTGCAAATCCATTGAATGGTTGCAAAGTTATTAACGTGCAAAATGTGAGGTTTAACATTAAAAGTGCCTACCACAATGCAAAATGCTATATGCAAAATGTAAAGTGTGTCATGCAATATCTCTGTAGCAACTTAATTTTCCAGCACCTACATACCATAATTCACATGTACAGGACATCCCCTTAACACCCTGCAAATTTCAATTTAAAAGACGAAACCGTGTCCGAGCTATAACATTTTAAAGTTTGAGATTTTCACTGGTCAGGGTGGCAGAATTCTGCAGCTGTTTACACTTACACTAATGGCTGAAAAGTACGTCCATGGCAGTAAGGCTGGCTACCCTATAAATTTCAAAGCCACTACCACAATGCAAAGCGTAAACTGTGCCACACCATATCTCCACAATGAATATATTTCTGACACCCAAGCACCATAATTCACATCTATAGGACATCCCATCAACACCTCTAAATGTCAAGTTAAAAGACCAAACCATTTCTGAGATATTTAATTTTAAAAGTAATTAAAATTGGGCTATCTGATTCCTCCAAACCTGACCATCTAGTCCCTCTCTTGGGATCAAAGAATCTTTGATTGTGAGCCTACAAATTCTTTGATCATGAGGAGGGACCAGATGGCCAGAACTCCATTCTTTGTTCGCAAAATAACCATATAAATTTTTCCATTAACATAATGGGAACTTAAAAGTGCTATAACTTTTGAATGCCTCAATATTCTTTCACCGAATGAAAAAAAAAAGCATTTTGAGAAGGGAAATTCATGGCAAAAACTCTGTTTAATGCATCAGTTAGGGTTGTTCCACAGTGACAAAAGTAAGGAAATTCGATGTTAGGGTAAACCCCCTTGCCCCCCATCCCGCCCCCCTAACGGCATCGGGGTGGTGTGTTGGGGTCATCGGTCTAACTCTCACCCCATCCCATGTGTAAAGCTGAGTGGTGAAGTATAGGAGAATGGGGTGAGAGTTAGGACCGATGACCCAACACACCACGATGTTGGTTGGGGGCAGGATGGAGGGGCAGGGTGTTTCAACCCTAACATTGAATTTCCTATTTCGTCTGTGGAACAACCTAACTGATGCATTAAATAGAGTTTGCCATGAATTTCCTTCTTTGAGAATGAGGAGTATAAATAGTTAATGATTGAGTGGTGGGAGCGCAGGGTCTTCGGGCCCTCGCTCCCACCACGTGATTTTTGTCACATAGTAATGGTAACTGCAATGCAAACATAATCAGAAATGGTAATGCACATAGTGATGCAAATGTAAATGGTAATGCAAACGGTAATAGAAACGCAAGCACAAACTGATGCCAAAGCAAAAAGTTACGCAAACAGAGATGCAAATGCAAGCTCATGCGGAAACGCAACTGGTAACGTGCACGGTGACAGTACCACAATTGGAAACACAAATGGTAATGGTAACAGCAACAATAATGGCAAAGCAAACACAAACACAAACAGAAACGCGATGCAGAAACACAAACCGAACGCTACGGTCACAGTACCACAATTGGAAATAAAATGGTAACGGGAACAGTAAGAATAAAGTCAAAGGAAACAGAAATGCAAACGCACGCCCATATGGAAACACAAACCATAACACGCATGGTCACAGTAACGCAATTGGAAATGCAAATGGTAACGGTAACAGCAACAATAACACTAAAGGAAGCAGAAACGCAAATGCAACCGCATACGGAAACACAAACCGTAACATGCATGGTCATGGCAACACAACTGGAGATGCAAATTGTAACAGTAACAGCAACAATAACGCCAAAGGAAACAGAAATGGAAACAGGAATGCAAGCGTGTACGGAAATGCAAACCATAATGCGCACGGTCATGGTAACACAATTGGAAACACATATGATAACATTAAGAGCAACAATAACACCAAAGGAAAGAGAAACAGAAATGTAAGTGCGTCCGGAAACGCAAACCATAACACACACGGTGACGGTAACACAATTGGAAACACAAATGGTAATGGTAATGGTAACAGTAACGATGACGCCAAATGAAAGACAAATGCAAATGAAAGGGCGGCCACAAACGCAAATGAAAATGTGCATCGTGAAGCAAATGTAAACGTAAACATAAACAGAAGTGGAAACACAAATGGTAACAGTAACACAAACGCAAGCACAAACAAAAACGCAAAGGGTAATGTACATCGTGGCGCATACCTGCAACGCAATGCAAATGGGTATGGAAACACAAGTGGAAACAATAAGGGTAACAGTAACGGAAGCGCACACCCTGGTTTTCCCCAACAGCTGCATAGAGAAACACAGTGGCCTGGATATTCAGAAGGGTTGCGCCCCGGCGCAATATTCAAATGGGGATTGTGCCTGGCACAAATCCCGATGCACCAGAGTGTATCAGTAGTGTATGCAGTGCAGGTGGGGGGGCATGCCCATGCATACTCCACATATCCCAATATTCAGCCCGGGATGTGCTGAGCCCATGCATGTGCAACCCCTATTTGCGCTGCACACAGGTGAGCCAAAAAAAAAAGGAACAATGGCTGGCCACCCACAGGTGAGCTGCCATATTGCAGGGTGCAACACCTCAGCTGCCACCTGTGGGTGGCCACCTGAGCTCTGGCTGCACCTTCGTAGTGGTGCCCCCCATGCCCGATCATGGGCATACGTAGAAGAATAGACACATTCTATATCCCTGGTGGTCCAGTGGACTGCTTGCAGCCCGATCGTGGGCTTAAGTATAAAATGAAACACGTCCTATATCCCTGGTGGTCCAGTGGACCGCTTGCAGCCTGATCGAGGGCTTAAGTATAAAATGAAACATGTCCTATATCCCCGGTGGTCCAGTGGATCACTCACAGCCTGATTGCTGGCATACGTAGAAAAAGATAAGTCCAATATCCTTGGTGGTCCAGTGGACCACTTGCAGCCTGATCGTGGGCATATGTAATAATAAAGAGAGCTCCAATATCCCTGGTGGTCCAGCAGTACCCCCTTCCACCGCCCACTGAGCCCCACTGCCCCGCTCCCTCCGGCGGTCAGCGGTGAGTGGCAGCCACCACCACGCCTGCCGCCCGCCACCCGCCGACTGACAGTGTATGATGGGCTGTACGCCCATTGGTCCACAGTGTGAGCCAATGGGCATGCAGCTAGACAGTATTACACAGTCCAGATATGTGAATGGATCCATTCATATATCTGGACTGTAACTGTACTGCAGGCTACATGCCATTGGCTCATGCTGTGGACCAATGGGCGTAACTATACACTGTCGGTTGGTGGGCAACAGGGTGGCGAGGCGGGTGGGAATGCTGCCGCCTGCTGCTGACCGGGGAAGCGGGGTGAGGGCTCAGTGCGGAGGGCAGCTGACCACCAAGGATGTTGAGGCTCTCTATACATATGCCAGCGTTGGCCTGAGCCGTGCGCCTGACCATAGATGCTAGAATACATTCATTTTCTTCCTATGCCCTTGATCGACCTGCGAGGTCCATTGGACCACCAGGGATATGGGAATGCTTTTATGTTTACTTATGTCTGCAATTGGGCAGTGGGGCCCATTGCCACGCTGTGCAGAGGCGTCAGTCTACGGCGGCTGCAGCCTGGCAGGGTGCCAGGTGTAAGTCACCAGGGATTGGTGCACCTGCATGCAAATGGGGCCATAATGAAATGCAAATGGACCCATTTGCACCTTGCATGCATTATTTCCCCATTTGCATGTGCACTTTTGAATATCACGGTTGTTGCGTCTAGCACAACGGAACTTGTGCTAGCACATCCCACTGCTCCACTCAGGCCAATTACACTGGCACAGTGCCACTGTGCCATGTGCACTGCGGCTGGCCAGGGTACAATATTCAACACTGCTGTGCTATGGCACAGCTCCGTTGAATATCACCCTGTCAATGCCCTTGCACAGCCAAGTTGTGCTGCGCCCAGGCTTGTGCCACAGACTGGCACAGTCTGAATATCTGGGCCAGTGAGTGCAAAGAATGTATGCATAATAATGGGGCTTGGAGCAGAAAATGAGGAGTTGGAATACTAAATTGCTTATATCTCAGGAACTGTACGACGTGAAAAAAATTTAAAAATTCATATGAATTATGACTTTCCTGGTTAGTTTATGCTTAGCCCCTGGTAGAGGGAACTAAGCATTTTCTGACAATCTGTTTCACGCACCGTTCCGAGATACGGGCCCCGAGTGCGGCGGATGCCGTAATGTTATCCTATGGGAAAAATGTGAACTTTATAGTGCCATAACTTTGCCGCCCAGTAATATCTTTTCACTGAACCACCAAAGGCACATCTGTGGGATGTTGGCTTTCTTCCTCAAATTTCATCCCAAAAGACCAAACCCGTTATTTTGCAGCAAGGCGGCAAAGAATTCCTATGTCTGACAGGCGCCGTAATGTTAGTCTATGGGAAAAGCGTCAACATCAGAGTGCCGTAACTTTGCAGCCATCTACTATTTTTCACCAATCTACCAAAGGCACATCTGTGGTATGTTGGCTGTCTTCCTCAAATTTCAGCCCAAAGACCAAACCATTATTTTGCAGCATGGGGCAAAAGAATCCTGTTATTTTCCCATAGTGTCAAAATAGCAGTGTCATAAATCACGACACTTTTCATAAAAAAATCACGAAAGTATGCGCGGGTGCGACACTACTTTGTGACACTACTGTTCCCAAAAAATTTCAAAAACATATTTCTGGGGTGTTTAACCCCAAAATAAAGACATGCCTATCATCCTCAGGGTCCGATTAGGTAAACACAAAAAGAATTGTGTGCCTAGAGGGTCCCAATTTTAAATGCCAAGCATTCCTGTGATCACTAACTGAAAACAAAATGGTGGATTTGCAACACTACTGGGGTCATTTGCGACACTAAATCCGCATTTGTGACACTGTCAAACTTTTATTAACTTTTCCTATTGACTACAATGGGAAACTTGTTTTTAATAACTTTTGAACCGTTCAATATTTTTTCACGGAATCTTCAAAGGCATGTCGAGACCCTGGCTGCATGTTCCTGAAGTTTTGGACCAGTTAAAAGCATGCAACCTGAAAGTGAAAGCAAAAATGCGAAAAGTGTAAATGCACTACGGAATGTGGCTTAATAACTCCACCAGCGTATATCCAACCAATATAAAACTTGGCAGATCCCATGATCTATGATGCTACTCAGAGCATGCCAAATTTCAGGCAAATCCATTAAACAGTGGCAAAGTTATTAAGGTGCATAATTTCACCATTTAACCTTAAATGGGGTACTCAACCCTAACTATAGTGCACTACCGTGCCACTATAATATATATAAATATAAATTTATATATATATATATATATATATATATATTTATAAAATGGGTAGGGAAAAATCACTGAAAATCCAGTATGCTGATCGGATGAAACACGTCACATGACCATGCATTATTCCACAACGACCGCACGCCTCCCAGTACGACCGCACACCTGAACTACTTTTTATCCTTCAAAACCTCCTCACGAGTAGTGAGATCATTCCACACCTACTACAGATAGGCAGCCACATACATACAAGTTGTACATTCAGACTGCTACCAACATTAATTACAACTGCCCCTGGTAAATGAATTGCTGCCAAAAGTTCAAAGTAAGACTGACTGTCTTGAAGAATTAAAACAAAAAGAGGTTTATATTTCTATTTATTTTCCTTTACTATTTTTAGAATAAAGCCATCCTCTTTACAGGGAGAAGAAGGAGTGGGAGGCACAACAGTTGCTAGGTAACACTCGCTCTGCCCTCGTTACCTCTCTGTGCGACACCTAAAGCTCTCGCTACTTCTCCACTTGCTTCAGGCGGCAGCTTTTTACAGCATTCTAAATTAAAATAACATGAAGTGCACAGTTTGTTTGCTGTTCTAGTACAGAGTGACTTAGTTTCATTGTTTGGCTGCATATTATTTATCACTTTTGACCATGCTCGGTCACGCTACATGTCAGTAATAAAAGTGAAAGTGCTGTCTACTCACTCTTCACTCTTCAGCTGGCATCTTGTTTTAGAGCATTCTAAATAATAATGTAAAATACACAATTACTTTGTGTTTTTAACAGCAAGAGACTTGCTTTCAGTGTCTGCTTGCATATTGCTTACCATTACTGACCACGCTCAGTCACAGTACATATCACTGATAAAAGTGAAAGTGCTCCCCACTCGTTCTCCTCCCTGTAAAGAGGACAACTTTATTCTAAAAATAGTAAAGGAAGATAAATAGAAACATAAACCTCTTTTTGTTTAAATTCTTCAAAACAGTCAGTCTTACTTTGAACTTTTGGCAGCAATTCATTTATTCATGCCAGACAGGGACTACTTTTTTGCTCTCCCCCAAAAATATTTATTTCCATTTTATAAGATAGATAATCCTCTCTAGGGTGTACGTGGGTGCTCTGATATACTGCGCCTTGGGTGGTTGAACTGCACACCTAGAGTGGATTATCTATTACATATATATATATATATATATATAAAACATAGAAAACATAGAAGTTGACGGCAGATAAGGACTGCAAGGCCCATCCAGTCTGCCCATTTCTTTTCTACCTTATAAATGTGCCACTGGCCTTTGCTCTGTCAGTAACCTATCTATTCATACTCATCTGTATTGCTCCCTTATGCCTATCCCATGCCTGTTTGAAGCCCTGCACTGTATTCATAGCCACCACTTCCTGAGGTAGGCCGTTCCATGCATCCACCACCCTTTCTGTGAAAAATAATTTCCTCACATTCCCCCTTAATCGGCCTTCCTCTAATCTCATGCTATGTCCTCTTGTTCTGCTATTTTTCTTATATTTAAACATGTTAGACTGTTTCACCTTGTTAATGCCCTTAAGGTGTTTGAATGTCTCGATCATATCACCTCTCTCCCTCCTTTGCTCAAGGGTATACATATTGAGCTCCGTTAATCTGTCCTCATATGTCTTCTGATGCAGTCCCTGCACCATTTTGGTTGCCCTTCTCTGGACTGCCTCAATTTGGTTAATTCCTTGTGAATGTGGCCTCCAGTACACCGCAGAGTACTCCAGATGGGAGCCTAACCAGTGTCTTGTAAAGAGGATTATTATCTCCCTCTTACGACTTGAATACCCTACTAATATACCCTAACATCCTCCTAGCCTTACCTACTGCTTTAGAGGTCTACTTGGATGATTTCAGGTCATCGGTGATGATGATGCCAAGTCTCTTTCTTCCTTTGTGACTGCCAGCAACTTCCCTCCCAGCCTATAGGTGGCTTCAGGGTTTCTCTTCCCTATGTGCATGATCTTGCACTTCTTTGCATTAAATCCCAGTTGCCACTCTTTTCTGACCATTTTGCTAGTTTATCCAGATCTCTTCTCATTCTGCCCACCCATCTGGATCATCTGCTCTGTTGCAGATCTTGGTGTCATCTGCAAACAGACAAGTCTTACCCTCTAGTCCATCTGCAATGTCACTAATGAAGATATTGAAGAGGACTGGCCCCAGGACTGATCCTGAGGTACCCACTTGTGACTTGCATCTCTTCTGACTGTATACCATTTACCACCACTCTCTGTTTTCTGCCCATCAACCAGTTTGCCACCCAGTTGACCAACTTCTGACCCACCCCGAGTCTACCCAGCTTATTTATCAATCTTCTAAATGGAACAGTGTCGGAAGCTTTGCTGAATTCAAGGTAGGTGACATCAACTGCTCCCCCTTGATCCACCACTCTGGTTACCCAGTCAAAGAAATCTATGAGATTAGTTTGACAGAACCTTCCTTTTGTAAACCTATGCTGTCTTGGATCCTGTGCCTATGGATTCCAGGTGTTGTACTATCCTTTCCTTAAAGTGCCTCCATAATCTTGCCCACTACTGAGGCAAGACTGACTGATCTGTAGTTCCCTGCCTCCTCCCTGCTACCACTCTTGTGGAGGCGGGATCACATAAACCCTTCTCCAGTCTTCTGGGATCTCTCTGTGCTCAGAGACTCACTAAACAGTTCTGCTAATGGCTCTGCTAGTTTCACCTTAGCTCCTTAAGTACCCTGGGATGTATACCATCAGGTCCCATTGCCTTGTCCACCCTGAGCTTAGCGAGCTCTTGTAGGACCCTTTCTTTTGTGAAGGGAGTAGTGCTCACCTCCTTCCCCGTGTCCATGGTGCTGAGCTGTGGGCCCTGCCCTACCTTCTCTTCAGTAAATACTGAGGAAAAGTATCTATTTAGGATAGTTGCTTTTACAGGGTCCTCCTCCTCACATGCCCCCTTTTCTCCTTTGAGCTTAACAATACCACCTCTGGACTTTCTCCTTTCACTAATGTATCTATAGAAAGTCTTGTCACCTTCTTTTACTGTTCATGCTAGTGTTTCCTCAGTTTGGGACTTTGCCTGCCTTACTGCCTTCCCTGCTTCCCTTAGGGCAGTTTGGTATGCCTCTCTATCTTCATCCCACTGTGTTCCCTTATATTTTCTGAAGGCCAGCCTTTTGACTCTGACCTTTTCTGCTATTGTATTTGAGAACCAAAGTGGTTTCCTTCTTCTTTTGCACTTCCTTTTCTGTCTAACACAATGGGATGTTGCTTCAAGTATTGCATCCTTACTGCTTGCCCACTTTGCCTGTACCCCCTCACCTGTGTTTCTTTTTGCCAAAGCTAGCTTAACTCTGTTGGCCATCTTATCAAAGTCAGTTCCTCTGAAGTCCCATATTTTTGCCTTGGAATGGGATGATTTAGATGTAGTGGTCAAACTGAACAATACCATGAGATGGTCACTGGCCCCCAGGTGACCCTCCACCTGGAGATCTGCGATCTCCTCCCCATTAGCCAGCACCAGATCCAGGATAGCCCCATCTCTTGTGGGTTGTTGCACCAGTTGTTTGAGGCCCTCCTCTTGCAGGGAATCCACCATGAGTCTAGTTCTGGCAGATGTTCCTGCTGGTATTGACCAATCTGTATCCGGCATGTTGAAGTCTCCCATTATCAGAACCTCACCTTTTGCTGTTGTGTTTTGTATGTCTTCTAACAGTAATGTGTCTATGTCCTCTCCCTGGTCTGGGGGCCTGTAGACAACCCCAGTTCTTATGGCTGTCCCATTTCCTGTTTCCAGGGTGACCCACAGTTCTTCTGGCTCCTTATGTATATTCTGAATTTCTGTAGCTTTGATATTTTCATTGACATACAGGAACACTCCACCCCCCCCCCCCTTTTTGCACCTCGGTCTCTTCTGAACAGTACATAGCCAGGTTCTGAAGTCTCCCAAGTGTGGTTACTGGTAAACCATGTCTCCTTAATTGCTACTATGTCCAGTTTAGCCTCTGACATTATTCCCAGGCTGTGAGCATTTGTGTACATGATTTTCCATTGGCCAGATTTCGGTGTGTTTGTTGTTGGGTGAGGTTTGGCATTTCCCTCGTGCATCGTATGGGGAGACGGACCTTTTTTCTTGCATGGTGATGCAAATAAACTGCAAACATGCTGAAACTCTGTTTAACCACTAGCTGAGGGGGGAAGGGTGTTCTTCCCAATCGACATATGGGGTGTTGCACCCTTCTCCCCATTTGCTAGTTTAAATATTCTGCAAAGACATCAAACTTCTGCCTCAATGCACTGACTCCCTCCTTAGTCAGATGCAGTCCATCAAATTTAAAGAACTTTAGCTCCCAGAACTGTTGCCAGTTCCTACAAATCTGTGTCCTTTTCCTGGCACCAGTCCTTGAGCTACATGTTTAGCTCCCCTATCTCCCCTTCTCTGACCTTCTGTCCATCTGCCCCCCTCTCCCAGACTAGCAGGATCTCAGAGGAGGAGATGCCAGATGAAATGGATGATGGTTTGTCACCCAGCCTGGTTAGGTGTTCCTTGGTCTCCACAACTGACTGGCTGGTGAGAGCATTAGTCCCTATTTGTACCAGGACATCAATGCTTTCTCCTGCTTTGTGAACAATTTTAGCAATGCGGTCAGTGTCTCTCCACGTTGATGTACCTGGGAGACATCTGACCATTACCCTTGGCTGGAGATGGGTATCAACTCCCCGAATCATGGAGTCTCCTATAATCAGAAGTTTTTTGGATTTCTTTTTTGCTTTTTTTGTTTTGGTTCCTGATTTGGGTGAGTTTTGTTGTGCTAGCTCCTGTGCTGCAGTGTCCTGCTCTGCAGTGTCCTCTGCCCCTTTGTTTGATTTCAGAGATAGAGGCAGATACCTGTTTGTAGTGTTTATATGGTTTTGGAGGTAATATTTGGAAAACACAGAGTGATGGGGCACCGATTTGCCCTCCTATCCACATGCCATCCTCTTGGACCAACTACCCTCTGCGGTCGAGGTTCTTCTGTTGGATGTTGTGGAAATGGTGGTGGTTCTTATAATGTATTTCCTATTGAATATGAAATTTGAGGTGCACAATCTCTGCCCATGTTGTCCGGAGCTGAGCCCTAAGATCTCCAATGGCTCAGCATGTAGGACAGTGTCCTAAATCCTGTAAGACTGTCCTTCTGAAAAGTGTTCCACAGTACCTGCAGTTAATGATATCCATTCCAGATAAGTTGCTGGGTTTATAACCTGGTCAGAGTAATTAGAAGGAAGAAAATGCAAGTAATGATTTGATTTTGTGTTTTGTTTTCCTATAACTTGTTATAACAAGTTAAATTACTAGTGCCCCTGTAAATGAGCTCACCTTTTGGATGCCCACTGATCCGCCTCTTCCTGCTTTGCCACAGGAAATGTCACAACTGTGGTACCCTATAAAGAGGAGTGTAGTGGTGGTTGGGGATGGGGGTGGTGGCTGGGCCCTTCCTGCTGGAAAGAAGAACCACGGAAGAAAGAACAAGGAGGTAAGAGCAGAAACAATCAGTCAACAACAAATGCAGTAACCCTGAAGCTTATCCTAATGTTAGATAAAACTGTAAAACATGTAAAGCACCACCTGTAATAATTTCAGAAGATATACCCTGTAGAAACACTTTGCTACAGAGAAAAATAAAGCGGTAACAGAAGATATACCTTGCAAAAGACAATTTGAATCAGAAGATTACAGCAGTAATCTGTTAGCACACACCTGTAGGCACACCTTGTAATAATATAGAAGAAGGTATACTAGTAACAACAATTTGAATCAGAGAAAAATAAAGCAATGAAATGTTAGCAACAAACAGTAGCAATCCCTGTGAGTACAAAATAAAAACAACAACACACAGTAAATCTGCTTAGCCAAAAGAAGTCTTAATCCTTTTCCTTTGCTCTGGTAAGGTTCTGTGCTCTGTTCTTTCAAGCAATCTTAGAAAGAAATAGCTCAGGTGAAGTTAGGTGCCTTGGCCAGCAAACCAAGTCTTCTCCCTCCAAGATATCAACTAACCTGACCTTTTAACCCTTCTTTCTGTTGGAAATTACTGACAGTTTGCCAGCTCCACCTCCCAGATACACACCTAATCCTCTGGAAGTGCTGTGGGAGGAAAGTAGATCCTTCAATGTGAGGAGACTGAAACACCTCTAAGACAACAAACCTTTTCAACAAAAAAATAAAATAAAACAGTGTCAAACAGTAATTTTGCTTAGCCCAATGATAACAAAGTCACCAAAATGTAAGCACCACCTGTAATAATTTCAGAGAAGATATACCCTGTAAGAAACACTTTGCTACAGAGAAAAATAAAGCAGTAACAGAAGATATACCTTGCAAAAGACAATTTGAATCAGAAGATTATGGCAGTAATCTGTTAGCACACACCTGTAGGCACACCTTGTAATAATGCAGAAGAAGGTATATCAGCAACAACAATTTGAATCAGAGAAAAATAAAGCAATGAAATGTTAGCAGCAAACAGTAGCAATCCCTGTGAGTACAAAATAAAAACAACAACACACAGTAAATCTGCTTAGCCAGAATAAGTCTTAATCCTTTTCCCTTGCTCTGGTAAGGTTCTCTGCTCTGTCCTTTTAAGCAATCTTAGAAGGAAAGAGCTCAGGTGAAGCTAGGTGCCTTGGTCAGCAAACCAAGTCTTCTACCATATATATATATATATATATATATATATATATATATAGATATATAGATATCTATCTATCTATATATATATATATATATATATACACACACACACACAAATATGTGTGTATATAAACATTTAAGGTCAGGTTCTGTGGAAAACCCTGATGGTGTCAGGTTCAGTAATTTACCAAGGGTAGTATGAGTGTACACACACACATAGGGCATCCTTCCTGTTTGGGTAAGCACATTAGCCTTTCGTAACCAACAACATCATCACATCATCATGGTTAACTCAATGGTCATGTTTTGCTATCACATCATTTAGCAAGACACCGTGCATCAAGCAGTCAGTGCAGAAGCATTACATGAAATTCTAAGGGCAGCAGCAGGTGACATAGTTCTTGTTGGAGTGTGTGCACACATGAATGAGTGTGGCATGAATTCATGGAGACTTTTCATCACATTTAATGGTCTCATCATTTTTCAATATGTGAGTCTGGAATTTTCAATACATTTATACAGCACCATTTTTTGGTCACAATTACGGGGGACTGGGTGCATAATTAAGTGCATCAAGAAAGACCACAGACTTTTCAGCACATAATGTTCTCATAATTTCTCAATATGCATAGTCTGGAATTTTCTGGACATAAGACAGCAGCATTTTTGGGGTGCACAATTATGTAGACTAGGTGCACGCATAATTAAGTGCATCAAGAAATACCGAAGACTTTTCAGCACATAATGTTCTCATCATTTCTCAACATGTGTAGTCTGGAATTTTCTAGACATAAGACAGCAGCATTTTGGGGGTGCACAATTATGGAGACTGGATGCATGCATAATTAAGTGCTTCAAGAAAGACCGTAGACTTTTCAGCACATAATGCTGTCATCATTTCTCGATATGAGTAGTCTGGAATTTTCCGGACATAAGACAGCAGCATTTTGGAGGTGCACAATTATGGGGACTGGGTGCATGCATAATTAAGTGCATCAAGAAAGACTGCAGACTTTTCAGCACATAATGCTCTCATCATTTCTCAATATGTGTAGTCTAGAATGTTCTGGACATAAGACAACAGCATTTTGGGGGGTGCACAATTATGGGGACTGGGTGCACGCATGAATGAGTGGGCATTAATTAATGGAGACTTTTCATTCCAGTTTATGCTCTCATTTCTATTCATCTGAGTTGGGAATTTTCAAGACATAAGACAACATCCCAAGATTTGTACGAACACTGGCCAAAAACATTCTACAGAAAATAAGTTAAAAAGTGGTGTCCTTGCCTTCCTTGTTATATTCCAACAATAATCTCTGTCTCCAAAAGAAAATATTTTAGTGGTCTCAGTAATGTTTTCTTTCTGTCTTAGTGTGTGCATGTGTGGAAAAGCAGGAGTGAGCAGTGCAATAATCTGCTAAACAGCATGTATGCACTGTCAAGTGCAGAATCTAAAAAGAACTAAGGAGGACCTAGTGACACCACTGACCACTTTTTCAACAAATCATGGCAGGATGGGTGGTACCTGAGGACTGGAGGAGGGCAGATGTGATTCCCCTTCACAAAAGTGGGAGCAAGGCAGAACAGGAAACTACAGACCTGTAAGTTTGACCTCAGTGGTAGGAAAATGATGGAATCACTTCTGAAAGAAAGAATTGTTAGTACCTAGAGGCCAGCGGGCTGGGACCCAAAGCAGCATGGATTTACAGCAGGAATGTCATGTCAGACAAATCTAATTGATTTCATTGACTGGGTGACCAAAGTAATAGACCAGGGAGGGGCTGTGGATATGGCCTACCTAGACTTTAGCAAGGCATTTGACACAGTCCCGCACAAAAGATTAATAATCAAGTTAGCCAGCCTGGGAGTGGGTCCCAGGGTGGTAGCCTGGGTAGCAAACTGGCTGCACAACAGGACACAGAAGGTAATAGTGAATGGAACACATTCCGAAGAAAGGGGGGTTACTAGTGGAGTACCTCAGGGCTCAGTACTGGGTCCAGTCCTCTTTAACATCTTTATAGGTGACATTGCAGAGGGTCTGGAGGGAAAGGTATGCCTCTTTGCAGATGACACAAATATCTGTAACAGAGTTGATACACAAGAGGGGTAGAAAAGATGAGAAGGGACTTGGCAAGGTTGGAGGAATGGTCAGACATATGGCAACTTAGATTCAATGCAAAGAAGTGCAAAGTAATGCACCTGGGAAACAAAAACCCAGGAGAAGAGTACACAATAGCAGGGGAGGTGCTAACAACAACAAAAATGGAAAGGGACCTGGGGGTAGTCATATCAGATGACCTAAAGGTGGGTAAGCAATGTGAAAAGTCAGTAAGGGGAGCCAGGGGGATACTGGGATGCATAGGAAGGGGCATCACAAGTAGAAAAAGGGAAGTGGTTATCCCTCTTTACAGACAGTTGGTGAGACCCCATCTGGAGTACTGTGTGCAGTTTTGGAAACCTCATCTATGCAAGGACATAGACAGGATGGAAGCAGTCCAGAGGAGGGCAACTAAATGGTGCAGGGTCTGCAGCAGAAACCATATGAAGAGAAACTAAGAGAGCTTAATATGTATACTCTTGATGAAAGGAGGGACAGGGGGGACATGATAGAAACTTTCAAGTACCTCAAGGGAATCAACAAAGTCCAGCAAGGTAGCATCTTTCAGAAAAAGAGATGTGTAAGAACAAGGGGCACAATTTAAAGATAGAGGGGGGATGGCTCAGGGGTAATGTGAGGAAATTTTTTTCACGGAGAGAGTGGTGGATACATGGAACCACCTTCCTGAGGAGGTCGTTGGGTCTAAAACAGAGGGGGAATTCAAACATGCATGTGACAGACATAAGGCAATTATAGTGGGGGGCTGCAGGAAGTAGGCTGTTGGTTAACTAGAGTCTGCAGCTTATCCAGTAGGTAGGGAAATGGGCAGACTGGGTGGGCCAAGTGGTCCTTATCTGCTGTCAAAGTCTATGTTTCTATGTAAGTGCACACTGCCCAGTGCCCTGACAACATATACGATAGCTGACTTGTTCCACTGTTGATGGTATAAAGCATATGTAATGCATATTTTATTTGTACCATCATCAACAGCGAGACCAAGTCTTATAATATGTTTTAGAGGGTTGGGCAGTGTGCACTTCACAGTGCACACATGCTGTTTAGCTGATTATTGCACTGTTCATTCCCGCTTTTCAACAAACAAACCATGACAGAAAGGAAACATTAGTGAGGCCCAAAAAATATTTCATGGTAAACAGACATTATTAAGTAGGAATATAATGAGGGCAAGGACACCACGTTTGTACTTTATTTTATTTCAGCTGTTTTTGGGCATGGTTCTTAACATTTTTGGAAGTAAACAAGGTTATGTGAAAGAAAGATGGAACACACACTTAACATTATACACATAACAGTGCACAATGAGGGGGGGACTAAACAACAAAAATGGACAGTGGCCTGTGTCAGATGACCTAAAGGTATGCAAGAAATGTGAGAAGGCAGTAAGGAGGGCTGGGGGTATACTGGGATGCACTGGGAGCCATCACATTAAAATGAAGTCCAAAAATGGAAGTTCTTATCCCTACACACATATATTTGGTAAGACCTCATCTTAGGTACAGCGTGCAGTGATGAGAGCATATTTCTGCAAGGATATACACAGGATGGAAGCTGTACTAAGGAGGGCAACTAAAATGTTGCAGGATATGCACATGAAGACAGACAAAGAGACACTAAAGGATATTATGTGTAACCAAAATGGAAAGGGGGGGATGATAGAAACTATGAAGTACCAAAAAGGGAATAATCAATGTACAAGAGGGTGGCATTATACAGAAAAAAATATGTGCACAATGAAGGGGCAAAATTTGAAAACAGAGGAGTGATGGATCAGGATTTAGGGGCAACACCAGGAAGTAATATTTCACGGAGAGGGTGGTGGGTGAAAGGAGTCAGGGAGGACAAACATTTTAAACAAAACTATGGAGCAACGTTCTGGTTGGAGAGCAGCAGTCAGAGCATCCCCATTATCTGGAGCTGGTGACCCTCCATTCGCTCAACTGCTTCTCCATACTATCCAGGACGACTGGTTAACCACCCATCTCACTCCACAACAGGCCCAAATCGGCCTGTGTGGCAGTGAGATGGGCTGAGTTACCACTCTGCCTTCCACTGCTGCAGGTTGTGGTGGTGGTGGTGAGCAGCCCATCCCCACTTGGAAATCCCTGCTTAACACCAACATCGCAGGTGCAGTGCACAATGTGCCACAATATCTTGGCCAGAAGGGCCAGCAGGTGCATTACGCACAACTTCTGCCACCTTGGTATTCCACACTGCTTTGTGATGGTTTAGCATGTGGGTGTGCTGCCCCCCTGTTCCAAGGTGACTTCCCTTAGGGCCACAGCTCACCAGGGCATCACATATGACACATTTCACTACACTGCTGTCCCCAGGCCATGTAGCAAAAAACTCCCAGACCAGAGATCTGCAGGGAGGACCAGGCGCAGGTGAGGGGGGGGCCCCAGGTGTTGTAGCCACCTGCTGCTGCTGCCCAATTAGGGCCAGAGGGTCCAAAACATGCAGCTGCAGTGCTGCTGGCACAGGGGCCATAGCAGGTGGTGGTGGCATGGGGGGGGTGCTGCTATGTGCCACATTTGGAGGTGGTGCTGCCATCACTGAACTGCCTGCTTCAGGTGGGGGACTTCCACAGATGGTGATGCGATTTAATTGGAGCCTGCCACCACAGGTGCAGACTCGACATGATCCCCCCACTGCACTGCACCTAAACCCACCTCTTCCTTGATCACCCTCCGTTATCTTTATTTAGGGCGTGTCTCTCTTTCACATGAGCATGCAACATATCACACACAGACACAGAAAAAAAATTCACAAGTAACAAAACTACACCAGCTACAATAGCCTTCACATTCCCCAAAAACAGCAAATCACATAAAATTCAACTTTTAGATCTGCTTTTCAGCTCTCAGCTTTGACCAGCTCAGCTAGCTCCTGCTCCTGCTACAGCAAGACCAAAGTGGAACTGTTTCACCCTTGCATAATTCACTTCGGCTACAGCCTGAAGGAAGCATGTGACCTGCAGACTGTGAGACTATGTAGACCATGTGATCTGTGGCCAGTTTTACTCACTCCGCCTTATTTTACCACAATGCAGAATAAGGCGAAGTAATAGAATGTAAAGTACATTAAACAAGCATTTGTCAATGCCGAATGTTTGCTTACTGGCATTGGCAGTGGTAGTGTAGAAGTTACAGAGCTGCGTAATAGGAATGGCAGTGATATTGAACTAAAGCCAACCCACCACCACCCTGCAGAAGTGACAGGCATTAGGTGTGCATTGGGTGAGTCAGGCACCACGGCCACGCCATTTCATCACACCCACTCTGCAGAGACTGACAAGTGTGCGGCGTGTTCCTTGGGGTCTTTGGCCCTTATCGCACCCATTTCATTAGGAAATACGGAGATGGGTGCAATATAGGAGAATGGGGTGAAGTCTGGGGCCGAAGAGTCCAAGGCATACCTCGATGCCTCTCAGTGACTCAGGGTGTGGAATGGTATGAGCATCACAGGCAGAATCCCAAGTCACACCCTGATTCCTGTCATTCTCTATAGGGGGTGATTTGGTTGAAAAGCCGAATACCTCAGGCATTCATTGGTATTTTAACTCAAATCTTCAACATGTTTGTTTTGTGACACCACCTCATGAACAGGGGAATATCAGTTTGGTAGCGAAGCTGCTTATGCACAGTGACTGTGAGTTTAGCACCACAGGTGCAAAATATTCTGAACAGGCTGTAAAAAATGACAGCTGTGCTCTTTCATGGGGAGGTGTAAAATGGCTATGTTGCAAGCGTGTAGTAAAAGTATTTAAAAATGGTGAAGTCAGCGGGTACATAGAAACTGGAGCACACCCATTATATAAGTAGGTTGGGGATATTTTATAGCAGATTGTCAACTCAGGCATTTGGTGCCTCCGATCATGAACAGTGTCACTGTGATTTTCTTTATCTGTGCCAAACAATGATTTCCCACAGCGACCATCTCTGCACTGAAAGTGTGAAAACACACTTCGACCATGTTGTGAAAATGGCAGCTGTACTGTTCATAAGGAAGTGCTGAAAAAATGCCACTAGTGAAAATCCAGACTGAAAATATTACAAAGTCATGAACTAACGAGGATGCGTGGAAACTGCACAATGCTCACTGTAACACAATCATTTTATGGACTTTTGTCACCAAATTTTCAACATAGCCATTTTAAGACCTCTACTCATGAACAGTGTAACTGTGATTTTCTTAATCTGTCCTAAACATTGCTTACGCACACCAACAGCACCATTATGCGCTACATGTGCGATAACACATTTTAGTGTGACATATGAAAAATTGCAGCTGTACTGTTCATAAGGAAGTTTAATAAAATGGACATGTTGAAAATCTAGAATAATATTAAATTTGCAAACTACGAGCATGCATAGGAACAGTGCCAGCACACTACGTAAAAAGTCGATTTTAGGCATTTTTCACCAAGTTTTCAACATAGCCATTTTAAGACCTCTGCTCATGAACAGTGCCACTGTGGTTTTGTTAATGTGTCCCATGCATTGAGTTTGCGCACCGACTGCGCCATTATGCTACATGAGGAGGAAACACGTTTCAAGCAGGATGTGAAAATGACAGCTGTACTTCTCATAAGGAGGTGTGGAAAAATGGCAATGTTGGAAATCTGGAGTGGAAATATTGACACCGCAAAACCTATGAGCGTATGTGGGAACCGCGTAACGACGCCATAAAACAGTCATTTTAGGAATTCTGTCACCAAATTTTCAACATTGCCATTTTAAGATCTCTGCTCATGAACAGTGACACTGTGATTTTCTTAATATGTCCCATACACTGAGTTCGCTGCTGACTGCGCCATTGTGCGCTACATGAAGTGGAACCATTTTGGGTAAGATGTGAAAATGACAGCTGTACTACTCATAAGAAGATGTGGAAAAATGGCAATGTTGAAAATCTGGAGGGAAATATTGAAAATGCAAACCTATAGCGTCGTAGGAACTGCATAGCATGCGCTAAATAAAACAGTCATTTTAGGAATTTTTCACCAAATTTTCAACATAGCCATTTCAAGACCTCTGCTCATGAATAGTGTCACTGAGATTTTCATAATTTGTCCCATACATTGATTTCACACACCGACTGCTCCATTCTGCGCTACAAGGGTGAAAACACATTTTGGGTGAGATATGAAAAATGACAGCTGTACTACTCATAAGACAGTGTGGTGAAATGGCAGTGTTGAAAATCTGGAGTGAAAATTGGAAATTTCGTGAACTTACTGAGCCTGGTAGGAACTGCATAGCATAGCCTTCGTTAAACAGTCATTTTGAATTTTGGCACCAAATTTTTCAACATGGGGGTTTGGGCCCCTTCTCATGAATGATGTCACTGTCATGGTGGTATTCAGTCCTGAAGGGTGATTTCGCAGTCACTGCGCGGTCACTGCGCCCGTCACTGTGCGAAATCACCCTTCGAGCCCCGAATAGCGCCATGACAGTGTTATCATTCATCGGAAGGGTTCCAAAACCCATGTTAGTGGTATAAAACTCCCAAAATCACCGAGATATCACAATAAGTTGAACCCCTCTATCTAGGCCATTATACAGCTTACGGCATTTCCTCAGTTCGCAGTCGGCTTTGAAGAGTGCAGGCGTGTTCCCAGTCCACGAAGATCGTCACAGAGTCCAGAGGTAAGTATGGGGTGGGGGTGGGAGCCTGGGGTAGCGCAGTGGGTGGGTCTTGGTTGTGGGAGGCCGGGGGTTGGGAGGCGCCGCAGAACTGTTTTGTTTACAGGTTAAAATTAAAAAGACTTACGTGGGACACATTGCCACACTGGGGTGAGCTTCCAGCATGGCACTGACTTTGGGGGCCGTTCAGCCCGACCAGGGGATTGGGCACCCTTGTCGACAAAAAAAAACAAACCAAAAGGCAGGACCGTTGCCATGGGGTGGGCTCCCAGCGTGGCACAAGGCACAGGGAGGGGGCGCATTCAGCCAGCGGGGATTAGGCACCCCGTCGGCTAACTTATGACGATTACCATGCTGGGAGCCATCAACTATTGGGAGGGAGGGAGGAGACAGACTCAATTCAACCCGGCGGGATTGGGCACCCGTTGGCTACTCTCGCTACATGCGGGCGCGCCGCTGCAGCTGGGGGAAGCTCTTGGCGTGAGCAGCTTCTTATCGCTGCTCACTCAGCGTAGCTCCCCATTCAACTGTATGCCACTGCATTTTTGGGCGTGTTCATCGATTACATTAATAACCAGGTGTACAACTGGGATCTGTCCAGTACACAAGGTAGAGGAAGCTCACGTACTAGAAGAAATAGGTCCCAGAGCTGACAAAGGGGTTGTTCCAAGTCACATAATAATAATAATAATAATAATAGTAATAATAATAACAATAATAATAATATACAAAATCCAGCAAACAGCAATACTGGAAACACATCTAATTTTTTTTTTCGAATTCTGTTTTATGCTCCGCTCACCTCTGAACTCTCTCTGGCTACCTCCTGATCACAGTCTGTACCTCCCAAATGGCTTGGGAATCACAGGCTCCTCTCCGGCTCTGGGTATCCCCGGTCTACCCTCAGGGAAGGGCCGCCCCTGCCAGGCGCTCTTTCTCATAGCGTTGAGGGATAGCCTGAGGACCCAGCCCATGATTGGGAGTGTGGTCCATGAGGGAGGTGCTTTCACCTATCAGAGGTGAGGTTTTTTTTCCTTTTTGTCTACGTTCCCTGTGGAGCCCGGCAACCTAGGCAATGCATGCCATGGCTCCAACCCCAGTATCCACCAGCGATGCTATGTTTGGCAAACCCCCAGCCTCTGCCAGAGAGTGCTCATTGAGTGAAACACTTACCCTAACTCTCCCGGGAAGAGAAAGCAGTCCTCTGGATGCTCAATCTCTTTCCTTCCCTGCCAACCCCCAGCCACCTGGGGCCGTTCCCAAATCCGGGTTGCCAGCGTGACGTGAGGTGTGGCGTCTAGTGCCTCAACCCTCAGCGCCACCGGGCCAGCTAGAAACACAACTAATAAAGTGACTTTTTAGTGCCAGGTCAGCCATCAGAGACTCCACCAGCAGAACCTCATACAGGAGAACTACCCAAAGTGACACAACCCTGTACGCATACCGCACAAGACGAGGCTGCAGGGAAGGTGGAAAGAAACAAACAAAAAGCTCAAGTAGAGCCACATCATCACTATCTATAGAACGGAGAACAGTAGTACACATCTCTTCTGTTCCCTACCCTGAGTCACAGATCAGTACTTTCACGAGGAGGTTCCTTTGTACCCAACCCTACAGTAGATAGATTTAATTTGGAAGTTGATCTTCAGAAGGCATTTTGAAAACTTCATCTTAAAACATTTTTTTCAAAGAAAGCGGGCACTATGTGTCTCACTAACATGGAGTTTCAAACAGATGTGGTGAATTCCGGAAGTGCAGGGCTTTCAAGGTGGCCAAAAGTGCAGATGCACAGGGCAAAGAATCCATGTGTCAGCCAACTCACAAGGCCCATGGCAGACACTGGTGCAGAGACGCAGGGCCCTATGCCAACAATAGAGTTCTCTTCACTACATGGTACTTGAGTCCATGGGGGCAACTGTGCACCTACCTTTCCCAGACTGGGGGGGTGACGTCTCATGACAGCACCTGTCCTCTAGCCCCAGCCCATCTAGTTGGGTCAGTAAGCTTGCCCTTGAACTCAGCTCACCAGCAGGGGATCACAAAGCACTAGCAGCTGGGGATAAAGGCTGGTACTACACACAATGTTTCTTTTTAATAATTTTTTTTTTTACCCTAAATTTTCAAGATAGTCATTTTATGCGTCCACCTTATAAACATGACATGTGACATTTATAGAATACTTGCCAAGATGTCATTTTGCACCACAAGTGCAAAACTCATCTCATCAAGGATCTGAAAAACAACATCTGTCACGTTTATGAGGCAATGTGAACAAAATGGCTATGTTGAAAGTTATGAGTCAAAATAAGTTATGAGCGAATGATGAAATTTCAACATACACTCATAAGTTGGTCATTTTATTGTATTTTCACACCACATTTTCCATTAAGACACCACCTCATGAACCTGGTAGGTGAAAATGTTAAAATCTCGCCTGAAACATGATTTTATGTGGTGACTGGTGGTGCATGCTTTCATGAGTGCATGATTTTATGCCCTTGTACAGGTCACAGGTGAAGCCGCATCTACAGTATGGAGTTCAGTACTGGTGAGCACACCTCAGAGAGGACATTAACCTGCTGGAAAAGGTCCAGAGAAGGGCTACAAAGATGTTCATGGGTCAGCAGGGTAAGGCATATGAGGAGAAGTTGAGGACACTGAACATGTACTCCCTGGAGGACAGGAGAGAAAGGGGGGACATGATTGAGACCTTCAAGTATTTGAAAGGGATACATAAGGTGGATAAGGAGGGTCTTTTTAAGCTAAGTGGCGACCATAGCATGAGGGGGCACAGTATTAAGCTGGGAGGGGGCTTTGGAGAGAGGACAAGAAGCACTTCTTCATGGAGAGGGGTGGACACTTGGAATGAACTACCAGAAGAGGTGGTCTTGTTGAAGACAGTGGGCAGCTTCAAGAAAGGCTGGGACAGGCATGGGGGAAGGTAAGGATCATGAGTAGGGAGGATGGAAAGGATTGGAAGAGTGGCGGGGGGCAAGGTCAGTAGCTCAAGCTCTGGAATCTACAATATAAGCAGACTAGACAGACCAAATGGCCTTCTTCTGCTGTTTTTTTCATATGTTCATATGACTGTGAAATCACTTTTTTGGGACAGATTTGAAGCATTTCACCTGCCTTGTTCATGAGGTGTGGTCCCAAAATGGCCATATTGAAAGTCTGGAGTAAAATTATAAAAATTAACAAAGTTATGAGTGTATGTTGAAATATTTCAATGTTTTCTCATAACTTTGTCATTCTATTATATCTTTATACCAAATTTTCAACAGTTACCAGCCAAAAACCTGTTCCCAATACTTTCACGACATGAAACTACAGTGGCAAATATTCCACAGACCGTGCAATGCAATGCATAAACAGTCTGCTATGATCCAACAACTCCTAGATTTGTTTAAACTTGGCTTGGATAAGTATTAATAAAAAATTACTAGAAATGGTGAATAATGACAAAACTGTTATTGCTTTTGAATTGTGTGATTCCATGATTTTATTTTTGAAAGTTAGAGTCAGTTTAGGCACAGCCATGTCCCAGAACAAACTCACTCCATGTACCAACAGTAGCAGCATAGTAACACAACTATCTGCACAGCGTTCTGATTACTGATATAGTGGAATCTGACACTTTGAACCACGCTTTCGAAGGACAACACTTTTATATCTGAATGTTGTTGTGGCTGCAGGATCCTCTGTTCTCTTACAAAAAATACCATAGGAACATGACCAAAGCTGCCCTATATGAAACATGAAGAGGAAGACAAACTTGCCTAAATTTGGTGTTGATCAGAAGTCAAAACTTGTCACTATGTCACTGAGATGTATACAATACTGAACTGTTAGCAGCACTGTCCCTATGTCCAAAACTTGGAATAATGACAACTGTAGCAAGTCACTGTGTCAAACAACAGCACTGTGTACCACCAGACTAGCACAGTGCACCTTACAAGGTACTAAATTGCAGATCAAAACCATGAACTGGATTCAGACAGGCTACTGAAACATGAAAGAGGTTTGGCATTTTGCTCATATAAAAGATTAATTCACAATTTGATATTACTCCCCAATTAAACATGCAAAAAAATACTTGATTGCTAAACTTTGATGCATGCCTCAGTCACGAATAACCACTGTCATTATCATAAAGTCGTATGGGTCCAGAACTGACACTGTGCTAGCTGGCAATCTCCCTGTGCTGTCCTCTGAAAGTGTATGCAGGTGCCTACTATTTTCTTTTTACATCCATGCATGAACGTGAGACAATTCAATGTTGCACTCATGACCAGCATTTCAAAGTAACTTTGCATGATGATATACTGCATATGTACAGTATGTATGTAAGCCTGCTTTCTAGAAGTTGTGGGTGTCATATTTCCAGTTCCTTCATGACAACAATAATACTTTTGGCTTTCCAATAGCCAGGAAACATTATTATTACAATATAGAGTAGTTAGACACAATTCCACTTCTGCTTCATCAGTGTTTTGAATTTATGTTGTCTTTATTCTTTGGCCTATCCACACTTCTGTTTTATAACGTTACTAGCAGTATAAAAAGCGGCAAACATGAATTAAGCGTCTACAGTGTAGCACGGAAAAACCATGCTACAAACTGTGTTTAAAAACTGTGCTAAAACCCTGATTACAGCAGGGTTTAGCACAGTTTCAGACCAACACAGTTTCCAGTTGGGAAGTCAAGTGGACGAGCACGGTGTCGGAGCGCAGTGTGGACGCTCCGACTACTGTGCTCAAACACAGAAATTTAAAACGTTTAGAAAAACATTTTGGAAACACCTGTCAGTGTGGACAGGGCCTTTATTATGGAGGACATTTGTTGTTTAAGATTTTTATTATTTTCAAAAAGGACACATACATATGTTCATGGTATTGTAACAATATTCTGAACCATACCGCAACATTTTGTAGGGACAGAAGGAACAAAGAACTAAATTAACATAGAGATATGAAACTGCTGGGTATAGCAAGTAAAGTCATGAAGAGTACAGTATACAGAACGTAGGATATTATCAGGTTGCAGAGATTGTCAGGATCAAGTTAGGTCTCCTCACCCACAAAGGGGGTGAAACAGGAGTTATTAGCTTGTGAAAAAACAATATAAATAGCATATGAGGCCTAGGTTGACCTAGGATGAGCAATGGTGCGTCCTAAATCAGGCATGAAATACTAATAACTATATACAAAAAAAAACAAAAGGCAAACTGATCCTGAGGTTTGAGTGTAACACTGATGGGGGCCAGTACTGGGGTAACCTACACCCTTCAAGGAGGGAAGAGGAGAAAACAGAACCAGGGAACCATAGGAGGTTATGTACTAACCTGGGGTTGGGCATCATGACAGCACTTAGACAACAAATAGGGCTGCCAGCGTTTCTCAAATTGAACCAAAGTACCCCCAGCAAAACTAGAGATTATCTCAAATATAGCCCCTTGGGCTAGTGCAAGGAAGAACTCACAGAAGGTTGGGACTTCTGGGGACCTCCATCTCATTAAAATTAGTCTTTTGGCTATAGCCCCCACTGCTGTGACCCATTGGGCCCCTGGACTATGCTTTGGTGTGGTAGGGCGGGCACACCCTAGGAGAAGGAGGGAGGGGTCAGAGACTATTTGGTGGAATATCTGGCAACACATTTTTTGGATTGATATCCAAAAGTGCTGGAGATTGGGGCAATCCCAGAATATATGGAACAGATGGGCCCCTTGGCTGCCACATCTCCAGCAGGTGTCAGACTGGAGGAGTCCCATCTTTTTGAGTTTGGCCGGGTCTCTATACCATCTGTGAAAAGTCTTGTTCATAATAAGGTGGGTACACCCATCTCAGCAAGCCAGGTGTATTCTTACCAACGCATGGTCCCATTGGTGCTCAGAAATGGGGAACTGGAAGTCCTTCTCCCATTGAGTTCTGGCTGATTGGGTGGGGTCTGCAGAGGCATCTCTAAGAGCATTATAAATCTTTCTGGCTCTGTTCCTAGAGCAATGCTGCCATATACTTATAGGGTGCGGGCTTTGTTGTACCCCCTTATTTTTAGAAGTTAGGTAGATGGGTTATAGCATCCCTGATCTGGAGATATCTCCAGAAGTGCGTGGCCGGGAGATGATATCTGGATTTTAGTGACTCAAAAGTGTCTATTGCGCTAGAATCTGAGAGCAATAGGTCTTGTATTAGAGAAATACCTCATGCCTCCCATACCTTCCAGAGGATTGTACTATTACCCACTTCCAGGGTTCGATTGTTCCAAAGGGGCATATATTTCCAGGGTGCCGGGTCATGACCTAAGTTGACTAGGACTCGTTGTCAATATTGGATTGACAGCAGGATGTGGGGGAAGGAGGCTAGGGGTAGATTTTTCCTGCTATACAGAGCCACCACAGGAGAAGGGGCCTGAAGTAATGATGCATCCAATGGGAGCCAGGTGGGAAAGGCATGTCCAATTCTGGAAAATCATTTGGTAGCCTGGGCTGAAATGAAGGCCATTTGATATCTTTGTCACCAAGGAAGTCCCCATCCACCCCTGCTCCAGTGCTGTCAGAGTTTAAGTTTGCTATATCGAGGTCGGGATCCCTCCCACAGGAAGTTGCCCATCAGAGCTTCTAATTTCTGGAACCATTTCTGTGGGATGGACACAGGGAGATGAGCCAAGAGGTATAGAATCCTAGGGGCCACCATCATCTTGATGGAGTCTATTTTACCCACAAGAGAGAGCCTCAGGGCCTTCCATCACTCCATATCCTGTCTGAGAGATTCCACTAGAGTAGAGAAATAAACTGTAAGCATTTTTGACAGGTTTGGATGCAGCGTGATACCTAAATATTTTATACCATTAGGAGACCATTTGAGGCCAAGAACAGCGAAGTCTATACCAGAGGGTACTGAGTTCAAGGGGATAACTTCTATTTTGGACTGGTTTATCTTGAGACCTGACACACTAGTAAAATCAGACGGGATATTGAGGATAGTTTGAATCACTTGTGGGGTGCATTCAGTGGTGACGAGAAGATCATCTGCATATGAAAAAGTTTTAAGATTGGCATCACCCACCTGTACTCCTGCAATGGAATGAGATTCCCTGAGCCCTATGGCCAGGGGCTCAATAGCTAGAATAAACAAAAGGGGGGGAGGGGACAACTGTGTCTTGTGCCCTTCTGTAATTGGAATGGCGGAGACATAGTACCATTCGTCATTACCTTAGCCAAGGGGGAGGCATAAAGTAATTTTATCCAGGAGAGAAACCTGGTCCCACACCCATTGTGGAGAGGGTATGAAAGAGGAAGGGCCATTCGACTGAATCAAAAGCCTTTTCAAAATCAATGGCTAAGGCTACAAAAGGTTTTTTGGACATTTTGGTGTAATGCATTAATGAAAGCAATGTTCTATGGTGGTCAGACCCTAAACGGCCTTTGACCAAACCCGCTTGAGAGGGATGAACTAGACCTTGAAGGAGGGGTTCAAGCCTACCAGCGAGGACTTTGGCCAAAATTTTGGCATCTGCATTAATAAGGGAGATGGGATGATAACTGCCAGGGGAGAGTAAGTCCTTTCCTTTTTGGGGAGTACTGTGATGGTTGCTTCCCTCATGGAGGGGGGCAGATGCCATGTGTGCAGGGAGTGTCTGAAAGCCCGGACCAAGTATGGAGCAAGATTGACTCCCTGGACTTTGTAGAAGTCAATAGGCAGCCCATCTGTCCCTGTGGCTTTGAGGAGGTTCATTGATTTGATAGCCCTATCCACTTCCCCCAATGTAATCGAGGCTTCTAACGACTTGGTGTCAGCTGGGGGGAGTTTGGGGATGAGTAACGAGTCCAGGAAGCCTTGAATTTGAAGTGGATCTGGGGTGTGTGGGGATGCATATAAGTGTTCGTAAAACTGAGTCATGATCTCATTCACTCCCTTGGTAGAATAGCAGTGGGCACCATTCCTGTCCACTAGGGTGTGTATCCTCCTGGACATTTGTTGGTGTTTAAGGCGATATGCCAGAAGTTTGCTGGCCATCTCACCTCCCTCCCAATAAGCATGGCGTAACCGCCTGAGATTCAGCTTGGCTTGTTGGAATAAGTGTGCATTCAGGGAAATTCTAGTGATAGCCAGTTGTGCTAGTAAGAGCCCGAGATTTGAGGGATTTATATTGGGTTTCTATGAGATATAATTGTTTCTCTAAAGACCTCTGGTCGGCCTCTCGGTGACGTCTCCTGGCTGATGCAAATGCAATTATTCTGCCTCTTATTGTCACCTTGAAAACTTCCAAGAGGGTCGTATCCAAGACCTCCCTATTATCATTATTGTTCCAGTATTCTGTTACTTCAGGGCCTAACCACCTCTGGAATTCCACATCTTCAATGAGGAGGGAGTCCAAATGCCAGGAGGGAGATTGAGGGGGGATCTACCCTAGTCTGAACAGTAACTCCAGAGGGACATGGTCTGAAACATAGATCGGATGCATACAGGAGGTAACGACCTTGTCATATAGCCCAGAAGAGATCAACCAAAGATCTATTCTGCTGGATGAACCATAAGACTGTGAAAGCATCAGTAATCGTGCATCCCGGTGCAAAGTTCTCCAATGCTTAACAATCCAAGTTCTTCCATTAGCCTCCGGACAGCTTTCTTAGCCTGCCTATGTGGTTTGGGAGCTTTATTATTTATATCTATAGAGTGGTCGAGTACCAGGTTGAAATTGCCTCCTAGTAGGACTGGGACCCTATTTTTGTTGAAATCCGTAAGGGCCTGATTGACCATGTGAAAGAACTGGGGACAATCGTGGTTAGGGGCATAGAGACTGACCAAGACCAGAGGGCCCCCTGGTGTCTCCATTTCAGCCAAGATCCATCTCCCATCTTTAGCATGGATATGCCCTTTCAATTTCCACCCCAGGTTTTTATGTAGTACTATAGATACTCCCCGTTTATGGGAAGCAGCCATGCTATGGAGCTCCTCAGCCACCCACCCTGTTGGGCTTCCTAGCTTCACCAGAAAAGAGTTTTGTCTCCTGAAGGAGGACTACCATGGGCCTTAGCATTTTCAGGTGGAGCAGAACTTTTTCGTTTGATGGGTGAATTGAGCCCCTGACATTCCAAGAAATGAGCCTAGTCTCTATCTGGCCTACGGTGAATCATGGCTGAAAGGACAGATATCAAGAAACACCAGGATGAGGACTGTAGCCAGCAAGACAGCTATGGTCTCCCCTTTGTGTACTCTTAAAGAGTCAAATCACCTCCTCAGAGATCAGATTACCAAAACTTCTAACAGTATACAACAATACACATTTCTTATCATAACTTTTTTGTGCCTGAAAGTTAAATTCAAACAGCAACAGTAACATTATCAAACAACAAATATGAATGTCCCTATCTCCCCCCCTTCCTTTCCCAAAAAACTTTCCCCTATCTGACCAGCTCCCGCTTTGTGCATCGGCCAACTTGCAGCCCAGATACCAGTGGAGGTCGCTGGGAGGTAGGTGGTTGTCTGAATACGGCAAGAGAGATAGGACAAACCAACGTCCTGGAGTCTATTTGCACATTATCCCCACCTACATAGAAAAAAATAGGCATTTCTGCACACACGGTTTACTGAGCTGTCACACATCCAGTTAAACACACACTTAAGCTGAGGTACCAACCCTCTGAACCCCATTGATTACTCCAGGAGGTAGAATATATATATAGGGGCCTCTGGGAGTAGCAGCAAGGGAGATCTCCGCATTGCCTCCCGTACCTAAGTGATCTCCCTGCATATCTTTCCTGTATGGGGAAGGACTGACTTATTGAGAACAGGGTAGGGTAGGGGCCAAGCAGGGACCATATTGCTAATCAGTGCACCCCACGCCTTCTCTCAACCTGAAGGCCCATCTAAGGGCCGAGATTAACGTAGAGAATAACAGGCAACCAGAGCTTATCATGCAGATTAGAATATGTATACAGTTCATAGGGCAGAGAGAAAAAGGACTTGGCAGTATAGCCGTTGACAAAAAATCTGGGAAAGCTATTACCATAGAAGGGAAATATCCCAGTCACAGTTAGCCCACTGATTCAGAAGTGAAGGGGAGGGCCGCCGTAGAGCAAGTAGATGGCGGCTTAGTAGGCGTAATGTCCGTGGAGATAGAGGTCTCAGAAGAAATGGGTTCTGTGTCCTCTGCCCAAGAGAGGCTACTTGCTGTGTGGGATTTATTGTCCTTGGGGTGCGATCGCCTGGGAGGCAGAGAAGGATCCTGAAGTATGCTGTCCAACAGTAGGTCCATCAAGGCCCTGTACTGATTGTTACTCATGTCGGGTGTAAAGGAAATATGTGAAGCTATTGAATCAGGACTTGCACTACGGCTCCAGGAGCGGAGCCGCGGGGTCTTGTCGATGTGTGCCCCCTCTATCAGAGCCCTCCTTCTGTTCTTTTTCTTTCTCCCTGGAGATTTCTGAGAGACAGAGCAGGCCAGGGTCCATGGTTGTGGAGCTGGGTGTATGGCAGGCGCAGGAGTTGAAACAGTTGACTCTTGCAATGAAGTCTCCATCAGAGAAGGCCCTGCAGGTATGGGCCCCAGCTTATGAACTTCTCATAATGTACCCTAATTCAGCTTAGGGGCCTGAGCTGCCAGGAACCTTTCTGCAGCTGATGGGTTGTCAAATAGCCGTGGGGAGCCATTCAGCATGATGCGAAGAGAAGCGGGGTACCTTAGGGAATAATCCAGCCCCAGTTCAGCGCAGGGTCTGCATGCTGCTGTAAAGGCCCTGTGGCATGCTGTTAGCTCCTGAAAGTAAACTGCGAAAATCTGGATTTTATGCCATTTGCAGATGTGCTCTTTTTTTAAATGGGCCAGTCTAGTAATTGATTCCCGGTCTTGAAACCGGAGAAAATGAGCAAGGATGGTACAAGATCGATACCCAGGGGCAGGTCGAGGAGCCAGGGTTCTGTGAGCTCTGTCAGTCTCTGGTGGAACATCACAGTGCCAATCTAATAGGGAGGGGAGCTCTTTTTGAAGGAATAAGATGGCATCATTCCCCTTGCTTCCCTCTGGGAACCCCACGAACCTTAGATTGTTCCGACGGCTGCGGTTCTCTAAGTCCTCCACTCTGGCCCATAGTTGGTGAATCAAACTGTCGTGTTCCTGCAGTGTTGCCCCTGGCCTTGCACCATCCATCCTCCGCTTCAGCAATTCTGTGCTCAGAGATACAAGCTCTTTGCGAGAGGTCAACTATATCAGCGGTATTTTTTCTAGTTGCCAGATCCAAGTTGTCCATGCGGTGAAGGATTTTGGCGAACATCTGCCGAATTTCTGTTAAGATGCCCTCTGGCAGCGAGGATGGTAAGTCAGACTCCATCTCAGCGTGAACTAGGCCGCAGAATGGAGCACAAAGCAGCGGGTGTATCTGCTGTTTCCCACGTCAGTAGGAGGTCAAGCAAGGAACCGCCAGACGGGTGAGTACTGTAGTGGCACTGGTAAAATGAAAACATGCCGAATTGCAGAAATAAACCAGATTTGGAGAGGATTTGTGGTGGGGTTTCAGAGAGCTCAGAGTTGAGGTGTCCATTAGGTTTGGTGGTTGGCCTTATGGAGGACATTTGCATGAAAAGATCATCTCTGTTCCCCAGACTTCATCTTATCCTCCCGCTTCTCCCTTACTGGCATCTTAATGCTCTGTTTCTGACATCATACTCTGCTGTGGTGGAAATTATTCTGATCTGACAAAGAGATGATTAGGACTTCAGAGTAAGGGGTGGGAGTAAAGCAGGAGCACAGGATAAAGTGTGAAACATAAAGATCCTGTTTTCATTTAATCAGCTTACTCTGTCCTCACTAATAATGAGTGGCATCAATGCAGATAATTAATTAGAGATAAGCAGAAGTGTGTCTGAATATTAAACCCTTTGCAGAAAAAAATATGTTTAGGCATCAGTTAGGCTTGAAGCTCAAAGCCACAAAGCAGTGAATTGTGAGGTTAGGGTAACAATTCTCCTGAATCTTAATGAGTGTGTGGTGTGATGTTCCATGGGATTAAATGACTGCTTGATGTACGGCTGGTATTTCCCTAACTTATGTTCTGCACTATCTTTCAAAGCATGGATGTTTACGTACACCGCAATGGTCTGAGAAAAGGTGTCGAAGTTAGGGTCATACCAGTCCATTTCTGAGCTATCACTTAGTCCCCGATGAACACCACCCTACAAGTTCACCAAGATTTAGGGAGAACTTGTACCATAATGTCACATTCTTGAATGGAGTTTTTTTTCAGATATTTTGATTGTTTTTGAAATGGATATTTAATAACAAATGCACAGTAATATGCATTGACTGTGCTGGCATTGGCCAGTATTGTCAATGATATTTGTGCCAAGCAGTCCATGTTGTTAAGTGTCACTCCCCACATTCATCCCATCCCATACCAAGCAGTCACTGGTATTTCATGGCACCTTCTCCATTTACCCCACCTCAAGCCAAGCAGTAAGTCCCTGGCATCCAGTGGAACCTCCTTCCCTTACCCAGTCCATGTACCACACACTCTCCAGAGTCTAGTGTTTCAAATACCCTTCCTTACTCAGCTCCTGTGCCATGCAGTCCCTGGTGCCCAGTGGCACCCCATTCCTCACCCATCATGCCAAGCAGTCCCTGTTATGCAGTGTCCACTCCTCTCTCACCCTGCCCATGCCCATCACTCTGATGTCCAGTGGCACCCCAGTCCGTCACTCCACCTCATGCAAAGCAATCCCTTGGATGCAGTAGCACCCCACTCCCTGATCCTACCCCTTGTCAAATGGTATCCCATGACTTTGGCGACCATGATTGGGTGCCTACCAAAAGGGCGACTCAATTGGAGCACATGTCATCGGGGTGACTGGGGAAGGAGGGCAACCGGATGGAGGTGTGTGCAAGATAGTTACATCCTGTTGCTACATGCCTACACGTGTTGGGGGGGGATCGAGCATGCTGAGCATGGGGTGGGAAGGGACAGAGGGGTTGTAGGGGTGGCACCATGGCAAGCTGCCAAGCTGCTTCCATGACATGGTGAGTGGGTTCAGGGTTGCAGCGGGAATGGTGCTGGGTTCGGGTCCGGGTGCAGGTACTTTTTGTTGCACCTGGCCGGAATTTTTATTTTGTTCTGCATTTGCACCCCCCCAACATGCACCCATCCTGGATTTGAGAATCCTTTAGTAGGAGGGTGCGGAGGGGCACAGCCCCCTGTATAAAACATAAAAACTGAAGTCCCCAGTGCCGTTTTGCTGTGCGCCGGGGAGTACATTGCCCTAACAGCGATCACCCATCAGCGTTCACCGTTATCACATAGATCCTTCCCAAACAGTCTCTGGCATCCAGTGGTGCCTCCTCCCATGCACCTCACTCCATGCCATGCAGTCCCTGCCAGCCAATGTCACCCACCTCACTCACTCCACCCTACGCCAAGCAGTCCCTGGCATCCTGTGACCCACCCCTCTAACACTCCATCCCATGCCAAGCAGTCCCTGGTGACCAGTGTTCCCCCCATGCCAAACAGTCCTTGGAATCTAGTGTCAGTCTTCTTCCTCACCCTACCCAAGCAGTACCTGGTGTGCAGTTGCCCTAACAACATCCCCACCTCCCCCCAGACAGCACCTGGCACAGTAACACCACATATCTCCTTACTGGGCCACTGTCTGAATTTCAGTACTATCAAATAGTGGTTTGTGATAATGGAAATCAGATGGCAGACAGCCCAGGAAGTGAGTGTTGGGGCTCTGCTGGTTGCCATTCTGGAGCAGGTGAACTGTTGAGTCTTCAGTAGCACCAGTGATAGGCTCCTGGTACCCCAAGTTTTAATTTGGATGGGGTCAAGCGATACAAAACAGCACTAGAAAGAGTTCTAAGTGTCATATTGGAACATTTTAAAGGAGGGGTTGGGGCAGTTAGGTGACACTTAGGATGGGCTCCCGGACTATTTAAAAAATGTTTTTTTTTGGTGGGGGGGGGCGGTCAGTTAGACAGTACAAGGCATGAAGTCCCAGTTCCATACTCGAACATTGGGAGTGGGGAGTTTTGTTTGTTAACAAAGATGGGCTCCCAGTGTCACAACCTCAGATGTAACCCCCCTACAAATGGGGGTTCCTGAAAAGTCTTTCTCGAGCTTGCCTAAATGCTCACTGCCAGGCTGGTGTCCTGTGTTTTGGCAGTTTAAATGTGATTGCCAGAGAGTGCCTGTATAGCCTCTGTGTACTGTCTCTTTAAGAACTGGCTGAATTGCTGTCATAAGGAATCTGAGAGGGAGTTCTGTTGAAAGATGTAACTATTTGCTGAAAATCATTTAGAGTGATAATGATAATTTAGTTTGTCTAACCTGCCTTCTTTGTAGCAAGGACTGTTCTGTTTATCTCCACTATCTTGGTCTTGGACTGCGATTTGGACCAATCAGTACTGGTGGGACCTAAAATGGAGCCGGACTACAGGAGCTGTCTGGAGTCAAAATCTGTAGAAATTGTAGTTTTGGGCTTTTTGCGCCTTTGTGCACCTGAAGGGGGAGCCTTTGTTGTGACTGACAGGAGGATCAGCCAACCAAACCTTTTGGATCTTGGGGAATTTCCCAGGCTGCTGCAGCTAGTTTCAGTTTTTGAGCTGAGCAGTGAAGAAGTAACAGCTCAAGTGATTTTTGAGCAGCAGTTCCGTGTAGTTTTGCATGGGAGAACTGTGAAAGGGCCGAGTTTTGGCCTGCCTGTCTGCCTGCTGTCCCTGAGAGGGAAAATAGAGTTTATTCGAACTGAATCCAAGTTGTGAGGACTGTTTAAGCCACTGGACTGTGACCAGGCTTTAACTCATTCACACCACAAGAGCTCTTTGAGACTTCTACCACTTGTGCCCTGTATACTCTTAGCACTGCATCCTAGGCCTTTCTAAGCAAAATCAAGCCATAATCAGCATGCCACAAACAAATGTGAATACCTCTTGAACCGTAAGTGCTACACACAAAGTATGAATGGTAAAGTTGTTCAGCACAACGTTACCTTTCCAATGGTGCTATGCAATCAGTTGTAATCAATTTAGTTTTTATTTTATACTAGCTGAAATACCAAACAACTGATTTCTTTCTGATTTTTTTCAAGGTGCTTAGGTGACGCATGAGAGACAAATGTCAGCCATGCACACCATACCTTAAACAAATGCAAATAACTCCTAAAGTATATGTGGTAGACACAAAGTATCAGTGGCAAAATTGTTCAGCACAAAATAACCTTTCTAATGGTGCTATGCAATCAATTGTAATCCATTTAGTTTTTTATTTTATAGTAGCTTAAATACCAAACAACTGTTTTTTTTTCAGATTTATTCAAGGTGCTTAGGTGAGGCTTGAGAGACAAATGTTAGCCATGCACAACATACCTTAAACAAATATGAATAACTCCTAAAGTATACATGATAGACACAAAGTATCAGCAGCAAAATTGTTCAGAGCTAAATTACCTTTCTAATGGTGCTATGCAATCAATTCTAAGCAATTCGGTTTGTTTAACAGTTAGGTAAAAACGGCTGACTTCCTCAGACGTTTTTAGGCCTGAGTGAAAGTCAGTTGAGTACGTCTACAGGCGTTATTGTCCTGCGTGGCTATGCTTTCAGATGGCACCTACAGATGTATCAAGGCCTGAATGAGTTAATCTGAAAAAGACCGAAGATTTGCTGAATGTGTTCGGCCTGTCAGGCTTTCCAGCTGCTTTTGAATCCCTGGTTTGTGCAGAGACTTTGCGATCATGACCGGAGAGCGGTTTGACTGGTACAGTAGAATTTCCTTACATGTATATGTGCTGTGTATTGAAAGTGGGTCATGATTTGGTTCCCCACTGTGTGAACTGTGTTCTACTTGCTGAAAGCTTTATCCAGCCTAATCAGATGGAATCCGCGTTCATCTCAATTTGGCCTGGGCCATGCCATGCTAGCCCTGCCAGACTACTCCACTGCACAGAAAAAGCCACTGATGAGAGACCTGCCTGGGGATCAGCCCCCTGCTCCATGCTTGAACAGGAACGATGCCTTGGTGAATCATGCATGCCCTGCTTCTCCTGACACTCCAGATCAACCATCAGCTGTCTCGATTTTCGTCCAGCCTGTGTCCAGTCTTGGGTATCGTGAGTAATCATCAGGGTAGCTCCCTGCAACAACAGCCTAATCTAAAGGTGTGTCATCTGATTGTCTTGTTGTTTTCTTTTCATAAACTGAGCCCTCCGGCTCCGGATTACAAATAGTGCGTGTTGTTTTCTTCCATCACAGGGCCCCAACCAGCTGCAACATTCCTGGCTAGCCCACCATTCTCCATCTGGGTACCCAGAGTGTGTGACTGTTTATGGACCCTGAAGTGCATGCATAACTGTTTGATTAATAGAGCCTTTTAGCAAATTAACCTGATTACGCCCCTCCCTTGTTCAAGCCCCTTAAATAAATCAGATCTAACTCTTTTTTGCATTTACCCTGACTGTGGTTCCAGTTTGTGCAAGAGTACTGTACTGCTATTATTTGCTGTGTATAACCTTGTTTTACAGGGGGTCCCCAGGGCCGGTTCAGAGGAAAGCCCTGGTGGTAAGTGAAAACAGTGAGAGTACTTGTGTGGTGTATTAGGGGTATTGTGAAAGTGATTATTGTGTGTTGTTCCATCCACTAGTAAGGAAAGAGGGGGGTTACAGTGTCCCAGAGGGCTGTGCCCAGGTTAGCTTGACCACTACCAACCCTGACCTCCGGGTGGAGGCACCCGTTTCAGAACTCAGGCCTCTTAACCTGCTACTAGCCAAGCAGGCAGGGGTAGTAGCCCTTGAGGTAGTGCCACCTAAGGGTTACATTTTAGAAGCTCACCGCTGGGATTTTGTGCATTCTAGTAGCCAAAAATTACGATTTATTGTTAAAGATTAATGACTACCCCAGTAGAAATGGCTGTACTCCAGTTGGTGGGGTGGTGTACTGGGCAGGAGCTCAACTCCCAAAATGCTCTACTTATACTAGATATTCCCCTGGGTACCAGTAAAGATACTGTAGATGGAGCACTCTCCAAAGTTGAATGCTTAAAAAACCCTGTGGTGGTAGGTCGAGAGTAGTGACCTCATGGACAGCTCTAAGGTGCCACAGACTATTACCCCAGAAGGGGTTCCAGCTGCCTGGAGAGTGATAACAAAAGACAATAAAGACCCCAGGGAGGATGAGCTCCCACCATTATCTGAGACTTTTGAAGAGAAATTTGCTAAGTTGTTGCTGGAGGAATGGAAAACCATAGAGGACTTTAAGGAACTGTTCCTGCCACCTGGGGTTGTTCCTTCTTCAACACCCCCTCCCACTCCAGCAACTGTTACTGCCCTGCCTTCTGTGCCCATGCCAATACTGGCCCCTATATCTGTACCTGCCATTAGTCATGACTCCTACCAAAGGCTGAGAATCTTCACTGGCACCCTTCCCACCCCCCAAGGGGAGGATGACTGGGAGACCTGGATAGACTATGTTGCCCCTCTAGTACTTGAATGGCAATGCTCAGAAGCAGAGAAACAAAAGAGGTTGAGTGAGAGCCTCCGAGGTCCTGCCCTGGCTACCATCTGTGCCAAGCGGGCCAATAACTCTAAAGCAACTGCACAGGACTATCTTGATGCATTGGAAAATGTGTATGGGAGCCCAGTTCAGATGAGGGTCTGTGGTGGAAGTAAGAAAGCTCAGCAGTACCCAGGGGAGCCATTGTCTGTGTATGTACCTCAGCTTGAAAAGCTGCCACAAGATGCCTCAGAAAGGGTAGTTTGCCATCAAATGAATTAGATTGAACTAAGCTGGACCGGATCCATAAGTCTACTCTGTTTTCAAATTGTTACTGCTTCAGTTGCACCTTGCCACCCGGGTGAAATCGCCCCCCTCCTATGACGAGCTAATGGAAGAAATTCAGGGGGGGTTGAGCAAAGGTGACCCCATGGGGGAATTGCACACATATCTGCTGCTGCTGTGCAAGTGACCAAGAGTGATCAGCCAAGTGAGGCTCAGGGGCAAAAGTCGGCACTAAACGAGCACTCTGAGAATGCAAAGGACTTCCCACCCTGGGCCCAGCATTGGAAAGATGAGCTACTAAAGGAAGTCCGAGAGTTGAAGATGGGTGCCTCTGCAAAGGTTTCCCCCATGGAACAAGATTCTAGTCCCTTTCAGGATGTGACTGCCATGGGGGTGGGGGTGCACCCTCAGGCATCCGCTACCAAGGGTGGCTCCAAGGCTGAGATCACCGGATTGACTGCCACTCTAAAGGAACTGTTATAACACGTTGCACCACTCTCACCACTGCAAGCAGATACGAGACTCCAGTCTCTTACTTCTGCTTCAGTTCCTTATATGATGTTCTCTCCCAGGATGACCCAGGAGTATATCATTTGTCACAACTGTAGAAAGGATGGCCATATGAAAAGAGAATGCCAGTCTCAGAAGAACTTAGAAAGAGTAGTAAACAGACTCCAAGGGGAGCTCCGAAAAGCAAATCAGTGGCCAAGGGGTGCCCGAAATGACTGCAGTGAGAGTTTGAGAAGCCCTAACTCAAATTTCTTTGTGGCAAAATCATCTGTCCAGGCCACTGCTACTGCCTCTCCAGACTGGTCCAAAATAGTGGGCCCTTCAATGGAGGCTATGGTGACTGTGAATGGTATTCATACTCGGGCCGTTCTTGACAGTGGGTCGCAAGTGACCATTGTATTCCAGGACTGGTATGACAAACTCTTATCTGATGTGCCTTTGCAATCCCTGGAAGGCCTACATGTGTGAGGCCAGAGCGACAAGTCTTATCCCTACCTAGGGTATGTCCGCCTCTGGTTGTCTTTTCCTGCAACTGTAATGGGTGTAGACGAGCGAGTAGAGACATTGACCCTAGTGTGTCCCCCCAACGGGCTGTATGATGGGGTCCCCCTGTTAATTGGGACAAACGCCCATATGTTTGGGAGACTGGTGCAACTCTGTCATGAGAACCAAGGGCGACGGACTCAGAGGGCCCTGAGAATTCCAGCTCTGATCAAGAGGGCCTATGATTTGCAACAGAAACCCGAGGAAGTAGACCAGGATGAACTGGAGGAGATCATGTGGAAGAAGGATCCTGATTCAATGGTACTGGCCCCTAACGCCCAGTGTACCATTCAGGGGGAAGTCCGCCTCTGGAAATATATCAAGAACAAAATACTGATGTTGGATGAACCAGGTAATGGAAAATTGCCAGAAGGATTATTGGTCATGCCCAGCATCTTGCCTGCTCGTGCCCATGCCTATGGACGATGAGTGATGGTCCAGGTTCACAATGTATCAGATCGGGAGATCCGGGTGAACAGAGTGTGCACCCTAGCTATGATACACTGTGCAGACACTGCAGTATTGCCCAGCAACAAGCACCCTGGTGAGAAGGAGAGAGTGACCTCAGACTTGTTTGGCTTTGGTGACTCCCCATTACCAGCTGAATGGAAGACTAGATTAGCAAGAGACTTGCCCAGAGAGAACAAGTGTTTTCGTTGAAGGAATGGGATGTGGAATGTGTCCAGGGTGTGAAGCATCACATATGCCTGCATGATGAACGGCCATTTAGAGAGAGGTCCCAATGCCTAGCCCTAGCAGATATAGATGATATGAGAAGACACCTGCAGGAAATGCTCACTGCTGGTGTGATACAAGAATCCAGCAGCCTATACACCTCTCCCATTGTGGTTGTGTATAAGAAGAATGGGTCTGTGAGGATGTGTGTTGATTATTGAACCCTGAACTGGCAGACCATCCCAGACCAATACACTATGCCTTGTATACAAGATGCCCTGGACTGCTTGAATGGGAGCAAATGGTTCTCGGTGTTGGATCTTCGCAGCGGATACTACCAGATCCCGATGGCCCCGGAAGACAGTGAGAAAACAGCCTTCATCTGTCCATTGGGGTTCTATGAGTTTCTGAGGATGCCACAGGGGATATCGGGCATCCCGGCCATCTTTCAGCAACTGATGGAACGTGCGGTTGGAGATATGAATTTGCTGGAATACCTGGTGTACTTCGATGATGTCATTGTGTTTGGGAGCACCTTAGAGGTGCATGAGAACCAACTGTTTAAAGTCCTAGACCAACTGGAAGATTTTGGCCTCAAGCTGTCCATTGACAAGTGCCAGTTTTTCCAAACCTCCGTGAAGTATGTGGAGCACATAGTATCTACAAAAGGAATAGAGACTGATCCCAGTAAGGTTGAAGCACTGACTACTTGGCCTCAGCCCCATAATCTGAAAGAACTACAATGTTTCTTGGGTTCTGTGGCTACTACCGCAGGTTCATAAAAGACTATTCCAAGGTGATTCACCCACTCTTGAACCTTACCCAGGGTTACCCTCCTTCCAATCATAAATACAAAAAAGGGGCCGTTAAAGAACCAGAAAAAGTATACTTCCACTCAGATGAACTCTTCGGGGCCCGCTGGACGCCCGACTGTGAAGCAGCCTTCCATGAGATCATATACCAGCTCACCTACGCCCCCATCCTCGCCTGTGCTGACCCCACCAAACCCTATGTGCTGCATACGGACACTAGTCTGCAGGGCCTAGGAGTGGTGCTGTATGAAGACCATGAGGATTGCCTGGGACCACTAGCTTTCACCAGTAGGAGCTTGACCCCATCCGAACAAAACTACCCTGTGCATAAGTTGGAGTTCCTTGCACTAAAATGGCCATCATTGACCAGTTTCATGAATACCTCTATGTGGCAAAGATATTGGTAAAGACTGACAATAACGCATTGACCTATGTACAGACTTCAGCTAAGTCAGATGCCACTGGGCACCGGTGGCTTTCTGCATTATCAACCTATGATTATGCTGTTGAATACAGACCAGGCCTGAATCATACTGATGCTGACGCCCTATCATGAAGGCCCACTTCCAAGAGTGATTGGGTCCAGCTGTCTTAACCTGACATTCGAGCATTGTGCAAAAAGTTTGATAGAGATGAACAGATGTCTGCGGACACAGTGGACTGTTTAGTAGATTGCTTGGGCCCTTCTGACACCTGCACACCAGCTGCTTATTGCCACTTTTCTGCTCTAGGTATTAGTGCACTACCTTAATTTGACAATGACAGCATTCAGTGGGCTCAATCCCAAGATTCTATGATTCAGCCAGCACTTGATGCCCTGTGTGCAGGGAAAGATGTGTCTAAGTTACATTCCACTGACTTGCGAACTGCTTTATTGTTTAAAGAAGGCCCCAGATTGAAGTTGCTCAATCAGTTGTTGCATAGAGAGACAGTAGATCATAGTGGCAAAGTAGACAAGCAACAATTGGTCCTGCCCACGGCCTTTAAAGATTTGGTACTGAGGTCCCTCCACAAACACATGGGGCACCTCAGTATTGACAGAACCCTTGACCTGGTACGATCTCGCTTCTACTGGCCCAAAATGGGGGCCAATGTTGAGCACCATGTAAAGGCTTGTAGTCGCTGCCTGCAAAGAAAAGCTCTGCCTCAGAGGGCTGCCCCTCTTGTTAGTATTATTACCAGCACCCCCATGGAACTAGTCTGCAAAGACTTTTTCTGTTTAGAACCTGATCAGCGGAACATTGGCAATGTGTTCGTGGTTAGGGATCATTTCACATGGTATGCACAAGCTTTAACCACCAAAGATCAAAAGGCATCTACTGTGGCCAAGGTGCTAGTGGAAAATTTCTTCATCCACTATGGTGCCCCCAAGCAGATTCATTCTGATCAAGGCAGAAACTTTGAGAGTCGGCTAATCAAAGAAATGCTTTCTCTTTGGGTGGTCCAAAAGTCAAGAACCACCCCCTATCACCTGCAGGGAGACCCTCAACCAGAACGTTTTAAACACACCCTTCTAGACATGCTGGGCACCCGCCACCCAAAAGACAAGCATAAATGGAGCCAGCAGATTAGCACCTTGGTACACACATACAATTGCATGAAAAATGATGCTACTGAGTTCTCCCCCCACTGCCTCATGTTCGGGAGAGAGGCCTGACTGCCAGTTGATGTCTGTTTTGAGGTCTCTCCAGATGGGATCCAAGCCCAAAACTATTTGCAATATGTACTAAAACTGAAAGCTCAATTGAACCATGCCTATCAACTGGCCCAGACAATGGCCGGCAAGAGAAATCTAGCCAACAAAGAGAGGCATGATAAAAAAGTAAAGGCTCAAGAGCTTCGACCTGGAGACTGTGTGTTGTTATGCAATTTGGGACTGCATGGTAAACACAGAATTGCTGATCAGTGGCAAAATCTTCCCCATGCAGTAGTTGGAAAGTTGGATGATTTACCTGCGTACAAGGTGCACCCAGAGAACAACTCCAAAACTGTCAAGACCATGCACCATAACCACTTGCTACCTATTGGCCAAGTCATGATTGAGGCTGAACCCCCAGAAATTGAGCCCCCTGGGCTGGTGACTCGTGCTGCTTCAAGAAAGAGACAGAGTCAACCTACCCCAATGGTCACAGATTTAAGGTTTCATCCTCAACAGGCCCAGAATGATAGTGACTGTCAGTCCACTTCTGACAAAAGTGAGTGCGACTATGCCTATTACCCCTCTTATGAACTGAGTCAGCTGTTTTGAGGTAACCCCCTGATAAATTGTGGGCATGAAGCTGGGCCTTCTGAACTGCCTTACCCCCCAGCTTCATCCTTGGAGCCAATGCTCCCAGAAAGTGAAGTGCAAAGTACCAAGTCTGAAGATGTTGAGTCTCTGTGTATTGTGGAACTGTATGATTTGCCTGAAGAAGGGGCTGAGGGTTTGAGTCTTTCTGGTGACATACCAGAACTTGAAGAACACTATGAGAGTGCTGACTGCCCCCCTTCAGTGCCTTAAAGCTTGATTGTGCCTGAGCCTTCACAAAAGGAGTCAAGTGTTGTAGAAACAGAGCCTGCAGAGCAAGGAGCCGACAGTGCCCCAAGTTTGGACGTTCCCACCCAGGCAGAAGCGCCCCTCACAAGTACTGAGAGTCCCCAGACCAGTGCTGAGAGTACAGAGACTGTAGTTGTCCCCCTCAGAAAGACTGGTGGAGCTGTCAATCCAGTAGTATGCCTCAGTTATGATTCTCCTGGGAGGCCAGTGGATTTGCCTCTCAATGTGGTGCACAAAGGTGTTTATGTCTCACCAAGCTCACTGCCCAAATTGAGCTTCACAGCCAATTCCAGGTTACTTGTCTTTCCCTCTCACCATGGTGCCCCGCCCCCTCTAGCCCCAAGTTAGCTGATATGGAAGGGCCCCTTCTTGCATTGTTTAAAGTACAAGAAGTTATTACCTGATTCAGTATAGTAATGTTCAATTTACCTGTGTGAAATATGCACAATGTGTTGTCAGAATGGATATAGTATCATGAAGTGTAGTGAATATGTATAGTAAAGTAATACGTTTATGTTAACTGATGCATGATGGTACAGACTTGACACGGATGCCAAGTTTTCTCCAGGCAGGGAAGGGTGTAACCCCTTTACAAATGGGGGTTCCCGAAAAGTCTTCCTCGAGCTTGCCTAAATGCTCACTGCCAGGCTGGTGTCCTGCATTTTAGCAGTTTAAATATGATTAACAGAGAGTGCCTGTATAGCCTCTGTGTACTGTCTCTTTAAGAGCTGCCTGGATTGCAGTCATAAGTAATCTGAGAGGGAGCACTGTTGAAAGATGTAACTATTTGCTGAAAATCATTTAGAGTGATAATGATAATGTAGTTTGTCTAACCTGCCTTCTTTGCAGAAAGGACTGTTTTGTTAATCTCCACTATCTTGGTCCTGGACTGCGAATTGGACCAATCAGTACTGGTGGGACCTAAAATGGAGCCAGACTACAGGAGCTGTCTGGAGTCAAAATCTGTAGGAATTGTAGTTTTGGCCTTTTTGCACCTGAAGGGGCAGCCTTTGTTGTGACTGACAGGAGGATCAGCCAACCAAACCTTTTGGATCTTGGGGAATTTCCCAGGCTGCTGCAGCTAGTTTCAGTTTTTGAGCTGAGTAGTGAAGAAGTAACAGCTCAAGTGATTTTTGAGCAGCAGTTCTGTGTAGTTTTGCATGGGAGAATTGTGAAAGGGCTGCGTTTTGGCCTGCCTGTCTGCTTGCTGTCCCTGAGAGGGAAAACAGAGTTTATTCAGACTGAATCCGAATTGTGAGGACTATTTAAGCCACTGGACTGTGACCAGGCTTTAACCTGAAGAAGACCGAAGATTTGCTGAATGTGATCGGCCTGTCAGAATTTCCAGCTGCTTTTGAATTCCTGGTTTGTGCAGAGACTTTGCGATCATGTCCGGAGAGCGGTTTGCCTGGCACAGTACAGTTTCCTTACATGTGCTGTGTATTGAAAGTGGGTCATGATTTGGTTCCCACTGTGTGAACTGTGTTCTGCTTGCTGAAAGCTTTATCCAGCCTAATCGGACTGAATCCACGTTCATCTCCATTCGGCCTGGGCCATGGCACACTGGCCCTGCCAGACTACCCCACTGCACAGAGAAAGCCACCGACGAGAGACCTGCCTGGGGATCAGCCACCTGCTCTATGCTTGAACAGGAATGATGCCTCGGTGAATCGTGTGGGCCTTGCTTCTCCAGGCACTCCAGATTAACCACCTGCTGTCTTGATTTTCATCCAGAATGTGTCCAGTCTTGGGTATCGTGAGTAATCATCAGGGTAGCTCCCTGTAACAACAGCCTAATCTAAAAGTGTGTCATCTGATTGTCTTGCTGTTTTCTTTTCATGAACTGAGTCCTCCTGCTCCGGATTACAAATAATGTGTATTGTGCATGTTGTTTTCTTCCATCACAGGGACCCAACTAGCTGCAACGTTACTGGCTAGCCCACCATTCTCCATCTGGGTACCCAAAGTGTGTGACAGTTTATGGACCCTGAAATGCATGCATAGCTGTTTGATTGATAGAGCCTTTAAGCAAATTAACCTGATTACTCCCCTCCCTTGTTCAAGCCACTTAAATAAATCAGATCTAACTCTTTTTTACATTTACCCTGACTGTGGTTCCAGTTTGTGCAAGAGTACTGTACTGCTGTTATTTGCTGTGTATAACCTTGTTTTACAGGGGGTCATCGGGGCCAGTCCAGAGGAAAGCCCTGGTGGTAAGTGCAAACAGTGTGGGTACTTGTGTGGTGTATCAGGGGTATTGTGAAAATGATTATTGTGTATTGTTCCAGCCACTAGTAAGGAAAGAGGGGGTCACAGTGTCCCAGAGGGCTGTGCCCAGGTTAGCTTGACCACTACCAACCCTGACCTCTGGGTGGAGGCACCTGTTTCAGAACTCAGACCCCTTAACCTGCTACTAGCCAAGCAAGCAGGGGTAGTAGCCCTTAGGATAGTGCCACCTAGGGGTTACACAGAGATCCAGCAGGTGTTTGCAGTACAGAGGATAGGTCTTGGATGTCAATCGTAGCATAAAGTCAGAGGGGGAGGTTGGCAAACTTTAACGGCACTGGAAATACTGTCCCAGTACCACACCAAACAGTGGGGAAGGGGGTTAAAACTACCATCTGCATGCTGCATACATGCCTGTAATCCCTAGAATGCTATTACAGGCAAGTAAAACAACATATGCAAAACGAGCTAGAAAAATGTACATCACATGTATGTCTGGCTATATTTTAAAAAGCTTTAAATTTGAACAGTCCCAATTACTTTGTTTCCAAAACTACAAAAACACCACCTCTGGGGCAGGATCTAATGAACCTGAAAGTTTCACATTTTAAATCTTACCATTTTCAGATTTTTGAGAACAAAATAAAGCACCTTAAAGCTGATAATGTTCATGTTTTTGACACCTGGCAACTTTAAAATTTCTCAAACTAATTGAGATGATCTGGAGAGCCTGCCATAAATGGTATGCATCTAAATTTTTAGGTCCCTAGTTCAAAAGACGGCTGAGCTATATGCACACCAAAATCTTCATTTATCATGAAAGTGCCTACTTGAACTACAAAAGGTTTGCCTGGATACAGGAAAACACTTTAAAGAGCTAATGTACTGCTTGGAATTAATAGTAATTTTCAGATGCAGTCAGTTATCACTTCCAACATCTGAAGCATTTTTTTTTATTTTCTGTTTGCTAATTAGAAGTTTTCCTACCTGACAGTACTGGGGTGATGTGTGGAGCAGCACTCTATCTGGAGGGGAAAAAATAATTTCTGTTCCTCCCAGTACATCATCAAAAACGAGACCAAACACATTGAGGCATCACAAGCCTAAGCAGTGACTTTCACAAGCTACCAATCAAAATGCAAGAAATTGTGACATCACTAGTAACCAGGGATAGCCAGTCCCTGCTATTTCATGTGAAAGTGAAACCTGGCAGTAAGAAATGGTTCTTATTGATTGCTAGTGATGTCATAGTCAGTGTGGTCTCAGTGTTGATGTAGTGGGAGGAATAGAACTGACTTTTTTTCCCTCCAGGCAGAGTGCTGCTCCACATATCACCCCAGTACTGCCAGATGGAAAATCTTCTAATTAGCAAACAGAAAAGGAAAAAAAAACTTGAGATATAAGAAGTGATAGTTTGCTACATCTGAAAGTTACAATTAATTGCAGGCAGTTTACAGGCAGTACACTAGCTCTTTAGTACAATAAATGTATTGTGGAACTTTGTAGCATGCACTTTTGCTGCTGCTATGGGTGTCCCCTGGGACCTTTTCGCAAACTAGGTGCTACACCTAAATAAGGCTATGCCATTGCAGAAAACTTGAAATAAATAATGTTGCCAAGATGTGTTGGGTCTTTATTTATTTTTTTTAACCAGGAGAGACACATTAAGCTGAAGCTTGTTTAGAGGTGTGACTTGGGAGCAAAAGGAAGTTAAGTGACTTGCTCAGGGTCACACAGTATGCAAGTCAGGGCTGTGGGATTCAAACCCAAGTCTCCAGGTTTGCAGCTCAGAGCATTAAACCACTGTGCTATACTGCCTCCTACCTTTTAGTTGGAAGAATTTCAAAGAAACAACTTTTTGGGGACACTGAAACTCAAAATGCAGTAGAATGTGATACACTGGCATTCATAAAGTGGGACAAAACAGCAGACACAAGCTGAGAACTCTGTGGAAAAAATATTGAGCATTTATTTGCACTGTCTAATGTTAATTTAACAGCAAACAGTATTAAGAATTTCTGCTTTAAAGACTGATGCATGCCTCTCAAAAGTCCAACATTACAAAGATTTGACCCCATGTGACCCCTCAGGATTGTGCTGCCGCATGTTGAAAAGGTGCTGTCTATACAGAGAGGTTGTGCTGCCTACACAGAGAGGGTAGTATACAATAAGCTCAAGGCTTATGAACACAAATTCACAACTCTCTACAATACTGAAGTACAAGCAAAAATATACAATGTTCAGATTGTGAATCTTCATGTCTTTCTGAGGGCCAGTGTACCACATTTTGAGTATCATTGTCCTGCATTTCACTAGCAGCAGGGTGAAAGGCAGGAATCCAAGTTTACATCACCTTCTCACTGTGGGAAGCTCTGTGTCTATGTTGGACAGACCAGTTTAGATGGATAAAATGAGGAATTCCCCTAATAATGTGGGACAGCAGAGACCATACCTCTCAACTGCTCCTGAGAGCAAGGGCCATCCCTCATTTTACTCCTCAAACATGCTCTGCCCCTTACCCATCCCTCATAAAATGGTGCTGTAAATTCAGACTTTGATGCAGAATTTCATAATACTCCAAGATGTTACATAGATACATAGATGCTGTTGCAGATAAGGACCACTAGGCCCATCCATTCTGCCCATTTAAGCTGCCTAAAGAAGTGTCCAGGGACCCTAGCTGGTTATTGGCTTTAGCTTTTTCTTCCTATGTCTATTATTACTTTGTTTCTGTCCCATGCATGTTTGAAGCCCATCACTGTATGGGCTGCCACCACCTCCTGGGGCAGGCTATTCCATGCATCCACCACCCTTTCCATAAAAAAGAACTTCCTGACATTTCCCCTTATATGGCCACCCCTCAGTTTCATGTTGTGTCCTCTTGTCCTGGCACTACTAGTAATCTGGAATGTATTGTCCCCTTCCACCTTGTTAATGCCCTTGAGGTACTTGAATGTTTCTATCATGTCACCTCTCTCCCTCCTTTGTTCCAGCATGAAGAACTTGAGGTCCCTCACTCTCTCTCCTTCAGCCCATCTGCAATGTCACTGACGAAAACATTGAAGAGGACTGGCCTGAGAACTGACCCCTGAGGTACCCCACTGGACACCTCCCTTTCATTTGATTGGGTTTCATTCACCACTACCCTCTGTTTTTTGTCCCTTAACCAGTTTTCAATGCAGTTCACCCCTTGCATCCTAACCCCAGGCTACCTAGCTTGTTGACCATTCTCCTATATGGTACCATATCAAAGGCTTTGCTGAAATTGAGGTAGGCAATATCTAGCCCCCGCCTTGTTCTACTACCTTTGTCACCCAGTCAAAGAAATCTATCAGGCTAGTTTGACAGGATCGTCCTGCAGAGAACCCATGTTGCCTGGGATCCACCAGTCCATTGGCTTCCAGGTGTTCCACTATTCTTTCATTAAGGAGTGCCTCCATTATCTGTTTTTTATGCTACATAAAAAAAACTTTATTTAAGTACATGCAATGGTTTCCACTGTGTTCTGAGCATTTATCTTCATATCTGAGGATGTATCCCTCATTGTGATAGTCAATGTCCCTTATTGTTACTCATTTGAGTGCATGCGTCTTTATTCCAGTGTAAAAAGGTTGACTGGTATGGTATGGTCCCTTCTTTCAAAATAGTGCAGTTGCCCTGTGTCACTTTTCTTCACTGACTACAATAAGACACTTACAGTCTAGAGAGGAGAGTCCCCCCCACCAACACATACACAGACTCTCTCTCTCTCTCTCTCTCACACACACACACACACACACACACATGGCGCGGATGTGTACAAGATTCTACTTCTTAACATGTAGTTTAAGCAGTGCTATAGAGCTACTCCTCCAAGCCCCACACCCCACTCCACCCCATCAGAGGCAGTATTTCAAGTTGTTCCTACCTGCTGGTCGGGCTCTGCACGTGGAACATTCTAGGCTGGGAAGACCAAGGGAAAATGAAGCAGAGAGTGGGGAAACATATGAGGGCAATTGTAAATGGTAATCTGGATTATGTATGGGCACAGCACATGATGAATGTTACCAATAAGAGTGAGCATGAGCTGACGTTTATGGGTATAGAACATGTGACATTAGGATCAAGAGGAGGGGACAGAGAGGGACTTTTGAGCAAGCGAGAAATGTTTTGAATATATACACTTGGAGCATATAAAGAACAAGGATTAAATGAATAGATTGAGATAAAGCCATTTTTAAAAGATAGATGCTAATAGTATCGTTCCTGCATCTTTTTCTTATTTTTTAGATGCATAAAAATAATCAGGAAATTGTGAACAAAGCGGCTCTGTATGTCCTCTTTCTCCTCATAGGTCTCCTTTAGTATTAATCCATGTTACTAAGTACGTAAACATCTATGTCTATGTTTTTCCCTGACCCGTACTAGCATGGTGGGTTGCTATGTATTTGTTCCCCACCCTTTTCTCTTCCTCCTTTTTTCCTTTTTCCTCCTTTTTTCTTCCCCCTTCTTTCCCCCCTTCTTCCCTCTCCTTTTCCTCTCCCTCTTTAACATATCTTTTCTTCCTTTTAAAACCCTTTTCCCCCCTCTCTAATATAGCATCCTATTTAACTACCTTACATCTTAATACACTGATAGGTTGTTAAATAAAATGCTGGATCTATAAATTATTCTCTTTGATCCTTTCTGGTAGTCCCACTCATATTACAATGCACATTCCAATTTGGCTACCTAATCTAGCTGCAAATAATATAGCCTCTCTGTACTCTCTTTATTCTTGCACTTTGTATGACATTAGTTAATCTGAAAATAGTATGTGAGGGACAATAGAAAGTCCCAGGAAAGATTTAAATGTTTAGGGCAAGTATATATTGGAGAGAGCTTTTAAATATGTCTCCAGTTGGTGGGGTTGAAAATAGCTATGCACATTTTTGGCTGTTTCTGCACATTTTAGTGGGTTTTGTATATTTATGGTGCTATAAGAAATGATTATTTATGATCAACAAATTAAGCACTGGCACTTAAAATGATTTGTGAATTTTCACATCACGTGGCTGGTTTGAAATTTTATATAAGTGTCTCACCATATGGGGGCAGTATCTTTGATAAAGACTCATAAGAGTCGAAACGTTAGAGCACATTTTGTTTCCTCTGATCCAGGAGGGTCATTTGTTTTTACTGCTTGCAGTCATAAAATAAATGAACATTGAGTTGAACTCATATGCACGTGGAACTGATTTTTTCATTATGCCTGGGTAAGTGCCGTGACTGTTGAATATATGGTAGTTCATGGTGCTGGGCAGTAGCTTCTGGCACAGAAGGTGGCTGTGCATGAAGTCCATTGACTGCACACGCTCCATGAGCTCGGGCCTCAGGATGAAGTCAAAGCACAACCACTTCATATTGGTCTGGTGAATACTGCATTTGGGTCTCATGGTCCTGCTCGCCATGCCACAGCACTGACATCTGAAGAGCATGAGCTCAGACTTGACAGGGGGCAGCATCCACTCCAGCATGGTGCACACTTCCTCAAAGTTGAGCAGAAACACCAGCACATCCAGCCAGCACGTCCTCTATTCTTGTTTGGCTGCATTTTAGTCTGCTCGAGGCCATGCAGGGCGGTGATTTTGCAAACTTGCTTGTACTTCCTCATGGAGATCTAGTCATTCTGGAACTTCACACAAAGCTTGGTAATCTGAAGGGTGTTGAGGTTCTTGCTGACCAACAGCACATCGTCCACCATGTGCAGGGAGAGTGCCCAGTTGCCGATGTAGAGGTACTGAAGGACTTGGATGCAGCCCAATGGATGGGCAGCCTTGCAACACCAGATTGTTGGCAGAGCGGGGACTGGCCACCACCTTTCCTGAGAGGTACCCCCTCCCTCCCCATCCTGGTCCTGGTCCTTGGCACCAATGTCATCCTTGCTGATGGGGTTGCTAGAGAAGAAAGATCATTATCATTATATTATCATTACTTTTAACAGTAACATACTCCCCACTATATCGAGACAAGGTGTCAGGGACAGTTAAAACCATATTGATGTTTATTGTTGGGCTGATTGCTGCCTTTAGATGCACTTGGGATTTACTTGCCTTGAAAACTTGAACAGCTGTCACTCACACTGCTAGAGTTCTCCAGCATTTGAGCTCCTTGTCTCTCCCAAAGACCAATAGTCAGGAGACAATCCACATTACCCATTGGGACACATCCTTGTAGCAGGACATGGCTTTCTCTTGGCAACAGCTCAGTATGTGCTCACTTGTGTTGGAGGTGCATGCTTGCAAGCCTGCTCAGAAAACTTCAATCTGCAGCAATATCCCAGCAAGCAAGGAATGTGCTGAAACCACTGAGCCTCAACTCCCCCACCTAGTCTCGGAGGCTGCAGTCCTGCAAGTGGGCAGTGAACACAGCAGCCCATTCCCAGCCCCATTGCATCACTTCTCCCCAGCCTGAAGATGCAAGCACTTCGGCCAGCTCTAGTGGGACTGGGTAGAGAAATCAGCACCACCACGTTGCTCACTGATATTTTATTTCATTTTCATTTATTAGTTTTACCAGGAAATTGGACTGGGTCTGAAGACACTTTTTCAACTACGCCTGGGGGAAGGAATACAAAGGGTACATGTATGATAATAAAATTTAAAAATAAGTTACAAACACAGCATTTAACATTTGATCAAAACTAACAGTAGTTATAATAACATAAACTTCATGCATTCATTCATAAAGACAATAGAAGATCCCACAAAACATACAAAACCCCACTAGTGTTAACCTAGTAAGGGTTACATCATGTGACCCCAGCACACTTTCAGCTGCAGACATCATCCAAATAGTTCTCCAAGGATCTCTTAAAGACACCTCTCTTATTGTTTATGTCCAATTTCACCTGAGGTAATTTATAAATCCTTTCTGGACCATAACTAGCTAAAGAATGCTCAGCTGTTTTTATGCTTATTTTGTGTTCTATAAATAATTTGGTCAAAGACTCCCTAAGCGCTCTTACAGAATTTTTATGCTGCGTTTGAATTAATTTGTGTAAAAACATATATGCAGTTTTAGTAATTCTCTCTCTTTTGGTGGTAAATTCTCAAAAGCGAGATATAGATTACGGTGATATCCCCTTTTGTTAGAGCAGCCAGTTGCAAACCTCATAATATTATTAAAGATTACTCAGTATTTGTGAAACAAACTCTCAGAAGCGTTTAGTAATAGGATACTATTGTATCCTAATGCTGGTAACAGAACTTGAAGTGCTATTGTATGTTTTGCCTGTACAGTTAAACAATTATTATTTCTGTATAAGAAACCCAATTTATTGTTTACTTTTTGTGTTACTTTTGATATATGTTCATTCAGGGTTAATCCACTGTATAAGTTTACACCTAAATTGATCCAGTTTAACACCATTCTCTCCTATTATGCACAAAGTGTTTCCTTCTAATCTACGTGTAAGACCAAGTAGCATTGTGACTGTCTTTTTCTCATTCAACAGAATTTTGTTTTTTGCAAACCATTTTTGAAGGCCACAATACAAGGGTGGTAGTTTTGCTTCCAGGTCCATTCCTGTTATTGCTCCCCAATAAATTACAGTGTCATAGTACGGCGTGCAGTTCTGGAGACCCCCATCTCTGTAAGGACATAGACAGGATGGAGGCAGTCCAGAGGAGGGCAACCAAAATGGTGCAGGGTCTGCACCAGAAGCCATATGAAGAGAGCCTAAATGAGCTTAATATGTATACCCTCGAGGAAAGGAGGGAGGTGGGGACATGATAGAAATGTTCAAGTACCTCAAGGGAATTAGCAAAGCCCAGGAGGGTAGCATCTTTCAGAAAAATAAATGTGTAAGAACAAGGGGGCACAATCTGAAGATAGAGGGGGGATGGCTCAGGGGCAACATGAATATATATTTGTTAAGGAGAGGATGGTGGACGCATGGAACGGCCTTCCTGAGGAGGTCATGGGGTCAGAAACAGTGGGGAAATTTAATAATGCATGGGACAGACATACGGCAATTCTGATGGGTGGTAGGAAGAAGTAGGCTGTTGGTTAACTAGGATCTTATCCAATAGGTAGGGAAATGGACAGACTGGGTGAACCAAGTGGTCCTTATCTGCCATCAAAGTCTTTGTTTCTATATTTCTATGTTATCTGCGTACATGATAACCGATGCATCAGTACAAATGTCAGGCAGACCATTTATGAAAACAGAGAACAGGAGTGGACCCAGAACTGATCCTTGTGGGACCCAGGATCGATCCTTGCGGGACCCAGGATCGATCCTTGTGGGACCCCGGTATGAACAAACCTCAAAGTAGATGTTTCTAAACCAATCTTTACTTGCTGCTTTCTATCCGACAAATAATGTTCAAACCATGGGAAAGAATACTCCCTTACTCCTAAGTGCTTTAACTTAGATATCAGAATAGGGTGGTCCACCATGTCGAAGGCCTTGGTGAGGTCAACAAAAATCTCTCCTGTTAGTAGGCCTGTATCCATGTTGTTATAAATTTCACTAGTTAAACTGACCAAGGCCATCGATGTGCTGTACCCCCTTCTAAACCCATACTGATTTTCGTTTAGTATATGATTTTGCTCTAAGTATTCTGTTAGTTGTTTGTTTACTATTTTTTTCAAGAATTTTTGACAATGCAGGCAACACAGATATAGGTCTGTAATTAGTAATCTGGTACTTGAACCCTGATTTGAAAATAGGAGAAATTATAGCAGTTTTCCATATGTCTGGAATTTTATTAGTACATAATGAAAAATTGTCAAGATAAATAATTGTTGAGTCAATAGTTTAGCAGCCACCTTCAATATCCTCAGGGGTATCTCATCAGCCCCCAGACCTTTTTTCATTAAGGGTGGTTAATAAATCAAAAACCTCCTTTTCATGAACTTTCATAAAGGCAAATGTTTGATTATTACCAGATTTATTCAGAATGGTGTACCATTATATTGATCATTATTATTAGAAATCTACATTTTGGTAGTTCAAATGTGCCTGTTGTTTTATATTGACTCATATCTATAAAAAATTTGTTAAATCTGTTTCCCACCATATGATCAGTGTCCAGTACTGTATCACCAGTACTAACTTTCTTAATCTTACCAGCATTCTTAGTTGTATACAGATCCTTAAAAGAGTTCCAACATTTTTTAGGGTTTAACAAATGTTTTAGTTGTTCCCCTATAAAAGTTTTGCTTTGTTTTCTTAATCTCTGATTTACATATATTTCTGCTAGAGGCAGGCAAAGTGGCCAAAATCCACCACGTGGAGCAATTCGTGTATTAAAGTGGAATCCGCAGAGTAATTCGCAATGTGAAGCAGAGTACTCCACGTTGCAGTCATTATTGCAAAGTCCATTGAAAGCATTGACTTTGCATTACTCTGCCTTACCTCAACCACTCCTACACCAATTTTAATGCGATGTACATTGATTTCAATGTACTTCACATTTTTTGCCTTGTTTGTGAGCTCTAAGGCGAATTTTGCAGTGATTTATGGGATTGCAGGTCACATGGGCTCTAGATTGTTCTGCACAGTCTCAGTTCTGTGTAGTGTGTGTGTAGTGGTAGCTGGAGACAGTTTGCTTTCAGAGCTCTGAGATTCAAACCCTCTAAAAAACATTCAAAAAAGCCTTTTTGAGCCATTTGTTTCTCAAAATTTAGTACATTGATTGTAGGAAACCCTCCTGTGCTCATATCATCGAGTGCTTATTATTTTTGTGTGGATTTTGAATGTTAATTTAGAACGTTCAATCTGTGTACTGACAGACACTGTTGAAGTGTGCTTGGGGGAAGGGCATATCTGTGGTGGAGGTAGATTAACTGGGAGAAAGACAGTCTTTCTGTTTTGGCTACATTTTTGTTATATAACTGTGTTCATGTACACACAGTAATATTTTCAGTAATTTTTGACATTTTTTGCTGATTGTTGTGGTGCAGTGCATAATTTCAGTTTGTTTCAAAGATCTGGTTATATTACTGAAGTTTTCAGTTTACTACACATTACCTGTAATGTGTGTGTGAATGTGTGTGTGACGTGTGCCATCAAGTCAGACACATTTTACTGTGCCACACAGTATTGCAGCACTGTGAACCTGTTTTCCATCTGAGTTATTTTGTACTGCTTTGTGGTATCTTGGTAGTGGACTTTTACTGCAGTGCACTGTCCCCCACCAAACTGGCAAATGGTATTCTTTTCCAGTTTTGGATTTGTGAGCACTGATTAAGGTGTTATTGTGTCTTTACATCTGCATCTCTTGAGTGCACAGTGCAATCTTAATCTGTCTGTGTGTTTGCATCTGTTTAGTGCTCAATCTCCATGTCACAGTTGTTGTTTTTTGACATCCCATCCACCCCAAACTGAAAGTTCATAAATCTAAATTTGTTTAGAATGTGCTTGGTGATCCCCAAAAATGCCTGCAAAGAGACATGCAAGCAAAGTTGTTTCTGGCCATGGCACTGCTGCCAGTGGCAAAACTGGCAATGGGTGGGGTAGTACGCAGAAGTGCATAGCTGATGGCAGTAAAGGAATTTCTCTGTCAATCTTTTTTACAGCGCAATCTGTTGCTTCAATGATAGTTGGAGAATATGATGTTGTCCCTGCTGGTGGTGTTAGTGCAGTTGCTGCTGGCATGAGTATTGCTGCCCCAAGTTCCACTTCTGACCAGTTAACTGTTTTAGAAAATATAGTTGAGTCTGAAGCTGTGAATGACAGTGTAGATGATGTCATACACCCCAACATGCCCATGGTAGTTGAACATGATTTTGATCCTGATGACGATGACTCACAATGTCACATTTCCAGTGCTGTTGAAGTCATGCCTTTGCCATCCAATGATTCAAAGTGTGGCACAAAAATATCAGGTGATGATAATGATGCTGTGGTTGGAACATATTCTCCACAGGACAGCATCCAAGCTGAAATTGTGGATGTGGATGATGAATATGATGATGATGTCAGTGACCCCTGTTGGGAACGGGACAAAAAGAAAGTCAAGGTGGCTGTGTCTGGGTCTGGTGGTGTTAAATCCCCCATCCTCAAAAAAGTTTTGATGTAGCAGTTCCTGTTGATAATGATGATGATGACCCAGTAATAATCATAGACAGTCGTGGTGGTCAGTCAGCGTCCAAGTGTGTCCAGAAAGAGAAATCATGTAATACACCCCCCATTTCAGCAGTTAAAAAACTGGAGTCCAATACACAGCATCAGGGACATGTTAAAAGTAGGGGATCAAAATCCCCTGTTTAGGATTTTTTCATCCAAGATACAAATGACGACTCAGTTGCAATCTGTCAGGTTTGCCATGCACTTGTGAGTCGAGGTAAAAAGAGGAGTCATCTGAGCATGGGGAACCAGCATACACATCTTAAGAACAGGCACATGGCACTGTGGACTCGGCACCAGAGGGCCACTGCCATAGTGGGCCGTTGACCCTTGTCATCAAACTTATTGAGCACGTTATCCCCTTCCATGAGTGTATGACCAAGTAGCAATGTCTGTAGTAACATTGAAATAACACTGGAGGATTACTACAGGTATTATGAGAAGGAGGATTATGATTTAGAAATCTTGTCAAGTGGTGGTCAGAGTAGCAGCAGTGGTGGTGGTGGTGGTCTATGCAGTATGTCTAGTGCAAGTGGTACATCAACCCCTGTGCTTAAAATGGGGAAAATAACTTCATTTGTGGATTTGTCACCTGTGCAACCCCCTTCATCACATGTCCAAAGCACCCCACCCACAGCCATTCACAGAGCAGAGCCATTTGGCACAACCCATGCAAAATGTGTAACAACAAGTCAGCCCATGTTGCAGAGTGTTTTTGCCCATAACCTGAAGTACCCACCCATTCATGCAGTGTCACATGAACTTAATGCTGCTGTAGCTGAAATGCTGGCAATTGATTTTTTGCCCTTCTCTTTCATGGAGAATTCAGGATTCCGTCAGTTTGTGGCATGTGCCTGTCTGAAATGGAAAGTCCCATCCAGGGCATACTTTTCCACCCGTGCCATCCCCGAGTTATACTGGACCGTGGCCGACTCTGTAAGACAGGCCCCTCAACATTCCTCCTTGCCATTCATCCGTTTAAGTGTGGATATGTGGACAAGTGGCAAAACGGCAGGGAGTTCATATTTGTGTATTGCTGCACACTGGGCGCAGGTGCTGGGGTTTGTTTGTGCTGGTGGTAGTGGGAATAACCAGTGTAGTAAGGCAGACTGTCATGGTGGCAACCTTCTGAGAATTCGACAGCATGCAACACTTGCAATGCGCAGTGTGGCCTGTTCCCACACTGGTGAAAACATGCTGGACCGAAACTGATGAGTGGCTGAACCTCCTGTCCCCGACAGCTGGATTTATAGCAAGTGACAATGGCTCAAATGTGATGAAATGCATTATGAATGGTGGCTTTGTTCGAGTTCCATGCATGGCCCACTGTTTAAATCTGGTGGTCAAGGAGTTTCTGCAGCACCCTGATATAAAGAAAATGTTGACAGTTGCACGCCATATCTGTTCGCACTTTTCACGCTCTGCAAAGGCCTGTGACCAACTTTGGCAGATGCAGAACCAAAACAGCCTCCCACAGCACCGCCTCAAGCTGGAAGTTGTCACGCGGTACAACTCAGCTTTATACATGGCAGAGAGGTTGCATGAACAATACAAAGCAATCTTCGAATATCTTGTCATGCACACTAGCCGTGACATTTTCCGGGCCTCCATGTCTCTCACAACCAAACAGTGGCACCTCACGGACTCTGTTATAACAATTTAGGCCAATTTTGAGGCTTTTTGAACATACCATACAGGCAGTGAGTGGCAAGTCTGCCTCCATCAGCCAATCAATTCCACTGCTGCGGGTGCTGAGACAGACATAGCTGAATCTACAGCATAACCTTGATGGTTCCGGAGACTGTGCCAGCAGTGTGTTACTGAAACACATGATGACAGTATTCGACTGCAATTGGCACATCTTGAGCATTCAGCAACGTGACGAATTCGCAATAGCAACAATGCTGTACCCGTGATACAAACATGGAATTGCGTCACTATCAGAGGGAGGGCCTGAACAGGTTAAAAATTTCAGTGGGCAACTGGTGCACTTGGTTCATGGGGCACAGAAGTCACATGCCAAGGTCAGCAAACCTTGGCAGCATAACAAGGCTAAAGGTCAGTTTGGAGTAGTACCAAGCACTTCCAGTAAGGTGGCTGCAGTTCAAGGTGGTCTGTTATCAAAACCAGTTCCCATTAACCCACTTTGGGGTGCTTTGTGCTAAGTTGGGATTTGTGACATCAATGATTCTGGAGAACAGTATGATGTCAACCACCGGACTTCATGCAGCACAATGAATGGTTGACTCATTTGACTGAAAACATGAATCTGTCAGTAATTGACTATCCTCTTTATACTGGAGTGGAAAGGGCAGTGAATGGACAGAGCTGACTTCAGTGGCACTGAAGTAGAGAGGGTATTCAGTTCTGCGATGGCATTAGTTTGGGACCATCATACAAACCTCTCTTCTTCTAATGTCAGCATGCTGACATTCATAAAAATGAATCAGGGGCACATACCAGCTCGAACTGCAACCTCTGTATTTGTACCTCATCACAGTCATGGTTGTGGTGATGTGGGAGAAGCAGACCATCCTGGTGGCAGCATGAAATGGCCTACCATTGAGATACATGATGATTTCATGGAGAAAGAATTCCCTAGTGGGCACAATTCAGACACTGATGACTGCAAGGGCAGCTTCCTGTATGATGATGATGATGATGAGGTTGATGTTAGTGGGTTTTAAGTTAACTGGTTGAAAGACTGTCACATTTTTTCAATGGTACATGTTTTGTTTTTCATAACATAAAATTAGTGTCCTGCCCTGAATGAGTCTCATTCTATAATTTCATATTGGGAATTTGGCACAAGTAACTTCACAATCCTTCTATTTTACCTTTCCCGCCTTGATATTATCTCTGATTAGACTTAACAGAATGTATGCTGCTGTCATTAGTAAACACAGTCCTCCTAGAAACATGGAAACATAGAATTTGATGGCAGATAAGGACTGCTTGGCCCACCTAGTCTGCTCATTTCCTTACCTAATGGATAAGCTGCAGATCCTAGTTAACCAACAGCCTACTTCCTCCTAACCCACTAGAATTGCCTTATGTCTGTCCCATGCATTCTTAAATTCCCCCACTGTTTTTGACTCCGCGACCTCCCCAGGAAGGCTTTTCCACACATCCACAACCCTCTCAATGAAAAAATACTTCCTCACACTACCTCTGAGCCGTTCCCCTTCTATCTTCAAATTGTGCCCCCTTGTTCTTGCACATCTCTTTTTCTGAAAGATGCTACCCTATTGGACTTTGTTGATTCCCTTGAGGAACTTGAATGTTTCTATCATGTCCCCCTTGCCCTCTTTTCCTCGAGGGTATACATATTAAGCTCTTTTAGTCTCTCTTCATATTTCTTCTGGTGTAGACCCTGCACCATTTTGGTTGCCCTCCTCTGGACAGCCTCCACCCTGTCTATGTCTTTGCGGAGATGGGGTCTTCAGAACTGCACGCAGTACTCCAGATGGGGTCTCACCAACTGTCTGTACAGAGGATAACAACTTCTTGTTTTCTACTAGTGATGCCTGTCCCTGTGCATCCCAGTATTCCTCAGCCCTCCTTACTGCCTTCTCCATTGCTTGCCCACCTTTAGGTTATCTGATATGACTCCCCCAGGTCGCTTTCCATTTTTGTTGTTGTCAGTATCTCACCCTCCACTGTGTACTCTTCCCCTGGGTTTTTGTTTCCCAGGTGCATTACTCTGCACTTCTTTGTGTTGAATCTAAGCTGCCATACATTTGACCACTCCTCTAACCGTGTCAAGTCCCTGCTTATCCTTTCCACCCCACCTCGTGTATCAACCCTGTTGCACATCTTTGTGTCAACTGCAAAGAGACATACTTTTCCTTCCAGTGCCTCTGCAATGTCACTTATAAAGACATTAAAAAGGACAGGACCCAGTACTGAACCCTGCGGTACACCACTAGTAACCCCCCACTTTCTTCACTGTGGACTCCGTTTACTATTACTGTCTGCGGCCTGTTGTTCAGCCAATGTTTTACCCAGGCTACCACCCTGGGACCCACTCCCAGGCTGGATAATTTGTTTATTAATCATTTGTGTGGGATTTTGTCAAATGCCTTGCTAAAGTCTAGGTAGACCATGTCCACAGCCCCTCCTTGGTCTACTACTTTGGTCACCCAGTCAAAGAAATTGATTAGATTCGTCTGACATGACCTTCCCGCTGTGAATCCATGCTGCCTTGGGTCCTGTGCCCCACTTGCCTCTAGGTAATCAACAATTCTTTCCTTCAGAAGTAATTCCATCATTTTCCTTACCACTGAGGTCAAACTGACAGGTCTGTAGTTTCCTGCCCCTGTCTTGCTCCCACTTTCGTGAAGGGGAATCACATCCACCCTCCTCCAGTCCTCAAGTGCCACACCATCCTCCCATGATTTGTTAAAAAGGGTAGCCAGGAGGGGGGCACTGTTGAGCCCGAGCTAGATGGACATCTGAAAGAGGAGCTTAGCGATAACAACAAAATTAAAGAATAAAAAAATACTTTATAGGTGGAACTAGTACTTTAAAGTTACCTTACCTAAAATTGGAATTTCTACAGCACAGAAATGGGCTATCTGAAGAAAGATCAAGGGAGCCAGGATGGAAATAAAAGTAAACCAACTTCGGGACTACCAGCCACGAGATCAGCACAAGGCCACAGTACCCCTGATGAAACTGTCATTGGTGAGGAAACCCTGCAGACGCTGGAGCTTAAAATAAATAGACATTTCTACTGTGTCTGCTCTGGTTGACAAATTTGATTCCCTAACTACTCGGGTCACTACTGTGGAACTGGAGGTAGCTAACCTTAAAATGGCTTCCTTAGACACTAACAAAACAGCCGAAGCTGCCTTGGGTACATCAGCTAACCTGGTAAAGGAGAATGCTCACCTGAGATCCCAGCTTGAATCTCTTGAGAACCAGGCCTGCTCCGCGAATATTCGCATGATAGGGATGCCGGAACTATGTGAGGAGGATCATTTGGCCCTATTTATCTATGATTGGATGGAACATCAGCTAGGGCAGACCATTAAAGATAAAAAAGTGGTGATCCAAAAAGCATATCGTGTCTCCTCCTGGGGACGACCAAACGATCCAGAGGCACCCAGGGTGATAGTAGCAATCTTGGATGGTGTTGGCTCCAGGGATTTGGGTTTGGCTCTGGCCTGCCAGAAGAGGGTATTACTACACGAAGGGACCCGCATCCAAATATGCCCCGACCTGAGCTATGCCACATGGCAGCGCAAGAAGTGCAGATTACACACAACATGCTGTTCCCGCTAGCCTTGAATCATCCACTAAGGGAAAATATTAATTTTACTGACCCAGTGGAGGCCTTGAAGTGGTCCCAATGCCACGCTTTCCAGAGAAGAAGAGAGAGTCGGAAGAATTGGACCCAGAGGATGGAGAAGAGACCTGAAATAAGTAAGGTTTAAGGTCTAATTGGTCTTCCTAACTTTGACTCTGAATTTCTCTTTTGTAAATCTGCTTTGCAGACAGAATTTTGGGGACATATCTACAGCTCTAAGTTTGATTTAAGGCTGGAGAACTAAATTAGTTAAATTGATCCCTGTTCTGTGTTATATCCTAACAGGAGGGATCTGTTAAATCATTGCACTTTGTTTGAAGTTATATCATAGCCTTTCTAAGGGTTAGCTCATAATTTAAAAATTCAACAATAATTACCATAGTGCTGGGACTGAGACTTTTTCTTTTTTTCAGTGATTTAAACTGAGAAGTACTTCTAATGTTTCCACGACCTCAAACCCAAGTTTACGGACATTTAGTTTTAAATGGACTTTCTAGATCTTAGATCTTTACTGAAGTTACTCAAAACTTAACTAGATATATGCATGGTCAATTAACTCCTTTTGGAAGGAGAAGTAAACTGAATTAGTTTGTAATAAATACTTGAGGTACTATACCATGCCACTCCTGGGCCAATTAACAGCATAAGTGAATATCAATAGTGATCTTTAATAGCCTTTTTTTAATTTTATATTCTGCTATTTTTGGCCCCTCACCTGCCACCAGTATATCTGCCCTAGTCACAGCGTCCCTGATGCATCCACCTCCTACTAAGCCCTTCTTGCTCCCCCGGTTACCCCTGGCTTACCCCCCAGGGGCGAGGTCCCCGCAGGACTGTAGAGGGACCAGTACCCATGATACGGTATCTGTTGGGACAGCGTGGGGTCAGAAGGCTAATCGAAGCCCAGAGACAGGGCTTCATTTAGGTGGTGAAAAAGAGGATTTTGTCCCCTGTAAGCTGGGGCAGTGACGTGCAATGACGCCAGCATCTGTCCTGCCCCAGAGTTATTCAACCTTGCATCGGTCCTAGGGCAATGACCTAGCCTCTGCCAGGTGTCACTCCTGTGCCGAGCACACAGCCCCCTTCACCCCAGAGAAGGAGAGCAGTCTGAGGGCACTCAATCCTTCTCCACCCGGCCGGCCCTCCGACAATCCGGATCTGTTCCCAAACCCGGATCACTGGCATCGCAAGTAGAAATCCCACCGCTGTGCCGACGGGCTGGCTACAATAGTCTTAATACCTCCCAATGATGTATCTTATGGATTCAGTACGTTTTTTATATGCTTGTATTGAGAGGGGTGGTGCCCTTGTGTGGACATTCCTTGATATGTACCCTTATATACTGTCTCAGGAACTGTCTTAACTGGATGTTTATTGTATAACAAGAAACATAAAGTTAAAAAAAAAAAAAAGGTAGTCAGTGGTGTTACTAGTTGTCCACTTAGTTCATTTAGAATTCTGGGGTGAATCCCATCAGGCCCCATTGCTTTGTCCACCTTCAGTTTTAGAAGTTCTTTCTGAACCCTTTCTTCTGTGAAAGAATTAATATCGCCCCCGTCCAGAGTGCTTCTATTGACTGGATTAGGTACCTCCCCCTTCTCTTCTTTTGTGAATTCTGAACAGAAGGATTCATTCAGTATCCCTGTTTTTCACTGTCCCTCTCTGCCCACCCACCCACTCTCCTCTTTATTCAGCTTCAGTATCCCTCCCTTTGCCTTTCTTTGCTCCCTAATGTACCTATAAAAGGTTTTATCCCCCTTCTTAACTGAATTGGCTATCTTTTCCTTGGATTGGGCCTTTGCTATTCTACACATATTAATTATAGTGGCATGGTAGTGCCACTATAGTTAGGGTTGAGTACCCCATTTAAGGTTAAAGTGTGAAATTTTGCAGCTTAATAACGTTGCCACTGTATGACAGATTTGCCTGACATTTGGCAGGCACAGAGCAGTACCATAGATCTCTGGATCTGCCAAGTTTTGTAATGGTCAAATATACTGTTGAGGAGCTATATAGCACCATAGAAAGTCACATTTACGCTTTTTTGCACGTTCTTTGCTCAAGGCCACAGGTCGCACGGTTTGCGGATCGTCCGGAACTTAAGAACATGCAGCCAGGGTCCCCAATGTGCCTTTTCAAAGATTTCATGAAAAATATTAAACAGTTCAAAAGTTATTCAAAAAAATTTCCCATTTATAGTCAATGGGAAAAGTTAACAAAAAGTTCACAGTGTCAAATGCAGTTTTAGTGTTGCAATGACCCCTATATGTTGCAAATCCACCATCTTGTTTTCAGTTGGTGGTCACAGGGATGCTTGGCATTTAAATTTGGGACCCTCTAGGGACACAATTCTTGCTGTGTTCACCTAGTCGAGTCCTGAGGATGCTAGCCATGTCTTTTTTGGGGGGTTAAACACCCAGAAATATGTTTTTAAAATTTTTTTAAAAAGTAGCGTCACAAAGTAGTGTCGCACTTATGACACTTTTTGTGCTTTATTTGCAAAAGTGTCATGATTTGTGACACTGCTTTGCGACTACTATGCCCAAAATAGCAGGGAATCTTTGCCACCCTGCTGCAAAAGAACGGTTTGGTCTTTTGGGCTGAAATTTGAGGGAAGAAAGCCAAGACTCCACAGATGTGCCTATTGGTAGTTTGGTGACAAAATAATAGAGGGGCTGCAAAAGTTACGCTACTCCAGTTGTGATTTGTCCAATAGGCTAACATTACTGCATCCACCATGCCTTTCAGGCCCGATCTTGAAAACACTTCGAGATACAGACTTTTGTAAGAAAATATTTAGCTCTCTGCCAGAGGGCTAAGTGCAAAACTAGCCAGGAAAGTCATAAATTATATGAGATTTTAATTTTTCTACCTCTTATGGTATAAGCAATTTAGTATTCCAAGTGTTCATTTTCTGCTCCGAGGGCCATTATTATGTATACATTCTTTGTATTCACTGTGCTTCTGAATACACCTTTTTAGTGTGTGCATTTGTATTACTGTTACAGTCAGCATTTCCACTTGCGTTCCCGTTACCGTTTGCGTTAGCGTTTCAGTTTATGTCACCGTGTGCGTTACCCTTTGCGTTTGCGCTTGCATTTGCATTACTGTTACCATTTGTGTTTCCATTACTGTTTTTGTTTGCATTTCCTTTTGCGTCACCGTGTGCATTACCATTTGCGTTTGTGTACGCGCTTCCGTTTGCGTTTCCGTTTGTGTTAGTGTTCCTTTGGCGTCATCGTTGGTTTACCATAGCAGCTGCATTTCAATTGTGTTACCGTTACTGTTTGCGTGTTCATCACTGTTTGCATTTGCATTTGCGTTTCTGTTGACCTTAGCATTCATATTTTTGGTAGCGTTTCCGTTGTCGATTGCATTACTGTTTCCTTCTGCGTCGCCATTGCCATTTGCATTTCTGTTTGCGTTTCTCTTACCATTTGCATTTTCATTACCATTTGCATTTGTGTTTCTGTTGCTGTGAGAATTTGAGGTTACTATTTGCGTTACCATTTCTGTTTTCATTAATGTTTGCGTTTGCGTTTCTCTTACCATTTGTGTTATCATTTACATTTGTGTCACCATGTGTGTTTCCATTTGTGCTTGCGTTACAGTTAGCATTACTATTTTATTTTACTTTACTGTTTCAATCACCGTTTGCGTTAACATTACCATTTGAGTTTTTGTGTTTGCGTAGTGCACTGCACTGTCTTCCGCGACACATAGCACAGCCAGTGTGTGGTTGATTGGTCTGACACTTGGCAGGTAGAAAGACCTTTGTTCAAGGAACATGCCATTTTTTGTTTGGTGAAAACATTTTGTTCTGTTCCAGAGGTATGGCCATTTGAAGTTCTCCCGCTTCGCAGTCTGCCATTTTAGTTCATTTTTGGACGCGATTTTCAACATTTTGTGTTGGAAGACTTCTTAAAGGTACAGAAACATAAAAATTGAATATCTCTGGAATGGTTTGGTCTTTTCACATGGAATTTAAAGGGTGTTGAGTGGATGTCATGGAGATGTGAATTATGCTATTTACATTTTTTTTAAATAATTTTCTGTGGAGATACTGTGTGACGCAGTTAAAATTTTTTGTATAGTGTTCTGCATGGTGCTACTGCCTTTAAATTTATAGTGTAGGTAGCCCTATTGACTCGGAGATGCCTTGCAGTGGTTTCATGTGTAAAACATCAACAGGTGCGGAATTATGCCATTCTGATGAATGAAAATTTGGTTCATTATGCTTCAATAACTTCTGAACCATGTATACAATTTGCCTGGCATTTGGAATGTACAAAGATTAATAATTCATCTTTCAGTGTGCAAATTTTTGGTTACTGGCACTTACAGTTGCTGAATTGTGTATGTTATGTTGTTTGCACGTGGTGCTGTGCAGCCATTGAACAGATGTACAGACAATTCTGGACACACGGTGTGCCATGGTATATGTCTTCATTTACCAGGTTTCATTTCACTCGGTCATACAGTTTTTTGCACAGCACAGTGACAAAAAAAATCACATGGTGGGAGTGCTCCCACCACTACATTCCATTCATTATTTATAGTGCAGATTCAAAAGAAGGAAAATTCATGGCAAAAAAATCTGTTTAATGCATCAGTTAGGGTTCTTCCACAGCAAAAAAAGTGAGGAAATTCAGTGTTAGGGTTGAAAACCCTAACTGCACATCCCCCCCACCACCACACACACACACATATACATGCAAGTAGGGGAAGGACCAAGGCAACACAACCAATCATACACAACCAGCAGCAGGTAACAGGAATAACATACAACTATCTAAAGCACAAAAACCACACACCCATGCTCCTATAGGGTTGTGGCATGGGAAGTCATTGCTAACTTTAAACCCAGACACTCCATGCACCGCAAAACACATATCACAATGGACAGCTGGGCATGTTGGGCTACACGCTGCCACCAACACATAAAACAGAGTACACATATGGTATTTTGGGGTTTGCAAGATCCAAAAGAGCATTTTGCACATTCCCTGAAATACTTTCGAAAATCACATTCGCAAATGAGACAATGTCATACTATGCATTTGAGACACTTTTGTGTTTGTGACAGTATTTTGCGACACTATTTTGCATGCTTTTGCAAATGCAGCACTGTCGTGTCTTCCGTTTGTGACACTTTTGTGTTTGAGACAGTATTTTGCAACACTACTTTATATGCTTCTGCAAATGCAACACTTTCGTGTCTTCCATTTGCAACACTTTCATGTTTCAAAAGTATTTTGCGAAAGTATGCTCCTAATGACTGCACATCTTTGCCATCATCCTGCAAGCAAACGGTGGGGTCCTTTGGGCTGAAATTTGTAGGGTGGCAAGACCTGTCCCACAGATGTGCCTTTTCCTGCTTTTGTGCTAAAATACTTAAGGATGACAAAGTTACACTGCTCCAAAATTAAGCAATTTGCCATAGACTAACATTGTGGTGCCCATGATGCCTTTTGCCACCCATATGTTGAAAATGAAGCAAGGTACAACATTTTCGCTACTGCCAGCTTGGTTCACCTTTATGTGAACTAACCTCATAGAACAACTTTGTAAATAATGTATGATATCTGAAGCTGGATTTCTCCGCTTCCTACAGTAACACAGGTATACACCTCCTGCTGGTTGTGTGTGATTGGTTGTGTTGCATTGGTCCTTCCCCTACTTGCATGTATGTGGGTGTGTGGTGGTGGTGGCAGTGGGGGGAATGCACAGCTAGGGTTTTCAACCCTAACACTGAGTTTTCTCACTTTTGTCACTGTAGAATAACCCTAACTGATGCATTAAACAGAGTTTTTTTGCCATGAATATATCCATATATATATATATATATATATATATATATATCTATATATATATCTATATATATATATATATATATAGATATATATATCTATATATATATATATATATATATATATATAGATATATATATAGATATATATATATATATAGATATATATATATATATATATACATATATATATATTTATACAACATGTGTTTGGGGATACATTCATGGATAAAAACTACTATCTGAGGCAGGTCATGGAGATATCACTATTGCCATGAAGATATCATTGATATCTCCATGTTCCTATACATCATGCTGATATCTCCATGATCCTGTACATCATTCCCTAGAAAGTGAAACTTTTTTCACTTTCCACTGCATGAGTCTTTCTCTCTCTCTGTCTTTAAAACCTGTCGCACCCCCCCAACCATAAACATATATACATATGCCCCTCTATCTGGTTGATCCTGCCATTATTTTTATGTAAAAATGGAATTTAAACACTTATCTGGTCAATCCTGCCAGTGTGACATTCAACCAACAACTATAAACTGCACCCGCTCCTCATATTACTTTCAGTTCCCCCTTACAAGTAGCGTGACCGAGTGGTAGAAAGATTGACCAATTAGCTGATTACAATAGTTCACAATAAAGACGTCTGTACCCATTTACTTAAAAAAACACTCTGCGGTTCTCAATTTATTTTCTTAAAGCTGCCCACTGTATTTAAAAGACAGAGAGACAAAAGAGAGACCGAATCGGCAGCTTCACAACACAAAGAGCACCTGCGATAGTTTGTTGCTATAGCAACACATACTCGCTTGTTCTCCTGCTTCTCTAGCGCTCTCTCGCTTTCTTTGGAATACAGTTGGCACCTACAAAAAACATGCAGAACTGCAGAGTTTTTTAACTAAATAGAATTAGACCTCTTTACTGTGAACTACTCTAATCTCCTAATCGGTCAATCTTCCTACCGCTTGGTCATGCTACTTTTAATGGGGAAACTGAAATTAATATGATTCTCGGCTGAATATTACAGTAGCAGGATCAACCAGATGACTGCTTAAATTAGATTTTTTCATAAAATAATGACAGGATCAACCAGATAACATTCTTCACATCATTTTAGCCTGTCAGAATCCACCATATATATTTTTATTTTATATAACATCTCATCTCTTGTGTTCTGGGGGTGTGTGTGTGGGGGGGGTACTGTTTTTGATTGTATTCATGTAGATGTTATATTGTAATTTGTCCCAAACACATGTTGTATAAAGAGAACATGACATAGCCTGAGTAAAGATATCATATTTATCTTCACCGAGGCCAATGACATCAAGATATCTCATTCATGGCTTCACCAGTCATGAGATATCATGATATCATTGGCCTCTCGTGAAGATAAATATGATATCTTCACTCAAGCCATGTCATATCCATATATAAATATATATATATATATATATATATATATATATATATATATATATATATATATACAAAAACTGCTAATGCATCATTTAGGGTTAAAACTCAAAAGTCAGGAAATGAGACCTTTAGAGTTGCCCCATCCCTCGTGGACCTCGCCATCATCCCAAGATTGACACCTGACAGGTGTGTCATTGGGGTTGTGAGGCCTAAATGTCAGCCCATACCATCTGTAATCAAATTCACAAGCCACAGTAAGAAAAATGGGGTGACATTTAGGCCTCACAACCCAATGACACACCCCATCAGCTGTCAGCTGTCAATCTTGGGAAAAGTAGAAAGTTGCACAAGTTAGTATGAGTGCAGCCCTTTGGGCCCCATGCTCCCATCATATGTATTGCTGGCAGCACATATGGTTGGGAGTGTGGGGCCCACCACTTTGAAAGAAAGAAAAGTGTCAGTCATCAGAGTGGCATAATTCAACACCTGTTTACATGTCAGACACCTAACCACTACAAATTACCTCCATGGCAGTAACGCTAAGCACCCTATAAATGTGAAGCCAGTACCACAGTGCAAAATGCCATATGCAAAACATAAAGTGTGTCACACAATATGGGTGCAGCAAATGAATTTTCCAACACCTAAACACCATAATTCAAATGGACAGCAGATCCCCTCATCACGCTCCAAATTTCAATGTACAGTAAAAGACCAAACTGTTTCCAAGATATAAAATGTGAAATTTTCAGGTTTCCATTCATCACACTGGCAAAATTTCACAACTATTAACATTTTACACACCTAATGACTGAAAAGTACATCTATGGCAGGAAGGCTAGCTTCCCTAGTAATTTAAAGCCACTACCACCATGGAAAAGGCTGTCTGCAAAACGTAAACTGCGACACGCAATATTTCCACAAAAAATTTATTGTCTGACACCCTTGTACTATAACTCACATCTACAGAACATGTTGTCAACACCCTCCAATTTCAAGTTAAAAGACCAAACCATTTCTGAGATATTTAATTTGAAAAATTGTTAAAATTGTGCTAGCTGGTCCCTCCCAATCTGGCCATCTAGTCCCTCGCTCGCGATCAAAGATCATGATCAAAGAATCTCACGATCAAAGAATTTTCAGGCCAGTGATCAAAGAATAAAAAATGTTAAAACAATTTTTAGAGAAAAATACATGAAACCACAGCCATGACTTGACAGAACAAAGGCCCCTGAGCAGATCCTACACTAGTTTGCCTTTAGAAGTGACTCCTGTGCTGAGAAATTACATTTTCATGTGGCCATTTAGTACGCCCTCGTGATCAAAGATCACAGTCAAAGAATCTCGAGATCAAAGAATTTGCAGGGCCATGATCAAACAATAAAAATGTTTAAAGTCAATTGTTAGGCAGAAATACACAAACCACAGACATGCCTCGATAGAACAAAGCCTCCTGAGCAAAACCCACCCTCATTTGGCTAATAAGCCACCCCTGAGCTGAAAAATTGATTTTTTTCAAGTGGCCATCTAGTCATGCCCTGGTGATCAAAGATCGCGGTCAAAGAATCTCGCAATCAAAGAATTTGCAGGCTCGCGATTAAAGATCATTAGCGAGCCATAAAAAAGTTAAAAACTCTATTTTTTGACCATTTTGAAAGAAAACACGGACATGGCTCGATAGAGGCAAGACCCCTGAGCAAAACTCACCACAGTTTCACCTAAGAAGTCCCCCTTGGCAGAGATATTTGAATTTTTCCAACCACAAACTAAAAACAAGATGGCGGCCATCATGATCAAATAGTTCCTCATGATCTAAGATTCTTTGATCATGATCTTGCAAATTCTTTGATCGTGAGGTGGGACTAGATGGCCAGACCCCACTCTTCTTTCGCAAAATAACCATATAAATTTCCCCATTGACTTATAATGGGAAATTGAAACTTTAATAACTTTTGAATGGATTAATATTTTTTCACCCAACAAAAAGTGGCATGTTCCTTGGCCCAAGCTCTTTCAGCTGAGCAAAGCTGCAGAGCAGCATGCCACATGATGGCCATGCAGTGCCACGGACAAAATCAAAAAAGCTGCCCATATAACTGGCGAAGAGTGCATTTTCAGCATTTTGGTGTGCAAAAACTGTAAGTCCAACTGAAATGAAATTTGGCAGATCAAGAGATCTACCATGCCCCATTACGCATACCAAATTTCATGCAAATCCGTTGAAAGGGTCCAACGTTATTAATGCGCAGACATTTGAGTTTAACATAGAAGAGGCTTCATAACCGTAAATATAGGGGCGTGACCATGCCCCTATAATATATTCCATGACTGAGCATGCTGACATGCTACAGTAAAGGAGAATGGGGGAGATTTAGGCCTCTTGACCCCAATGACACACCAAGGCATCTGTCAGACTGTGGAGGATTGGGGTGGTGTGTGTGAGGGGGGTTAAGGGTTCAACCCTAATGTCTCATTTCCTGACTTTTTGCTTTAACCCTAAATGAAGCATTAACACAGTTTTTTGCATATAATTTCCTTACTTTTTGAAAAAATGTAATATAAGTAGTGAAAAACACATATTAGTGGGAGTGCAGAGCCCAGCTCCCAACAAGTTTCCAATTTTTGCATAACAATATGTATCTGGGCCCACGCTCCCACTTATGCAAAGCTACGGAGCCATGCAGCAGCACTATAGGGCACCAAACCCTTGTAACAGTAATTTACGCATATCTTGGGAACCGTAAGAGCTAGAAAAAAAATTCTAGCATCATTGTAATCATGGCAGTGAGTACTTCATGCAATATTGCAAAGACCATACCCATATCTCACATCATTTCCGAGCTATGGGCACCAAAAAGCACTAGACAGGCACTCTTTCAACCCTTGTGACAGTACTTTCATAATATCTCATGAACCGTGCAACATACAAACAAAATTCCACTGCAGGCTTATTAATCCTTTTCCATTGGCTAGATCACCCTAAGGTGATCTAAGCCATGTGTAGCAAAAAGTCTGTATCTTGCTTTGTTTCCAAGATAACAGCGCCAAAAGTCATGACACAGCCTGCAATGTAATCCTATGGGAAACATTTCAATTACGTCATTGAATATCTCTGCAACAAATTATTTCCCCAACACCTAAACAGCATAGTTCACATCTCTATGACTTCCCCTCAACACCCTGCAAATCTCAGATAAAAAGACCAAACTGTTATTGAAATATGGTCATCCCAATTTGGGCCAGCTGGTCTTTCCCAGGGCCATCTGGTCTTTCTCATTAACATTCCAAAAATATATACATTTACCCATAGGATATAATGGGAATTTCAAATTGTAATAACTTTTGAACAAATTAATATTTTTTCACCAAAAAAAAATTGGCATATTCCATGGCCCAAGCTCTTTCTAAGTCCTAATATTTGGACCAATAGCCCACACGGTCTCTGTGCAGCACCACAGACAAAAAATGTGCAAATGAGGTGAAAAGAACATTTTTTGGCACTTCGTTGTGCAAAACCCGTATGTCTGACTGAAATGTAATTTAGTAAATCAAGAGATCTACCACACCAGACTGTGCATTCCAAATTTTGTGCAAATCCATTGAATGGTTGCAAAGTTATTAACGTGCAAAATGTGAGGTTTAACATTAAAAGTGCCTACCACAATGCAAAATGCTATATGCAAAATGTAAAGTGTGTCATGCAATATCTCTGTAGCAACTTAATTTTCCAGCACCTACATACCATAATTCACATGTACAGGACATCCCCTTAACACCCTGCAAATTTCAATTTAAAAGACGAAACCGTGTCCGAGCTATAACATTTTAAAGTTTGAGATTTTCACTGGTCAGGGTGGCAGAATTCTGCAGCTGTTTACATTTTACACACCTAATGGCTGAAAAGTACGTCCATGGCAGTAAGGCTGGCTACCCTATAAATTTCAAGCCACTACCACAATGCAAAACGTAAACTGTGCCACACCATATCTCCACAATGAATATATTTTCTGACACCCAAGCACCATAATTCACATCTATAGGACATCCCATCAACACCTCTAAATGTCAAGTTAAAAGACCAAACCATTTCTGAGATATTTAATTTTAAAAGTAATTAAAATTGGGCTATCTGATTCCTCCAAACCTGGCCATCTAGTCCCTCTCTTGGGATCAAAGAATCTTTGATTGTGAGCCTACAAATTCTTTGATCATGAGGAGGGACCAGATGGCCAGAACTCCATTCTTTGTTCGCAAAATAACCATATAAATTTTTCCATTAACATAATGGGAACTTAAAAGTGCTATAACTTTTGAATGCCTCAATATTCTTTCACGAATGAAAAAAAAAGCATTTTGAGAAGGAAATTCATGGCAAAAACTCTGTTTAATGCATCAGTTAGGTTGTTCCACAGTGACAAAAGTAAGGAAATTCGATGTTAGGGTAAACCCCCTTGCCCCCCATCCCGCCCCTAACGGCATCGGGGTGTGTGTTGGGGTCATCGGTCTAACTCTCACCCCATCCCATGTGTAAAGAAGCTGAGGTGGTGAAGTATAGGAGAATGGGGTGAGAGTTAGGACCGATGACCCCAACACACACCACGATGTTGGTTGGGGGGCAGGATGGAGGGGCAAGGGGTGTTTTCAACCCTAACATTGAATTTCCTTACTTTTGTCGCTGTGGAACAACCCTAACTGATGCATTAAATAGAGTTTTTTGCCATGAATTTCCCTTCTTTTTGAGAATGAGGAGTATAAATAGTTAATGGAATGTAGTGGTGGGAGCGCAGGGTCTTCGGGCCCCTCGCTCCCACCACGTGATTTTTTGTCACATAGTAATGGTAACTGCAATGCAAACATAATCAGAAATGGTAATGCACATAGTGATGCAAATGTAAATGGTAATGCAAACGGTAATAGAAACGCAAGCACAAACTGATGCCAAAGCAAAAAGTTACGCAAACAGAGATGCAAATGCAAGCTCATGCGGAAACGCAACTGGTAACGTGCACGGTGACAGTACCACAATTGGAAACACAAATGGTAATGGTAACAGCAACAATAATGGCAAAGCAAACACAAACACAAACAGAAACGCATGCAGAAACACAAACCGTAACGCACACGGTCACAGTACCACAATTGGAAATAAAAATGGTAACGGGAACAGTAAGAATAAAGTCAAAGGAAACAGAAATGCAAACGCACGCCCATATGGAAACACAAACCATAACACGCATGGTCACAGTAACGCAATTGGAAATGCAAATGGTAACGGTAACAGCAACAATAACACTAAAGGAAGCAGAAACGCAAATGCAACCGCATACGGAAACACAAACCGTAACATGCATGGTCATGGCAACACAACTGGAGATGCAAATTGTAACAGTAACAGCAACAATAACGCCAAAGGAAACAGAAATGGAAACAGGAATGCAAGCGTGTACGGAAATGCAAACCATAATGCGCACGGTCATGGTAACACAATTGGAAACACATATGATAACATTAAGAGCAACAATAACACCAAAGGAAAGAGAAACAAGTACAATTAACGTCCGAGCATGAGAACCATAACACCTACGGTGGCGGTAACACAATTGGAAACACAAATGGTAATGGTAATGGTAACAGTAACGATGACGCCAAATGAAAGACAAATGCAAATGAAAGGCGGCCAAAACGCAAATGAAAATGTGCATCGTGAAGCAAATGTAAAGCACAAACATAAACAGAAGTGGAAACACAAATGGTAACAGAAATAACAAACGCAAGCACAAAACAAAAACGCAAAGGGTAATGTGTACATCGTGGCGCATACCTGCAACGCAATGCAAATGGGCATGGAAACACAAGGGAAACAATAAGGGTAACAGTAACGAAGCGCACACCCTGGTTTTCCCCAACAGCTGCATAGAGAAACACAGTGGCCTGGATATTCAGAAGGGTTGCGCCCCGGCGCAATATTCAAATGGGGATTGTGCCTGGCACAAATCCCGATGCACCAGAGTGTATCAGTAGTGTATGCAGTGCAGGTGGGGGGGCATGCCCATGCATACTCCACATATCCCAATATTCAGCCCGGGATGTGCTGAGCCCATGCATGTGCAACCCCTATTTGCGCTGCACACAGGTGAGCCAAAAAAAAAAGGAACAATGGCTGGCCACCCACAGGTGAGCTGCCATATTGCAGGGTGCAACACCTCAGCTGCCACCTGTGGGTGGCCACCTGAGCTCTGGCTGCACCTTCGTAGTGGTGCCCCCCATGCCCGATCATGGGCATACGTAGAAGAATAGACACATTCTATATCCCTGGTGGTCCAGTGGACTGCTTGCAGCCCGATCGTGGGGCTTAAGTATAAAATGAAACCGTCCTATATCCTGGTGGTCCAGTGGACCGCTTGCAGCCTGATCGAGGGCTTAAGTATAAAATGAAACATGTCCTATATCCCGGTGGTCCAGTGGATCACTCACAGCCTGATTGCTGGCATACGTAGAAAAAGATAAGTCAATATCCTTGGTGGTCCAGTGGACCACTTGCAGCCTGATCGTGGGCATATGTAATAATAAAGAGAGCTCAATATCCCTGGTGGTCCAGCAAGTCCCCTTCCACCCGCCCACTGAGCCCCACTGCCCGCCTCCCTCCGGACGGTCAGCGGTGAGTGGTAGCACCTCATTCCGCTTGCCGCCTCGGCCATCACGACTGACAAAATATGGTTGTATGCCATTGGTCCACAGTGTGAGCCAATGGGCATGCAGCTCGAATAGTATTACACAGTCCAGATATGTGAATGGATCCATTCATATATCTGGACTGGTATGGTCACGGGCTGCATGCCCATTGGCTCATGCTGTGGACTAATGGGCGATAGCCTCATGTACACTGTCAGTTGGTGGGCAGCAGGTGGCAGGCAGGTGGGGTGCTGCCACTGCTGACCGGGGCGGGGTGGTGAGGGCTCAGTGCCAGTGAGGAGAAAGCACTGGACCACCAGCAGGCTCTCTGGCTCAGCCATATGCCCGTCCGGCCATGATCCACTGGACCTCGAGAGATATAGGAATGCATTCATTTTCTTCATATGCCCGCGATCGGCCTGCAAGGGGTCCATTGGACCACCAGGGATATGGGAATGCTTTTATGTTTACTTATGTCTGCAATTGGGCAGTGGGGCCCATTGCCACGCTGTGCAGAGGGCGTCAGTCTGCGACGGCTGCAGCCTGGCAGGGTGCCAGGTGTAAGTCACCAGGGATTGGTGCACCTGCATGCAAATGGGGCCATAATGAAATGCAAATGGACCCATTTGCACCTTGCATGCATTATTTCCCCATTTGCATGTGCACTTTTGAATATCACGGTTGTTGCGTCTAGCACAACGGAACTTGTGCTAGCACATCCCACTGCTCCACTCAGGCCAATTACACTGGCACAGTGCCACTGTGCCATGTGCATTGGCGGCTGGCCAGGGTACAATATTCAACACTGCTGTGCTATGGCACAGCCCGCTGAATATCACCCCTGTCAATGCCCTTGCACAGCCAAGTTGTGCTGCTCAGGCTTGTGCCACAGACTGGCACAGTCTGAATATCTGGGCCAGTGAGTGCAAAGAATGTATGCATAATAATGGGGCTTGGAGCAGAAAATGAGGAGTTGGAATACTAAATTGCTTATATCTCAGGAACTGTACGACGTAGGAAAAAATTTAAAAATTCATATGAATTATGACTTTCCTGGTTAGTTTTATGCTTAGCCCCCTAGTGGGGAACTAAGCATTTTTCTGACGAAAAGTCTGTTTCACGCACCGTTTCCGAGATACGGGCCCCGAAAGGTGCGGCGGATGCCGTAATGTTATCCTATGGGAAAAAATGTGAACTTTATAGTGCCATAACTTTGCCGCCCAGTAATATCTTTTCACTGAACCACCCAAAGGCACATCTGTGGGATGTTGGCTTTCTTCCCTTCAAATTTCATCCCAAAAGACCAAACCGTTATTTTGCAGCAAGGCGGCAAAGAATTCCTGTAATACGGCAGACGCCGTAATGTTAGTCTATGGGAAAAAGCGTCAACATCAGAGTGCCGTAACTTTGCAGCCATCTACTATTTTTTCACCAATCTACCAAAAGGCACATCTGTGGTATGTTGGCTGTCTTCCCTTCAAATTTCAGCCCAAAAGACCAAACCATTATTTTGCAGCATGGGGGCAAAGAATCCCTGTTATTTTCCCCATAGTGTCAAATAGCAGTGTCGCAAATCACGACACTTTCGCAAAAAAAATCACGAAAGTGTCGCAGGTGCGACACTACTTTGTGACACTACTGTTCCCAAAAAATTTCAAAAACATATTTCTGGGGTGTTTAACCCCAAAATAAAGACATGCCTATCATCCTCAGGGTCCGATTAGGTAAACACAAAAAGAATTGTGTGCCTAGAGGGTCCCAATTTTAAATGCCAAGCATTCCTGTGATCACTAACTGAAAACAAAATGGTGGATTTGCAACACTACTGGGGTCATTTGCGACACTAAAATCCGCATTTGTGACACTGTCAAACTTTTTATTAACTTTTCCTATTGACTACAATGGGAAACTTGTTTTTTTAATAACTTTTGAACCGTTCAATATTTTTTCACGGAATCTTCAAAAGGCATGTCAGGGACCCTGGCTGCATGTTCCCTGAAGTTTTTGGACCAGTTGCGCAAAGCATGCAACCTGCAGGTGCGAGCAAAAAATGCGCAAAAAAGTGTAAATGCACTACGGAATGTGGCTTAATAACTCCACCAGCGTATATCCAACCAATATAAAACTTGGCAGATCCCATGATCTATGATGCTACTCAGAGCATGCCAAATTTCAGGCAAATCCATTAAACAGTGGCAAAGTTATTAAGGTGCATAATTTCACCATTTAACCTTAAATGGGGTACTCAACCTAACTATAGTGCACTACCGTGCCACTATAATATATATAAATATAAATTTATATATATATATATATATATATATATATTTATAAAATGGGTAGGAAAAATCACTGAAAATCCAGTATGCTGATCGGATGAAACACGTCACATGACCATGCATTATTCCTCAGCGACCCTTGCGCCTCCCAGTGCGACCGCACACCTGAACTACTTTTATCCTTCAAAACCTCCTCACGAGTAGTAGGAATCATTCCACACCTACTACAGATAGGCAGCCACATACATACAAGTTGTACATTCAGACTGCTACCAACATTAATACAACTGCCCCTGGTAAATGAATTGCTGCCAAAAGTTCAAAATAAGACTGACTGTCTTGAAGAATTAAAACAAAAGAGTTTATATTTCTATTTATTTTCCTTTACTATTTTTAGAATAAAGCCATCCTCTTTACAGGAGAAGAGCAGTGGGAGGCACAACAGTTGCTAGGTAACACTCGCTCTGCCCTGCGTTACCTCTCTGATGCAGCCGACACCCTCGCTCTGCGCTAGCTCTCCACTTGCTTCAGGCGGCAGCTTTTTTACAGCATTCTAAATTAAAATAACATGAAGTGCACAGTTTGTTTGCTGTTCTAGTACAGAGTGACTTAGTTTCATTGTTTGGCTGCATATTATTTATCACTTTTGACCATGCTCGGTCACGCTACATGTCAGTAATAAAAGTGAAAGTGCTGTCTACTCACTCTTCACTCGCTTCAGCTGGCATCTTGTTTTAGAGCATTCTAAATAATAATAATGTAAAATACACAATTACTTTGTGTTTTTAACAGCAAGAGACTTGCTTTCAGTGTCTGCTTGCATATTGCTTACCATTACTGACCACGCTCAGTCACAGTACATATCACTGATAAAAGTGAAAGTGCTCCCCACTCGTTCTCCTCCCTGTAAAGAGGACAACTTTATTCTAAAAATAGTAAAGGAAGATAAATAGAAACATAAACCTCTTTTTGTTTAAATTCTTCAAAACAGTCAGTCTTACTTTGAACTTTTGGCAGCAATTCATTTATTCATGCCAGACAGGGACTACTTTTTTGCTCTCCCCCAAAAATATTTATTTCCATTTTATAAGATAGATAATCCTCTCTAGGGTGTGCGGTCGTGCTCTGATATACGCACGCCTTGGGTGGTTGAACTGCACACCCTAGAGTGGATTATCTATTACATATATATATATATATATATAAAAACATAGAAACATAGAAGTTGACGGCAGATAAGGACTGCAAGGCCCATCCAGTCTGCCCATTTCTTTTTCTACCTTATAAATGTGCCACTGGCCTTTGCTCTGTCAGTGACCTATCTATTCATACTCATCTGTATTGCTCCCTTATGCCTATCCCATGCCTGTTTGAAGCCCTGCACTGTATTCATAGCCACCACTTCCTGAGGTAGGCCGTTCCATGCATCCACCACCCTTTCTGTGAAAAATAATTTCCTCACATTCCCCTTAATCGGCCTTCCTCTAATCTCATGCTATGTCCTCTTGTTCTGCTATTTTCTTATATTTAAACATGTTAGACTGTTTCACCTTGTTAATGCCCTTAAGGTGTTTGAATGTCTCGATCATATCACCTCTCTCCCTCCTTTGCTCAAGGGTATACATATTGAGCTCCGTTAATCTGTCCTCATATGTCTTCTGATGCAGTCCCTGCACCATTTTGGTTGCCCTTCTCTGGACTGCCTCAATTTGGTTAATGTCCTTGTGAATGTGTGGCCTCCAGTACTGCACGCAGTACTCCAGATGGGGCCTAACCAGTGTCTTGTAAAAGAGGGATTATTATCTCCCTCTTACGACTTGTAATACCCCTACTAATATACCCTAACATCCTCCTAGCCTTACCTACTGCTTTAGAGGTCTACTTGGATGATTTCAGGTCATCGGTGATGATGATGCCCAAGTCTCTTTCTTCCTTTGTGACTGCCAGCAACTTCCCTCCCAGCCTATAGGTGGCTTCAGGGTTTCTCTTCCCTATGTGCATGATCTTGCACTTCTTTGCATTAAATCCCAGTTGCCACTCTTTTCTGACCATTTTGCTAGTTTATCCAGATCTCTTCTCATTCTGCCCACCCCATCTGGATCATCTGCTCTGTTGCAGATCTTGGTGTCATCTGCAAACAGACAAGTCTTACCCTCTAGTCCATCTGCAATGTCACTAATGAAGATATTGAAGAGGACTGGCCCCAGGACTGATCCCTGAGGTACCCACTTGTGACTTGCATCTCTTCTGACTGTATACCATTTACCCCACTCTCTGTTTTCTGCCCATCAACCAGTTTGCCACCCAGTTGACCAACTTCTGACCCACCCGAGTCTACCCAGCTTATTTATCAATCTTCTAAATGGAACAGTGTCGAGAGCTTTGCTGAATTCAAGGTAGGTGACATCAACTGCTCCCCCTTGATCCACCACTCTGGTTACCCAGTCAAAGAAATCTATGAGATTAGTTTGACAGAACCTTCCTTTTGTAAACCTATGCTGTCTTGGATCCTGTGCCCTATGGATTCCAGGTGTTGTACTATCCTTTCCTTAGAAGTGCCTCCATAATCTTGCCCTACTGAGGCAAGACGACTGAGTCTGTAGTTCCTGCCTCCTCCCTGCTACCACTCTTGTGGAGGCGGGATCACATGAGACCCTTCTCCAGTCTTCTGGGATCTCTCTGTGCTCAGAGACTCACTAAACAGTTCTGCTAATGGCTCTGCTAGTTTCACCTTAGCTCCTTAAGTACCCTGGGATGTATACCATCAGGTCCCATTGCCTTGTCCACCCTGAGCTTAGCGAGCTCTTGTAGGACCCTTTCTTTTGTGAAGGGAGTAGTGCTCACCTCCTTCCCCGTGTCCATGGTGCTGAGCTGTGGGCCCTGCCCTACCTTCTCTTCAGTAAATACTGAGGAAAAGTATCTATTTAGGATAGTTGCTTTTACAGGGTCCTCCTCCTCACATGCCCCCTTTTCTCCTTTGAGCTTAACAATACCACCTCTGGACTTTCTCCTTTCACTAATGTATCTATAGAAAGTCTTGTCACCTTCTTTTACTGTTCATGCTAGTGTTTCCTCAGTTTGGGACTTTGCCTGCCTTACTGCCTTCCCTGCTTCCCTTAGGGCAGTTTGGTATGCCTCTCTATCTTCATCCCACTGTGTTCCCTTATATTTTCTGAAGGCCAGCCTTTTGACTCTGACCTTTTCTGCTATTGTATTTGAGAACCAAAGTGGTTTCCTTCTTCTTTTGCACTTCCTTTTCTGTCTAACACAATGGGATGTTGCTTCAAGTATTGCATCCTTACTGCCCACTTTGCCTGTACCCCTCACCTGTGTTTTTTTTTGCCAAAGCTAGCTTAACTCTGTTGGCCATCTTATCAAAGTCAGTTCCTCTGAAGTCCCATATTTTTGCCTTGGAATGGGATGATTTAGATGTAGTGGTCAAACTGAACAATACCATGAGATGGTCACTGGCCCCCAGGTGACCCTCCACCTGGAGATCTCGATCTCCTCCCCGTAGCCAAGCACCAGATCCAGGATAGCCCCATCTCTTGTGGGTTGTTGCACCAGTTGTTTGAGGCCCTCCTCTTGCAGGGAATCCACCATGAGTCTAGTTCTGGCAGATGTTCCTGCTGGTATTGACCAATCTGTATCCGCATGTTGAAGTCTCCCATTATCAGAACCTCACCTTTTGCTGTTGTGTTTTGTATGTCTTCTAACAGTAATGTGTCTATGTCCTCTCCCTGGTCTGGGGCCTGTGAGCAACCCCAGTTCTTATGGCTGTCCCATTTCCTGTTTCCAGGGTGACCCACAGTTCTTCTGGCTCCTTATGTATATTCTGAATTTCTGTAGCTTTGATATTTTCATTGACATACAGGAACACTCCACCCCCTTTTTGCACCTCGGTCTCTTCTGAACAGTACATAGCCAGGTTCTGAAGTCTCCCAAGTGTGGTTACTGGTAAACCATGTCTCATGAATTGCTACTATGTCCAGTTTAGCCTCTGACATTATTTCCCAGGCTGTGAGCATTTGTGTACATGATTTTCCATTGGCCAGATTTCGGTGTGTTTGTTGTTGGGTGAGGTTTGGCATTTCCCTCGTGCATCGTATGGGGAGACGGACCTTTTTTCTTGCATGGTGATGCAAATAAACTGCAAACATGCTGAAACTCTGTTTAACCACTAGCTGAGGGGGGAAGGGTGTTCTTCCCATTCGACATATGGGGTGTTGCACCCTTCTCCCCATTTGCTAGTTTAAATATTCTGCAAAGACATCAAACTTCTGCCTCAATGCACTGACTCCCTCCTTAGTCAGATGCAGTCCATCAAATTTAAAGAACTTTAGCTCCCAGAACTGTTGCCAGTTCCCTACAAATCTGTGTCCTTTTCCTGGCACCAGTCCTTGAGCTACATGTTTAGCTCCCCTATCTCCCCTTCTCTGACCTTCTGTCCATCTGCCCCCCTCTCCCAGACTAGCAGGATCTCAGAGGAGGAGATGCCAGATGAAATGGATGATGGTTTGTCACCCAGCCTGGTTAGGTGTTCCTTGGTCTCCACAACTGACTGGCTGGTGAGAGCATTAGTCCCTATTTGTACCAGGACATCAATGCTTTCTCCTGCTTTGTGAACAATTTTAGCAATGCGGTCAGTGTCTCTCCACGCTGATGTACCTGGGAGACATCTGACCATTACCCCTGGCTGGAGATGGGTATCAACTCCCCGAATCATGGAGTCTCCTATAATCAGAAGTTTTTTGGATTTCCTTTTTGCTTTTTTTTGTTTTGGTTCCTGATTTGGGTGAGTTTTGTTGTGCTAGCTCCTGTGCTGCAGTGTCCTGCTCTGCAGTGTCCTCTGCCCCTTTGTTTGATTTCAGAGATAGAGGCAGATACCTGTTTGTAGTGTTTATATGGTTTTTGGAGGTAATATTTTGGAAAACACAGAGTGATGGGGCACCCGATTTGCCACTCCTATCCACATGCCATCCTCTTGGACCAACTACCCTCTGCGGTCGAGGTTCTTCTGTTGGATGTTGTGGAAATGGTGGGTGGTTCTTATAATGTATTTCCTATTGAATATGAAATTTGAGGTGCACAATCTCTGCCCATGTTGTCCGGAGCTGAGCCCTAAGATCTCCAATGGCTCAGCATGTGGGACAGTGTCCTAAATCCTGTAAGACTGTCCTTCTGAAAAGTGTTCCACAGTACCTGCAGTTAATGATATCCATTCCAGATAAGTTGCTGGGTTTATAACCTGGTCAGAGTAATTAGAAGGAAGAAAATGCAAGTAATGATTTGATTTTGTGTTTGTTTTCCTATAACTTGTTATAACAAGTTAAATTACTAATGCCCCTGTAAATGAGCTCACCTTTTGGATGCCCCACTGATCCGCCTCTTCCTGCTTTGCCACAGGAAATATCACAACTGTGGTACCCTATAAAAGGAGTGTAGTGTGGGTGGTTGGGGATGGGGGTGGTGGCTGGGCCCTTCCCTGCTGGAAAGAAGAACCACGGAAGAAAGAACAAGGAGGTAAGAGCAGAAACAATCAGTCAACAACAAATGCAGTAACCCTAGACTTATCCTAATGTTAGATAAAACTGTAAAACATGTAAAGCACCACCTGTAATAATTTCAGAAGATATACCCTGTGAAAACACTTTGCTACAGAGAAAATAAAGCGGTAACAGAAGATATACCTTGCAAAGACAATTTGAATCAGAAGATTACAGCAGTAATCTGTTACACACACCTGTAGGCACACCTTGTAATAATATAGAAGAAGGTATACTAGTAACAACAATTTGAATCAGAGAAAAATAAAGCAATGAAATGTTAGCAACAAACAGTAGCAATCCTGTGAGTACAAATAAAAACAACAACACACAGTAAATCTGCTTAGCCAAAAGAAGTCTTAATCCTTTTCCTTTGCTCTGGTAAGGTTCTGTGCTCTGTTCTTTCAAGCAATCTTAGAAAGAAATAGCTCAGGTGAAGTTAGGTGCCTTGGCCAGCAAACCAAGTCTTCTCCCTCCAAGATATCAACTAACCTGACCTTTTAACCCTTCTTTCTGTTGGAAATTACTGACAGTTTGCCAGCTCCACCTCCCAGATACACACCTAATCCTCTGGAAGTGCTGTGGGAGGAAAGTAATTAGATCCTTCAATGTGAGGAGACTGAAACACCTCTAAGACAACAAACCTTTTCAACAAAAAAATAAAATAAAACAGTGTCAAACAGTAATTTTGCTTAGCCCAATGATAACAAAGTCACCAAAATGTAAGCACCACCTGTAATAATTTCAGAGAAGATATACCCTGTAAGAAACACTTTGCTACAGAGAAAATAAAGCAGTAACAGAAGATATACCTTTGCAAAGACAATTTGAATCAGAAGATTATGGCAGTAATCTGTTAGCACACACCTGTAGGCACACCTTGTAATAATGCAGAAGAAGGTATATCAGCAACAACAATTTGAATCAGAGAAAAATAAAGCAATGAAATGTTAGCAGCAAACAGTAGCAATCCCTGTGAGTACAAAATAAAACAACAACACACAGTAAATCTGCTTAGCCAGAATAAGTCTTAATCCTTTTCCTTGTTCTGTTATGTTCTCTGCTCTGTCTTTAAGCAATCTTAGAAGGAAAGAGCTCAGGTGAAGCTTGTGTGCCTTGGTCAGCAAACCAAGTCTTCTACCATATATATATATATATATATATATATATATATATATATAGATATATAAGATATCTATCTATCTATATATATATATATATACACACACACACAAATATGTGTGTATATAAACATTAAGGTCAGGTTCTGTGGAAAACCCTGATGGTGTCAGGTTCAGTAATTTACCAAGGGTAGTATGAGTGTACACACACACATAGGGCATCCTTCCTGTTTGGGTAAGCACATTAGCCTTTGCGTAACCAACAGCATCATCACATCATCATGGTTAACTCAATGGTCATGTTTTGCTATCACATCATTTAGCAAGACACCGTGCATCAGCCCAGTCAGTGCAAGAAGCATTACATGAAATTCTAAGGGCAGCAGCAGGTGACATAGTTCTTGTTGGAGTGTGTGCACACATGAATGAGTGTGGCATGAATTCATGGAGACTTTTCATCACATTTAATGGTCTCATCATTTTTTTCAATATGTGGAGTCTGGAATTTTCAATACATTTATACAGCACCATTTTTTTGGTCCACAATTACGGGGACTGGGTGCACGCATAATTAAGTGCATCAAGAAAGACCACAGACTTTTCAGCACATAATGTTCTCATAATTTCTCAATATGCATAGTCTGGAATTTTCTGGACATAAGACAGCAGCATTTTTGGGGTGCACAATTATGTAGACTAGGTGCACGCATAATTAAGTGCATCAAGAAATACCGAAGACTTTTCAGCACATAATGTTCTCATCATTTCTCAACATGTGTAGTCTGGAATTTTCTAGACATAAGACAGCAACATTTTGGGGTGCACAATTATGGAGACTGGATGCATGCATAATTAAAGTGCTTCAAGAAAGACCGTGAGCTTTTCAGCACATAATGCTGTCATCATTTCTCGATATGAGTAGTCTGGAATTTTCGGACATAAGACAACAACATTTTGAGGTGCACAATTATGGGGACTGGGTGCATGCATAATTAAGTGCATCAAGAAAGACTGCAGACTTTTCAGCACATAATGCTCTCATCATTTCTCAATATGTGTAGTCTAGAATGTTCTGGACATAAGACAACAGCATTTTGGGGGGTGCACAATTATGGGGACTGGGTGCACGCATGAATGAGTGGGCATTAATTAATGGAGACTTTTCATTCCAGTTTATGCTCTCATTTCTATTCATCTGAGTTGGGAATTTTCAAGACATAAGACAACATCCCAAGATTTGTACGAACACTGGCCAAAAACATTCTACAGAAAATAAGTTAAAAAAGTGGTGTCCTTGCCTTCCTTGTTATATTCCAACTTAATAATCTCTGTCTCCAAAAAGAAAATATTTTAGTGGTCTCAGTAATGTTTTCTTTCTGTCTTAGTGTGTGCATGTGTGGAAAAGCAGGAGTGAGCAGTGCAATAATCTGCTAAACAGCATGTATGCACTGTCAAGTGCAGAATCCTAAAAGAACTAAGGGAGGACCTAGTGACACCACTGACCACTTTTTTCAACAAATCATGGCAGGATGGGGTGGTACCTGAGGACTGGAGGAGGGCAGATGTGATTCCCCTTCACAAAAGTGGGAGCAAGGCAGAAGCAGGAAACTACAGACCTGTAAGTTTGACCTCAGTGGTAGGGAAAATGATGGAATCACTTCTGAAAGAAAGAATTGTTGAGTACCTAGAGGCCAGCGGGGCATAGGACCCAAAGCAGCATGGATTTACAGCAGGAATGTCATGTCAGACAAATCTAATTGATTTCATTGACTGGTTGACCAAAGTAATAGACCAGGGAGGGGCTGTGGATATGGCCTACCTAGAGTTTAGCAAGGCATTTGACACAGTCCCGCACAAAAGATTAATAATCAAGTTAGCCAGCCTGGGAGTGGGTCCCAGGGTGGTAGCCTGGGTAACAAACTGGCTGCACAACAGGACACAGAAGGTAATAGTGAATGGAACACATTCCGAAGAAAGGGGGGTTACTAGTGGAGTACCTCAGGGCTCAGTACTGGGTCCAGTCCTCTTTAACATCTTTATAGGTGACATTGCAGAGGGTCTGGAGGGAAAGGTATGCCTCTTTGCAGATGACACAAAGATCTGTAACAGAGTTGATACACAGAGGGGTAGAAAAGATGAGAAGGGACTTGGCAAGGTTGGAGGAATGGTCAGACATATGGCAACTTAGATTCAATGCAAAGAAGTGCAAAGTAATGCACCTGGGAAACAAAAACCCAGGAGAAGAGTACACAATAGCAGGGGAGGTGCTAACAACAACAAAAATGGAAAGGGACCTGGGGTTAGTCATATCAGATGACCTAAAGGTGGGTAAGCAATGTGAAAAGTCAGTAAGGGGAGGGGGGATACTGGGATGCATAGGAAGGGGCATCACAAGTAGAAAAAGGGAAGTGGTTATCCCTCTTTACAGACAGTTGGTGAGACCCCATCTGGAGTACTGTGTGCAGTTTTGGAAACCTCATCTATGCAAGGACATAGACAGGATGGAAGCAGTCAGAGGAGGCAACTAAATGGTGCAGGGTCTGCAGCAGAAACCATATGAAGAAAACTAGGAGAGCTAATATGTATACTCTTGATGAAAGGAGGGACAGGGGGACATGATAGAAACTTTCAAGTACCTCAAGGAATCAACAAAGTCCAGCAAGGTAGCATCTTTCAGAAAAGAGATGTGTAAGAACAAGGGCACAATTTAAAGATAGAGGGGATGGCTCAGGGGGTAATGTGAGGAAATTTTTTCACGGAGAGAGTGGTGGATACATGGAACACCTTCCTGAGGAGGTGGTTGGGTCTAAAACAGAGAAATTCAAACATGCATGTGACAGACATAAGGCAATTATAGTGGGGGGCTGCAGGAAGTAGGCTGTTGGTTAACTAGAGTCTGCAGCTTATCCAGTAGGTAGGGAAATGGGCAGACTGGGTGGGCCAAGTGGTCCTTATCTGCTGTCAAAGTCTATGTTTCTATGTAAGTGCACACTGCCCAGTGCCCTGACAACATATACGATAGCTGACTTGTTCCACTGTTGATGGTATAAAGCATATGTAATGCATATTTTATTTGTACCATCATCAACAGCGGACCAAGTCTTATAATATGTTTTTAGAGGGCTGGGCAGTGTGCACTTCACAGTGCACACATGCTGTTTAGCTGATTATTGCACTGTTCATTCCCGCTTTTCAACAAACAAACCATGACAGAAAGGAAACATTAGTGAGGCCCAAAAAATATTTCATGGTAAACAGACATTATTAAGTAGGAATATAATGAGGGCAAGGACACCACGTTTGTACTTTATTTTATTTCAGCTGTTTTTGGGCATGGTTCTTAACATTTTTGGAAGTAAACAAGGTTATGTGAAAGAAAGATGGAACACACACTTAACATTATACACATAACAGTGCACAATGAGGGGGGGACTAAACAACAAAAATGGACAGTGGCCTGTGTCAGATGACCTAAAGGTATGCAAGAAATGTGAGAAGGCAGTAAGGAGGGCTGGGGGTATACTGGGATGCACTGGGAGCCATCACATTAAAATGAAGTCCAAAAATGGAAGTTCTTATCCCTACACACATATATTGGTAAGATCATCTTAGGTACAGCTGCAGTGATGAGAGCATATTTCTGCAAGGATATACACAGGATGGAAGCTGTACTAAGGAGGGCAACTAAAATGTTGCAGGATATGCACATGAAGACAGACAAAGAGACACTAAAGGATATTATGTGTAACCAAAATGGAAAGGGGGGGATGATAGAAACTATGAAGTACCAAAAAGGGAATAATCAATGTACAAGAGGGTGGCATTATACAGAAAAAAATATGTGCACAATGAAAGGCAAAATTTGAAAACAGAGGAGTGATGGATCAGGATTTAGGGGCAACACCAGGAAGTAATATTTCACGGAGAGGGTGGTGGGTGAAAGGAGTCAGGGAGGACAAACATTTTAAACAAAACTATGGAGCAACGTTCTGGTTGGAGAGCAGCAGTCAGAGCATCCCCATTATCTGGAGCTGGTGACCCTCCATTCGCTCCAACTGCTTCTCCATACTATCCAGACGGTGGTTAACCACACCCATCTCACTCCACAACAGGCCCAAATCGGCCTGTGTGGCAGTGAGTTGGGCTGGGTTACCACTGTTGCCTACCACTGCTGCAGGTTGTGGTGGTGGTGGTGGAGCAGCCGCATCCCCACTTGAAATCCCTTGCTTAACACCACATCGTGCAGGTGCAGGTGCACAATGTGCCACAATATCTTGGCCAGAAGGGCCAGCAGGTGCATTACGCACAACTTCTGCCACCTTGGTATTCCACACTGCTTTGTGATGGTTTAGCATGTGGGTGTGCTGCCCCCCTGTTCCAAGGTGACTTCCCTTAGGGCCACAGCTCACCAGGGCATCACATATGACACATTTCACTACACTGCTGTCCCCAGGCCATGTAGCAAAAAACTCCCAGACCAGAGATCTGCAGGGAGGACCAGGCGCAGGTGAGGGGGGGGCCCCAGGTGTTGTAGCCACCTGCTGCTGCTGCCCAATTAGGGCCAGAGGGTCCAAAACATGCAGCTGCAGTGCTGCTGGCACAGGGGCCATAGCAGGTGGTGGTGGCATGGGGGGGGTGCTGCTATGTGCCACATTTGGAGGTGGTGCTGCCATCACTGAACTGCCTGCTTCAGGTGGGGGACTTCCACAGATGGTGATGCGATTTAATTGGAGCCTGCCACCACAGGTGCAGACTCGACATGATCCCCCCACTGCACTGCACCTAAACCCACCTCTTCCTTGATCACCCTCCGTTATCTTTATTTAGAGCGTGTCTCTCTTTCACACAGACGCATGTACACATATACACACACAGACACAGAAAAAAATTCACAAGTAACAAAACTACACCCAAGCTACAATAGCCTTTCACATTCCCCCCAAAAAACAGCAAATTCACATAAAAATTCAACTTTTAGATCTGCTTTTCAGCTCTCAGCTTTGACCAGCTCAGCTAGCTCCTGCTCCTGCTACAGCAAGACCAAAGTGGAACTGTTTCACCCCTTGCATAATTCACTTCCGGCTACAGCCTGAAGGGAAGCATGTGACCTGCAGACTGTGAGACTATGTGAGCCATGTGATCTGTGGCCCAGTTTTTACTCACTCCGCCTTATTTTACCACAATGCAGAATAAGGCGAAGTAATAGAATGTAAAGTACATTAAACAAGCATTTGTCAATGCCGAATGTTTGCTTACTGGCATTGGCAGTGGTAGTGTAGAAGTTACAGAGCTGCGTAATAGGAATGGCAGTGAAGTATTGAACTAAAGCCAACCCCACCACCACCCTGCAGAGAGTGACAGGCATTGGGGTGTGCATTTGGGTAGTCAGGCACTCACCCGGCCACGCCATTTCATCACACCCACTCTGCAGAGACTGACAAGTGTGGCGTGTTCCTTGGGGTCTTTGGCCCTTATCACCCATTTCATTAGGAAATACGGAGATGGGTGCAATATGGAGAATGGGGTGAAGTCTGGGGCCGAAGAGTCCAAGGCATACCTCGATGCCTCTCAGTGACTCAGGGTGTGGAATGGTATGAGCATCACAGGCAAGAATCCCAAGTCACACCCTGATTCCTGTCATTCTCTATAGGGGTGGGTGATTTAGTTGAAAGCCGAATACCTCAGGCATTCATTGGTATTTAACTCAAATCTTCAACATGTTTGTTTTGTGACACCACCTCATGAACAGGGGAATATCAGTTTGGTAGCGAAGCTGCTTATGCACAGTGACTACGGATTTAGCACCACAGGTGCAAAATATTCTGAACAGGCTGTAAAAATGACAGCTGTACTCTTTCATGGGGAGGTGTAAAATGGCTATGTTGCAAGCGTGTAGTAAAAGTATTTAAAAATGGTGAAGTCACGGCGTACATAGAAACTGGTACGCACACCCATTATATAAGTAGGTTGGGATATTTTATAGCAGATTGTCAACTCAGGCATTTTGGTGCCTCCGATCATGAACAGTGTCACTGTGATTTTCTTTATCTGTGCCAAACAATGATTTCCACAGCGACCATCTCTGCACTGAAAGTGTGAAAACACACTTGACCATGTTGTGAAAATGGCAGCTGTACTGTTCATAAGGAAGTGCTGAAAAATGCCACTAGTGAAAATCCAGACTGAAAATATTACAAAGTCATGAACTAACGAGGATGCGTGGAAACTGCACAATGCTCACTCGTAACACAATCATTTTATGGACTTTTGTCACCAAATTTTCAACATAGCCATTTAAGACCTCTACTCATGAACAGTGTAACTGTGATTTTCTTAATCTGTCCTAAACATTGCTTTCGCACACCAACAGCACCATTATGCGCTACATGTGCGATAACACATTTTAGGTGACATATAAAAATTGCAGCTGTACTGTTCATAAGGAAGTTTAATAAAATGGACATGTGAAAATCTAGAAAAAATATTAAATTTGCAAACTACGAGCATGCATAGGAACAGTGCAGCACACACTCGTAAAAAGTCATTTTAGGCATTTTTCACCAAGTTTTCAACATAGCCATTTTAAGACCTCTGCTCATGAACAGTGCCACTGTGGTTTTGTTAATGTGTCCCATGCATTGAGTTTGCGCACCGACTGCGCCATTGTGCGCTACATGGGCGGAAACACGTTTTGGGCAGGATGTGAAAAATGACAGCTGTACTTCTCATAAGGAGGTGTGGAAAAATGGCAATGTTGGAAATCTGGAGTGGAAATATTGACACCGCAAAACCTATGAGCGTGTGTGGGAACCGCGTAACGCACGCTCATAAAACAGTCATTTTAGGAATTCTGTCACCAAATTTTCAACATTGCCATTTTAAGATCTCTGCTCATGAACAGTGACACTGTGATTTTCTTAATATGTCCCATACACTGAGTTCGCTGCTTGACTGCGCCATTGTACGCTACATGAGGAAACACATTTTGGGTAAGATGTGAAAATGACAGCTGTACTACTCATAAGAAGATGTGGAAAAATGGCAATGTTGAAAATCTGGAGTGGAAATATTGAAAATTCGCAAACCTATGAGCGTGCGTAGGAACTGCGCAACGCACGCTCGTAAAACAGTCATTTTTAGGAATTTTTTCACCAAATTTTCAACATAGCCATTTCAAGACCTCTGCTCATGAATAGTGTCACTGAGATTTTCATAATTTGTCCCATACATTGATTTCACACACCGACTGCTCCATTCTGCGCTACAAGGGTGAAAACACATTTTGGGTGAGATATGAAAAATGACAGCTGTACTACTCATAAGACAGTGTGGTGAAATGGCAGTGTTGAAAATCTGGAGTGAAAATATTGAAATTTCGTGAACTTACGAGCCTGCGTAGGAACTGCGCAACGCACGCTCGTTAAACAGTCATTTTTTGGAATTTTGGCACCAAATTTTCAACATGGGGGTTTTGGGCCCCCTTCTCATGAATGATGTCACTGTCATGGTGGTATTCAGTCCTGAAGGGTGATTTCGCAGTCACTGCGCGGTCACTCGCCCGTCACTGTGCGAAATCACCCTTCGACCCGAATGCGCCATGACAGTGATATCATTCATCGGAAGGGTTCCAAAACCATGTTAGTGGTGTAAAATCCCAAAATCCCGAGATATGCAATAAGTTGAACCCTCTATCTAGGCCATTATACAGCTTACGGCATTTCCTCAGTTCGCAGTCGGCTTTGAAGAGTGCAGGCGTGTTCCCGGTCCACGAAGATCGTCGCACCAGAGTCCAGAGGTAAGTATGGGGTGGGGGTGGGAGCCTGGGTAGCGCAGTGGGTGGGTGCGGGTTGTGGGAGGCGGGGGTTGGAGGCGCCGCGGAACTGTTTTGTTTTACAGGTTAAAATTAAAAAGACTTCGTGGGACCGCTTGCCACACTGGGGTGAGCTTCCAGCATGGCACATGACTTTGGGGGCCGTTCAGCCGGCCGGGGATTGGGCACCTTGCCGGCAAAAAAAAACAAACCAAAAGGCAGGACCGTTTGCCGCTGGGGTGGGCTCCGCGTGGCACAAGGTCTTTGGGAGGGCGCATTCAGCCGGCGGGGATTGGGCACCCGTCGGCAACTATGACGGATTGCCATGCTGGGAGCCATCAACTATTGGGAGGGAGGGAGGAGACAGACTCAATTCAGCCGGCGGGATTGGGCACCCGTTGGCTACTCTCGCTTCATGCGGAGCGCGCCGCTGCAGCTGGGGAGCTCGCGTGAGCAGCTTCTTATCGCTGCTCACTCAGCGTAGCTCCCCTTTCAACTGTATGCCACTGCATTTTTGGGCGTGTCATAGACAGCTCAAAATGCCCCGACCAACTACAGAAACGCGCATACCAGCACAGTGCCTGAATTGGAGGAGGAGGAGGTGACACACCTCCGAAATCTCTGATGAAGGCACTATGTTTCTTGCACATGCGTGCAAGCAAACATAAAAATGGGAAATTCTGGCTTTTTGAATGCACTTTGCGCAACAATCCATAATACAGAGTGGGGGACTTCACATCCACTCCGCAGGCGGAATAATACTTTACTGCATCTCTAATTTCTACTGTGCCGATAATTATTTAAATCAGTTTGGACCCTGTTTTTTTATATTGTTTCCATAATGCCTGTCTTGATTTAAATAAATATAATAGTTTTTTTGTGATAACCATGATGTATGTTTAATTTTCACCCTAAACTTCTTTTTAGGTGCAAATTTGTTAACAATATTTAGAATTTGAACAGTAAAATACCTTGTTATTTATTTATTTATATTTATTTATTTATTTATTTATTTAAGTGCTTAACCAGGAAGGCATGCTGAGCAGGCTACTGCTCGATTCCAGATGCGTCCTGGGGGCAGAGGGTACAAATACATAGTTGAAAGACAAGCCTAATACAAAGTGTGGATACATAATGGGAATACCCGCTAACACAATAGGTCCTGGTTTAAAGACAAAAAGGATTGAGAGAACAATAGACACAGGCATAGTTTATTTATTTGTTTATTTGTTTGTTTGTATGCTTTTGTTAACCGGGTAAGCACACTAGACAGCCAAGTGCGGTCACGCGCTAGCCATAGATGGTAATGGCTGCTTAATCTATGTGAGGAGCGAGTCGCGGTATCAAACCCATAATTACCCTATCTAACCTGGCTGACAGTTGTCGGAAACTAACTAACGGATCGTCGGAAGGTCTGCTGAGCACAGTGGGGAAGTTTCGTGTAGATCGCTTGGGTAAAACTTAAAAAAAAACATTAATTTTACACCGTGAGTCATTTCTTCTACTCGGGGCAATAGAATGACATCGGCAAATTTGAAAGGGCCGTCCGATTCTAATGGCATTGGTATAGAAAGCATTAAGGAAATGTTGAATCGTATTGCTCTTAATCAGACAGAAATTAAGAGGGACATCGCCGGCCTTAAAGTAGTTGTGGACATCATAAGGTCTAATTCTGACAAATTTAATGAGAGGCTGTCAGAAGCTGAGGAGAGGGTGGCTACAGTGGAGGATACTGTCTCTAAGTTGGACGGCGATTGTGTCTTTTTTCATCAACAATTTAAACTTCTTGCAAAGGTGGATGACCTCGAGAATAGATATTGAAATAATATTCGTATTGTGGGGTGCCAGAGGGCATTGAGGGTCCAAGTATGGCGAGGTTCTTACGAGATTTTATTCCTGAAGTTCTGCAATATAAGTGGAGCTGCCCTCTAGAAATTGAGAAGCGCACAGATCCCTTTCCCTAAACCAAAAGTAGGTGCCCCTCCCGACCTATTGTGGCATATTTTCAGATTCACTGTAAAGGAGGAGATTTTAAACCTTGCAAGGAAATGAGATCCATAACTTGGAATGGGAATCGAATTTCTTTTATCAGGATTACTCGGCAGAAGTGGTCTCACAGAAGCGTTTACAGAAATCAGACAGTCTCTACAAAAACTTGGTCTGGCTTATAGGATTAAATATCCTGCCACTTTAATCATTTCTTCCAACGGGGTTTCTCACAGTTTTAAATCACCAGAGGATGCAGCTGTTTTTATTAACAAATGGAAAAAAACTCATGGCAGTTCCTTGCAGAAAGGCAAGAAATTTGAACTTTCTCAACATTCTGAAGTGCAGCAGGCTCGAGATTCCAGTTCTACACACACTCCACTGGAACCTATCCACTCTCAAGATTCTAAAAAAAAAACTTTTAGCCCTAAGATCCCATCAGTCCTTCCTGAATCCTCCCAAGTCAGCTGGCAGACTGTTAGTAGGAAATGCAAGGGTCTTACCAGAGATCGTCGTGCTTCAACTCGTTTTGTGTCCAGAAGCAGCCCTGGCAAGCAAGGTTTCATACACGTGGCTTCCAGATACGAATCGATTGCCCACTGGCTACAGCGCAGAAGATATGCAAGAGGAAGTAGAAGGTTTCTCCACAGGGAAAGTGTAAATATCAGCCAATCAGGAGGCTTTAACCTGGTTATAGATTCGGAGGTCCCAGGATGCCCCACTGTTCCAGATTTCCCAAAGCTCCTTGATTATATGTTATGGTTGGCATTAAGCTGCTTGATCACCAACATTTGTGGTCGGGATTTCTACTGAATCCACAGGTGGCTGCAGTTCTATTGATTTACGTTATTCAGTGTACAGGATTGGAAAATGGTACAATTTCTACAAGGATTTTTTTTTTTTTTATGCTTATCAGCTGTAGGAAAAAAAGGAAAAATGCTAGAGATTTGTTATCTATTTAATTTTATTCCTTATGTGTTCTATTATCTCTACTTAGACAGGATCCTCAGATGAGGTAGGTCTTAGATCAGTTAAACAGACAGCCTGTTTTTAGAAAAAAGGAAGGAGGAAGATAATAAAAGAAGGGAAAAGGAAGAAAGGAAAAAAAAAAAATTCCAATTATTACATGCTATTATTAGCGAACCAGCATATCCATGATGTATAGAACATGGCTCCTATTCCTTGTTGGTTTTCGCAGTGTTTTTTTTTTACACATGATATGAAATCTTGCTTGGCTGTCATGCTGTCATGCTTCGATCTTTTAAAAAAAGGCAGGTGATTGGCTATTTCATTATAGTAAGGGGCCTGTTTATTGCAGTATGAGTGTCTTTGTTTCTTTTATTCTTCACTCTATTCTGTTCTCTTTGGGTTCTTCTTGGTTTTATTATGTTTTTACTATACCCTGTTGCTGTCCTAAGCTCTTAGCTCTATAGTTTTCCTTTTTCATACCTTTCTTTCTCTTAAGGTGTCCGGATGTATACAGACCAGTTAAATAATAGCAGCACTTGGCTTGAGTCAAATGGGAGAACAGCTGACCGATGGATTAATATGCTTAGCCTTGAATAGCTATGTATTTGGCTTGCACTCAATACTATAGCGCACATTTCTGAATGGCTCAGGCTAACAGGGCCATTGTGATGTGTGGTCAAGTTTGAAAAGGAAGAAAGAAGGAAAGAAAAAAAAAAATGCTGTGACTAAGCAGTCCTGTGGTCTTTACATAATATTGCTGTTTTCTTGGACCAGGCATTTACGAATAAATGTGAAGTCTTGTAGTGTGGTGGAATACCATCTCTTTACTTCTTTCCTGCTTTTCCTATATACTATATGTATTACTCATTGTCATGCATTTCCTATCCTAACTTTCTGTATTACTCTCATCTAGGCAATCATTATTATTTGTCATGTGTATTGTTGTTATTATATTTGTTCCTGGTTAGATGGTGGCTGCCTACTACTACTTGAAACTGCCAGGGGTTGTTTTTCTTTATTATTACCGCTTATGCCTCGCTTGGAGTCAAGGTTTTACTAAAGCTCCAAGTTTACTGCTTTTGTTGTTGTGCGACACGAACCTACAACCCAGGGTCCTTAGGAACCCTGACTTTTGGATTGAGGTCTCCTGTTGACTATAGGTTATAGGAACTGTTTTTTTTTTTTAATCTGTCATGTTTAAGAGCCACAACATATTTAAGTCAAATGAATTTGTTTGGAAATATCTATATTTGACTAATGGAGAAGAATTAATTGTTGGGGCTCAACTAAGTTTATTCAAATATAATGCTCTTGTTTCATGGTACACTAACAATGAATGTTAGAGTTTTAATGGCCAAATGCCATTTCCCAATTAGGTTACATTGTTTCTTATTAGGGGTAATGTTAGTTGTCTTTCAGTTATTCAGGCCTATTAAATGTTCTTACTCTGTTCTCGATGGGGTTTGTGATTTTACTGAATCATTTTTGGCAGAGCAGTTACTCAGTTTCTCCTTTACCTTAGCATATATAGCTTGTCATTGTATATTAGCTGGTCTTATAATAAAATGGGGGATAGTAGTGTAAGTACTAAATGTGTTTCTTGGAATGTAAAGGGTTAGGATCGCCTATAAAAAGAAAAAGTGATTTCTTATTTTAGTAAGCTAAAAACAGATATAGCTTTATTGCAAGAAACTCATTTATTGCCAGATGAGGCTGAGAAGCTTAAAAGATCGTGGGTAGGGAAGTATTTCATAATTCCGTTAGTAGAAAGCGGAAGGGTTGGCCATACTTATCAAGAAAACAATTAATTTTGTTGTTTTTTCCATCAGTGGATCCTAATGGAAGATGGCAGATATTGGAGGCTCTATTGATGGGATAGACATTGCTATATGCAATGTCTATGCACTAACGGAGATCCAGTCGGTTTTAGGGACTTTTTGCAGAGGTTAGTAAAGTTTCTGGTAAAAATATTATGGTAGGGGGATTTTAATATAGTCATGGATTACAGGCTAGATAGAAGTGGTTCATTCAGTAATGGAAACTAATTCAAGGGCCAGAAGGATCATAACAGACAGGATGAAAGACTTTGGTCTTTCTGATGCCTGGAGGCTGATGTATCCGATAGAAGAGATTATTCCTTCTATTCAAATCGCCATAGGACTTATAGTAGGATTGATATGTTTTGTTATCCAGTACTCTGATAAATAGTATGCTAAAACTGATATAGACTCAATTTTAGTTTCAGATCACGCTCCAGTTTCAGTCATTTACATTTAGACTCTGATTCTAGAAACCTTTTCACTGGAGATTTAATTGCTCTTTGTTAAAAGACACTAATTTTCGGTCATGGGTTTTAAATGAAACAAAACAGTTTTTGACACCAATGATAACAGGAAACTTCTTATGCTATGGTTTGGGAGCTTATAAGGCCTTTATTAGGGGCAGAATTTTGAGCTACACTTCCTTTAAAAGAAAGAAGAGAAATTCCTGTTGCATAAGGAGAAGGAACTGGTGGAATTGGAAAGCTCACAAATCTCATAAGGGAATAGCTGGAGTATCCTTAGGAGAATTATACTGCTTAGATATGAGATTAATAAAATACATACGAGTAAAGCTGAATTTGCTCTGTTTGGGAGACAACAAACTTACTGGGAGTCTGGGGAAAAGCTGGTAGACTTTTGGCCTATAAGCTTAAACAGGTCCAAAATAGAAATAATATACAGAGCATAAGAGATGGAGCAAAGAACACATATACTAAAACTAAAGACATTAATTATGTATTTTACAATTCTATAGAAACCTTTACAAATCTCAGTATGGCAAGGACTTGGGTCCAATCGATGAATTTCTATCCAGGGCTAAATTACCTGTGATCGCTGAGTCAGAGCAGCAGGTCCTGGACAAGACTATCTCAATTGCTGAGATTAATGAGGTGATATTAGATATGCCCAACAATAAAGCCCCTGGGTCAGATGGTTTGCCAGCTGAATTCTCGCTCTCTTGAAAGATACTGTTAGTCCGATGCTTTACAAAGTATTTACAGAGGTGGAGGTTAATAAGGCACTACCACCTACAATGTCAGAAGCAGTGATTACAGTCTTACTGAAAAAGACAAGGACCCCTAGACCCGGCTAGTTATCGCCCAATTTCCTACTGAATATTGATTATAAAGTTTGGGCTAAGATTCTAACGAATAGATTACAGAGCATTCTTAGTACACTCATACATGGTGATCAAGTGGGTTTTATTAAAGGGAAGCAGGTTTGAAAATGTCAGAAGAGTCCTTTCCTCCATGTGGATGGCCTCTCAGGCTCAAGACAATTCTATTTTGTTGTCATTGGATGCTCATAAAAGCGTTCGACTCTGTGGAATGGGGTTATCTTTATGGGGTTTTAAAGGCTTTTGGGTTGGGGACACTTTTATATCTAGGGTGACTGCGATGTACTGTTCCCCACAGCAGGATATGCACCAATAAGATGCTATCTGAGAAATTTGCTCTGGAAAGAGGGACAAGGCAAGGTTGCCCCCTCTCCCCTTTACTTTTTATCCTGGCCATAGAACCTCTTCTCTGCCTGGTTAGACAGAATAATATTATTTCAGGGATTAAAATTGGTAAGATGGAGCATAAAGTTGTAGCTTACGCGGATGATATACTACTTTCCCTATCTAATCCACATAAATCCCTTAAACCTACCATGGATCTTTTGGAAGAGTTCAGATTACTCTCTGGCCTCTCAATTAATTGGTCAAAATCAGAAATGCTCCTCTTAAAGGGTAGTAAAGAAAACTTAAAAATTATGTACTGAGAATAACCTAAAATGGCAAGAGGACTTTATTACCTATTTAGGAGTTAAGATCCCCAATAAATTGAATGCCCTGGTTCTAATTAATATGAATCTCTTATTAAAGGATATAAAAAACTGCACATGGAGAAGTGGGCTAAATTAAATCTATAGCTATGGGGCAAAATTAATGCTCTTAAAATGATGCTGGCTCCTCGGCTCTTGTATTTTTAATGTTACACCAGTACACATTTCTAACTTCTGGTTTAAAAAATTGATTCTTTAATTAGGTCCTTTTTATGGGAGGTAAGAAGGCAAGGATTAGTCTACCAAAGCTAAAGAAACACTGGCAACAGGGTGGCATGGCTTACCTGATTTTAAACAGTATCGGCTAGCCTTCTTATTCAGACAGGCATGTTACTGGTTCAAACCAGTCAATGTTAGCCCAGGTGGGTGCAATATGAACAGTCCTGTGTCTACCCCACTTGCTTTATCATGTTGCCATGGGTATTTACCCAAAGTCCACTAATTCTCACCCTTTTCTACATTCTTCAGCCAGTCCATATCTGACATTTTACCAATTTACTTTTATATACGTTATGCTGAAATACACACCTTTATGGAGAAACCCAAAAATCAAATTTGGTAATAAAACATTAATTAATGATACATGGGAAAAGAAAGGTATTTTACTATTAAAGGATATTATTGATCCTTACACGGGTATCCTTAGATCCTTTGCTGATTTAAAGGGGAATATGGTTTATCATATACACAATTTCACTCATACCTTCAAGTCCGAAATGCAATAAAGGATATTTTGGATATCAATTTGGCCATCCCTATTTCTAATGACTTTGAGGTCTACTTGCATTAGCCAGCAGCAAAGGAGGAGCTGGCAAGCTGTATAAACTTTCTAATAAAGGAGGTTAGACCTCACAGAGTCCTCTAAACATAGATGGGAAAAAGCTTAGGCCATTTAATTTCTCCCTTTCTTGGGAATTAGTCTGGCACAATGCATACAAATCCAGCATGGACTTTCAGAGACGACTAATCCAATTTAAATTAATTCATAACTGGTATTATCGCCAGAGAAAATGTTTAGACTAGGTATTTCTTCAGATAGCAATTGCTGGAGGTGTAGCGCTCAAGATGCCAATTTACTACACATGATGTGGTATTGTCCAACTCTAAGACAGGCCTGGCTTGTTATTTGGGATGCTTGTCAGCAGATCCTCGACAGAACTTCCTCGATCCAGGAATATTTATACTGGGAATTACACTTTGCCACTAACCTTGTCTCTGAGGAAAACAATGGATCTCTATAGCCTCTATATGCTTAAAAGATTGATACTTAGTCACTGGAAAGATAAATGTCCCCTCGTTAGAGGAATGGGTTGGGCTCTAGCTAAAGTAGCTGTCAATGAATATGTTAGTCATTGTAATGCTAAAACTATTGATAAATATAATGTAATTTGGGGTCCCTTTTTTTCTTGGCTAGATTATCCTTAGAGGTATATTAACTGCTAACTGTTTTCATTAGACATTGCCTGATTAGTCCATAAGTATCTTTTATAAGCTGTGTCTGCCTGTTGGGCACTTGTGATTATCTTAGTTGTGTGTTATCTTAGTTTGCTTATAGTGGCTTATGTTGAAAACTGTTATATATTTATGCATCTATGTATTTATGTATTTATTTCCCCCTCGATCTCATTTTTGAGGGCAGATGTATTTCTGTGGATCCTTCTCTTTGTACATGATTGATTTATATAGTATTATAGGTTTGATGTACTTTATTCCCTTCGTTGAGATGTCTATGTTGTATTTATTGTGAAAATATAATAAAGATTGTTTGAAAAAAAAAAAAAAAAAGACAGCCAAGTGCCTATTTCCAGGTGCGACCCAGGAGATTACATGGTACATTACAAGGTATATACATGAACATCAGGCAAATACAAGTGGAGGATTACATTACATAGAATTAGCACAACAGGGACTTGACAAGCATCAGACTTCATCAGGCAAATAGTAGTGACGAGTTAATATAAAGTGACCAGAACACAGGGACATTGTAGACAATACCAAAACAGGTATTACAATACAGTATTAAACATTGCAGTCAGTAGGAAGAAGTGCAGTGTGAATTCATCACTCCAGGCAGCAAGTTGTAAGGCTAGCAGTTAGAATAAGGAGGAGTCACAGTTGGGATAGAGTGGGCCCAGTGTGAGAGAAAGGAGTGCACAGTTATAGTGCTCACCCTGTTTTGCCGGTGGGCCTAAATGGTCCATTTTTATGTTTGCTTGCACGCATGCGCAAGAAACACAGTGCCTTCATCGGAGATTTCGGAGGGGTGTCACCTACTCCTCCAATTCAGTCAGTGGGCTGGCAGGCGCGGCCCCTGTAAGCCAATGCATTTTGGAGCTGTCTATGACATGCTCCAAAATGCAGTGGCATACAGTTGAAAGGGGGAGCTACGCTTGAGTGAGCACCGATAAGATATTGGCTGCTCACGCGCAGCTCCACTTCCCCACGCATAGACAGACGTGGCGCGCTCTCCGTATTGCATAGCCGACGGGTGCCCAATCTCCGCCGGCTGAGCTGCATCTCCAGTTGCTGAGCTGCGCCCCCACCCCCCAGTTGTAGGCGCTACGCTGGGAGCCCACCCAGCGTGGCAAGCACTGTAGTCCTTTGGCCAGCAGGGGTGCCTAATCCCCATGGTTGAACGCCCCCAAGTCCTTGTACCATGCGGAGCCCACCCCAGTGTGGCAAACATCCACGTCTTTTTTTTTTAAAACCTGTAAAATAAAACTGTCAGCGCGTCTCCCAACCCCTCCATAACCCGCGCCACCCTCGCACCCAGCCTCCCACACCCCCTCACCCCATACTTACCTCCGGACTCCGGCGCGACGATCTTCGGTGGACCGGGAACACGTCTGCACTCTTCAAAGCCGACCGCGAACTGAGGAAATGCCGGTAAGCTGTATAATGGGTTACATAAGGGGGTTTCAACTTTATTGCATATCTCGGGCATTTTTGGGAATTTTTGCACCAAATTTTCAACATGGGGTTTTTGGGACCCCTTCTCATGAATGATGTTACTGTCATGGCGTTATTCGGGGCCGAAGGGTGATTTCGGCGCGGTGACTGCGAAATCACCCTTCGAAACCTGAGCCGCCATGACAGTGAACATGTGAAGGGTAAACCATGGTGGTAAAGTAAAGAAAATACTGTTTCTGGTGCATTGCGCGGTTCTCACTGAGCTTCGAAGTTGCGAAATTTCAATATTTTCACTCCAGATTTTCAACATTGCCATTTTACCACACCTTCTTATGAGTAGTACAGCTGTCATTTTTCCCATCTCACCCAAAATGTGTTTCCGCCCATGTAGCGCAGAATGGCGCAGTCAGTGTGTGAAATCAATGTACGGGACAAATTAAGAAAATCACAGTGACACTGTTCATGAGCAGAGGTCTTAAAATGGCTATGTTGAAAATTTGGTGAAATAATTCCTAAAAATGACTGTTTTACGAGCGTGCGTTGCACAGCTCCTATGCATGCTCGTAAGTTCGCAAATTTTCAATATTTTCACTCCAGATTTTCAACATTGCCATTTTACCACACCTTCTTATGAGTAGTATAGCTGTCATTTTTCACATCTCACCCAAAACATGTTTCTGCCGATGTAGCGCACAATGGCACAGTCGGTGTGCGAAATCAATATACGGGACAAATTAAGAAAATCACAGTGACACTGTTCATGAGCAAAGGTCTTAGAATGGCTATGTTGAAAATTTGGTGAAAAAATTCCTATAAATGACTGTTTTACGAGGGTGCATTGCGCAGTTCCTACGCACACTCGTAAGTTCACTAATTTTCAATATTTTCACTCCAGATTTTCAACATTGCCATTTTACCACACCTCCTTATGAGCAGTATAGCTGTCATTTTTCACATCTTGCCCAAAATGTGTTTCCGCCCATGTAGTGCACAATGGCGCAGTCGATGTGCAAAATCAACGTATGGGACACATTAAGAAAATCACAGTGACACTGTTCATGAGCCGAGGTCTTAAAATGGCTATGTTGAAAATTTGGTGAAACAATCCCTAAAAATGACTGTTTTACGAGAGTGCGTTGTGCAGTTCCTATGCATGCTCGTAAGTTTGCAAATTTAATATTTTCACTCCAGACTTTCAACATTGCCATTTTATTACACTTCCTTATGAACAGTACAGCTGCCATTTTTCATATGTCGCCCAAAATGTGTTTTCACACATGTAGCGCACAATGGTGCTGTTGGTGTGTGAAAGCAATGTTTAGGACAGATTAAGAAAATCACAGTTACACTGTTCATGAGCAGAGGTCTTAAAATGGCTATGTTGAAAATTTGGTGACAAAAGTCCATAAAATGACTGTGTTACGAGTGAGCAATGCGCAGTTTCCACGCACCCTCGTAAGTTCATGACTTTGTAATATTTTCAGTCCAGATTTTCACCAGTGGCATTTTTCACTCTTCCTTATGAACAGTACAGCTGTCATTTTCTACAACATGTCTGAAGTGTGTTTCACACTTTCAGGCGCTGAGATGCATAGTCGCTGTGGAAATCATTATTCGGCACAGATAAAGAAAATCACAGTGACACTGTTCATGATCGGAGGCACCAAAATGCCTGAGTTGACAATCTGCTGTAAAATATCCCCAACCTAATTATATTACGGGTGTGCGTTGCACAGTTTCTATGTACGCTCATGACTTCACCATTTTTTTAAATATTTTTACTGCAGATTTGCAACATTGCCATTTTTTACACCTCCCCATGAACAGTACAGCTGTCATTTTTTACATCCTGTTCGGAATGTTTTTGCACCTGTGGTGCTAAATGCCGTAGTCGCTGTGCATAAGCAGCTTTCAGCTAACAAACTGATATTCCCCCTGTTCATGAGGTGGGGTCACAAAAAAAACATGTTGAAAATTTGGAGTGAAAATACCAACGAATGCCTGAGGTATTAGGGTTTCCAACCATAACGCCCAACCCTGTAGAGAATGACAGGCATCAGGGGTGTGACTTGGGATTCTTGCCTGTAATGCTCATACCATTCCACACCCTGCAGCCAGTGAGAGGCATCGAGGTATGCCTTGGACTCTTCAGCCCCAAAGTTCACCCCATTCTCCTATATCGCACCCATCTCACAGCATTTCCTAATGAAATGGGGTGCGCATAAGGGCCAAAGACCCCAAGGAACACCGTGACACTTGTCAGTGTCTGCAGGGTGGGGTGTGGTGAAATGGCGAGGCCGTTATGCCTGACGACCCAAATGCACACCCCAATGCCTGTCACTCTCTGCAGGGGGGTGGTGGTGGGGTTGGCTTCAGTTCAGTACTTCACTGCCTTTCCTATTACGCAGCTCTGTAACTTCTACATTACCACTGCCAATGCCAGCAAGCAAACATTCAGCATTGACAAATGCTTGTTATATATGCTGTGAGAACAGGAGGAGTATGAGCACAGTTGTGCTCTGCCCAAGTCGTAATGTTTAGGTAGCATCTCAGTTAGTTGGGGCATCTCAGGCTGAGAGGGTTTGTCTAGTGCAGAGACAGGTGGCAGCCATTTTGAGAAAACCCCAGAGGAGGCTTTAAAGCTCTGGTGCGAGGGAGAGGAGTGAGTGCTAGTTGGAAGAGAGTTCCAAACCCTTGGCGTATACACAGCGAAGGCTCGGTCACCCATTTGTGTGAGGGTTTTAGGTACCAGGAGGGCATGGGAGCCGCTGGATCGCAGGTTGTAGGAGAGTGTAGCAAGAACAAGGGTCTCAGCAAGGTTTTGAGGGGTGGCAGTTCTGACAATATTGTCAATGAAGTTGCCCACGACATAAGAGTGGTGGAGTTTCCGGTGGGAGCCACTCAAGCTGGGTGTAAAGCTCACAGCGGTGAGTGAGGCGGGGGACTGAGAGAGCAAAACGGCATATGTTGTTGTATGCTGAGTCCCACTTTACTAGACTAGTTTTTGCAACGTGGGCAAAGGTGGTTAGTCCATAGCAAAGCGTGGGTAGGAGGACTCCCCTGGCTAGAGCAAGATGGGCAGCTGGAGTTAGACAGCTTTTTGCTCTGTAAGCCTGACCCAGCTTGCAGCGTGAGGCCTTGCATGTATTTCGTATGCGCAGGTTCATATCCAGCTGCGGGTCAAGGGTCACCCCCAGGTACTTGACCGAGCCTGCGACAGTCAGCAGTGACCCATCAGCCCTGGAGATCTGTAGTGAATCTGGGGTGGCTTTTAACTTGGCCGCTGAGCCAAGTAGCATGGCCTGCATCTTCTGTAGGGTAATAAGAAGTTTATGGTCCTGCAACCAAGTTTGGATGTGGTTGAAGTCCGAGTTTAGTTTGGTGTTAATGGTGGCGATGTCCTGGGATTTGGCCATGATGACTAGGTCGTCTGTGTACAGCACTGAGGACCCTAGAGCCGGAGCCAAAGGTAGCTCATTTATGAAGAGAGAGAACAGGAGATGCCCCAGGACAGAGCCCTGGGGGACTCCACAGTTAACCTGGGCAGGCTCAGACAGGATCTGTTTAGATCGGATAGGTAGATCCTACAGTGATGTATTCACAGCTTGGATGAACAGACCTGCCACTCTGTGATCTGTAAACTATCTGGACTCATGAGCTGGTAGAGGAGAAATGAGATTGGAGCATGGAGTTAAGGAGTGGGGGGAAAGAGAAGTGATGAATGTTTGCTGGGAGGGAATTCCACAATGTTGGTAGGCAGTAGCTGAAAGCTGCCTGACCAACAGCAGTGGAGCTATGTGGGACAGCTAGGGACCAAGAGTCAGTGTTTTTGAGGGAGTATGCTGGGGTGCTGGGGTTGACAAGGGTAGTGGCGAGGTAAGAGGGGAGCAGCTGGGACCAATACTTGTCTGTGAGCTTAGCGCAGTGGGACAGTCTTGAATTATCTAGAGAGGGGAGGTTCATTGATTGATATAGAGTACAGTGGTGTGTGGAGTATGGACAGTTCAGGACAAACTAACAGAAAGAGTGGAAAAGAGGGTCCAGTCTGGCTAAGGTGGACTTGGGACCAGCACTGTAGACTACGTCCCCGTAGTCGAAGACGAGGAGGATCATTTTCTGCACAATAGCCCTATGGGCAGAAACTGGGATGCTGTCCTGGTTGTGGTAAAGTGCAGCAAGCCTGGGGTGCAGCTTCTTGATTAAGGAATCAACATGTGCAGAAAGGTTGAGGTGCTGATCCAGCCAGACCCTGAGGTATCTGAAGGAGATACAGGCCTCCAGGGGCGTCCTGTCCAGGGTGTGGAATGTGATAGAGGAGGGGAGCCTCGAAAGTCTCTGCCTTGTGCCAAAGGTTATCGAGACTGTTTTCTTGGCATTGAGGAGGAGTTGACTGGAGTGTAGCTTCATTCATGTCGTTAAGGCAAAATAATGGGGACCAATCAATTTTGCAAACCTCCCTAAGGATTACTTCTTCTGTTAAACTTTTGTAAGACCAAGTTTCTTTGACTTGAACCCCTTTAGACAAATGTTTTATTTTTTTCCTAATCAAAAGTATAGGAAAATGATCAGAAATGGTATTATTTAAGATGTCTGATGCTTTAACATAGTCTGGCCTGTTAACCAAAATCCAATGAAAGTCCCCCCCCTCCCCATTCACTGTTTTATAGTTGTTCCTGGTTTGCAAATTTATAATTTGATGATATCCTTTAGCTGCAATGACATTTCTTAATTTATCAGTTTGTCCAATCTAAATTCAAATCTCCTAGTATACTATTTATTTCATTTATTGAATTTTGTTGACCTGGTAAGCCCACTGGGCCTAGAAGTCCCTTTTTCAGGGGCGACCGGGGAAGATACAGATGGTAAGCAACTGAAATTGAACCAGATTAAGCTGTTGGTGGTATTTTTAGTGAAAGGGAAATATTTGGCCAGGACACCGGGGAAATTCCCTTACTCTTTTTCGACAAGTGCCATAGCATCTTTAGCATCCACCTGAACTACCACCAATCCAGGCAGATGGGACCTCAATTTAACGTCTCGTCTGAAAGACGGCACCTCAGAAGTGCAGCACCCCCCTCATGCTGCACTACAGTGTCAGTACTGAGAGATTAACCCAACTGCCATATGTGGGAACTGAACCCACAGCCCTCTGATCTCCTGGCCTCAGAGGCGAGTGTGCAAATACTGAGCCACTGACACTGCACTATGCCCCTTATTTTTGTTTGAGATTAATACCTCTTCCAGTAGATCAATATCTCTCTTACATTTCACAGCAAGCAGATTACAGGGGGGTGGGACTTGTCTTTTTGTTGACCCTGCCACAGCTGGATAGGGGGACCTCATGGAGTTAGGGTTGTTGCAAAAGCAGGTGAGTTGCACAGACTGGTGATATATCTTTTTTTGCTATGGGACTTCGCAACTCCATGTGCATTATTCCAATAGCAACTCGGTGGGAGAGATAGGGAGGATCAAGCTTTTCACTATCTATCCCAATACTCGAGACCTGCTCCTTGTCCTGAAATCTGCTACTAGTGGACTCCCTTTGGAAGGTTTTCTCATGATCAGTTTTGATTTGGGAGTTTTTCCAAAAGGCATACTCATTGCTATACACTATTACGATCAAAAACAATACAACATACGTGTGGTATGCACACAGATAGATTCGGACACAGCTCTAGTGATGGCTAGCTCAGTGCTGGCACTCAAGCCAGCAGCAGCCCTCCATCTGTGGCTGCAGAAATCAAGAAAGTCCCACTCTTCTCATACACAGAACATGGGTGAATGGCTCCTTTCACTAAGCTGGGCACCCTGGGTATTTGGGTGCCCAGACAAGGTATTTCTGGCTAATTTTTTAAAAAACAAATTGCAGAATCTAGCTAGATGGGTCCCATTTAACTAGGTTCAGGTGTTTGTTTTTTCAAAACAGTTAATTTTATGCATTTTCAATGTTTGTTAGTTTTAAAAGAGCAAAAAAATGGCAGCCGTCATGAAGGGTATTTCTTTCAGCGCAAGAGGTAAATCATGACAATAAGCACTTGCAATAGGTTTTACTTTACCGGTCAAACTTGAACGTTATCCCAAAAATCATTATAATTCAAAAACTGTATACTACTATATATATATATATATATAATAGGGATGGGAGCTAGCAGAGTGTGATATCTCAAGTTAATTGTACCAGAGTGTGATAAATGAAGCTGGTGACATTTATACATACAGTGCTGATGTCAGCTTCATTTATCACCGATCTCCCACCTATAACAGTACATTCCTGCATTTAGAATGTTTCCCCAGCAACCTGCTTTCAATTTACATAGGAAACGGCACCCACCTAAAACACCATGCCCCTGTACTAAAACCTGCTGAATTCTCGTGCGGTCTCTCAAGCTGCATCCCAACTGAAAACCTCTCAGGTCCCATTTCTAATCTCTGCAGTACAGAAAATGACAGAGAGTCCTTTCTTCAGACTCTGACTCTCAGTAACATCAGACTGCAGACCACAAATATTTCCAAAGCAAAGCCTTAATTTCGTAATTTAATTTATTCACGTCACAACAACCTAAACATTACCTTTTCATACTGTTATTAGTTACACAATATTTACTGTCAAACTGTATACTTCTCACTCTCACTAAAAAATGAAGCTGACAGTCTCACTGAAAACGAAAGATCCTTGCACAAGCTCTGTTACCTGTAGGTGCCAATGAGCTTCTCATCGACGTTTAAACAACTAAATAAAATGTACACCAACGACAAATAAAAAATGTTACACACAGAGGCATACCAAAATATTGGAAAAAATGGAAATCAAACATAGTCTCTACACTAAAGCTCCCGGACATGTCCCACCTCACAAAACACATCATCCAATCATGAATCACACTCACACACTCATCAGCCAATTACCACTTGGTCGAAGAAACAGCCACCAATCACATAACACATACAAACCCCATTCATACCCATTCACTCACAGCAGCAGCTCAAAGCAACAGAAAGGCAAAAGATAAAACAAAACAAACTAAACTTTCACTCCTATTGTATAAATTTCACACATGATGTGCAGATAGTGTCATATGGAAAATATTTTCACATGAGCTCTGGATACTATCACTCATGCCTTCGGCACTTGTGAGTATCCAGAGCTCACTGTAGAGGAATGAGAATATTTTCCATATCACACTCCTGCCCATCATGTATCCCATCCTATATATATATATATATATATATATATATATATATATATAATATATATATATGTATATATATATATAGCTATATATATATATAGCTATATATATAGGGGATATGACATGGCCCGACTGAAGGTATCATATTTATCTTCACGAGAGGCCAGTGATATCATGATATCTCCAGTGGCGAAGCCACGGTGAATATCTGATGTCACTGGCCTCGGTGAATAAATAGCTTCGAAACCACTCATATTACAACTATACAACTATGCTTTGCCCTGCCCCAGCACAACTCACTCGTGCCTCTCTCAATGCAATGGGTGATATAAAGGTGATGGCCCTAGCAATACAACCCCTTTACAAGCAGCTGCCAAAACAGCAGATGTCATTTATTGCTTAAGAAATATTTGGTGGATTCTGCTATTTATGGTTAGTTTTAAGAAGCATTATCTGGTTTATCATGCCATCCCCCCACACACATACACAGGGCTCCACATGCTTCCCCAACATAATAGATTATATAGGGTTTTTAAATATCTGGTTGATCCTGTCAGTTTAAAGTTAGTAAAAATATCTGGTTGATCCTGCTTTTATTTTGGGAAAAAGTGACATTTATATGGTTATCTGGTTGATCCTGCCACTCAGAGCACTTTCACTTTCCCAGAAGTGTAGCGTGACCGAGCGCTATGAACACTGACGATTTGTACATTAGTAAATGTTTTTTAGAATGTGCCCCGAGTTCAGTAAGTTAAATTTCCTGTCATTTTCTGTAGTTGGTTGTAAAAAGCTCAAACTGCACACAGGTGCAGCATTGACGAGCAGTGACTTTCAAAGTAAAATAGGCGGCGGCGTCTGTTGCCAGGCAGCAGGCGGCTCGCGCTCGGCCTGCTGGCAACCCGGGCTCAGCTGCTGCTGTGTGCGGTTAACTTTACAACCAACTACAGAAAAAATAACGAAACCAACACGGGCACGATCTAAAAACATTTACTAATGTCAATGATCGTGGCGCCCAATCACGCCACTGGGAAAATGGTGAATGAGATGATCAGAATAAGTTCGATATGACATATAGGAACGTGGAGATAACATATGACGTATAGGAACATGAAGATAACAATGTTATCTTCACGGCCCATGTGAGATATGATGTTTTATACTCTCATTTATCTGACAACATAGGTTGTATAAATATATATATATATATATCTATATCTATATATGTAAATGTAAATGTAACCTCTAGGTGGCGCTATCCCAAGGGCTACTACCCCTGCCTGCTTGGCTAGGAGCAGGTTAAGCGTCCTGAGTTTTGAAACGGGTGCCTCCACCCGGATGTCAGGGTTGGTAGTGGTCAAGCTAACCTAGGCACAGCCTTCTGGGACACTGTAACCCCCCTCTTTCCTTACTAGTGGCCAGAACAATACACAATAATCACTTTCACAATACCTCTGATACACCACGCAAGTACCCACACTGTTTGCACTTATCACCACGTCTTTCCTCTGGCTCAGCCCTGGGGACCCCCTGCAAAACAAGGTTATACACAGCAAATAGCAGCAGTACAGTACTCTTGCACAAACTGGAACCACACTCAGGGTAAATGCAAAAAGAGTTGGATCTGATTTATTTAAGGGACTTAAACAAGGGGGGGGGCGTAATCAGGTTAATTTGCTTAAAAGCTGCATCAATCAGTTATGCATGCACTTCAGGGTCCATAAACAGTCACACACTCTGAGTACCCAGGTGAAGAAGAGGTGGGCTAGCCAGGATCGTTGCCCGAGGTAGGCTGGCATCACAGCTGGTTGGGGCCCTGTGATGAAAGAAAACAACATGCACCACACACACTAATTGTAATCCGGAGCCGGAGGACTCAGTTCGTGAAAGAAAAGAAACAAGACAATCAGATGACACACTTAGATTAAGCTGTTGTTGCAGGGAGCTACCCTGATGGTTACTCATGATACCCAAGACTGGACACAGGCTGGATGAAAATTGAGACTGCAGGTGGTTGATCTGGAGTGCCAGGAGAAGCAGGGCCCATACGATCCACTGAGGTGTCGTTCCTGTTCAAGCGTGGAGCAGGGGGCTTATCCCCAGGCAGGTCTCTCGTCAATGGCTTTCTCTGTGCAGTGGGGTAGTCTGGCAGGGCCAGTGTGGCAAGGCCCAGGCCGTATGGTGATGAATGCAGATTCAGTCCGGTCGAGCTGGATACAGCTTCCAGCAAGCAGAACACAATTCACACAGTGGGGAACCAAATCATGACCCACCATAAACACACAGCTCATTTACATGTAAGGGATTCTACCATACCAGGCAAACCGCTCTCCGGTCACAATCACAAAGTCTCTGCACACACCAGGAGTTTAGAGGTAGCTGGAAATCCTGACAGGCTGATGCAGTCAGCAAATCTTCGGTCTTCTTCAGGTTGATCCTGGTCTCAACTGAGTGGCTTACTTCGTTCTTACAAACTCGGATTCAGTCCAAACTGATTCTCTTCTCCCTCTCAGGGGCAGCAGGCAGGCATGCAGGCAAAAACTCAGGCCTTACCACAGGGACTATCTCGAGCTATTGCTTCTTCAGCTCCCAACTTAGATCTGATTCAACTGCCAGCAAGCCTGGGAATTTCCTCAAGATCCAAAAGGTTCAGTTGACTGATACATCTGTCAGTCACAACAGGAGCTCCCCCTTCAGGTGCAAAAAGGCACCAAAAGCCCAAAACTACAATTCCTACAGATTTTGACTCCAGACAGCTCCTGTAGTCCGGCTCCATTTTAGGTCCCACCAGTACTGATTGGTCCAATTCGGCAGTCCAGGACCAAGATAGTGGAGATAAACAAAACATTTCTTGCTGCAAAGAAGGCAGGTTAGACAAACTACATTATCATTATCACTCTAAATGATTTTCAGCAAAGTTCCCTCTCAGATTACTTATGACTGAAATCCAGGCAGCTCTTAAAGAGACAGTACACAGAGGCTATACAGGCACTCTCTGGAAATCACATTTAAACTACTAAAAACATGCCCACACGTCGGCCCACACAGCCCTGTTTTGTGATGTCACAAAGCGAAGGCTGCAGTATCCTTATTTCTTGGGCTAGTATTTTCAAATATATTTATACCCTTTAGTGCTGAGATTTTATTCTATCAAAGCAATCAATTGACTAATTGGGACCCAATTGATCAATCACTGACAGAATAATCCCAGCACTAAAGAAATATATTTAATACTAATATAAAAAGCAATGAACGTGATCACACAGCCTTCATTTTGTGACATCACAAAACAGGGCTGCAGCAAATACGCATGGTTTTTCGTACCAGGAAGTCAGTGTTTGTTTTGCCAGCTGAGCGATTTGCAAGTTTACAAGGGATATAACTTTTTGTAGAAAAGGGCTTTTTATGCCAAACTTCGTCACTTTAGTTCTGGTAAGGAATCAAATGGGCTGGGGGAGAGCAGAAATGCTGACAGTCAGAAGCTGCTCTTTAGTCTTTGAGTCATTTATCCTAAATATAACTGAAACAGAACAAAATATATTTCACTCAAATTCAATGAAATACCCCAAAATTATAAAACTGTAACTGAAGCCAACAAGGAAAGTCTCCAGGGTTACATGTCTGAGCAACCTAGAAATGATATGTGACCTGTAAATTTGTTTATTAAATATCTTCTAAATGTCCACCAAATGTGAAGACTACAGCAAGATGTCCTGAACAACCGGCCCTGCTGGTATTCATGCGCATTAACTATCTTGGTAACATGATGCCCCATCTTTCTTCAAAAACAGGATTTTCAACAGAAGTACACACACCACTGCCTCTGAAGCGCAATTGTACACATTCTTTCTGATGAGGGTTTGGCATCCAGGTAAATAATGAGTATTGCTGGCCATAGGTGTAAGCAGTCTTTAAACAAACTCTGATCAGAGCCAAAACAGCTGTTAATACATTAATCTGACAAGGGATATAGAAATAATGTATGGATTGGACTGTAGTGAATAGTCAGAGAAAGGTTGACTGAATACTAGAAAAACATATTCCTTTCATAAAATGCAGGCCCAGCAGACAGAGAATTTAATTTTAATTTCACTAAAATAGACACTACAAAGGCGAACTGAAGGAACAACAGAGCTCATTCAGATATTCCAATCAGTGCAGAACAAATTTGGGAAGGGAGATGTGCGACCAGCTGTGCAGTCTTGTATGAGCTGGGAGAGACTGTAGGCACACAGGACAGTTCCACAGAGCATGTCTGAGGTTTGTGTGAGCCAAGATGGAGTTTGAGAGTCGGAGGATGTGACCGGTGGCAGAGGAGGGCAGCTGAGCTGCATGGGGGAACAACAAGCTGGTGGTGGTTGGCAGAAGGGACAGAGCATACTGCGCACTGAGGCACAGATATACATTACTGTACAGCACTGTACAGTGCACAAGAGAAGGAAAGTAAAGGTGGTGCAGGCAGTGGGATTCAGGGGAATTGACCAACTACCACATGAGGGAAGGAAGGAATTCCGGGCATCTCTCTGCCCAAAGGAAGGGCTTCTGCTAGCCGGACAATACACTGAGGCATTCCAGGAAGACCAAACTGCGATACCAGGTATGGAGCTGGTGCGGTTTCAAGACAGGCTGCCAACCTGAAAATTCAAAGGGTAATAAAGAGAAACTCCACTCATAGAAAAAATGATGAGTAAACCAGTCCTTGGAATAATGTGAAGTACTGTGAATACTGCTCTTTTATTGTAAAAATCAGTGCTCCAAAGATTCTAGTGCAGACAAGCTGTAAACCACTACTTGCCTCTGCACTTCAAATATCACACTCTTTGTCAGGGGGTATGGTCACAGGAGATACACGTCAGCTTAAATAGTATACTTCATTAATTAAAAATCAATACAAAAGTAACCATAGTAACATCAATGACAAAAGACAATGATATAGAGGCATCAGTGCTTAAAGGGAAATGTCCATGTACCATTGGGCCCCACCTCCATATGAAGTGGGGCCTGATTAGCAGTTTCATAAATATAAACTGTTTTTGTACTTACTGCTCTCTATTTTTTTTTATTTTATCTGTTTGACCCTGCTCCCTCCCCTCCAGCATTTTCAGTCTCAGCGTCCCTCCTGGCACACCCACAACCACCCACGGCTGTCCCCAGTATGCTGTGTCTTGTGGGGATCAGCTGTGGCACTTCCATGGCATTACAGTACTGACATTACTTACAGAGAGCTCTGGTTTGGAGCCGAAATGTCTCCATGATAAATGGAGACCAGGGGCAGACTGACAGGCACCCTAGCAGTCTGTACATGGTCTCGGTAGAACATGGACACACACAGGATCCAAACCAGAGCTATTTAAGCTATGGCAGAAACAGATTGCCATTGCTTCAAATAGCTCTGTTTTGGATCCTGCGTGTGTCTGTGTTATACCGAGACCAGGTACAGACTGCTAGGGTGCCTGTCAGTCTGCACTTGGTCTCTGTTTATCACAGAGACATGTCGGCTGCAAACCGGAGCGCTCTGTAAGTAATGTCAGTACTATAATGCCATGGAAGCACCCCAGCTGATCCCTGGAAGATATGTCATACTGGGAACAGCTGTGGGTGGTTGTGGGTGTGCCGGGGGGGACACTGAGACTGAAAATGCCGGCAGGGAGGGCGCAGGATTAACCAGATAGAATTTAAAAAAAGATAGAGAGCAGTAAGTACAAAAACAGTTTATATTTATGAACTTGCTAATCAGTCCTCACTTCATATGGAGGTGGGGCCCAATGTTAGCAGCATTACAAAATGTAATTTAAGCACCAGGAATTGGGTGTTTTGACTGCTTCTAATAACAGTTGCTTATTTATGTAGCCCAGTGTTCTAGGAAAGGGTTAACAGTTTGGGCCTCTCCTGTGGCTGAGTGCCAAGTCACATTGCCTATAGGTCTTAAAAGGGGGTGGAGCCATTTTGAGAGAGTTACAGAATTGGCAGAGCTACAGGAGGAAGCTGCCCCAGTGCAGACTAACCCAGTCTGCAGAATTGGCCCCTGATGTTCCAAGGACTACTTCATTGCCTTAGTCTGCAGCTGATACCCACTGTAGCAGCCTTTTCTAAATTGCTAAATAATTTGCACAATAAATGTACTGGTTTTCACAGTGTTCTGGGCTTGCATGTCCATTTTTTTAATAATAATAAAATAAAAATAAATACATCTTTATTTATAAAGCGGCCTTTCTAATACCAAGTCACTGAACAATAAAAACAGATAAAACAATAAAATACCCAATAATCAGAATGACAGCAATAGAGCATTTTCTCTGAGGTCTGGAGGGAGGAGGAGGAAGGGTCAAGAACACAGTTAGCAAAGGGTGGAGGGGGTGAGGAACACATAACAAAGGTATGTGGAGGGGTGCACACAGAGGGGATAAACGTGAATAGAAGAACAGAGGGAAGAGAATGAAGGTCAGATTCTAGGTGGAGGGTGGTGTCTCTGAATGCATGGAGTCTTGGAAACAAGATGGAAGACCTGCAGGCACTATTAGCGAACAGGAGGGTAGACATAGCTGCAGTAACTGAGACTTGGGCAACATCACACGATGACTGGGACCTTGCAATCCCTGGATATAAACTATACAGGAGGGACAGGGTAGTCGGGAAGGGGGAAGGGGTGGCAGTTTATATCAGGGAGGGAATAACTTGCACGAGGGAGGAGTCAGAAGAAGGGGAGGTGGAGGCATTATGGGTTCAGTTAAGGTCCAATAGAGGGAGAAAGGTGAGGTTGGGGGTGGTTTATAGACCACCCAGTCAGGATGAGGAGAGGGACAGGGAACTGAGCTCACAAATATCGGAAGCTGCGGGGAAAGGAGAGGTGGTAATTGTGGGGGACTTCATCCTGCCCAAGATAGACTGGAGCATACCATCCACGACATGTGCTAGGAGTCAGGTGATCCTAGGAGGACTGCAGAGTGGGTTCCTGACTCAGGACATCACTGAACCAACAAGAGCTGAGGCAATTCTTCATCTGCTGCTCACAAATGGGGAGCATGTACAGGAAATAATGGTCAGGGAGCCACTGGGAGGAAGTGACCATTGCACAGTGGGGTCCAGTTGGATATGGGCAGGGAAAGCATCCCGACTAAGACCAAAATCTTGGATTTTAGGAGGGCGGACTTCAGGAAAATGGGCGAAGTGCCAAGGAACCATCTGGTGGGAATCAGAGCAGATATGGGGGTGGACCAATGCTGGTCCATCATTAAGGAAGGAATACTAGTTGCCACAGATGAGTGCGTTAGGCTCAGGGGTAAGAACACAAGAGCCAAAGCACCCAGCTGGTTCAGTTATGGGGTTGCCCAGGCAGTGAGGGAAATGAGGTTGGCCTATAGAAAATTTAGGAAGACCAACAGAGAGGTGGATAGGGAAAACTACATAAGGTTGGCTAGTGAGGCAAGTAAGAAAGTCAGGTGAGCAAAGGCACAGAGGGAGCTGCAAATAGCTGAAGGAATTAAGAAGGGGAAGAAGGCTTTGTTTCGCTATATAAGTGAGAAAAGGGACAAGAAGGAAGGGATTGTTAGGCTTAAGAAAGGGGTGGCGAGGGTGGAGGATAATGGGGGAAAGCAGAGATTCTAAATGAATACTTCTATTCAGTCTTCAACAGGGAGAAGGACAGACCAGTGCCTTCAGGAGGGAAAAGAGGAGTGAGGGGAAGGGAACATAGATGTAGCGATAGAGGAGGATAGAGTGAGGGAGGAGCTGCTGGCATTGAAGGTGGACAAATCACCAGGCCTGGAAGGAGTACAACCAGGGTACTAAAGGAACTGGCTGAAGAGCTGGCAGGACCACTGGCAGACCTATTTAATAGTTCACTAGAGACAGGCGTAGTACCACAGGACTGGAGAACAGCACATGTAGTGTCGCTCCACAAATCTGGTCCCAAGGATGACCCAGGGAATTACAGACCAGTCAGTCTGACCTCCATTGTGGGCAAGCTCATGGACACTATGGTAAAGGAAAGGTTGGTAGAATATCTAGAGGAGCATGATCTTCAGGATGCAAGGCAGCATGGCTTCATGGGGGGTGAGATCGTGTCAGGCAAATCTGATTGACTTCTTTGACTGTGTCACTAAAACAGTAGACAGGCGCCAAGTGGTAGATATCCTCTATCTTAATTTCAGCAGGGCTTTTGACTGTGTGAGCCACAAAAAGGTTGATCAGGATGTTGGTGGATCTCGGGGTTGGGGAAAAGATGGCCAGATGGGTGGAAAACTGACTGAAGGACAGAACCCAGAGGGTGGTTGTGGGGGGGGAGAGTTATCTGGCACAAGACAGGTAACCAGTGGGGTCCCACAGGGCTCGGTGCTAGAGTCGGTGTTGTTCAATGTCTTCATCGATGACATTGGAGATGGCAATAAGGGCAAAATGTGCCTATTCACGGATGACACCAAGCTCTGTGGGAGAGCGGACACAGCTGAAAGACCTACAGAAAGATCTGGAAAAGCTAAGGAGGTGGTCCAGGATCTGGCAGCTTGGCTTCAATGCCAAGAAATGCAAAGTTATGCATATTGGAGTCATGAATCCTAGGACAGAGTACTACCTTGGTGGAGTCTGAGTATCTGCATCAGAGGAGGAGAAGGACCTGGCAGTGGTGATCATTAGTGACCTGAAGCACTCCACGCAGTGCAAGAAAGCAGCAGCAAAGGCAAACAAGATGCTGGGATGCATATCTAGAGGGATCGTTAGTAGAAGAGAGGAGGTTTTACTGCCCTTGTACAGGTCACTGGTAAGGCCGCATCTAGAGTATGGAGTTCAGTACTGGTGCCCACACCTCAAAAAGAACATTAACCTGCTGGAGAAGGTCCAGAGGAGGGCTACAAAGATGATAGCTGGTCAGCAGGGTGAGGCATATGAGGAGAGGTTGAGGGCACTGAACATGTACTCCCTGAAAGACAGGAGAGAGAGAGAGGGGACATGATTGGGACCTTCAAGTGCTTAAAAGGATAAATAAGGTTGATAAGGAGAGTCTCTTTAAGCTGAATGGTAAGGGGGCACAGTTTTAAGCTGGAGGGTGGGAGGTTTGGGAGGGAGGTCAGGAAGCACTTCTTCACAGAGAGGGTGGTGGACACTTAGAATGCGCTGCCAGAAGAGGTAATCCCATTGAAGACAGTGGGCAGCTTTAAGAGAGGCTGGGACAGGTATAGGGGGAGGGTAAGGGTCATGGGTAGGGAGGATGGGAGGAGTGGGGAGAGGAGGCAGGGACAGTAGCTCAAGCTGTGGACCCTGCAACACAAGCAGATTTGATAGACCAAATGGCCTTTTTCTGCTGGCTTCTTTGTATGTTCGTATGTTCTGCTGAGAGTCAGGCAGCTGCTTAATAAGTGTTTGGCTAAAATCAATGACTGGATGGCTTCCAGCTGGCTGAGACTTAACCCGGATAAGACAGAGGTACTAGTGATCGAGCCTGGTCGCGGGCATGATGAGTTGCCTCCAGGGGCTAACACAGGACTTGTCCTGGGGTCCGCTCCACTGGTGGCTTCCCCAAGGGTACAAAATCTGGGTGTGATCCTTGACATCAGACTGACTTCTGAAGATCAGGTGTCATCTGTAGTCAAAAGTGTTTTTTACCATTTGCAGAACATCGCCAAGATCAAGTCCCTCATTTCACCTGAGGGTCTGCTGACACTGGTACATGCCTGTGTAACCTCTAGACTTGACAACTGCAGCTCTCTATACTTCGGGATCCTCGGAGGGACCTTCCACAGACTGCAGCCAGTGCAGAATGCAGCGGCCTGGTTGCTGATGGACGTTTCGAGGTCCAGTCATGTAACCCTGGTCCTGTGTGCTCTACACTGGCTGTCAGTCAGGTGGAGGGTCCTTTTCAAGGTGGGCTTACTCACCTATAAGGCCCTATATGGAATGGGACCTGGCTATCTGCCAGAGCTCCTTACACCGGAGACCTCATAGAAACATAGACTTTGACGGCAGATAAGGACCACTTGGCCCACCTAGTCTGCCCATTTTCCTACTTACAGGATAAGCTGCAGATCCTAGTTAACCAACAGCCTATTTCTTCCTACCCCCCACAAGAATTGCCTTATGTCTGTCCCATGCATTCTTGAATTCTCCCACAATTTTGGACCCCACAACCTCCTCAGGAAGGCTGTTCCATGCATCCACCACCCTCTCTGTGAAAAAATACTTCCTCACATTGCCCCTGAGCTGTCCCCCCCCCACCTTCAAATTGTGTCCCCTTGTTCTTGCACATCTCTTTTTCTGAAAGATGCTACCCTCTTGGACTTTGTTGATTCCACTGAGGTACTTAAAAGTTTCTATCATGTCCTCCCCTGCCTCTTTCCTCAAGGGTATACATATTAAGCTCCTTTAGTCTCTCCTCTTATGGCTTCTCTTGCAGACCCTGCACCATTTTAGTTGCCCTCCTCTGGACAGTCTCCATCCTGTCTAAGTCCTTGCGGAGGTGGGGTCTCCAGAACTGGATGCAGTACTCCAGATGGGGTCTCACCAGCTGTCTGTACAGATGGATAACAACTTCCTATTTTTTGCTGGTGTTGCCTCTCCCTATACATCCCAGTAAGTCCCTTTTCATCCTTTCCACGCCTCCTTGTGTATCAACCCTGTTGCAGATCTTTGTGTCATCTGCAAAGAGGCATACTTTTCCTTCCAGTCCCTCTGCAATGTCACTTATAAAGACATTAAAAAGGACTGGACCCAGTACTGAACCCTGCGGTACCCCACTAGTAACCCCTCTTTCTTCAGAGTGGACTCCATTTACAATTGCCTTCTGTGTCCTGTTCTCCAGCCAATGTTTTACCCAGGCTACCACCCTGGGACCCACTCCCAGGCTGGTTAATCTGATTATTAACCTTTTGTGTGGGACTGTGTCAAATGTTTTGCTAAAGTCTAAGTAGGCCATGTCCACAGCCCATCCCTGGTCTACTACTTTGGTCACCCAGTCAAAGAAATCAATAAGATTCGTCTGACATGACCTTCCTGCTGTGAACCCATGCTGCCTTGGGTCCTGTGCCCCACTGGCCTCTAGGCACTCCACAATTCTTCAGAAGTGATTCCTTCACTTTCCCTACCACAGAGGTCAAACTGACAGGTCTGTAGTTTCCTGCCTCTGTCTTGCTCCCACTTTTGTGAAGAGGAATCACATCCACCTTCCTCCAGTCCTCAGGTACCACACCATCCTCCCATGATTTGTTAAAAAGGGTAGTCAGTTGTGTCACTAGTTCTCCCCTTAATTCTTTTAGAATTCTGGGGTGAATTCCATCAGGTCCCATTGCTTTGTCCACCTTCAGTTTTAGGAGTTCTTTCAGAACCCTTTCTTCTGTGAAAGGACTGGGATCGACCCCCTATCCAGAGTGCTTCTGTTAATTGGATTAGGCAACTCTCCCTCCTCCTCTTTTGTGAATACTGAGCAGAAGTATTTATTTTATTTATTTATCAAGTCTAGGATTACAAATACCTTTGAGCCATGGCTCTTTTACAAAGGTTCCACGTCAGAGAAATACAAATTATGGGGAACATCAAGACAGGCATTACAACAATGTGGACATTGCAAACAGAGTACAGATTAATACAGTTCAAGGGTAGCATTGTAACAAGGCAGCCAGCGGCATTTGTCAGAGAAAATAGACAACAGATAAGAAGTGCCAGAGTCATAGGGAGAGGGAAGAGGGTAGGGGGAGAAGGAATGTAGGAAGGGTGGCGAGAGGGTGAAAAGTGCAGCATTGGGTATACCAAGATGTGAGGGTAGAATCCAGTGAGGAGGGGAGGGAGGGACAACTAGAGCAGAAAGGGAAGTGGAGAAACAAGGTTAAGTTGGGCAGTCACAGGAGCTGTTGGTAGTGAGATAGTCCCGGAGCCTAGTTTTAAACATACCAATAGTTGGGGCAGAGGAGATGGTTGGGCTGAGGCCATTGAACCTGAGTGGCCTCGATAAGCAAAGAGTGTTGTCCCTGTGAAATGTGACAGGGGGGACTTTCAGTAGCTGTAGCGTGGATCTCCTAAGGCACCATTTGTTAATCGGTGTTGTAACAGAGTTGAGACCCCAGAAGGTGCAAGGCCAAGGTAGATTTTTCACCATGGAGCAGGTGAGAAACTTTATGCAGTTTGATAGTTGGAGCCAGCCGGTCTGAGTGTACAGGTCACATGTGTGGGTGAGACGGTGAGCACCAGTGATGAGCCAGCGTGCTTTATTTAAGGTAGTTGAGAGGCATCTAAGGGTTGTGGTTGTGGCCGAGCCATAAATGATGAGACCATAGTCTATTACAGAGATCACAGAGCTCAGGACTGCAACCTTCAAAGCTTCTGGCATGAGGTGTGGTCTGTGTTTGTAGAGGAGACCAAGCCGTGTATTAGCAGCTCTAGCTACATTATCTACATGAAGTCCATAGGAGAGATTAGGGTCAAGCTGTATCCCTAAGTATTTGAAGGACCCCACCTGATCTAGAGTGTTCCCCTGGGTGGTGGAGATAGCCAAATGGTGTAGCTTGTGTGGTTAGGAGAGCTGCAGAAGAGCATAGATTTGGTTTTCTTGTCATTGAGGACCAGTTTATGATTAAGAAACCATGTCTCTACAGAACTGAAACCAAGTTGAAGGTTGTGTTGAAGAGTTGCAGGATCTTTGTGAGTGGAGAATACAACAGCATCATCGGCATATAGTATGATCTGCTCAGAGCAGTGGTAAGGGAGGAGTTTAAGAAAAGACTAAAAGGAGGGTCCCAGTATGGATCCTGTGGGACACCAGCGAACAGGCAGGGTGTTAGAAAGAGCGTCTGCAATTTTTACTCTCTGTGACGGTTTCTAAGTAGCTTTTAAACCAGAGAGAAGAGTCAGGTGATAGCCCGGCATTCAGTAGTTGGTGTATTAATAATCCATGGTGTACTGTATCGAAGGCCTTGAGAGGTCGTGGCAGCCACTGTGAGAAGGCCGTTGTCAAAGGATTTGTGCAAAGCTCCAGTGAACTCAAGAAGGGCTGTGGTGGTGCTGTGACCGTTCGGGAAGCCGTGTTGTTGTGGACAAGGTATATTGTATTTATCCAAGTGGTCGGTAAGTTGATCAGCCACGATGCGCTCAAGTGCCTTAGAGAGTGGGGCAGTATGGAGATAGGGACGATAATTTGAGTGAATCGTCTTGTCCCACTTTTATGGATGGGTGTCACGGTGGCTGTTTTCCATAGGTCGGGATTTTCCACAGCTGAGAGAGGGTTTAGGATTTTTGTTAATGGATGAATTACCTCATAGGTGAGCAAAAGAAGCTTAAGGTCCAGGTGTCACTACTAGATCTAGATTTAGAGATAGCTGCAGTAATATGTGGCGAGCTTCATTCAGCCTTACCTTCCTGAAGTAGAAGAGGGATAGTTAGACTGAGGGCTGAGGTATTTGGGGAGTAGGCCCTGTTTTTGAAAAAGTCATGGGATAGAACAGCACTAAGGTCTGAAAAAGCCGTGTTAAAGATGCTTGCGATTACCTTGGGGTCAAGGGTTGAGGATCCATCAACCATTAACATGGCCAGAGAGGTTTTTGGCTGCTTCCCTGTGACATCCTTGATATTGTCCCAGAAAGCACAACCATTTCCCCATGTATTGGTGAGAGCATCTTTGTAATAGGTGGATTTCATTAGCCGTATGGCTTTTGTGCAGGCATTTCGTGCTTGTTTGTAATTTTGGATGTCCAGTTGTTTGCCAGTGGCCCTGGCAACTGCCCAGAGGTGATCCCTTAGTTTCAGCTGTGAGAGAAAAGCCACGGTGACCCATGGGTTAGAGAGAGATTTTGTTTTGCGCCTTTTAGCAGGGGCAAAGAGGTCGCAGGCTTTGTTGAAAATTGAGATGAAGTGATCAAGAGCCAAGTTAACATCTGTTGCTTCATAGATGGGTAGCCAGTCTTGTAGAAGCAGGTGTTGTTTGAGATGTGGAAGTTTTCCATGAGGAAGGACTCTGCTAGCGATAATTTTGGGAGGTGGCTTAAGGAATTTGTTAGACCATGCACACATGACTGGGGAGTGGTCACTGAGTGAGTCTGGGAGAATGGTCGTACGAGAAATCCTTGTGGGGTGAGTGGTGAGGACCCAATCCAAGAGGGTACTGGTGCCAGTCTTGTAGTTAATCCTAGTAGGGGAGTTTCCCATTTGTGTGAGGTTAGCAGCTGAGATGGAGTCTTTATAGGCACTGGCACTCGATGCTAACCAGTTTATGTTGAAATCCCCTAGTAGAATAAGTTCAGTTTCAGGAGGATGTGAGTTGATAAAGTTTAGGACATCGTTGAATCCATGTTTAGGATCCCTGGGTGGGATATATATGGAGACAACAGTCAGAACTTTATGGTTGGGACCTAGGATGATTTTTTATTGGCAAAATCTGGGCTGAGGCAGAAAGTGATGGAGTTGCTACAGGGTGCCAAGACAAGAAGTCTTTGATATAGATTGCGCAACCACTGCCTTTTTTGGATATCCGGTCCAGCCTGTGAACATTGTAGCCCTGTATTGTTACTGCTCAGTCAGGAATTTTAGGTGTCAGCCAAGTTTCCACCGCTGCAAAGATGTCAGGGTTGTGTTGGCATATGAAGGCTTGGAGTGCATCCAGCTTTGGTAGTAGGCTGCAGATATTAATGGTTGCAAGGAAAAGGGCACCTGGAGTTTATGTGTGGCCTGAGTTTCTAGGGCCAGGATTGGGATGGACGCTGCCTGAGATGAGAAGGAGGAGGAGCAGGAGTTTTAAGCAGCAGTCACAGCTCTTTGAGAGAGACAGTTTTGATTGTTGTTTCCTGGAGTAGAAGTTGCAAGGTTCCAGGCGGTTCCCTTATGGACTGCAAGGTGGTACAGTGTAGAGAGGTGGCCACACTTGTTGAGAGTAGTGGTCATGTTAAGTAACAGAAATATCAAGCGGTGCACCAAGCACAAGTCTTGAGTGGAAGTGGAGAGTTCTCTTGGAGTTGCAGCAGAAACCAGAGTAGAGGGTGGAGGGGGTGGGGTGGGTGGGGGTGGCTAGGACCAGGGAGAGAAGAGGGGGGCCAGGCAAGGAGGAGGAGGAGAGGCAAGAGAAAGGCAGAGAGAGCCCACATGGCTTACATACTAGATAAAGAGATAGAGATATAGCCCTCTAGTGGTGAGAGGATATAATCTGCTAATGGAAAAGCTCTAAATTCACTTCTAATATCAACTCAGAACTTAAAATGACTGTAAGGATTAAACAAATCATTAAACCCTAGCACATAAATTCAACTAGAGACACAGAGGGAGATACAGTAGTTAGAGGTGTGTTCAGCAGGAGATAGTATGGGCCACTTGGAAATCAGCTTCCACTGGTACCAAATCCAAAAGTCAGGGCTAGAACCTTGCAGTACAGAGGATTTCTGAAAAACTGTTTAGGTTCCAGAAATTGAGGGGTCCGTGGCCTGGTCAAGGCACGCTGGATCCCTGAAATAAAGTAGAAAAACAGGATTTTTAAAGGCTGGAGAAGTGGGCTGGTCACATCAGAACAAAGAGAATAAATATAAGTGGGCAGGTTCAGAGAGCAAAGCAGACGGTGTGGGGTGGGGAGGAGGAGAGAGGAGAGAGTTTGCAGAGCAGACAGCAAAACAAGGATTTACACAGTCAAGGCTCTAAATTCACTTCTAATATCAACTCAGAACTTAAAATGACTGTAAAAAAAAGCTCTAAATTCACTTCTAATATCAACTCATAACTTAAAATGACTGTAAGGATTAAACAAATCATTAAACCCTAGCACATAAATACAACTAGAGACACAGAGGGAGATACAGTAGTTAGAGATGTGTTCAGCAGGAGATAGTATGGGCCACTTGGAAATCAGCTTCCACTGGTACCAAATCCAAAAGTCACTATTTGTTCAGTATCCCTGCTTTTTCACTGTCCCTCTCTGCCCACCCACTGTCCATTCTGTTCAGCCTCACTATCCCTCCCTTTGTTTTTCTACGCCTCCTGATGTACCTATAAAATGTTTTATCCCCCTTCTTAACCAAGTGGGCTATCTTTTCCTCAGTTTGGGCCTTTACTATTCTGACTTCCCTCCCTGTTTCCTTCTGCCGTAACCTGTACAGGTCTCTGTCCTACTCCTTCTGTGTTTCCTTATACTTCGTAAATGCTATCTTTTTCTCCCTAACCTTTCCCACCACCTCTTTTGAGAACCATAGTGGCTTTTTCTTTCATTTTGATTTGTTTATTTGCTTCACACAAAGGCTTGTTGCCTCTGTGATGGCAGTTTTGATGTTTTCCCATTGTTGCTTCAACCCTCCTTATAGCCTGTTTGCTAGTGCTTATCTAAGGCACGCTCCCATCTTGCCAAAGTCAGTCCTCCTGAAGTCCAGTACCCTCACCTTTGTATGGCTTGACTCTGTAGCTGAGTTTATCATGAGCCACACTGTTTGGTGGTCACTTGTTCCCAGATGGCTACCGACTTCTAGATCTGAGATCCTCTCACTGTCCCCATTTGCAAGTATGAGGTCTAAGATTGCTTCCTCACAAGTGGGTTCCAAAACTAGCTGTCTGAGGCATGCCACCTGTAGGGCATCGAGAATGGCCCTGCTCTTGGATGTGGCTGCAGCAAAGGTGCTCCAGTTAACATCTGGCACATTCAGGTCCCCCATCAACAGTATCTCTCCTTTCTCTGCCATCCTAAGGATGCCTTCTGTCATATCCTTGTCCATTCCCTCCCCCTGACATGGGGGTCTGTATACAACCCCTGTGTGATTGTGGTGCCATTTCCAGTCTCTAAGGTGACCCACAGTGCCTCCTCTCCTCCCTGTTTACTGTTTTGTTCCATTGCTTTTATCCCTTCCCTTACATAGAGAGCTACTCCTCCCCCTCTTCTACCCTCCCTGTCGCTCCTGTAGGTTGTGTACCCTGGTATGTTAACATCCCAGTCATGGTTCTCTGTGTATCATGTGTCTGTGACTGCTACGATATCCAGGCATCCCTCTTCCATCAAGGCCACCAGTTCAGGGAGCTTGTTGAGCAGACTACAGGCATTGGTACTCATTACCCTCCATTTCTTGATGGCCTTACCCCTTTTTGCCTCATCCCTGTCCTTATTGCCTTTGTCATTTTCTCCATTTACCCCTGCCCTTCTCCCCATTGACATCTCTATCTTGGTGTTTACCTCACTTACTACCCTGATTTTTGGGGGGGGGGCTAGAATTTCCCTGCTCCTTTCCAGTGCCTCCCCTTGGCTAGTTTAAATGCTTGCCAATGAAGCATTTAAACCTATCACCTAGGACCTGGTTCCCCTCCTGGACAGATGTAGACCATCACGCCAGTATAGACCTGCATCACTCCAGGTGGACCTCTAGTCCCCAATGAAGCCAAATCTCTGAGCTCTGCACCAGTTTTTCAACCACTGATTGGGGACTGATTCAACCTCCAATCGCTCCCTCTGCTCCTCTTCAAGGGGCTTCCTGGATATTCCCAGGGTTCAGCTAGGACATCAGGTGATCATGCATTTAGTGTTGCTGGGCCATCCCTGTGGAACTCGTTTCCATTTGCAGTCCGGGAGGCCCCCTCGATTGGTGTGTTTAAGATGCGGCTGAAGGCCCACCTCTTCAGCCTGGTTTTGCAGATAGTTGATTCCAGCGATGAATATTAGTCTGTTTCTCCTGCAACCTGAAGCCTTTGTAAGTTTGATATGCAGTATTTTGAATTTTATGCTGATTTTTATTGTATTTTAAGATCTGTTTTTTATGTTTGTTAGGTGCCCTGAGCCTCAGGGAAAGGGCTTCCTATAAATAAAATTGCCTTGCTTTGCTCAGCCCTGTCCCACCTCCTCCCAACCAATGCCTGCTGCCTTCGGGACCTACATGGTCAGTGAGTCCTCCCACAACTTGCCCCTGTGGTGTGGCTATAGGAGGGAGGGTCGATCCCCCCCCATTACACAAGTCCAGGTTGGAGCAGGTAGCTTGGTCGGCAGCACAGGTTGGAGGTAGGTGGTAGGGCTTCATTAAGCCTCCACCATCAGTTTTCTGTTTTCTGCCTGACTTCTCAATGCTGTGGTGACACAGAGGATGCATGCATGTGGAGGCGTGCATGCACTCTGGAACCATGGCCCCTTCCTTCCCCCGTCGGCCTCCAGCAACCTGAACACATTCCCAAACCCGGGTCGCCGACACGGTAAGAGGTAAGGCCCCACAATGCCTCAGGCCCATGTGTCACCAGGCCAGCTGCATGTCCATGTGTGATGATCATTTTCAAATTATGTGGGCTAGTGTCCCATAATGTCTCACATTTCAGGTTTCAGTGGCAAGCGTTTGAGAGGGTAATTGTCGGAACTACAATTTGTGCCTGCCACCTTCTCTCTCATATAATATATAGGAAGTGTAAGAAATGGCCTTCTATGCAACTGTGCTATCTTCCAGAAGGGAGCTGCTGAACAAAAGATAAATTGCTTGTGTAGAAACAGAGTCTGCCTTAAGGATACGTGAACTAGGGTGCCCAACAACAAGAGCGCCATAACACCGAAAATACATTGCCCTTTTAAAAAACAAAACTTTTTCAGTGTGTGTGTGCGTGTGTGTGTGTGTGTTGTGCGTGTGTTAGTATGTGTGTGGGTATGTTTGTGTGTGTGTGTGTGTGTGTGTGTGTGTGTGTGTGTGTGTGTGTGTGTGTATACTGAAACCATAACGGTAAGAAATCTGATGTCATTTGTGTGTGGCAGTGTTCAGGAGAGGACGCAAGAGAAGGCCCCTTACTGGATGATGTCTGAATGTGGAACATTCAGCAGCCAGTAGGAGCACAGCATGGACTAGTGACATGGCATATCATTCTGCCACCCCCCATGCCTAACAACTTTGACGCTAAGAAGAGCCAAGTACACAGCAGAGGCAGAGTGTAGCTAGACCTCTTGTTATTGGCAAGCAGTGGCAAGAGTGATAGGTCCCAACAGGCTGGGCGCAGCATTGATGGCAGTAGGCCAACAACACAGGCAAGGCCACTTGGCCACTAGTAACTTTGGCATTAGAAGGAGCAGAGGACAAAGAGAGTTGGTCAGCCAATTGGGCCAGATCGGTTTGGGGCTTGAGAGAAGAGAACTAGAGACATTTACTGGTCTCATAGTGTCCACAAGAGACACCAAAGGCAGCCAACAGTACCCTGAGATGATTGGTCAGTCAGATTCAGAGTATTTATTTGGAGTAACTTGTCTCCATCTCCCCCTCCCACAAAAAAATGTACTAGTTCACTGCAGACTGTTTTTGCCTTGCTTTACATTTCCACTATGCTGCTCCTTTAACTCTCTCTCTCTCTCTTCCCTTTCCTGTTTTCCCTGACCTCACCCCTTCCATTTTCCTAACCTCCCCCTGTCCCCTTCCCTCTCTTCCTCATTCTCTCCCACTCTCCCATCCTCTTGTCTCCCAGCCTTGCCTCACTGTCTATGGCATCCTGGTTGTAGTCTTCTCTCATTTTCTTGACTTCATCTCGAAATTCTCAAGTCCTTCCTTCCCTTCTACCCTGTGAACTTTTATTCTACCTTCCCAGCCCCTCCCTCCCTCCTTCTCCTCCTGTAAGTGTCTCTTAGGATCTCTTAAGCTCATTGTCTCCTTACTGTTTTAGTTGCGGAAGACACTAAGCTCAACTCCGGCCCTTCCCCATTTTTTCCTTTCCCCAAAGATTTGAGAGCCTTCTCCCTAAAACTGATCAACTGCAGCCACTTACGGTTAACTTTAAGCCTGATGTATTGGTGATCTCGGAATCCTGGCTCTTCTCTAAGGTTCCTGATTCCTCTGTTGATATTGCAGGTTTCACTATTATTCATCATGATTGAGCAAAGAAGGATGGTAGTGTAGCCATTTACCTCTCTTCAAACATTCAATTTGAGCCTGTGCTTTCCATCTCTATTCCTTCTGCCTATGAGATGCTTCTTCCCAAACTCTCCTTCCCCTTCTCTAATCCTATATTTATTGCCAGTGTATACTGCTGCTGTGGTATGTCCCCACCTTCAGTAACTGAGTTACTCACCTCCATCTCCTCCCAAGCCTCCTCTGGTGAGTTACTCATACTAGGTGATTTTAATTTAAATTGGCTCTCCCCCCTTTATAAAATTTGCCTAAACATGAAGTCCCTCCTTTTCACTCAGCTGCTTTCTGTCCCTACTCACTATAATTTCCAATCTCAAAATCATTCCCTCTGGGCTGTGCCCTCTACTCCCATCCCCATGATATTATGGATGTTAACACCCTCCCAGATGCCCTCAGTGACCACAATATGGTCTACCGTGTGTGCAAAATTCACTGCTCCAAAGTTCCCCAAATACATTCATATCCAGACATTCTGTACTCTAAACTTGTTCTGCCTTCATGCTGACCTGCTAGCCACTGTCTAGTCCCCTATTTCTACAGCTGATAATGCCCTCGAATTCTGCACTTCTAAATGTATGTCTGTCTGGGATCATTACGCTCCACTTAGATGAATCAGGGTCTGAGGTTCACACCTCCCATAGATCTCAGTTGAGTTACCGGCTTGTCACCATGCATGTGACCTTCCTTGGTGGTCCTATAAATCCTCTGGCTCCACTTCTGAAATCACGAATTACCGGTTCCTTCGTAGTGCTATAAAATAGGCCATGCTCAAACAGGCACTAATCCTTTGAGAAAGCCAATCGATGAAGCGTTAGGATCTCTATCTGGTCCAAGCTGTGCTGGGCTTTGTTGTTCCATGTTGTCTTGAGCTGCACGTTGATTAAAGATATTTTGAGCCTGGACATTATTTTCCTGCAGCAAACTTGAGTGGTGAGTGTCGTGACAGTTGATTAACTGTGTACTTCCACTCCTACCTTGAGGGCAAGTCGCCAAACTGTTGTGTTAGAGAGACTGTACTGCTGAACAGTCTGAAGGAGTATGCAGTCAGAGCTGGCTTTAGGCTTTTCAGGAGCCCCAGCAGGATTAGTGAAGTCATGGGGCCCTCCTACTTGGTTGACCTTCACCCCATGTGTTTGACTGTAGCCCATATGCACAACATTGCATTTTATTTTCAGTACAACCAGTGGAATATTTACATTTTTTGGGGAGACAGCAAGTGTTAGTCCTTAGGGCTGTTCTTGTCATCCTATCCATTGTTGTTCATATGCCTCTTATTGACCATGTCATAGCTTAGTGTGACATTTTATGACATCATGATGCCACATTAGAAGGTGCTGCACAGCCCTTTGTTGTTGTTTTAAGAAGATAATAAAATAAAAAATTAAAATTTAGATAATTAAGAGAAATTGCTCTGGTTGGGAGTTCCCCCCTTAAGCAGGGGTTCCCAGCAACCACAGGGTTCGTCGGTGCCTAAATACAGCTATGCATGCAACAGTACTGCTGCTAACTAACACCTCACACCAAAGGAGAAGAGCCTGTGTAGAATATTTATTATTTTTTACACCTATGAAGATGGTTAACTGCCATAATGAATAGGTTATTGGTATTGGGCGGGGAGAGGGATGATTTATATATTTTTTTTTTTTGAGGAGGGGGTGACTTTTGTAAGTTCGCCTAGGGTGCCACATACCCTAAGGTCAGCCCTGTGTATACACTGATGAGCCCCCATCTGGGAGACTGCAGCTTTAATATGTCTGCCTCTGCCCTAGCTTAGCTGATCTGCCTTGTGCCTGAAAACAGCTGGTGGGTGCACTACGAGATTAAATGAACACCCTAATGCTTGAATGGAACATGCAAGTGGGCAATGAACTGATTGCACTACTGTTTAGAATTTAAAGGTGCCCCTCTGCTTCTGTAGCTCAGGGTCCTGCTAGGGACAATGTAAAAAGAACACTGGCTGGCCTCTTTTATGGTTGGAGGGACACGAGAAACCCAATGTCCAGCAGGTCACCTACATTTATATTTTAGTATTCATCTGCAAGCTTAAAATTCAGTCCCCCCTTCCCGGTGGCCCAATGGTTGCATAGGCGTTGTTTTTAGACATTGCCCATTTACCCCTCCGCTGCATGCTTGCAATCCTAATGTAGTGATTTATTGGCCTCTCATGTTGGCATTGCTAAATACATTCAGTGCAAGTGTGCCTTATTTGTATTTGTTGGCTCAAAGTTAGTGTAATTAGAAACATAGAAACACAGAATTTGTTAGCAGATAAGGACTGCTTGGCCCACCCAGTCTGACCATTTTTCCTCTGCCCTACTGTAGCCACATAGACACTACTTGACCTCCAGCTCTTTCGCCCTTCCCCCAATCCTTTCCACTAAGATTCTATTATGCATAACCCAAGCATTCTTGAACCGTACCACTGTTTTTGTCCCCACCACCTCAGCTAGTAGGCTGTTCCAGGAATCCACCACTCTTTCTGTGAAGAAGTACTTCCTCACATCTCTGCCGAATCTACCCCACCAACTTCATAGCATGTCCTGTTGTTCTTGTGTACCTTTTTTTCAGAAAAATTATTTCTTCCTATAACTTACTTACCCCCATGAGGTATTTAAAGGTCGCTATCATATCCCCCTCTCCCTCCTCACTTCCAGGGTGTACATATTGAGGTCCTTTAGTCTCTCCTGATAGGGCTTTTGATGCCGACCCCGTACCATTTTAGCTGCCCTCCTCTGGACCACCTCCACTCTGTCTATGTCCTTCTGGAGATGTGAGCTCCAGAACTGTACAAATTATTTTAAGTAGAGTCTTACCAGTAATCTATAAAGAGGCTTCACCACCACCCTCATTCTGCTCCGGATAACTCTTCTGATGCACCCCAGCATCCCACTAGCCCTCCTAACTTCCTTGCTACACTGCCTGGTCACCTTTAGGTCATCAGAGATTATTACCCCCCCAGGTCTCTCTTCTGCTTGGTGGTCATCAATAACACTCTCTGCATTTTGTTCTATGCCCCTAGGTTTTTGCACCCCAAGTGTATTATTCTGCACTTTTTCACATTGAAAACCTAGCTGCCATGCTCTTGACCACTCCTAGAGTTTTTGTAGGTCTGTACTCATCCTTTCCATACACCCCCAGAGTATCCACCATATTGTAGATTTGGATGCCATCTGCAAAGAGGCAGACCTTCCCTTCCAGCTCCTTTGCAATGTCACCTACTGTATAAAGACATTAAAGAAGACTGGTCCCAGCAATGATCCCTGAGGCACCCACTGGTCACCCCCTCCTCCTCTGAGTGAACTCCATTTCCCATCACCATCTGTTGCCTATTCCTTAACAAATTTCTTACCCAGTTTACCACTTTTTGACCCACTGCTAAGCTACCCAGCTTGTTTAATAGTCTCCTATGTGGAACAGTGTTGAATGATTTGCTGAAATATGCATAGGCCATAGCCACCGGTCCACCCTGATCTAATTCCTTGATCACCCTGTCAAAGAAATCTATCAGATTCTTTTGATATGACCGCCAACCCCGAATCCATGCTATCTCGGGTCTTGTAATCCATTAGATTCAAGATATTCCACTATCCTCTAATTTAGTAGTGATTTAATTAACTTTCCCATCCCTGATATCAGGCTCACTGGCCTATAATTGCCGGCTTCCTCCCTGCTACCAGTTTTGTGAAGTGGGACTACATCTACAGTCCTCTGGATCCACTCCTGTTTCAAGTAAGCTGTTAAATAGGACTGTCAGAGGTACAGCCAGTACCTCCTTGAGCTCACTCAGTACCCTAGATGTATCCTGTCAGCTTGCATTGCTTTGTCCACTTTCAGATTAGCGAGTCCCTTTAGGACTTTCTCCTCTGAAAAAGGATTAGTATCCACCTCCCTCCCTCCCTTCAGAACTCTTGTTACCTTTTGTGGCCCCTTCCCTTCCCTTCCCTTCCCTTCTCATTTCACTGTGAACACTGAACAAAAGTATTTGTTCAGTATGTCTGCTTTTTCCCAGTCCCCCTCTGTAATGTCCCCCATCCCATTTTAACCTTATAATCCCTCCCCGGTCTTCCTCTGTTCACTTACATACCTAAAAAATGTCATTCTCTTTCATTACCGCTTGGGCTGTACTCTCTTCAGTTTTTCCTTCGTGTTCCTTACTGCTTTCCTTGCTCCTCTCTGTTTCTCTTGAAACAACTCCTTATCCTCCGTCCTATGCATCTCCTTGTATCTTCTGAATGCCATTCCTTTAGCCTTTACCTTTTCAGCCACCTCTTTCGAGAACCATAGCAGTCTCGTCTTCCTCTTACTTTCACTCACTTGTTTGGCGCAGAGGTAATTGACCTTCATGATGCCCCCTTTTAACTTTACCCACTGTTCCACTACCCAACCTAGGTAATTCCCCCTGCCAGGTCATCCCTGGGTCATTCACTCATCTTTATAAAATCTGCCCTCCTGAAGTCCAGGACCTTAGCCCTTGTGTAGTTCGATTCTGCAACCATCCTTTTACTGAACCACACTGTATGGTGATCACTGGTCCCAAGGTGGCCTCCCACTTTGACATCTGCAACACTGTCCCTGTTAGGGAGTACTGGGTCCAGTATTGCCCCATCACAAGTGGGATCACTGACTAGTTGCCTGAGGAATGGCTCCTACAGCAAGTCCATGATGTCTCTGCTTCTAGTTGTAACTGCAGGGGGGAGGCTCCAATCTCACCCACTAACAGCACCTCCCCCTTTTCTGCCATCTTGCCAATGGCTTCCACCACTACCTTATATAACTACTCCCCTTGGGGTTTACACAAAATGCTTTGGTGTTACACCACATCTTCCCAGAGCCCTGTCCTCCACACATCCCACCCCAGAATCTTCATTGCTGCAGGTTTGTAGTAAGTAAAAGATGAAAAGAAGCCACTCTGAGCAACCAGTTGGTGTAACCAGCTCAGCTTGATATACACCTGGGGAGAGATTAGTTGGGGGGGGTATGGATTTGACTGACAGATGGATTATCTGAAATCCTTTCTTATGAACTTGTCCCTCCCATGTAGGGAGAGGGTGTCACACAAACTTCTGATTGGAGAGAAAAAAAAAAAAGAAACAGAACATGCTGTTGTCAGTCTCCTTCAATCACCTTGGCTAACATTTAAAAGCTGGCCTTAAGACAAGGAAACCAGGTGTCTGTGCTTCTAGGGAAATCTGCCTCCCAAGTGCCAAGAGCAATGATGTTTATACAGCAATTGCCAGGACCCATGCAACTGTTAGGAAACCAGAGTTTAAAAATACTTGCTTCATCATCAAATGCTAGGTCACAACTCTTCACCGCATCTCCAGAAATGATCCCCCTTGCTAATTAAGTCATCCAATTCCATCCTGAGCTATGCAGTGCATTTCATTAAAGAGATGAAAGCTGAAAGGTAAATTAGGACACAGACATCAATCAGTGCCTCTAACTTCATTGGCAGGCTCCGCTGTATAAACAGACCAGGTGTGCTGGATCTTGGCATTGCAGGGCCTCAGAGTTCAAGCCATGATTTGAAGGCACCAGCTGCTATTTTTTTTTTCAGTCAGCTACACTTGCATTCTTTGTTTTTGTGGAAACAGTCATGTGGTTTTGAACACGACTCTGGATAAATAAAACTGTTACTGCTGAGTGCAGCTCAATGGGACACACTAGGAGTACAGTCTGTGGAGTGGCCGTCTAGTGTTGTTGTAATAAATGGAGTACGGCGAGTAAGGGAAAACACAATGTAAGGGTCTTCAGAAGGCAAAAGGCACCACACCCCTAAAATCCAGGTAAGGAAGGCAGTTACAAAAAGAAGAATGTGACCATGAAATTAAGAAATTATGGGTGGGAGAACCAGTTCGGATAAGTTTAGAACGACTCAGAACCTATGCCATTTTCTGTAAAAGAACCTTATCAGAACCTTTTTTTCAGGTTTTGAGAATTTTTAAAGCATTGATTTGAGAACTTAATATACTCCCCCAGTCAGGTCTTTATCTAGCAAGCAGGCTGGTACTGGAAGTAGAAAGACCCAAAAGAAGGCTGGAGGTAGTGTAGCACCACTCCAAGTTGCTTTTAGATTCCTTTCTTTTCACTGACAATATAAGAGTGAAAAATGATGGTTAAAACAGTTTTTGTACTTCAAAATAAAAGGCTATGTGGCTTATTCCCCATCCCAATAAGAAATGCTGACATTTATTCAAGAGGTGCAAGCCATTACATGCCATCTGTACGTAAATACATCCTGCGAAGGTAAGGAAAAGTGCAAACTACACCACTGTAATAGTGGGTCTCCCCACAAATGCCCCGGCACTTCAACTCCTGCCGAGTCTTTGTCAGGGCATGGGGTTCATATGAACCCATGTGTCCATAAATAACCCCAACTCATTCAGCGAAACCAGCTGTTGCAAGTAACAAAACATTTGTCAGTATCAAATAAAGGGCTCATGACACATTTATAAATATCTGACCAGAACTAATAAAGTGCTAAAGAGTGCTAACTATTATATTACTAGGTGATAAGTTAAAACATTTTAGAAAACAAATACAAAAAGCACAACAGAAAAGCAAAGTTATGCAGACTCGATTAGATAAATATAATAGACATACTGTAAGCTGGAATTTTAAGGGCCTTTGCCTGTGTACAATGTTCCACCATATATTGCATTGAATCAATGTACAGTAGCCTGTGTAAAATGTACCACATATATTGCATTGAATCAATGTACAGAAGCCTGTGTACAATGTACCACATATATTGCATTGAATCAGTGTACAGTAGCCTGTGTACAATGTACCACCATATACTGCATTGAATCAATGTACAGTAGCCTGTGTAAAATGTACCACATATATTGCAGTGAATCTGTGCAGGGTAAATAAGTAACATTTAATTTATCATGCACCCATTCCCTGAGGCCGAGAACACCATTAAACAAAATATGATACACATAGGAAACCAATAAAGAAAATAGCAGCAATCCAAATAAAATCAATAAAATCGTAAATATGTACAAATTCACTGTGAACCATAAAATAACTTGGGCAGCATTAGATCAGAGCTTACTACACAAAACTAAAAGCCTCCTGAAAGAGGAAGGGCTTCAGGCCCCGCTTATAGGCTTCCACTGAGGGGGCCTCCTGTAGGGATCCAGGGAGCCTGTTCCACAGGGTACGGTAGGTCCCATGAGTGTGAGCACTCCATCACCCGAGGATTTAAGCCTTGCCCTGGGAATGGCTAGGAGGCCCACCTCGGAGGAGCAGAGGGGGCCTGAGGTCTGATAGAGAGTCAGAAGGTCTCTCAGGGAACCAGGACCTAATCCATATAGGGCTTTATAGGACAGCAAACTGAGCCTGAAGGTGATGTACCACTTCACCAGCAGCCAATACAGTTTGCACAATGCCAGGGTTATGTGACAGGACCTAGGAAGGCCTATCAAAGGTTCAAAGGTTCTTTATTAAAGTACGTATAGAAAAAAAATTATAACATACAATACATCACTAAAATGATAAATTACATCACATCATGTCACAATACAGTTTAAAAAGTTCCATTTCATTCAGCATCTAGTTATTTAAGTTATACAGTGCAAACTTAGCAAAATCAGCTATTGCACACATGTGAGCAGGCTCATTAGAAGATAGTAAATGTTCTAGCACATTTCTGGGCTTATTATTTTCTAGATGACCCCAGATTGGTTTCAGCCATTGCTCTCTGATTTTTGTAAGTTGTAGACAATCAAAAATCAAATGATTAATGTTTATAGCAGTAATAGAATCACAAGGACATATCTTATTGCTGGAGCAAAAAATATTTTCTCTTCTAGAATCTACTTTAAATATTCCCAATCTAAATTTACATAAGGCATTTCTTTGGGCAGTATTCTCACAGAAAGTTAAATAGGGTTCACAATCTATATTTTTCTTATAGCCTATATAACTTTCGAAGTAAGGGATCTCTCTTATTTTACAGAATTCCATTTGAAAATGAATATCTCTAGGAAGGCCAATCAATAACCTGGCTGCAGTGTTCTGCACCAGTTGCGGGCATCAGAGGACACCTCAACTCATCCTGAGGTATAGAACATTACAGCAGTCGAGCCTGGGTGTGACAAAAGCATGTACCAGTGATGACAAGTCTTCCAGGGCACTCAAGGCTTTGAATTATGTGTTTTCTGAGAAAAGTCACTCCAGACTAGAGCTTACACCTGCGTCTCAATTGTCACTTCTCATCCACAATGACCCCCAGATTCTTCACCTTAGCAGAGGCCACCAAACTAGAGGATACAAGTTCCAGGCTAGCCATCTTCTCAGTCACCTCCTCACCCCACCGACAACCATGCTCAAGTCAGCAGTACCTCTGTCTTGTCTGGGTTAGGTCTTAGTCAGCTTGATAATATCTAGTCCTGAATCCTGGCTAGGCAAAAATTTGGCACCTTGACCGCATTCGGCATCCCGGCTGCAAAACTACCTCTTGGTATCATCGGCATGGCAACGGAAACCCAAACTGTACCATCTAACAATTCCTCCTAGGAGCAGCATGTACACTACAAACAGCATGGGTGAGTGGATTGATCCCTGAGGCACACCACAAAACAGGGGCTTGGGAGTGAGGAGAAATTCCGCATTACTATCCTTTGCATCCTATCTCTGAGGAAGAACTCACACCAACAGATGACAGTGCTGGCAAGTCTACTGTGTTATCTGAGGTGATCTTACAATAGTCCATGATCCACAGTGTCAAACACTAAGGAGAGATTGAAGAGAACAAGAACTAACTGCTCACTTGTCTCTCTCTCTAATATAACCCCCCCCACCGGTGGGGTTTACCTTGTTGCCCCTGGGGTTATGTCCCATTCCTCCCATCACCCCCTGGCACCAGTCTGGGTCCTGTGTTGGTCTTGGGTTCTCTGTCTGGCCCCTGTTGTTGCTTGGCCAATTGGGGGGCCTGAGGAGACAGCCACAGGACTACCGCATAGTTCCTTGCACTTTTTTTTTTTTATAATTTCATTTTTATTGAGTTTTTTTTTTTGTAATTAAACCAGTTTTATTAGTTTAACAATAAACAACACAATACCACACAATCATACAGATGTCAAGTATCAGATCAATTAAGTCCAGGAATCAAAACAACCAAATCAATCCCACCCTTCCCCCTCCCACGACTACACACATAATCTGCCATTAGTTCACCACTCCTGGAGTAGGCTTGGTCATCAAGGCTTCCAGGCTATCAGGAGCACCTCAAGGGTACTCCAGAGAGATGAGTAGGCCTTAACTCTGCCTTGCATGTAAGCTATGTGCCTTTCCAATTGCAAAGCCAGAATGCTCTCCCTGTACCGCTCCATCAAAGTGGGAAGCTTATCTCCGACCCAATGCCTCATGATTATCAATTTAGCTGTTGCAGAGATAAGCGTCATATGTGCCCTCTTGACTTTGGTAGTGCCAGCTGGGAAATAGTTGGTAAGACAAGTTTCAGGGGTAAACAAAGCTTCTAAGCCAAGGATAGGGTCTAGGATATTATTAATAGACTGCCAAAAGACCTGCACATAGGGACATAACCATATCATGTGGAATAAAGTACCATTGTCCTTCTTACCTTTACCACAAAGTGGCGCAGTCAATGTCTCATACTTAAACAGATGAACAGGCGTTAGGTAAATGTTATGCATAATATTAAAGTGCACTAATCTAAGTCTATCTTACTTTATGAATTTGTACATTGACAGCCAGAGTTTCCTCCATAGATCAGGGTCCTCCGGGATGCTAAACTCCCTTGTCCAGTAATAACAGATCCTCGATGGTAATCTAAAGTCCCAAGCCTGAAGAATTTTATACAAGTTTGAGACTAAACGTGGCTGGGAGGTTACTTGTAGGAGCTTAGCTAAATCTCTTTCACCGGGGTCTGCCAGCGGGACCTGGGAGAAAAAGGAAGTTAAGGCTTTGCCAACTTGAAAGTATTTGAATACTTCCTTACAAGAAGCTCCAATGGATTCTTGCAGTTGATCAAAGGGGAGCGGCTTCCCATTCAACCAAAAGTCTGAAACCTTGGAGTGATTTAGCTGAAGCCAATATGTAAGGGACATTGGTGCACCCCTGACCTTAAAGTGTGGGTTGCCGATAGTGGGCTGATCGGCCGATTGACACCATCTCACTGCAAGATATTTTTGTAACTGGTGAGAGGCCTTTAGTGACCATCCCATGGGGTTGCTTCTAAGGGGCTTAGGGATACACGATGGGGAGACATATAGAAGAGCCCATAGTGAGCATTTAACCCATGCTGCCAAGTGCTGTTCTATATCTAACCACAACGGGGAGATATTCTGAGTGCCCAATCTCTTTATGCCAGTAGGCCAGTTTACTCAGGTGCTGTGCTACGTAATAAAAGAAAAAGGATGGGACCGCCAAGCCTCCTCTGATTTTTGGGGCTGTCAATTTAAGATAAGATCTGTGGATACCTTTCTTATTCCATAAAAAAAGATTCACTGCACTTTGTAGTTTAGAAAACCATACTTTCGGCAGGTAAGCACCCAGCATCCCTAAAGGGTATAGTATCCTTGATAGTACATTCATTTTAACTATGCTTAGTCTGCCCCAAAGGGAAAAGGGGAGCAAGTGCCATCTCTCCATATCCTCAATTATCGTTTTAACTAAATTACCAAGGTTATCTTTTATTATGGTGTTAGGTTCTTTGGCAAACTTTTATTCCCAGATATGTGAGAGACTTTGCTTCCCAGGAGAGGCCGAGGAGGAGAAGTTTAGCCTTGTTTACTCTACAATTTAAAGGAAGAATCTTTGTTTTAGCCCGGTTTAGTTTATAAAAGGAGATTTTAGAGAAATCCTCAATCTCAGCCAGAATAGCTGGAATTGAGAGACCTGGTCCCTCAACATGCAATAAGATGTCGTCCGCATACACCAAATAGGCATACTTGGCATTTCCCATTTGGATCCCCTTTATAGCAGTATTACCTGCCAGTCTGCAGATCAATGGCACTAAATATAGATTGAACAGTAGGGGAGACAAGGGACATCCTTGTCTTGTGCCCCGAGCTACTTTAAAGGGGGGAGACAACACACCATTACATTTGACACTAGCTGAGGGGAGCGAATATAGAAGTTGTATCCATCTCCGAAATTCTTTAGGCAGGCCGAATGAGGTTAGGGTAGCAAATATGAAATCCCAAGAAACCCTATCAAATGCCTTTTTGGCATCTAGTGAGACCAGCACCATTGGTGTACTGGAGTCTCTAGCAATGGTAATGAGGTGCAATAGTTTTCTCATATGATCCTGAGATGACCTACCCGCCATGAGTCCCACTTGTTCATGACCTACGAGGTTACCCATAACTTTGGAGAGCCTATTTGAGAGAACTTTGGCCAGAATTTTAACATCCTTATTTAATAAGGAAATGGGGCGGTAGCTGTCGAGTTTAAGTGAATCTTTCCCTTGCTTAAAAACTAGAGATAGCACAGCTTCCTGAAAGCTGGGGTCTGATATCCCATTATCGTACCAGTACGTGAATACTTCCTTTAAAATAGGAATTATTACAGATTGGCAGGCCTTATAAAAATTACTAGGTAGCCTGTCTGGCCCGGGGGACTTGTCTGGGGGCATCTGTTGAACAGCCTGCTGTAGTTCAACTAAGGTTATTGGGGCACCTAAGGAGGCCACTTCTGCGTCTGTAATCTTAGGTAAGTTCACAGAACTAAGGTAGGAGTTTATATCAGTATCAGTAGGCCGTAGGGCTGGGTCCACTGCATACAACTCTTGAAAATAAGAGCCAAAGGCTTTCGCCATTTCCAGAGGGTCAGTACAAACTTGTCCGTCTCGCCCCGTGTGAATTACTGTGATGAATTGTGAGGACTCTAATTGACAGATACGCATTGCGAGCAACTTGCTTGCCCTCTCCCCTGTCTCCAAATATTTAAGTTTGGTTCTCAGGAGGGTGAATTCGGCTCTTTGGTATACTAACCCTGCATATTGAGCCTGTAGCTGATAAAGCCTGGCCCAGCTCTCTGCCGAAGAGGAGCGGGACAAACTATATTCCAAGTTCTTAATGGATACTAAGAGGGTATCCAATTGCGCTCTTTGGCGCCAAACCCTTTTGGAGGCCATTTTTATGAACTCGCCCCTTAAGGAGCATTTTAAAGCTGCCAAAATTAAATCATATTTAGCCACTGAGCCCTGATTGCTGTTGAGGAAGGAGGTAATAAAATCCACTATGTGCCCCAGTGAAGCCTCATCCCGCAACAGCTGGCTGCTTAATCTCAATTGAGGAGACCGTTTACTCCCCACCCCTAGCCAAAATTCCAGGCTAACAGGCGTATGATCAGACAAGACTCTGGCTGATATATCTGCCTGCACAACCCCGGACATTGCAAAAGAACTTATAAGTATATAGTCAATTCGGGAGTGTGTCCTATGCGTTGTAGAGAAAAAGGTATATTGCCGTTCTACTGGGTTAAGGACCCTCCAAACATCAACTAATGCCGCACTGTTAATAAGGTCTTTCATTGCTCACTGTGCTGGGGATAGACCTCGTCTCTCCCGGCCAGATCTGTCCAATTCTGTTTGGAGCACTAAGTTCCAATCCCCTCCTAAGATAGTAAGCTTAGGTGGATTAGACACCACTATAGTTAGCAATTGAACAAAAAAGGCTGGGGAGTCACAATTTGGGCCATATATTGAGCCAAGTAGAATCGGGCGAGATTCCAAGGAACCATGCACAATTATATATTGGCCCTCCGGGTCCCAGATTTCCTGAACCGATTTAAAAGGGACATTCTTTGCCATGAGTATGACTACCCCTCCCTTATTCGTGGATATCCCTGCCCCAAAAACTTGTCCCACCCATGATCTTTTAAAAAGGAGGATATCCTCTCTCTTCAGATGCCTTTCTTGTAAGAAGGCAACTTGCGCCCGTAATTGTAGCAGGTGCCTCAAAATAATTTGCCTCTTGACCCTATCTTTGGCTCCTTTAACGTTCCAACTTATGAAACTATATTGACTGCTCATGCCTTACAATAATAATGCATGAGTGAAGATACATCCAGCTGCTACCAGTGGAGCACAGAGTGGTTCCACTGAAAAGCCAAAGCACGTCCTAGCATTAATTTTAACTACAGTGCACTGATAGTGTGTAGCCTTATTCCCCCCCATACTGGAAATCCCTTCAATTCCCCCGTAATTAACAAACCTATAGCCCCCCAAACCAAACTTAATAATCAAACCCCAGTTCGAGTTAACTGCACTCCAATTTTGATATGCCACATGATTAACATCTAAGCAATCCAAACCCGGCAGTTGTGCCCCCCGAGCCCCCAGATTGTCAGTTTAAGCATATGCCCATAAAAGTAGCAATTAAGTACAAAGCAAATCCATGTTCATCTCTAGCTCTTGCAAAACTTCTAAGCCCTATTAGAATCCGTGCTGGAAATTAAAGGACTTCATGCCTGTGAAATCAGCCTTTGAAAATAACAGTATATGGACAGTAGCCAACCCATCAATCCTAGCGTCACATAGTGCAACTAGAAAACTATTTTTATGTGCCTATGTGCTAGGGCAAATGACCCTGTTTCCTACACAAGCATTAAAACGTTCTTATCAGGGGTATTATAATAAGTTCAAGTTCAATCTTGCTTATGCAGGACATTCAATTATAGCATTCGGTTACACTCTGTGGGACACAAGCTACTACTCCAGTCCAATTTTATTAGAAAACCTAGCTTGAACACAGGATTTTCTTGCGATTTATCTCAGGTTTCCAGGACAATTAAAAACCCTTGCTGTCCTCGCAAATACAGTCTCTCCCTTCTACTCCATGAAACTCTTCCCAGAGCTGGAGAATTTGTGTCTGTATGGCGCTAACCTTTGTCTATACTCAAAACTGTCCCACTATTCTTGACAAAGTGATTAATACTAATGTCTCTTTCTCAATATTATATTTGCGCTCTTTAGGAATCGTGAGTCTTATTAACAGACCAGTCTAGACGCAACTTTGGTTAGATTAGAATACTCGCTGCATCTCAGTGACATGACATAACAAAAACCCCAACAAACTCGAAAAGAAAATTGTGCTTGACAGCATCAGTCTGAGACATAATTGCAGAAATAACATTACTCATATGCCTCCATGTAGCATTCGGTTACTGCGGTCGCTAAAGTGATCTTCTCCGCTCCCGCGCTGGCTCACAGGTCTCCTCCTAGGGCAAAGCCTCAGTAATTAAGTGCGGTGCCTTCCAATAATGCAGGTGTGATCGCAGAGGAGTCTCACGAATGTTCCAATGGCTCTCAACTGAACTAACCTCAAGCAACACTTCCCAGGTGTTACCTTCTCAGGGTAAGTTACCAGAATAATATATTCAGCGGATTTTGTCACTAGACTGAACTACCTCCAGGGTCTTGAGCGCTCTTACTAATCGAGAGTATGCCCCTCTGCTTTCACTTAAAGAGATCTGGGAAAATTCCTTTTAGCTCTTGCAGGGCTTGCAAAGGGGATTCGAATGAGATCCATTTATCCTCTTGCTTAACCATCAGAATAGCTGGGTATTTGACCCTAAACGGTTTAGACGCTGCCACCAATTTGGAAACTAGTGGGTGGAATTCCTGCCACCGTGTCCGCACCGAGTGGGGCAAATCCTGTGTGATGCGTTTTTTTCTGTCCTCCCAGGTCACTTCGCTGATACCTCTGACTTTAGATAGAATATGCTGTTTGTCTAGGTAGTTTAATAGTTTGAATATTATTGGCCTGGGTGGCTGACCAGGGGCTGGTGGTGGGCGCAGAGCCCGGTGGGCTCTCTCTATTGTATACTCTCCTCCACTTGGGGGTGAACCAGCTATTTTGTTGCAGAATTTCTGTAGGAACGATATCATCGCATTCCCCTCTTTCTTCTCTGGTATACCAATGATTATTAAATTATTCCGCCTACTACGCCTCTCTAAATCCTCCAGCTTGTCCTCGAGCTTCTTCATTCTGCGCTTCATATTTACAATCTCTAATTCGGACTTCTCTTGTGTTTTCTCTAAGGAGGATATTCTTACTTCAGAGTCGCCGACTCTCTTTGCCAGCGAATCCACTGAACCTTTGATTGCTTGAAGGTCTTCCGATATAGCAGCTATGGCAGTCTGAAGGGGCTGCATAATTTCCAAAAACTTTCCTTCAGAGAGAGCTGCATCTGTGACGGGCATCTTTGTTAGGCTAGTGGCTTGCTGCTTAGGCCGTTTCGTGGCCTTATCCTTCTCCGGAGTGAGTGGTGGAGAATGTCTTGGTGGTGCCTTCTTCATGTAGATCTCCATTTACAAGCCTGTCTTGAGCGTCGAAGGCAAATTGGCTCACTATTTAATTAATTTTGCAGCAGATTTCACTTGCATTCACCGTTTATTTGTTATAAACAAGGAATAGAGAGCAGAGCTCCGGGGGACTGCTGCTGTAGCTCAGGCTGCCATCACGTGACCCCCCCCCAGGAGACTTTATTGAACTTTTAGCATACATAGTCATCATATCAGACTGTTTACAGCTTCCAGATTTTACATATGATTATGGAATCAATTCCAGAAAGCATTAATACAATAGATTTATAGCTTTATGACAGAGGTCTCTATTATACTAACTTCAATAATTTAAATAAAAAGGAGAAGAGGCTCTAAATACTCCATGTTCATTATAAGAGATCTATCTATAACAATTAATATTCAATAGAGAAGATTGTAAATGTGAAGCAGGGTCCACGCATGTGCACTAGTGCCTGGGTGTTTTCTTGCCACTTTTGCGGCTAAACAATTGCCTCTCGGTCTCGACCTCCAAGACATGTTAGTCGGGGGTTGAACACATGGAAGAGGCACCCTAAATGTGTCTGAACTGTTTATTTAAAGAGAGTCAATGGCACTGCAGATTGGGGGGAATCTGCATATTAATGAGGGGCTATATAAATATTAGTGTGCTGCATGGTTGCCTGGAGGGGTTGTGTATATCAGAGCTGGCGACAGGCAAACTAAAGTGATTTAAATCATAATTATGAAGCCAGAGAATATTGGGGAAAGGCTTCTACCAGACTGTGGGGCAAATAAGTGTAAAGGCTGTGTATTTTAGTTGCACTAAAACTTTAAAGTGGGAACTATTATATGAACTGCATAGAACTGTGTATTAAGCAGCCATCTTTGTTCCTTTGACCATTAGTGCCGGCCAGTCAAGGACTTAGGTGCCCAAGGTAGTTGAAATGACTGCTGGGAGAGGTGTGAACTCTATTCTAGGTGCCCAAATCTAATAACCAATTAATAATCAAAGTGAGCTAATGTTTAATAATTTCAGTGATGGACAGGATGTTTTGGCCAATTGGCGATTGGGATTTGTGTGTGAAACTCCAGAGACTTTTACAGTTTTGGGGCAGTTTGGCTTGGGCTCTCATCCAGTCAAGAGGGCTCATACTCTGTGTTGGAGAAAAGCTTGGAAACAGGCTTATGGTTCTTGCAGTCGAAAGCCTAATGAGTTTGGTAAAGGTTTTCTTCTGTTTGGAGAATCAGCGTTTGCAGCAAACCTGCAGCAGTTGAGGAATCCTGAGCTTGTTAACAGGGCCACTGGAACTGTGTGTGCCAGAGCCTGCAATTGGCAACTTGGTCTGAAGCTGAAGGAAATTTTGGAGAAAGTCTGCAGGTATCCAGTGTGCCGGAAACTGCCTGCTTTGCTGAAAACCAGCTGTGTAAAGGTGGAGCTGCCATCCAAAGACAGTATGCTGCTAGCCAGTAGCCACTGGCAGGGTAGAATTCAAATGAACCATGGCTGTGCCACGGCACTGATAATTCCAGTTCAGCATTAGGCAGAGACTGCAATCCACATAGCCAAAACTTGGAGCCAGGTACAGTAGGGGAACTGCTAATCCTTATAAAGTGGGGTGGATTGGGCTGCAGGGAGCCACATGCATGTGCCTGAGTGCTAGGGCACTCTGGACTCATTTGGGGTGCTGGACCATGAGGTCACTCCTGGGTCTGGGCTTACTTGTGGACCAAGAAGCCTTGCATTGGGCTCCTATTCTCCAGTCTGCCTACAGGCTGAAGGTGACAAGCTGCTAGGCTCTGCAAGCAAGTCAGAAGGTGACAAGCTGCTAGATTCTGCAAGCAAGTCAGAAGGTGACAAGCTGCTAGACTCTGCAAGCAAGTCAGAAGGTGACAAGCTGCTAGACTCTGCAAGCACACCAGAAAGTGGAAAGCTGCCAGATCCTGCATATTCATCCAGCTCTTTCTGTTGTCCATTTGCTCTGCAGCAGCCCCACAGCACCATAGTTCTTCTTCCTCAAGCCTACTACGCAGAAACTGAGATCCAGTGTCCACAGAATCATGAGTACCCAGGGCCTGCCCTGATCAGGGGTTTTGGTTTATAGCTGTCTGCAAGTGTGAAGCTGTTTAACTCCTACAAGCTCCAACAGTGTTTCAAAGGCCCCAACACAGGCCAACCCACAGTAAAGTACAGGCCTGTACCAGTTTGTACTCAAATAGACTTAAGGGGGGTACTGGTAGCAGTGGGGAGAAGGGCTAATGTGTTGGGGGCTAGGTATTATTGTCAAAATTGCTGCATCTTGAAATTACACCTGTTTTCTGCCATCCCATTTCCCTCTGCCCCAGTAATAAAAGAATTTGGTTGTTATTGTTGAAAGTGGTTGTGAGCGTATTATTAGTTACAGTCCTTAATTACGAGTGCTTTACAGTATTGCAAATCAGTGTGGTATTCTGTGTGTGGGGAGACTGGAAGGGGAGTTGTGTAGGTACAGCATCCCAGACAGTTGTGCTATGCAAACAACTGGCCCACTACTGCTTTACAATGGGTGGTTGCACCACACTATTTGTTAATACTTTTGGGAAAGAGCCCCCAATTGCCATAAGAATGGAACCCAAGCCCCTCAACCTGTATAGTAATCATCAGGCAGGGGTAGTAGTTCACTGGCACATGGTGCCGGGGCTACATCTTTGGAGCCACCTCTGGGATCTCCTGTTTATGAGCCACACCCACCATAAAGTCCACTGCTAAAAAAGACCCTATTGCCCCCCAATCTGTTTTTATGCCCCCTAGATCTATGTTAACGGTACAGCTTGCCTAAGGCTAATGTAGTGGAGGTCAGGAAATGAACTCCCCAAAATCCCTCTTGCTCCTGGGAGTCCCCCCTGAAATGGATACAGGGTCCATAGAGGGGCATCTGTCAGCCATTATGTGTCTTGGGCAAGTGGTCCTCCATGATCAGATGCTGGACTCTGCCACTGGGACATTAACTGTGTTGGTTGAATGCAGAAATGTAGTAGATGTTTTGAGGGTACTCAGTGCTTTAATCCCAGAAGGTTTTCAGAAGGCATGGCCTATTGTAACCCTGACCAGTGCAATTCCCAAGGATGAGGCCATGCCAGACCCTAAAAGGAATTCCCATCCGGTGAAGGGACTGGGTCGAGCTATGTGCCCTTGTCTTCTGATTCCAATCGCAAATTAAGAATGTTTTCTGGGGAGAAGCCCACTCCCAATGGTGAAGATGACTATAAGGTATGGATTAACTATGTAACTCCAATGTTGCAAGACTGGCAGTGTAGTGAGGGGGAAAAGAGGAATAGACTAACTGAGAGTTTGAAAGGCCCCGCACTGGTTGCCATTTGGTCCTTGCAGGCCACAGATCCTGAGGCTAATGTTGAGGACTATATTGCCGCTTTGGACAGCGCATTTGAAAACTCTGAATCCAGCGAGTATTTATTGTGGAATTTTAGAGCCACTTGGCAGCAGCGAGGGGAACCCCTCTCAGTGTACATACAGATGTTGGAGAAAGCTTTACAAAAGGTGTACCAGAAAGGGAGAGTCCAGTCTGCAGATTTAAACAGAGTGCCCAGATATTCAAAAGAGTTGAGCCATGCGCAATAGGGTTGCGCCTGTGCAAGTCCGGAAATGCGCCATTCTGCGATATTCAGCAGGAGGCAGTTGCACCCCCCAAATCAAGCTGAGCAACAGCGCAATGATAATGAAGGCAAGCACAACTGAAGGGGGAGGAACCATGCATAAATGGTGCAGTGCAATATTCAACAACTTGTGCCATGCGCAATAGGGGAGCAAGCAGAAGTTTCGCCATAGCGGAAATGAGCCAAAATAAAAAGGAGCAAGGGAGAGGTGCAAGAACGCTACAGGGGAAGCCACATATGAGAGCAAAACACAGCAGGACACACTGGACAGCAGGGACACACAGGGCCAGGCAGGAAATGGCACCTGGAAGCAATAGCCACAGGGGAAGGTGTGGGGCGACATTGCACAAGGGGGAGGTACACCACACAGCAGTGAGGCAAGCACAGGCAGGTGTTCCCAGTGCAGGGGAAGTAGCAGTGAGGACAGTGGGGGGAATACAGTAACAGCTGCCGGGGGGGGTGAACACAAGCCAGGGACATGGCCAGTGCCACCTTCCAGATGGAGGCCGTTATGAGGGGGGTGAGAAGGCGGGTAGCAGGGGTGCGTGGCCGTGGAAGGGCCCGTCGGTGGTATGCCCCCAACAGGCAGTACCGAGCCCACACCATCTTCGAGCTGTACAGTGATACCAAGATTGTGGGCCAGTACCGACCGAATTGGGCAATTCTGAGGCGGCTCTGTGAGCTGTGCAGTGATGTGATGCAGGCACCCACACGACGGAGCCATGCCCTGTCAATGGAGACCAAAGTGACAGCTTGCATGTGCTTGCTCACCACGGGTACCTTCCAGAGACCAACTGGGGACACCACAAGCATAACCCAGTCGGCCACGTCACACCACCTCACCCAATTCCTCAGAGTACTGCCGCCACATGCTGCGGAGTACATCCATTTCCCCAGCACACTGGTGGAGCACACAGCAAACATACAGGAGTTCCACAGGGTAGCACGTATGCCTGGCATGCTAGGGGCAATAGACTGCACCCATGTGGCCATCCACACACCACCTGGCCCTGAGGGAGCCGCATACATCAATCGCAAGGGCTATGCCAGCATCAACTGCCAGGTGGTGTGCAATGCCAGGGGGCACATAATCAATGTCTGTGCCATGCACCCTGGGGGAGCACATGATGCCTTCATCTGGCACCAGTCAGCACTGTGCCACAGATTCAAGAGTGGGGATATCCCCACTGGACACCTAGTGGGTGAGTATGCAAACCTCATGGACAATCATAGGGCCTGGGGGGGCATGGTCAGAGGTGACATAGGTAGTGGCCTACATGGCCCGGGGCAGGCCGATGCTGATCACCAAACTAACCTCCACCCTCTACACACAGGTGACAGTGGATACCCACTCCGTCCCTGGCTGCTCACACCCTACCGGCGGCCCGCGACCCTATCGCAGCAACGCTACAATGAGGCACACGCCACCACACGTAATGTCATCGAGCAGGTGTTTGGGATGCTGAAGGCACATTCCCATTGCCTGGACACCTCCGGCGGTGCCCTACAGTACAGCCCCTCAAAGGCCTGTGGGCTATTCCTGGCCTGTTGCATCCTGCACAACATGGCCAACGAATGTGGGATAGCCGTACAGGTTGAAGAGGGGGACAGTGATGGGGACGATGAGGACGCTGGTGACGATGAAGCCCCCTTGGCCGACGGGACCCCCGACTGCTCCGGCTGGCACAGCTGCACCGGGACACCATCATGGAGGAGCACTTCAGCCAACCCAGGTAAGTCATGGGGCCATGTGCAACCACCAGTGGTTAAGGCACAACCCACAACCACGCATGGACACACACCAGGGGTGCATGCCATCAAGGGAAGTGGCAGGGCATGGAACCACACACACAACCAGGGATGGGTGAGGTCTAACATGCCACGCGGATGGACACACACACACAACGCACCAAACTTGCACAAAGGGTAGGAGGCACACCGACCCAGAACACCACCCCAGCCACACACATGTCCACAGACCACCACACCCACTGCCTGTCCATGTGTGTGTGTCAGATGCTGACCACCATTGCACATTGGTGTACAGCACAATGCAGGCATCATCATGCACACGCAACTGTGGACAGCAGCTGAGAGGGTGTGCAGATGGACTGTGTGTCCGTGTGCAGGGCCAGGTACCCACCCGTGCACTGCCCACTGAAATACACGATGCACACAGGGCAGCACCAGACAGTAGCCATGTTGGGAGACAGGTCAGTCACACGACACAGTGCCCCGGCCACCATGGATGCATGGGCAGCCCCACCGAGACCCGCCAGCACTGACAGGCCGACCACTGGCCTCATGGGGTGGCACCGATGGTCCCCCAGGGGTTCCACTGCGTGAACGTGACCGTACTCGCGCAGGGGTCTGCAGCACACTGAACATGCCTCCACCAGGTGTGCTCAGGATGCCCACAGCTGAACCTGGTGTCGACAGGGAGAGTGGCGCATGATGCCAGGAACAGGGGGTGGACAGTGCACTGCGCGGTGTCTGCGATGCATGGGCACATGACTGTGTGCCCATTGTGGCCATGACAGCAGTGAATGCCTGTGCATGCCTGTCAATGGCAGTGGTCACATCCTCCCGCAACCGGTCCATCCCTGCCAGGATCAGAGCAGTGTCTCTGCTGCAATACTCCTCTGCCCACTTCAGAGCCACACACAGTGCATCCACCGACATCGCAAGCCACATCTGCTGCTGGACTGATGCTTGCAGTAGGCGGGTGTGCTTGTCCAAGAGGTCATCTGCCTCCTCGGCATCCTGTCCCTCAGGGTGTGCATGGCCCTGATGCTCAGCACCCCTTGAGGGTGGGCGCTGCGCACCAGGATCAGGTCTGGGCATGTCCACAGGTGGTGCACAGATGCCACCGCTGGATCCTGTACCCCCAAGCCCATTGGCCGACCGCTGATGCTGCCCCTGTGGCTGCCGCTCCCCAGGGCTCAGTGGTGCCGCCACAGTGGCCGTAACAGTCCCACTGTCCTGAACAAACACCAGTGCTGCCCCACTAGCGCTGACAGGCATAGGCTGGGACTGTGCTGACACGCAGGCCTCCATGGCAGCACCACCCACAGCCATGGCCGCGATGTTACCTGATGTGTGGCCATCCTGTGGCACACACATGTCACTGCCCATGCTGTTATCGACATCATCATCGGTGACGGACTCGGCACCAGCCCGTGTCACAGCATGCTGGCATCTGTGGATGCTGTCATGCTGGGACATGGGCAGGGCTTCCTCCGCACCTGTTACAACAACATCAGTGTGGACAGCCAGGTGGGCCCACTGTCACACTGAGCCATGAATACCTGTGGAGGTCAATGGGCCCTCCTCCATCTCCAGCTGACTGTCCTCAGTGGACAGGTCTACCACCACTGACACATGCAGACACTCAGGATCTGTAAGGGAAAACAAAGTCACGTTACTGCATGTGAGCTACCCTGCCCCCATAGACAGACCATGACTTACCATGCAGTGATGGGCCACCATCCGTCTGGAAGCCACCACCCAGAACCCACTCAATGGCACAACGCTGCATGCTTCCAGCAATCCTCTCCTCTTGTGGGGTCAGGTGTACCACCTCCGGCTGTCCCCCACCTGTCGCAGCTCATGCTGCCCTGATGGCAGCCACCTTCTCCTTTATCCTCCTCCTGTCTGTGCCCATCTTCTTCTTGCACTCCTGCATGGAGTGCTGGTGGCTGCCATGCAGGTTCACAGCATGTGCCACCTCCTCCCATGCAGCAGCATGGGCTTGAGGTGTTCCCTGCCATCCGCTCCAGGTAGGCCTCAAACAGGGCTTCGGTCTCGGCCTTGGTAAAATTAGGCCTCCTCCTCCTCCCACCACTGTGTTCCTCCTCTCCCACAACTTGCTCGGTCATTATTTAGCCTGTAAGAATTGCAGTTGTTACCTGTGACTGTGCAGTCCCATGCATGTCCCTAAATCCACAATCCACACTCCCAAACAGCATGCAACTCACCAATAGACTGCAGTAACTGACTATGGCCACTGCAGCTCAATGTCGCACACTTTTATAGCGCAACCCATGCAAATGAGGTGAGGCGCAACTTTAAGTGGATGCAAATTGCAGTGCTGCGCCATTGCATGACTGATTATCTGTTTTGCATATGATGACTGAATATCGTGCTGTTGCACTTTGCACAATTGTGTTGAACGTGCTGAGCCAATGGAGCAGTTCTGTGACATGCATAGTACACACCTCACTGCCATGCCCGGGTTGCTGACGCAGGCGTCTGCCGCGCTGCTGACATGCTGTGCACGGGAAGCAATGCAGGGCACGGCCACCATTGTGCCAGTGGCACTATAGCGATGTTCACCTACATGGCGCTGTGGCACTGGGCCATCATAGGCGCACTGGGGCAACAGCGTGGTAGGCCGCTACTGGCGGTAGCACACAGGCAGCCAATCATGCTACACACATTGGGTTCCAATGGTGCTGTGCATGTCCGTGCGCCAGAGACCCTTGACCCTGTGCCCGACCTTTTGCCCCCTAGGCACCATGCATCAGGCATGGGTGCACCACTATCGCGCTGTTCGGTGACAGCAAGATAGGGAATGGCAGCACTGTACCACGCAGCATCTGCACGTGGGGAGCCATGCTGCAGAGCGCCATATTTGCATACCGAGCAGAGAGAATGGCACACAGGAGGGCTGCTCAATGGATGCAGGTGGAACTGGCCAACCTAGTGGCCATAGTGGAGCCACACCATGGACCACTGTTTGGGAAGGCACCCCTGGACAGACCCAGGAGCCAGGTGTGGGAGGAGGTAGCCACTGCACTGGAGAATGCCACTGGATGGGGGAGAAGTGCTGAGCAGTGCCACCATAGGTATGGGGACCTGTGGCAGAGGGAGCCGGAGCTGCTAGCCCACCTGTGGGGACATGCCAGGAGAGGCACAGTGCCATGGCCAGGTAGGTGTTACATCAACACACTTTTATCTTCCATATGGGTATCACGGTTGTATGTGTCCAGCACATGGGGGAGGGACCGTCCGGTGTTGGCTGTGGTGGTGTTATCAGGGTGTGGGGTAGGTGGGTCTGGCTGGGTGGGAGGGCACACACCTAGGGGCAGGGGGGCTTTGCTATGGGATTGTACTTATGTTCCTCTCTTCATGTTTACACCACAGGCCCGGAGTAGCGGCGCCTGGCCCATGAGCTGCGGTGCAATGAAGAGGAGAGGGAGGCCAGGCAGGGCGAGGGTCCACAGCCCCCAAGGGATCAGCCCAATGATGGTGAATGCCATACCTCCATGATTACTATTGCATGCTGTGTAACAGGGTGGGCAGCAGGGCATGGCCACCATCCATCGACACCACTGCCATGCATGCAACTTGTTACAGTCAGCACTGTCCAGTGGCAATGCATGTCTGGGAGTGCGTCGATGGTGGTCCATACGTGCACCAGGTACATGGCTGTGTCACTGCCTTTGCACCACATAGCCATGTCACTAAACGGCCACGGTGGTGCTGTGCGTGACTTGGCCGGTGGGTGTGTGCAGCGTTCCACATGGCTGTATGTGCCTGGGTGGGCAGGTCATGTGGACATGATCAATGTAGGTGGTCACATACCATCACAGAGGTATGTCCCACGGCCGTATGCCATGCACAGTGGGTGGGCTGTATGGGGCTGTGCATTCACACCTATTGACTGTGCTCCCTTGTCCTAGGTATCCGCCAGCTCAGTGACATCTGGAAGGCACTGCAGGAGATCCTGCAAGTGGCGAGGGCGTCCCTGGATATCCTTTGCCGGATAGACGAGACCGGGGTCCTCAGGAGGCACAGGCAGCAGAGAAGCCAGAGCGGGGAGCAGTGCTCCCGTTAAAAGTCCCTCTGCCCCTGATATCCCCTACCCCCCTGGACTCACCCTCACACCCCTCCTTTCATGTCCCATTTGTCCACCCCTGCCCTTACCCACCCCACCTTGTTTGTGGCCCTCCCCCCACCTTGCATATATTGTTGTACATAGTTACCGTTTATATGTTGTTTTAATACAGTTATTTTGATATGAATACTGTGGTAGTCTCTGATTTGCAGCGGGCTATAGATGCTCAGCTGCAGTGGTGTGCATGGTGTCAGGGGTGGTGCATGTCATGGGTATGTGTGTGTGTCCGTGTGGAGGTGACTATGGTGTGGGGGTAGCTATCAGTCAGTGTCTGTGGTGTGTGTGTTGTGCCCTGTGCACTGTATGACTGTGTGCAGTGGTCCATGGTGCATGCTTTGTGTCCATGGTGCCCCTGTCAGCCCATCCATGGCCTGTGCAGCTGACACTCATGCATGTTTGTGACCTGCACGGTCTGCTGGCATGTCAGTGGTGGCTGTCTATGCAGGGCAGCCACTGTACCCGTCACAATGCTGGGTTGCCTCGTGTCACTGGTGTGGTGCATGTCTGCCTCGGGTGACACTGTGGCCTCAACAGTTGTTGACCCACCTCCATGCTGTGGCTTGTGTGTGTTGCAGGGAATGTGCATCACTGTCTGTGACTTGTGCTCCGGGAAAATACTGGTAGCATACAGGTCCACAGTGCCTGCGCAGGGTGGCTGGCACTCCAGTGCCATGGAGGACTGTGGGTTGTGTGTACACAGTTTACATGGGCCCAAGCTGGGAGCTTGGTTGCCCCGCCACTTCGTTCCTGTGTTGTTGTGCCCTTGGGTATAGGTGGGTGTCTGTCCATGCACTGTGTGGCATCCGGTGTGGTGCATGCTTCCACGTACCACTGTGGGTGTCTGCGCTGGCTGTTGTGGCCAGTGCTGGGTTGGGGTGTGTCATTGGGAGAGTGTGCAGGGTGCTGTACCACTGGTGGTGGGGTCCAGGGCATGCCCTGTCCCATGTGGGGTACCTCGTGTGCCGACGCATGGTTGGTCTCTCAGCAGTACCTCGGGGGCTGTGCATGGTGGCACTGTGTATGCCGTTGTTGTATCACTGTGTGCTGCCACCTGCTGATGGGTGCTCGTGGTGGGGCTGCCTTGCATGGTTCTGTGGTGCACAGGGTTGCAGTGTCACAGTGGGGGTGGTGGCATGCATGGGGTTTCCTGCAGTGGTGGACGCTGCTCCTGGGCAGGGTGTCTAGGGGTCACGGTGCAGGGTGTGCTCTGCACTGGGGGGATGGTGTGGCACGGGGCGGTCAGCCCTCCTTGTGTGCCAGTCACAGCTTGCGGGGTGTGATGGGGCACCATGGCCCAGCTGTGGGTTGGTTGCTGGTCTCCATGGGCCAGTGGTTATTCCAGCCCTCCCCCAGTTGTGCAGTGCATGGGGTGTGGGGGGACGATGTCTGTTCTGCTGTGTGTTCCTGTGCCCATCTGTGGCATGGATGGTGAGCCCCTACCTCCCTGGTTGTGCAGTTGCATTGCCTCTGCTGCTGGGACATCCCTGGTTGCGCTATGGCACCTCTGGACTGCTCAGCTGCACATCCCTTGTTGCGCTATGGAGCATCTGATCTGCTCAGCTTCCCCTCCCTAGTTGCGCTATGGTGCTGGTGGTGCAATATTCAGTCGTCGGCTGTAGGTGCAGTTTGGCCGGCTCAGTTTTTGAATATCGTGCCTCTTGTGCATGGGCACAATGGACTTGCACTTGCTCCTGCTATTGCGCACTTTTTGGATGCAGTTTGAACATCTGAGCCACTGCGTCTAGAACAGGTGTTGAGGTCCGCTAGATATTCTGAATTATTGCTGCTAAAATTAAATTTAAAAGAAAAGTCGAGTGACCCACCCT